>JARFIW010001004.1:0-1200000 GCA_036346225.1 Platerodrilus igneus
TGGGTTAAACGTTGGTTTTGGAAAATGTTTATATTGATTATTAAAATTTGTATTGTTGAAGCTTGGGTTATTAATTCGCGGTTGATTTGTTTGTGCGTTAAAGGGTGTGAATTTTTGTTGAGGGATTGCTTGTCTTGTGGCTTGTATAGTTTTTATTGGTGAATAACTTTTATTCGCGTTGGGGTTGTATAGTCTGTTGCGGTAATACATTACATTTTCTTCTTCTATTACTAGGTTCATAGCTTCTTCTAGATTTTGGGGTCGTTGGAATCTGATTTTATCCGATAGTCGTTCTGGGTAAAGCGTTTATATACGTGTCCAGTGCCATTTCGTCATACATTTTTGTTTTTAAATGTCTAACGTTTTAATCGGGTTCTTCGATTTTTAATTTTGTTAAAATTAAACTTTTCACGTCTTGGCATTTCATTCCGAATTGGTAGGGGGATTGATTGTGTTCCATTCTAAGGTTTATTAGGTCTCGTACCAGGCATTTTATGTTACGTTGGTCTCAAAATATGCAATTAGTAGTTGTTTAAACTCTTGCCATTCTTGTAAATCGTCCCTACCGGCGATTAAGGTTAGTGCCTTTCCGGTTAGTTTACTTATTATCAAGCGTATAAGCAATGAATTTCTTTCGTTATCTCCGGGTTTGTAGAAGGTTTTAGGAACATTTCGGCTGCTCCAATGAAATTTGCAAGATGCGCCTGCGTGCCATTAAATATCTGTATTGTCTCCAAATAAAGTCGCATGTCTGTGCTACTCATGTTGGTTAAGGGTTGTTTTCGATTTTGGGTAATTTCAAAATTTTTTTTTTTTTCGAATTGAGGTTTATTTCGCTATGTATATCGCTATTTTCGCTTCGGCTTTACTAATTTTCCGTTTGGGTTGTGAAATTTCGAATTTTGTAAAAAATTGGGGTTGATTTTCTATTTGTAACGTTAATTTTAGTTTGGTTTTATTAATTTTCCTTTTAGATTGGATAATTTGAAATTTTGTAAAAATTGGGGTTGGTTTTGCTATTTGTGATGTTAATTTTGCTTTGATTTTCTTAATTTTCCTTTTAGATTGGGTAATTTGAAATTTTGTAAAAGTTGGGGTTGATTTTGCTATTTGTGATGTTAGTTATGCTTTGGATGTATTAATTTTCCGTTTGGATTGAATAATTTCGAATCTTGCAAAAATTGAGGTTGATTTAGCTATTTTTTAATTTTTCATTTAGGTTAGGTAAATTCAAATTTTGTAAAAATTGAGATTTATTTTGCTATTTTCGGCGTTATTTTTGGTTTGAATTTGTTAATTTTCAGTTTAGATTGGGTAATACAAATTTGGTAAAAATTGAGATTAATTTTTCTATTTGTGGTATTAATTTTGGTTTTGATTTGTTAACTTTAAGTTTAGACTGCGTCAGGTTATTTTTAGAATCGTAGTCGCTGTTATTTGTACTTAGTTACACAGTGCGGTAATAATCTTGTGAGATTTATGCTCGATGATGCTGATTTAATTACCATAGTCTTGAATTTGCCTGTTTCTGCTTTCTGAAGAATAGTTTTTCACGGTATTTACTTTGCTTTGTGTTAGTTCAGTTCTGTTAATTTGCAATTATATCGGTTTTAATTGAATTGCATAACATTTTAGTTCGTCGGTCTTGTATTCTAATTATAACTTGCAGGTTAATTACTTTTGCACTTAAGTTATGTCTCTTAAAGGTGTAGTCACGTTTCTTGGTAATTTAATCGCGTACGTTGAGGTAATTAACACTTACAGGTGTTAATAGGAATTAAATGCTTTGCATAAATGATACGTCTATTTATTTTTAGATATCTCCGCGATGAGCGTTTTAATTAAAGCTTCTTACGATGACCGTTTACTTTACTCAGTATTTGTACTGGGATAATGAAAATGATGAGTAATTTTAATTAAAAAACGTTTAGTTTTTATTCCGTGTTTGTACTGCAATTTTATTTATAGATCGTTGTGGTGTAATTTTCTCATTAGATGCTGGTTGCAATTTTGCGCTTTTATGGATTAATTACTTGTGGGTATTAATGCAAAACTGCATTACTTTAGTATTGTACAAAGATTCTGAAAGTTATAGCAATTCTCTGAGGTTTTAAGTGTGTAATAAAGGATGCTTCCTTCGCGAATTTGCTTATCATAGGTAAAGATTGCACGCTGGTTTTAGGTTACTGCAGAGTGTTTTTGCTGTAGTTTATACAGTATTATAAAGGGAAATGGTTTAAATAATTGTTCCGTAATTGCTTGTTTGAAGAATTACCTTTAGTTTTGGCATTAATTTGCGTTCTGTCTTTTTAGTTTACCGGATTATACGTACGTTCGAATCGCGCTAGTTGATGTTTCTTATTTTGGTGTTAGTGGATGTGCGTCCGTTATTTTTGGTTTATTTTTGAGTTTGTTTTAATAATTGTGGTAAGAATCTCTTAAATATCAAGTCTCATTTGCTTTTTAAAAGAAAATCTCTTTTACTTTTTCATAAAATGTTATACAGTCTCGTTTTTTGAAAATAATTCACTTTGTAACTATTTTCAAGAAATATTGGCATAAAATAAAATTCATAAAACAATAATAATCAATAAAATAATAATACTAGCATATATCAATTATAGTTTGTGGTTTAAATTGGTATAAAAAGGAAATGAACTTACATTAATTTCATCTGTTTCTTTTGTGGGCTCGATCGATGCTGTATCTTGTCCACCTTGGTTTGTTGCTGGATTTAGACTATTTTTGATCTTCCTCCAACTTGGTTTGTTGCTGGATTTAGACGATTTTTGTTCTTCCTCAAACGTGGTTTGGGTTCTGTCAAAATTGCGATTTAAAATTCTTGGTCACCAATCTTCCGATTTTTGGATTTTAGTGCCCTTTTGATATCCGTTACGACTGCGCCAGTTAAGGTTCGGGCCTTTGGAGCTGTGTTTTTAAAAAAACAACTTCAAACACTTAACAAATTTATATTTAATTTGAAACAGAAATTACAGTGAAATTTGGAATAACTTGTTCATAATAACTTTACTAAAAAATACTTAATTGTACTAAGGTGGGTAGCTTGAACAACGAAGTATGGAGTTCGAAGACTGACTGCCGGGCATTGAGCTCCCGGGCTTTTTATAATAACCTGCCCCTCACACGGCTGTGGAAACTTGCAGATCTCATGTCTGCTTTACACTTTGTTGCAATGTATCAATCTTAATTCTAAGTAATTGCGGTATGTTGACCGCCTGTGACCTGCCACCTGCAGTATCACTGCCCTCACGGATGCAAAGTTGCATTCCGTTCTCATGAACTGTCGATAACCTCTCTGGGTTATCCTTGTATTACAATGTTGCAATGAACTTATACTTTATTTAACAATTTCTAATAATTCCTATTAGATTCAATATATTCAATACATATATATATAATTGGGGGATACATAACTCGCGTACTATAATTTCGAATACAGTCCACTTAGCTTGAGAGTAAGGAACTGCAGCTTAGAACAACAAAAAACCCGCGGAGGTATGTCGATATACAAATTTATAAAACCCCCCGCGCTGAACATTTGTGATAAGGGAAAAATCACACAAATCGCATTCCCATTTCTACATGATCTATTTGTGATGCACCACAGTTACATAAAAAATCTACAATTGGACGTTTGTTAGTATGTAAGGAATATAAAGGATTAAAGCATTTTGGGATTTATACAGAATACCCAAAAACTAATACACAAATTATACACAAAGTTGAAACTTGTCAGCATGTAATTACAAATGTTTTTATAGACACTTTTTATGTATAATCACATTAATTGCACAAAATGAACGCTCACTACTATTTTTATGTGCACAATAACAACATAAACGGCATGCAAACGAACATTGGTTAGTATGTGTACAAATTGACCTATCTTAGCATAAAATCGCCAAAACTTTCGAATAACATATGAGGTTGGGGATAATTACAGGAATAGTATGTGGAAAGACGTTAGTTAGTATGGAACCGCATATGTCTTTACAAGCTAATTTTACAAGATGCAAAATAACTGCATAAATTGCATGCGTATGAACGTTCGTTCGCATGGGTGCGCATGTGAACCTTCAAGTATCTATTCAGAAATGCAGTATAATTAGATGAATTGCGTGCGTATGGAGATTCATTGGTATGGGTCCGCATATGAGTTTTTATGCTACTCTTAACAGATGCAGTATAAGTACATAAGTTGCATGCGTATGGACGTTCGTTTGTATGGGTCCGCATATGAACGTTCAAAATACTTTTACAAGATGCAGAATAAATACATAAATTGCATGTATACGGACGTTTGTTTGTATGGGACCACATATGTTTTTTCAAGTTACCTTTATCAGATGTAGAATAATAACATAAATTGCATGCGTATGGACGTTCGTTTGTATGAGTTCGCATATGTCTTTTCAAGCTATTTTTACAATATGCAGAATAACTACATAAAGTGCATGCAAAAGGACGTTCGTTGATGTGGTACCGAATGTGAATTTTCAAGGCACTTTTACACGATGTAGCATAATTACATAAATTGCATGTCAATGGACGTTCGTTTGTATGAGATCGCATATGTCTTTTCAAGCTACTTTTACAATATGCAGAATAACTACATAAAGTGCATGCAAAAGGACGTTCGTTGGTGTGATACCGAATGTGAATTTTTAAGACACTTTTACACGATGTAGCATAATTACATAATTTGCATGTGTATGGACCTTTATTTGTATGGGTCCGTATATGTTTTTCCAAGTTACCTTTCCAAGATGTAGAAAAAGTACAGAAATTGCATTTGAAAGGACATTGCTTTGTATGAGACCGCATATGGATTATTAACGTACTTTTAAAAGATGCAGAATATGCACATAAAAAGCACGCAAATGGGCGTTCGTTTGTAAGTGACGACATATCAATATGTTCTTATAGGTTGAAGAATAAGTTCATAAATTATACGTGACATATGTTCTTTAGAATATTGTCGTGTAATGTAATTGTTAAGTTATTTTGTAATAGCACATCACGGACAAATTTGGGGTGAATCACAATAATTACTTAAATTGTCTGCCTATTCAAAATGTATAATTAATTTTCTATCATGTACTATTTCGTTCACTTGGTTTAATATTTATGTTCGCATTTTATTTTGATTTTGCATTCTCTGTTAATAAGCAACAAATTGTACAAAACATTTTTCTCTCCACAATTTAGCTATCGATCAGGTTGTTTACTTGCACTAATTAATCGAACTAATTACAAAAAGTTAAATGTACAATTATTTAAACTGTCATGAGTAAACTTATATTTATTATTAATAGTATATTCGTTGTCTTTGCTTAAGGCTTAAAACTTGTTAATGTAGCGGCCAATTTAATTATAGGCGTCGTGCACCACGTGCTCGCGTGGAGGTAAAATAACCTCAAATTGCAAATGTCAACATTATACTTTGATTGTATTATATTTCATGATCTTCGTTTATTATTAAATTGTACAACCTGGCCTTAAGTTCCATTATAAATAATTAATTTTTTTGGTAGTACCTAATAGGACTTAAGTCATTGAAAGTTTCTTATATTAAATTTATAGTGCATTAATAATTGCTTTAAATCGGTTTTAAATATTTATTTGCTTAGTATATACATAGTATTACAGTTATTACAAGTTAGCTTATTTTAAATTGAAAGGTTATTCTTAAAATGCCTTCTTTCTGTATGGTAGTTAATTGTGTCAGCAATGCAGCTCGAGATGCGGGATTAAGTTTTTCAGGTAATAAAAGTAGTATCTTTAATTTTAACTTTAAACACTCTTTTACTTGGCGATATTAATTGATTCTTTATTTAAATAGAATTCCATCAATATTCGACAATAATAAAAAAATATTTGAAATTTTGAAGTTACAGAGGGAAAAGTGGATTACTGCAATCAAGAGAGATGATCTCACGGAAACCAAACTTAAATATGGACGTGTGTGTTCACTGCATTTTCATAAAGGTAAGTAAACAATCATTCAATTGGTTTAATTAATAAGTGGTTTCTACAATAGGAAAACCTGCCAGTTTAAGCAACATAAATGATCCTGATTGGGTACCCACCAAACGTATGGGGCACAAAACCTGTCTTCAAGTTAAATCAACAAAGATATATCAAAGACTGAAAGATCGTGCAGAAAGAGTATGTAAGAATGTATGTATTTTATTTGGTGCAATATTACTTAAAATTGCAGTTGCAACTAGAACCCACTGGGAAATGAACACCCCAAGAGGAAGGGAATATATGTAGTTCGAATGCTGATAATCCGACATTTGAGCAATTGCAGTTTGGACTACAAAAAGCGAATACAAAAATTTATAGGTTGCGGAATGAGTTGAAGAATTATCAATTAAATGAACAATATTTTGAAAACAATAACGAGAAGACATTATACTATACAGGCTTTCCTGAATTTTCACACTTAGAAAATATTTATAAAATTATAGAACCCAACATATCACCATTAAATTTTTTAAGCAAATTCCAGCAGCTACTTTTAACCAAGGTTAAATTTAGCATTTACAGATCTGGGTTACAGATTTCAGTGCCATCGAACAACAGCATCCAGGACATTTGACAAAGTGATTGAAATTTTGTACTGCAAATTTATATGTTTTGTGCAATGGCCAGATAGAGAAGAAGTACAAAAGAATATGCCATCCTCCTTTAAAAATGTATTTGGCCTAAAAAGAACTGCAAAATTAGTACATTGTCCGCAACAAGTCTTTGCAAGTTGATAAGCAAAGACGCGATATGACTTGCTTACAAAGTGCACCGGCATCGCAAACAAGATAAAACATACAAGTTGATGCTTGTATGAAATCAAACGTATAAAAGGCAGGGATAGTTCTAGGAATGTGTTATTATTTTTGTGTGCTTCGCAAATAATCCATGTTCGTGAGTGATAAGTTATATAAGTCATTATAACCATTAATTTTATAATTATCTATAAATTCGTTGAAAAGTTAATTTATTTTAAACCGTGGCAAGTTTTGGATTTCAAAATGTTTGAATCTAAGAAGAAATACCGGCAGTACAGTCTTTTGTATTTGAAATATGGATTTACGCACTCTCCTGTAAACCCATAATTACCCATGTGTTTACTTTGCCAAAAAGTTTTCTCAAATGAAGCCATGAAGCCTTCTAGGCTACAAGAACATTTAAATAAAATGCATAGTGATAAAAAGGACAAAGATTTGTCCTATTTTCAAGAACTGCAGAAGAAATATTTGAAACAGCCAACTATATCAAACCTATTTGCGTCGTCTTCTAAACAAGAAAATGATAGACTACGAGCATCATATAACATTTCATTGTTAATCGCAAAAACGGGAAAACCACATACCATTGGCGAGGAACTTATCTTGCCGGCAGTCAGAGAGGTAATAAAAACTGTTCTTCATCATAAGACATCGGCAGATGTCATCAGAAAAATTCCTCTGAGTAATAACTCAGTGCAAAGGAGAATAGACGAAATGGCTCAAGACGTTGAAATATCATTATGCGATTACTTAAAAACTTGCAATTTTTCCATTCAACTTGATGAATCCACTCTACCAAATAACGAAGTACTGCTGTTATCATACGTTCGGTTCATAAAAGACGAAAAAATTTATCAAGAGTTATTATTTGCAAAAAATTTGGAAACTGATACAAAGGGAGAAACGATATTTAATACCATGAGTACGTTTTTTCAAGAGAAAGAAATACCTATGCATAATATTTTATCGGCAGCTACTGATGGTGCTCCAGCAATGACGGGACGTCATAAGGGTTTCATAGCTCATTTGAAACAAGCAGTACCAAATGTACTCGCTATACATTGTATTATTCATCGTCAGCACTTGGTTGCAAAAAATCTGAACGAACGTTTGCATTCGTCGCTTCATTACGTTATTAGAGCAGTAAATACGATTAGAAGCAATTCATTGCATGACAGATTATTTAGCCAACTTTGTAGTGAAAATGATGAAGATTACAATCGCTTGCTGCTGCACACAGAAGTTCGTTGGCTCTCAAAAGGTACTTGTTTGAACCGTTTTTTTCAACTATTTGATTCAGTACTGGACTTTCTTGAAAACAGAAACGAAAAATTGCGCGAAAACCTGATTATACATAAAAATGACATCGCTTATTTGATAGACTTGTTTAAAATATTTAATGAAGTCAATTTACAATTGCAAGATGACGAATTGAATTTAATTAAAACAAAAAACGTCATAGCTGCTTTTGTGGGAAAACTTCTTCTATTCAAACGAAATCTAGGGAGACGTGAATACAGCCACTTTCTCACATTATCAGCAGTCTCTGCAAAACATGAAGATTTACTTACTTACTGCCAACACTTGGACGTTCTTCATGTTGATTGTGTGGAGCGATTCCAGGATATTTTAAACATGAATATACCGGGTTGGGTTTTAGATCCTTTCGCAAATGCAGATACAGCAGAATCATCAAATTTAGAAGAGGAACTCGTAGAACTCACAACTAACGAAGAACTAAAAGTAAAATTCAGAAATGGATATCAAGAGTTCTGGCTTCAAAACCAATACCAGTTCTTTACCCTGGATTGTGGTCAAGAGTACAGATATTTTAATTGCATTTCCTTCATCTTATTTGGCTGAGCGTAGGTTCAGTGCAGTAGCTAATTTATTGTCTAAGAAAAGGAACAGACTGCACATTACTGAACGTGGCGATTTGCGGCTGATGTTAACGAAATTGGAACCCGACATTAGCAAATTGTTAAAACTTCACCAGCCTCAACTATCTCATTAATTTTTTCTTCTTAATCTTTTTTTCTGTTCATTATGTATTCATATTTAAGTTTTTAATAAACAAGTTTGTACTACATTTGATAGTCGTTTTAATTAAGGTTTACTTTTGCGATTTTTAATATATTGTTGCGATCCACTATTAGGCAACCCATCAAACACACAGGCGCTGTAGACTCTGCATAGTTTTCAGGATACGAGAATTCTTCTAGCAATCAATTACACACAAAACGCTCGGGGCACAGCGTATTCTCAAGGATTCCAGAATTCTTCTAGAAATTACGGGAGCATGAATCATCCTTGTAATCCAGAGTATATATAAGACCGCTAATAAATGCAAGAGTCAGTCTATTCTTGAATGTCTAATATAAATTATATCGTGTACAGTAATGTTGAGCTTTTGGAATATATACATAAATGATATAAGCTGTGTCTAATGTACATGCAGCTTGTAGTATACATAAATAAATAGAAGTGTGTAAATAAATAGTAGTGTTAGTGTTGTTAATGAACCCATGGTAAAGGAGTTAGTTTAAGAAGATATTAGTGCTTGTAAATTCATTAGTGTAATAGTGCTTCATTGTTAAGTGGACTGAAACATCTGTAAACAAGGCATATACTGTTAATTAGACTTGTGAACAGTGAGTAATAAAGACATTTATTATTACTTGTTTTGAATTAAAGAAACGCGGTAGCAGTAGCCCGCTTCACTGGTGTCAGGTGCGGGGTATATAGTGATTAATTTAAAACACAAGTCTAAAGGCATTTAAGTAGTTTGCATATGCCAGTTACAAGAAGTCAAAATAAGATGGAGGCAGAAACTTTAATGAATTTCCTCAAGAATTTTAAATCCGGTATGGAGGAGAGGTCGGCTAAACTGGAAGTGACACTAGATGAAAAGTTTACTGAAAATGCTACAAAAATAGATGAAAGGTTTACTGAAAATGCTGCGAAAATGGAAGCAAAGTTGAATGAAAATACAGCTACGCTAGAACAAAGATTAATGGAAAGCTCCATTGCATTGAAAGAAGATTTCACTGAACGGTAAAACAGTTGAGCAAAAGTTGGACAGTAAATTGGTAAAATGGAAGAAGATATGATGAGGCTGCAAGAACAGGTGATTTCACTAACAACACGGCCACTTGAAACGGCAAATCAAGTTGTAAATGAGAACATTCCAGAAATAAGAACCATGGAAAGAAGCGAGTCCATACCGTCTAAATTTAAAGTGAAACCACCCACATTCGATGGCAAAACACCTTGGCCCACATATTTGAAACAATTTGAAGCTGCTGCAATAGCCAACGGTTGGTGCAACACAGAGAAGGCTATCTCCTTAATAGTGGCCCTACGGGGGGAAGTTCTTAACATCTTACAAACAATTCCCGATCACCAGCAGAATGATTACGGCCTCTTAACATCAAAGCTTGAGATGAGATATGGAGATGCCCACCTTCAACAGGTTTACCACGCACAAGTTAAGAACCGCTCGCAAAAGACAAGTGAAAGCCTGCAAGAATTCGAAGCTGACATCGCCAGATTAGTTAGATTGGCATATCCAACGGCACCAGATAGTTTCCTCGAACAACTGGCTGTACAAACATTTGTGGATGGCGAAATACAGCAAGCGCTACGATTAGCACGGCCAAAGATGTTAGATGACGCACTGGCTCATGCGCTTGAATTTGAAGCAGCTAAGCAGACATCACACAGAATGAGTCACAAAGTTCGGTCTGCCTTAGAGGAACCTGATCAAGCGCAGAACAGCATAGAGGAAATAATCA
Organism: Platerodrilus igneus; assembly: GCA_036346225.1. Taxonomy (NCBI): domain Eukaryota; kingdom Metazoa; phylum Arthropoda; class Insecta; order Coleoptera; family Lycidae; genus Platerodrilus; species Platerodrilus igneus. The sequence goes on from JARFIW010001004.1 coordinate 10,604, forward strand.
ACCGTGTGGAAAAGCTTGAAAGACAACGACCGCGGAGATGGGGTCTGCGATGCTGGAACTGCGGCGAAGTTGGTCATATACAGAGACGCTGCACTCAACCTTAAAAACAACCGGTTGAGCAGCAGGAAAACTAAAGCAAGTCGACGTAAGGGGGCGAACGTCGACAGCACAACGTAGTGCCCCGGAGATTATCATCCGTGCTGCATCGTCAATGGGAAGTCTGGACAGCATTTATATCGATGGTAGAATTAATGGTAAGGTTGTCCGATTACTTGTGGATACAGGAGCGACAAGAACTATTGTGAGACCAGATTTGGTTGGTCGTGGAAAAGTGCTACCTGTATCGGTGTGTCTCCGAACGGCAAGTGGTGAGAAGATTGGTACTCACGGAGAAACTGCCGTTATGTTGACAATTGGGGACAAATTAATTAATCATCGAGTATTGGTAGCTGAAATTACAGAGGAAGTGATCTTGGGAATGGATCTCATGAGAGAATATGGGTTTCCTGTAAACATGAAAGAAAATGTGCTTCGGATAGATGATGATGCGATTCCATTTCAAGGTAGGAGTAACCAGACGATGCAAGTTCGAATGATTTGTGATATGAAAATACCCGAGAAGGCGGAAATGATAGTAATGGGACGCCCGGATGGTACGCTCCGGGAAGGACAAGTATGCATGATGGAAGCAACTGAATCGGGAATGGGTCAGGAGGGACTACTGATTGGAAGAACGCTGGTAAAGTCTCGAAATATGGTACCAGTAAGGGTGCTGAACATTAATCCGCATACGGTGACCCTGAAGAAAGACACAATTGTGGGAAGTTGCATTCCAGTATGCCATATTAAACGTTGTGTGGACGATACGAAAGATAAACCAGCCAACGGTTGCTCACAGAAATTGCTGGATATGTTAATACCTTCGTGTCAAGGATTAAACGGCGACCAACTGGGCAAGGTAAAAGAACTGGTAGGACGATATCGAGGTGTGTTTGCACTGGATGATAGTGAGAAAGGAAGGACGAATGTTGTGCAACACAAGATCAATACTGGAGATGCACAACCGATAAGACAACACCCCAGGCGGCTTCCTTTGGCTAAACGTAAGGAAGCCGAACAAATTATCACCGATATGGAAAAACAGGGAGTGATTGAACCCTCGAATAGTCCATGGGCATCCCCGGTAGTGCTTGTCAAGAAAAAGGACGGATCGACAAGGTTTTGTGTAGACTACCTACGGCTTAACAATGTGACAAAGAAAGACAGCTATCCTTTGCCCAGAATTGATGACACCTTGGATACACTATCCGGATCTAAATGGTTTTCGACCTTGGACTTGAAGAGTGGATACTGGCAGGTAGGCTTGGAGCCAAACGATAAAGAAAAGACTGCGTTTACAATTGGAACTGGATTATGGCAGTTCAAGGTCATGCCATTTGGATTATGCAATGCCCCTGCTACTTTTGAACGATTGATGGAGTCGATATTGCGTGGACTGTCTTGGAAGACTTGTCTGGTGTACCTAGACGACGTGATAGTGTTAGGCCGGTCTTTTGAAGAACATCTTAAAAACCTAGAGGAGATATTCCAAAGATTACGGGGGGCAAACCTTACATTGAGCCCCAAGAAGTGTCACCTGTTTGGAAAAGAGGTGAAATACCTAGGACATGTCGTTTCGGAGACCGGAATAAGAGCTGACCCTGACAAAATAAAAACGGTACAAGAGTGGCCTACACCAGCAGATATACACCAACTACGCAGTTTTCTAGGATTGTGCACATATTACCGACGTTTTATACTTGGGTTTGCGAACATTGCCAAACCGCTAACGAAATTAACCGAAGATGGACAAGAATTTGATTGGAATGACCGCTGCCACAGTGCATTTAAACAACTGAAACGGCTACTAGTTACAGCACCAATTTTGAGTTATCCACGGATGGAGGGGAAGTTTGTGTTGGATACCGATGCCAGTAACACAGCTATAGGAGGCGTTCTTTCTCAAGTGCAGGACGGACAAGAAAAAATTATTGGGTATTTTAGCAAAGTCTTGTCGCGGCCGGAAAGAAACTATTGTGTGACAAGAAGGGAGCTGTTGCACGTCGTCAAATCCGTAGAGCACTTTTATAAGTACTTATACGGCCGTAAATTCCTGTTGAGAACAGACCATGCTGCACTAAAATGGCTATTGCAGTTTCGAAATCCTGAAGGGCAAGTGGCAAGGTGGATAGAGCGGCTGCAGGAATATAACTTTGATACGGAACATCGTGTAGGAACTAGCCATCGGAATGCAGACGCTCTATCAAGGAGACCTTGTCCGGTGGACTGCAATCATTGCTCCAAGATGGAAGAGAAAATAAGTGTCATCCATAGAATGACGGTAACCGATGATACTTGGCAACCCGAAAGAATGCGAGAAGACCAGGAGAATGACGCCGAATTGGGACGTATTATTGAGTGGAAAAATCGAGGACAACGACCAACTTGGGAAGAAATTAGTATTTCAAGTAGGAGTCTGAAGGCATACTGGGCACAGTAGGACTCCTTGATGATGGAAAATAGAATCTTGAAACGACGCCTGGAATTTGAAGATGGCACTGAGAGACTTCAAGTGATAGTGCCGAGAAGCAGAGTGCCGGAAGTGTTGCAGCACTTGCACGACGGTATTTCCGGAGGGCACTTTGGCGTGAAAAGAACTCTCGAAAGAGTGAGAGAAAGATTCTATTGGGTGAACTGCAAAGAAGATGTGAAGGAGTGGTGCCGGAAATGTGAATTGTGTGCCTCTGCAAATGGCCCGGTCTCAAAACGGAAAGCCCCAATGAGACAGTATAACGTGGGGAATCCTTTTGAGAGGGTAGCCATTGATATAGCTGGTCCGTTTCCTGAATCAGAGAAGGGAAATAAATACATCTTGGTTGCAATGGATTATTTTACCAAATGGCCGGAGGCATAAGCTATACCTAACCAAGAAGCCGAGACGGTTGCAGATGTACTAGTGAAGGAGTTGTTTTGTCGCTTTGGAGTTCCGTGGGAATTACACTCCGATCAAGGTCGGAACTTCGAATCAGCATTGTTTCAAAATGTCTGCAAGCATCTTGGAATCAGGAAGACTAGAACCACGCCACTTCATCCCCAATCGGATGGAATGGTTGAAAGAATGAACAGGACGTTAGGGAAGTACCTGGCCAAAGTTGTCTCTGAACATCAACGAGACTGGCACCAATATCTACATTTGTTCCTACTGGCGTACCGATCTTCGGTACATGACAGCACAGGGTACTCGCCCGCTTGCGTAATGCTAGGACGTGAATTGCGGCTACCATGTGATCTTCGGTTTGAATTTAAACCTGGAGAAGAGATCGCAGGTGAAGATTACGTTAGTAAGCTTCGTGAAAGATCAAATAGTATTCACGAAAACGTCCGAAAGAATATACAGGCAGCAAGCGATCGAATGAAATCACAATATGATACGAGAGCACAAGAAGGTGGTTATCAACCTGGAGATTTAGTGTGGCTGTACAATCCACAAAGAAAACGTGGATTGTCGCCAAAACTACAACGACAATGGGAAGGGCCGTACGAAGTGTTAAAAAGGATTAATGATGTAGTGTACCGGATCAGAAGATTCCTCCGTGGTAAACCGAAAGTGGTACACTTTGACCGTTTAACATCCTACGCTGGCAACAACCAGGAAGACTCGAATAATGATAATGGTGTTCGGCAAGTTATTAATCATGAGCCAAATGTAGATTTTGAGAGCTTTATGGCGGCGTATGGTGGTTCCGCTAAAGCGAGATTTGGCGTTGTTGTTGAAAAACAGCAAGATCTGTTTAGAGCACCAGAAGAGTATTCCCTTGCACATTGCGTAGCTTAAGATTTGGCAATGTCAAGGGGAATAGCTGTTGTTTTCAAGAAAAAGTTTGGATATGTGGATGAATTAGTACAACAGCAGCCAACTGTAGGAAAATCTTTGGTTCTTCAAGATAAAAATCGTTATGTTTACTATCTGGTCACCAAAAATTCATCATGGCAGAGACCTAGTTATGGACATCTATGGGAGGCTTTGCTAAATCTTAAGGCGCAGATGATGGAAAATGGAGTAACGAGACTAGCGGTGCCCAAGCTGGGCTGTGGACTGGATCGCTTAGACTGAAGGATAGTCCGAAATATGCTAGAAGTAGTTTTCCAAAGAACCAACGTCCAGGTTCTTGTTTGTTGTTATCAACCGGTTGCCTACCAAGACCAGGAAAAGAGTGTTGACTGTTACTTCCAACGACGCGGTGGATGCACCAGAGGAGATAGCTGCCGATACCGTCACCAGTCATCGAATTGGCGTCAAGATGGATTTACAGTTACGAGACGTAACGGTTTTAAAGAGGGGGCAGTGTTGCGATCCACTATTAGGCAACCCATCAAACACACAAGCGCTGTAGACTCTGCATAGTTTTCAGGATACGAGAATTCTTCTAGCAATCAATTACACACAAAACGCTCGGGGCACAGCGTATTCTCAAGGATTCCAGAATTCTTCTAGAAATTACGGGAGCATGAATCATCCTTGTAATCCAGAGTATATATAAGACCGCTAATGAATGCAAGAGTCAGTCTATTCTTGAATGTCTAATATAAATTATATCGTGTACAGTAAAGTTGAGCTTTTGGAATATATACATAAATGATATAAGCTGTGTCTAATGTACATGCAGCTTGTAGTATACATAAATAAATAGAAGTGTATAAATAAATAGTAGTGTTAGTGTTGTTAATGAACCCATGGTAAAGGAGTTAGTTTAAGAAGATATTAGTGCTTGTAAATTCATTAGTGTAATAGTGCTTCATTGTTAAGTGGACTGAAAACATCTGTAAACAAGGCATATACTGTTAATTAGACTTGTGAACAGTGAGTAATAAAGACATTTATTATTACTTGTTTTGAATTAAAGAAACGCGGTAGCAATAGCCCGCTTCAATATATACCTTGTCTAACGCTTTAGTGAACGCTTGTAATAGCAGTCAAAAGTGCAACGTTCGTATATGAGTATCTATGTATATATATATATATATATATATATATATATATATAGATAGATAGATACTATGCAACAATATTTTAATATTCGTTATAATGCACTATGATGCGGAGGGGGGCGTTGGAAGTTTTTTTTCCAGTAGAGGGGGCGGTGGTTCAGAAAAGGTTGGGAACCTATGGTCTACATGATCTCAATACGGATATTTATTTAAATGACGATGTTTACTTGTTTAATGGAACATACAAAAAGACGTATTTAACTAATAAATTTTTGGTGATATGCAGTCGTCAAAAAAATTGTTACATTAACAATTGACTTGTCTTAATGGTGGTCGATTATCGCGCGCTCGTTGAGTAGGAACGTGTACCTTGGTGACGTCATGAACTATTATAAACTCAATACAGTGTAACAGTTTTATTTTCGAGTTGATAAACCTCTTCATTAAAGGTACAAAAATAATAAAACACATTTATTAAGTAAAGTCGTAATACGTTTAACCATTAAATTATTACATTGAAACAGCATCTTGATTCGTTAGTCTATTTGTTTTGGATGTCGGTGTATTCCACAGCCAGTCGCAAAGACGCTTAGAGGTGTGACAACCTCCCCCCTTGGACCCTCCGATCGTCCGAGAACGCGTGATAAGCACTCGGCCATAGGTAGAAGAAAGAGCAGGATGTATACGAGGACGATGGCCAGTGACCTGCGGGTCGGTTTGAATGAGTGAGCACATTCTTAGAATAACGGTTGGTAAAGTATACACTTTATTATCTTGTTTAATTTGAAAAATTTGTTTAGCGCAACAAAATTTAGGCGATGAGAATCTAAACGACATGAATTTAGTACTTTGAATACGAGAATCGACGTTAAGAAAACCACTTCATTTTACCATGTGTATTTAGAGGATGGAATGCTGATCTAACTAATAGAAGATCGTTTGTTGCTCCGAGCCGAGATGCTACGTTGATAGAATGTAAGCAGTAAAAGCCGCATGGCGATGCACTTCCTAATCCAGTCTTGAAAAGCAGTTTTGTTTGATTCGTAGTAGCTTTAAGAAATTCTTTTGTGTTTCATTCAGGAAGCACGCTATTTTGCTTCGATGTGTAAAAGTGCGTATTTGTTATTTGCTTCAACTATTGCTAAGCTGGAATTCCCAGTATTAAATTTAAAATTCACTCACTTGATTTTGTAAGAATATAATCTGTTAGTTACAATAACAGGTGTAATTAAATCACTTGTTTGTTTGAAATATGTTGTTGACACATGTATCCGTGATGGCAGATGCTTAACACTGCGTCACTACCGACTTTGAAAACAAGAATATTTTTGTGAACATTTTCATTTTAAACTGAAATTAGTACTTCGAACTTAAAGAGAAAAAATTGTATTTTAATTTCTATAATGTAATTGACCTAAACAGATCTGAGTGGGTTAGAAAATATTGGTGTAACAAGTTACACTTTGTTGTAATGTATTTGATCATGAATAGGGTTGATAAACCTTACGTTAAATTTACAAAGTAATTCAATTATTTTTTTTTAATTTTGTGGCATTGAATTTTATTTAAAGATAAAGAGATTCTTTGGAGTAAATTATTAATCCAAGCTTAAAGTTTTTTATTTTGATCAAGTATGATCAAACCTAACCGCCGAAAATTAATATCTTTAGGAGTTGAATTTTGATGCTACCCTTATATAGAAAATATTATTTTTATATTTTTTAGGCATTTTTGCGGGACACAAACAGTGTTCCAATTTTCTATGTTGATTTAATTATTACACTTTCTTACAGGAACAACGTCTTATTCTGTTAAGACAGGTCTTTGTCAGCGAAGGCGATCTTTTTTTCTTTGGGTCTCCACGTCCGCCCTTAGAAATATGCCATGCCATTAACGTGAATCAATCCGGACTTGGTGGCGCCTATTTGTTTTAGTTTGAGTATGATCCCCCAACAGATTTCGACTTACCCCCCCATTGCTCATAGCTCTACCCAAGGAATAGACCCCTAGTTACGTCGGAAGACTTTGTTTTGCTGACCCCCATTTTCTAGAGTCAGATATAACGTGGGACTGGTGCTTTTAGTGCATCAAAAGAAAAAATGTAACACTGACACCCAATGTGGGGCTGGTGTTTTAGTAGTTCAAAGAAAAATCGCAACACTGGCGCCGGCAACGTTTGGGGCTTCGAAATTTGTTTGTTCAAAATTTAATTTACTTCGAAATTTGTTTGTTCAAAATTTAATTTGCTTCGAAATTTGTTTGTTCAAAATTTAATTTGCTTCGAAATCTGTTTGTTCAAAATTGTTTTGCCTCGAGATTTGTTTGCTCAACGTTATTTTATAATAGGGTTTGGTTGTTTGAAAGATTGGTTGTAACGTTAAACCACAGTCAGTCAATTAATTAACTTAGTCAAATTTATTTTTAACTTTCATTCCGTTTTGACCCAATATACTTTTTCTTGATGTAGTTTTGGCAAAAATTACTTTACCAAATACACTTTTGACTTTTACCTTTAGTTGCCCGAATTTGTTTTGATAATTTTTGTAAGGTTTAGATCATTTAGATTTATAGGTTTGATTCCATTAGGCTTGGATAATCATGTCGGAAAAATTCCAAATTGTTTGTCTACTTAAAGAGGAACTGGAGTATGAACTGAAAATTAGAGGAGTAGTGAGTGAGAGACCAGTCTTGGAGAAAAGGAAAATTTTAGGAAGATTGTTAGCTTAAGAAATAGATAAGCCTGGTTGTTTGATTGATCTTTCGTGTTATGAAGTAGACTTTGCAACGGAAAGTAAAGAAATTTCTGTTTCAGTCGAGTCAGTTCGAAATGTTTTGTCCGAATTTGAAGGTGACTCATCAGACTCAATTTTTAGAAGAGCTTGTTCAAGGTTAAACCACCTTTCTGGGCGAGTTAAGCGCATGAAAATTCCTTCAATAAATTCTGAGGAAGCAATTAAGTTCAGAAATGAGACCGTAGCAACAATACTAACCATTGAAGCTGAGTTATATGATAAAATCAATAAAAGTACAGAGTCTACCTATTTGGATCGGTCTGTTGTAGTATCTCCTTCAGTTGCTAGTGCACCTATTCATTCGATTTCGTATATAACGCCTTCCTTACCTATAGGTTCATGGCCTGTAAAATTCTCAGGTGATCCCAAACAACTATATTCATTTTTTAGATAGAGTTAGTGATTTAGCACAATCTCGTAAGGTACCCGAAGCTGATTTATTTGGATCAGCATGTGAACTTTTTGTGGGTGACGCTTTAATTTGGTTTAGGACAGTAAAAAATTCATTGAGAGACTGGAACTCTTTGTTAGAACGTTTAAGGGAAGATTTTCTACCCGGTTTTTCAGATGATGACATTTGGGAAAAAATCAGACATCGTCGTCAAGGCAAAGACGAAAGGATTATTTTATTTGTCGCGCATATGCAAACTTTGTTTAGTAGACTGACTAACGAGCCAGCAGAAGTCACTAAAGTTAAGATGATAAGAAGAAATTTGATCCCTGAATATATTTCAGCACTTGCATTGTCGGACATCCAAGATGTGTCTACCTTAGTAAATTTGTGTAAAAGGTTAGAAGAAGCTTCTTTGATGAAACTAAACTTGGTTTCTGCATCTTCTAGTAAGCCTAACAAGATTTGTAATCCTTCTAAGAATCCTTTTGAGTACAAACATCCTGTGTTGAATGAAAAAATTTGTGCTGTTAAGAGTAGGGTGTTTCAAAATAAATTAGTTAATCCTCAAGTAACAGTAGCGGATAAGAGTTCTTTGGAGTCCTCAGTTTGTAATTCTTTTAGTCCCGATAAGAGAAATAATTTTGTTTGTTGGAATTGCTCCCGTAGTGGACATTGGTTTAGAGAGTGTAGAGCAACCAAAAAGATTTTTTGTTTTGGATGTGGTCGAAAAGGCGTTAAGGCAACGTCATGTCCACAATGTTCAAAAAACCCGTATGGCGGCAGGTGCATAGTGATCGGCATCCTGTTCTGCGTTATAAGGCTACAGTTATGATTTGTAAACAAGAGAAATATTTTTGTAAAGACGATTGATCGAGATGGCTTACAGTTGTAAAAAATTTTTGTCAGGGCTCTCCGAAGCCTAAGAATAATACTTTGTTCATTGAGAAGCAGTGTGATAATCGACCTTACATTATGGTGAAGTTAATTGATAGAGACATTACCGGTTTTCTAGATTCGGGATGCACTACCTCAGTGGTAGGATCCTTAGCTCTTTAAATAATTAGAAAGTTAGACTTAAAAATTTTTAGTTCAGCAAAAACAGGTATTACTACAGCTGATGGTTCAATAAAGTCTGTTTTAGGTTCTGTTGATTTACCAATTTGTGTAGGTAATGACTGTCGTATCCTTAATGCATTAGTGGTTCCGTCCCTACCTCATGCCTTTATATTCGGTAGTGACTTTGCAAAATTATTTGGTGTAGTTGCTGATTTTAGAAATAATAATTGGTTTATTCAGAGTAACATTGAGAACAACATTGGGTATATAGGTTCGTCTTCTATCCCTTTGAACACTAAAGATTCCTTATTTGATTTGCATGACCTTTCGGATGCTCAATGTGCGCAAGCACAAGAGATAATAAATTCATTCAGTGAGATTAGCAGCGACAATAGGTTGGGACGTACTAACCTAATTGAAATGGACATAGACACAGGCAATGCCAAACCCTTCCATAAGAAACCATATGTCATGTCACCATATATGAGTAAGATATTGAATGATGAGTTGGACGACATGCTTAGACTTAAAGTTATAGAACCGTGTACTAGTCCATGGTCCTCTCCGGTTTTGTTGGTTAAGAAAGCAGATGGAGAATATCGTTTCTGTTTTGATGGTAGGACATTGAACGACTTAACTGTTCATGATTCGTACCCCCTTGCGAATGTAGATAGAATTCTCAATGTTGAGAGGTGCGAACTATATTTCGTCACTTGATTTGAGAAAATCGTTTTGGCAAGTCCCTCTTAGTGAGTCATCTAAAGATAAGACTGCTTTCAGTGTTATTTCGCGAGGACAGTATAGATTTACCTGCATGCCATTTGGGTTGAAGAATGCTGCGCAGACGCAACAGCGTTTAGTAGACGCGATTTTTGGTCCACGTTTTGAACCTCATGTATTTTGCTATTTGGACGACATAATACTATGTTCGTCATCTTTTGAAGAACATCTGAAGTTATTGTTAGAGGTTAAGCAACGTCTAAAAGAAGCTAACCTTACTATAAATATAAGTAAATGTGAATTTTTTAGAAAAACACTTAAATTTTTGGGTTATATAGTAGGTTCAAATTCACTTCGTACAGATCCCGATAAGGTATCGGCGATGGTTAACTTTCCTCGACCGAAAACCACAACGGAGATTAAGAGGTTTATAGGAATGTGCAGCTGGTACCGTCGCTTTATAAAGAATTTTTCGTCATTAGTTTCGCCTATCAATGATCTCATTAAGAGAAAGAAAAAAGGTCAAACTGTAAATTGGAGCACGGAAGCAGAAAATTCGTTTGTGCTGATCAAGCAAGCATTAGTTTCAGCACCTCTTCTTTCGCAGCCAGACTACTCGGCACCCTTTATTGTTGAGTGTGACGCAAGCAACACTGGGTTAGGGGCTGTTTTGATTCAAAATATAAAAGGAGAAGAGCGTGTAATTTCGTACGCAAGTAAAACCCTGAGCCGTACAGAGCGCAATTATTCCACCACAGAAAGAGAGTGTTTAGCGGTTATTTTTGCAATTGAGAAATTTCGTCCGTGGGTGGAAGGAGTTCGATTCACAGTTGTCACTGATCATTTTTCGTTACTTTGGTTGAGTAATCTTCAGAATCCAACTGGAAAACTTGCCAGATGGTCAGTTCGATTAAGGCAACATTCATTTGATTTGGTGCATAGGAAAGGAAAATTTAATATAGTCCCAGATTGTCTTAGTCGTGGCGTTCCTTTAGAAAATCCCGAAGTTAATTTAGTAGAGATTAAACTTGATAGCGTAGACCTGTGGTATGAATCTTTGAGAAAGAAAATTTTGTTGTCACCCAAGAGCTACCCACAATGGAAAGTGGAAGATGGGTTCATTTTTAAGTTTATACCTTCCCAATTACCGCATTCGGCGAATGTTGTAGAGTGGAAGTACTTAGTGCCAAGATCTCAGCGTAAAGATGTCATTAAATCATGTCATGACCCCCCTACAGCAGGACATTTTGGTTCTTTGAAAACTTTGTCTCGTGTCCAAGAATTATATTATTGGCCAAAGATGATCTTTGATGTACGGAAATTTTGTAGGAAGTGTTCGATTTGTGGTGCTCAAAAACCACCCAATAAAGGTCCCCTTGGCATGATGGGTAAGGAAAAAGAGGTTGGACTTCCGTTCCAAACCATTGCTTTAGATTTGATGGGTCCGTTCCCTCGTTCCAAACGCGGACATAAATGGCTTTTAGTTGTCGGTGACTGGTTCTCGAAGTATTCGATTTTACAACCTTTGCGTAGTGCCACGGCACATTTGATTGAGAAGTTTTTGGAGGAAAAAGTATTTCTTGTCTACGGAGTACCACAATTTGTTATTTGTGATAATGGTCCACAATTAATTGGACGTATTTTTAAAGCTTTGTGTGCAAAGTACGAAATCCAAAAGATTTGGTACAATGCTGTTTATGCTCCTCAATGCAATTTTGTGGAAAGAATTAATAAGACAGTTGGTACTGCAATTCGTTCATACGTAGAAGAACATATACGTGGGATAGTGAAATATCAAAAATTCAGTACGCAATTAATTCAGCAAAACATGAGTCCACCAACTATTCTCCAAATTTTTTAGTCTTTGGTCGTCAGGTACCCTTAAGTGGAAAGGCTTATAGTGATAATTTTAAACCTGGTGAGGATATTGATGTCGTTTCCAGTAGTAGACCTTCTTATGTTTTGGATCGTCAACTTTTGTTTGATATTTTTGGAAATGTCCGTGAAAATTTGCATGTAGCTTATCAACGTTCGAGTAAACGCTACAATCTTAGAAGAAGAGACATTTCGTTCCAAGTCGGAGAAAGTGTTTGGAGAGCTAATAAGGTACTCTCAAGTGCTGGTGATAAATTCTCCGCTAAGTTAGCTCCAAAGTTCGTTTTGAGTAAAGTTCGAAAAAAACACTCCAATTTAGTGTATGAATTAGAGAATGAAGATGGGACAAGAGCCGGAAAATGGCACGTAAAGGATTTGAAACCCATTGAAGCATCGTATCTAAATGAAAATGATGATCCTGACGATTAGTTCCGGTCTGGTCATCTCTTTGATGTTAAGCAATACAGTAGTGGTTTGCTTTGTTTTGTTCCGATTTTTGATTTAGTGTCGTTTCGTTATTTTGAGTATTTTGTTTGATAATTGGAACAAGTGGTTAAGGATTTTGGTAGTAGATTTAAGGTGTGCATTGGTGTGCACGCTGGTCGTTTTGTTCGCGCGTTATTCGGAGATGTGTTTAAAAGATGTCTTTGAAAGATATCTTTACGATGTAGAAGTAGGTGGGCTATTTAACATGTTAGTCCTGATTTCTACATATCTAGGTAGAGAGAATATTGATTTATTCTTTCCCTTGTTTTTGACCGTTAAATTTTTTTTGTTTGAGTAGGTCAAAAGTTTGCATGGTGAACCTCACCATTTGATCCATCACTGGTGGGATGTGTTGTTTAGAAATTAGTGATAGGATAATCAGTAGGGTGTAGGAGATTACAGCCCTATCTGGTTCAATTTTGTATTTGAATTTGATAAGTAGCCTTATGGTTAGGTTACCTTAGTTTTGATTATCTCTTTGCGATAAAGTGATAATATTTGGTATTTGAATTTGATAAGTAGCCTTATGGTTAGGTTACCTTAGTTTTGATTATCTCTTTGCAATAAAGTGATAATATTTTGTATTTGAATTTGATAAGTAACCTTATGGTTAGGTTACCTTAGTTTTGATTATCTCTTTGCAATAAAGTGATAATATTTTGTATTTGAATTTGATAAGTAACCTTATGGTTAGGTTACCTTAGTTTTGATTATCTCTTTGCGATAAAGTGATAATGTTTTGTATTTGAAATTCGTATGCAACCTTTAATGATTTAAATTTAGACCTATTAGTAGGGTCTTCCTTTTGATTGTCACTTTATAGTGATAATATTTTGAATAGTTATGTTATTTTGATGGTAGATAGAGCTAATTGAGCTCCAGGAAGTGAAGTTTTTTTTGTGGAAGTTGAGATAATTTGTAAAATGTTTGGTTACAGTTAGTAAATACTAGCCTTGGTAGGAATAAGAACCTCTAGTTAAAGGATTATTTTGTATTTGGATTTTGATTAATTTTTTTGTCCCGTGGAGTGTTTGACTTTCTAATTTGACCCCTCCCAATTTTGACTTATACCGATTGTGACTCCCCGATTTTGTCTCCTGATGGACGTCAGGTACACGTAGTTACCAACACACTCGAATTTGTAAATATTTGTCTCCTCGCTTTAATAAATTCATAAAAATTTGTAGTGATAGTTAGAAAGGTAGAAGAGGCTAGTATATTTAAAAAAAAAAAAATTTTTTTGTATTTGTTATACTTAAAGTTTATTCCGTGAAAAAAAAATTTTTTCTTTTAGGAAAGGGGTAGTGTAACAGTTTTATTTTCGAGTTGATAAACCTCTTCATTAAAGGTACAAAAATAATAAAACACATTTATTAAGTAAAGTCGTAATACGTTTAACCATTAAATTATTACATTGAAACAGCATCTTGATTCGTTAGTCTATTTGTTTTGGATGTCGGTATATTCCACAGCCAGTCGCAAAGACGCTTAGAGGTGTGACAACCTCCCCCCTTGGACCCTCCGATCGTCCGAGAGCGCGTGATAAGCACTCGGCCATAGGTAGAAGAAAGAGCAGGATGTATACGAGGACGATGGCCAGTGACCTGCGGGTCGGTTTGAATGAGTGAGCACATTCTTAGAATAACGGTTGGTAAAGTATACACTTTATTATCTTGTTTAATTTGAAAAATTTGTTTAGCGCAACAAAATTTAGGCGATGAGAATCTAAACGACATGAATTTAGTACTTTGAATACGAGAATCGACGTTAAGAAAACCACTTCATTTTACCATGTGTATTTAGAGGATGGAATGCTGATCTAACTAATAGAAGATCGTTTGTTGCTCCGAGCCGAGATGCTACGTTGATAGAATGTAAGCAGTAAAAGCCGCATGGCGATGCACTTCCTAATCCAGTCTTGAAAAGCAGTTTTGTTTGGTTCGTAGTAGCTTTAAGAAATTCTTTTGTGTTTCATTCAGGAAGCACGCTATTTTGCTTCGATGTGTAAAAGTGCGTATTTGTTATTTGCTTCAACTATTGCTAAGCTGGAATTCCCAGTATTAAATTTAAAATTCACTCACTTGATTTTGTAAGAATATAATCTGTTAGTTACAATAACAGGTGTAATTAAATCACTTGTTTGTTTGACATATGTTGTTGACACATGTATCCGTAATGGCAGATGCTTAACACTGCGTCACTACCGACTTTGAAAACAAGAATATTTTTGTGAACATTTTCATTTTAAACTGAAATTAGTACTTCTAACTTAAAGAGAAAAATTTGTATTTTAATTTCTATAATGTAATTGACCTAAACAGATCTGAGTGGGTTAGAAAATATTGGTGTAACAAGTTACACTTTGTTGTAATGTATTTGATCATGAATAGGGTTGATAAACCTTACGTTAAATTTACAAAGTAATTCAAGTAATTTTTTTTAATTTTGTGGCATTGAATTTTATTTAAAGATAAAGAGATTCTTTCGAGTAAATTATTAATCCAAGCTTAAAGTTTTTTATTTTGATCAAGTATGATCAAACCTAACCGCCGAAAATTAATATCTTTAGGAGTTGAATTTTGATGCTACCCTTATATAGAAAATATTATTTTTATATTTTTTAGGCATTTTTGCGGGACACAAACAGTGTTCCAATTTTCTATGTTGATTTAATTATTACACTTTCTTACAGGAACAACGTCTTATTCTGTTAAGACAGGTCTTTGTCAGCGAAGACGATCTTTTTTTCTTTGGGTCTCCACGTCCGCTCTTAGAAATATGCCATGCCATTAACGTGAATCAATCCGGACTTGGTGGCGCCTATTTGTTTTAGTTTGAGTATGATCCCCCAACAGATTTCGACTTACCCCCCCACATACGTAAGTTGATTTTAGTATTGCTTTAACTCTCTAGTATTTTTGAGTATACGCTTCTTGAACGATCGCATGAACGAGTGCCTAGGGGTATTAATTCTGTGTGTTGTGTTCATTTATACACGGTTATACATATTCTAGGATTTATTCCTTGCTATCATCATTGTTTATGTAGTAATATGTAACAAAGCTTTAATTCATGTGACTTTAATCGTCGTTTGAACTCTGAAATAAATTTGACCTTTCTTCCACAGTGGCAATTTTTGATAAATTAGTTCAAGTAAACGCTTTAGAAAACGTAATACAAGCAGAATTATTAGTTGTGGATCATGTTAATCGACAACGTTATCCTAAAATAGATCCCTTTGGGCAGCTGAACGAAAGAAAATGTATTAAAAGATTTCGACTAAGCAAGCAATTGGTTAGAAATTTAATAGAAATTTTGGATCCCCATTTAGCACAACCAACCCATGTATATCCTATTACAAAAGATATTAAGGTAAACAATTAAACAAACCCCTGTAAAAGTATTCTATATATTATGTTTTATATTTTGCATAGGTAGGCATTAGTAGTATTAAGTTTCCTTGCATATGGCAGCTACTAAACAGCTGTAAGGGACAGCATATATTTGGCAGTGTCAGGCAACAGTTAGTCGCTGCATTTAAGAAGTTTCAGCTGCATTAAATAGACCTGAAATAATGGATTCCTGGATTAAATTTCCACAGACAATTCGTGACTGTGAAAGTCTTAGAACAGTAAGTGGTATGAAACTGTTACTCATTATTTCTGATTAATATACATACTCACAGGTTTATAGAAATATTTCAATTTCCTGATGTGATAGGCTGCATTGATTGTACACATATAGCTATTGTTCCTCCTTAAGTTGCAAACCAAGAACATATATATATATATATATATTGCTGTAATTATAGGGTTAATTTAGGGGTAGGTTAAGTCATAGGGGTTGTAGAATAACCAAAACAAACTCTCAAGTAACAAAAGCACATAATTACAGATATTAGAAGAGTAAATAAGCCACTATACATGTTGTTGGTTGAGAGCACACTGTATATAACAGTACAAGCGATTAAACGCATATCCAAGAGTAGCTACGAGCAAAGATAAGAATTTAAAAATGTAACTAAATGCATCGAAATTAAATCAAGGGAAAACCTGTATGAATAAGCTAGATAAATATTCAACAAGTGCGTTAATATATCATCATATACGCAGGCAGAAATTATGTATTATTTGAAAAGCGTACGTGCTAGAAAAGTATTACATTTGTTCAAAAATCCAATTTAACTAGGAAATAAACAAACACCAAATTTATTTCTATTTAGATTAGAATAAGCAAACAACAATAATACGTGATTTGATGAACGAAGGTTCCTAGAATTTCTGTATTAAATGTGATGTTAATGGAATGAATTACGTGACAACTTGAGCGTTCTTCTAAGTAATTGAACTACATAATTGGTAAAATTTCCGAAGTAAAGAAGAGATAAAGCAAGTGGTGTCGCCCAACACGTGAAATTAATGAATAGAAAACAAAAGAGGCAAGGCCTATAAATATGATAACAATCGAGCAACAAGTTAGTATACATTTGAAACTGGGCAGTCACTATACTCAAAAGTGCTAAATTATTCACGCAACCAGTAAAATAAAAGTAAAGTAAAAATCATTTTTATAAGAGTGTAAAAATTGTGTGAGCGAGCCGTTCTACTACAGACGTAAGTAAACCAGATTTAGTGAAATTATACAATTTCTAAAAATAAATAAAACGGGGCTCTTGGGTACCAGTTTTGGATACGAGTCAGGAAAACTCTGGAGATTACTGCCTGTTAAATTAATTTGGTAATCTCTGACATGGTCAATATTCTATTACTGTTTCGTTAATTACGGAGATGAAAAACCTTTTATTGGAATAAACTCATTAATAACGATTTGGATAGTATTTTGGTTGGATGTCGACTTTCAAATTCGACTCAAAACATTCAGACTGGACACGAAAACTCTTGGGGATGCAGAGAAGCTACTGAACCACTCCAGGTTAGATACTTTGATATGATTTATATCTGTAAACTGTTTTAATTCAATGATATGATTTATTCCTGTAAACTGTTTTAATTCAATAATAATTCAAAAATGTAAACCGACAAAACCGGGGTTTCTTTGATAAATTTATGAAAGGCAATAGGCATCTTAAAACGTTTCATTTTCTCAAAATCTGACAGATGTAAATAATTAATCTCTACACGTCAGCTCATGACAGATCAAGTATTATCAAATTTAGAAAACTTCCGTACATTCAAAATCTAACACTTCGACTTGTTAAGATATTGAAACAATCTGACATTTTTATAGCATGTACTTACGAGAAAACGATCGGTATTTATTTACTAAACTAAAAGATAGTACGGATAAGTCTCTTTGTAGTAACATTATTTACCAGATTGAATGCAATTGCAAAAAAACGTATGTTAGTCAGTCGATAGAGTGGCTAAAGAACCGCATAGTACAGCATAAAAGTGATGCCAAGATTGGAAAATCGTGTTGTGCTTTGTCATCACACTTGTACAACACTAAACACGTAGTGAATTTCGATAGTACTAAGATCTTGCATATAGAAAGCAACTACTACAAGAGACTTTTCTTGGAATCGTTCTATATACATCAACAACTTAATCCTATTAACAGCAAGTTGGACATAAATAACTTAAAAGTTGTGTATTAGGGTCTTTATAGGTTAAATAACTATCACTGTCGCAAATAGGTAAAACTTTTAATATGTGGATATGTTGTGTGGACGTCAATGTACTTTGTCCTTGAGTTAACGTTTGATCTAGTTATATAGAGATACACCTTCCTCTATTTGGTTTTGTCGTGGTCATCATATTACTTTCGCTTCGTAAACTCGTATTATTTTAGATATTGTGTTAGTGCTCTTTGTATTAGGTTTAATTTTATCTGTTTTTAAATTTTACTGTAGTTATTTTATTTATTTGACATTGCAATCTTTTAATTGTGTTAATGTACTTAAATTTTTTTTTTTATTAATTTCACCGCTTGTTATGGAATCACTTACTTTTAGATTAGTATATGTGAATCTTTTTACGTCGTAGTAAGTATGTAAGGCGAATAGCTACACTGTTTCAAGTTTGTATGCTAACATTTGTTAAATTTCAGTCTTTGAAGAAGGCATAATTGTTCATGTCGAAACGTTGAATATAGTTACAAATTGACGCTGTAGTTTTTATTTGTACGAACGAGTGTATCCCAAGATTCTATACAACTTTATTTCATTACCTACGTCCGTTCGAAAAATTATAAGAATTGTTAACAGTCATGGGATTCTACCATAACATACGCTTGGAATTTGGTGAAGAGCTATGCAAGTTACTTAAATAGTGGGCCAATATCTTAAAAAAGCTAGCCAATTTAAACAATCGAAGCAATTTTTTAGAAAGATGCAGAAGAGAAGAAGTGATACGTAGCCACATTCTTAATAACACAGTAAGTGCATAACACTTGTTGGAGGGTAGAGATTCTCGTACTAAGAGCCATTTTACACAATACTAAATTTCTATCTAAATTTAGTACTAAATTTGTTTCTAAATTTAGAAGTATTATTAGAAAGGTGTAATACATAGAGATTTAGTTCATAATTTAGGATATAAATTATGTGCATAATTTATAGAACCCGTCCTATTTTTCTCGATAAATCGACTCCCAAATCTGCGCACTAGTTCCATTTTAAATTCATAATGAATTGTTATTGTAGGTTATGTATGATTTTCATATGTTATACCCTCTTGTTTATTGTCGTTCAAATAAACAGATTTTTCTAACTTATATTTATAATTATGTCGTGGTCTAATGATCAAGTGCGCGCCTTAATTGATGCCTACTATAACAATCCTTGTTTATATAATGTAAAATCAGGGTTGTATCATAATAAATATGCGCGAAATGAAGCCCTGGAAAATATTAAAGATTCACTGTATCAATTACGTCCTAATGTAACAATTTCAGAAATAAAAAATAAATGGAATGGACTCAAAACGAATTTTACCACAGAATATAAGAAGGTACGACAATCCAAAAGTAGTGGTGCAGGTGTTGACGATGTAAAAATAATATAACTAACTTCCAAGCGCTTTCATAACAAATCTTAATTTCAGGTCTACATTCCAACAATTTGGTATTACAATAAACTTCAATTTTTATTAGATCATATTAACCCAAGAAAATCTGTGGACTCCATTATCTTACAAGATTATGATTCTACCCAAATTGATTTAAATACTGTAAGTTCTTAAACAGCAAACAATTTCTCAGAAATAAGCTGCTTTCGGTTATTGTGTTTTAAAACCCAAGGTTAAAATAGAATTTTCTATCCTTGTAATGGAAAATTTGAATTAATAAAAAAACCTAACCTCAATATATAATTTTTTTAATAAGCATCTTCAGCAAAATGATACATCACCAGTGGAACCACTCCAGTCGGGGAATATTTTAATTGAATACAGATCCCAGGACATTGTGGGGGGATGATGATGTGCCTCAATATTATACAGAAGAGGTTATAACAAATGAAAATGTTTCGCTGATCTCTTCGATTCCTACCACTAGTATTAATCCACCATCAACACATCAAACAAAACTAAACAAAGCAAGAAGCGTGTCTTAGATCTTGCTGAAGATGCAATTAAAGATATTGCAAGTATTTTAAAAAGTCGCAATGTAATAGAAAAAAAGACTGACAATCAAATATATGCAGATTATGTTGCTTCAAAACTTAATTTGATAACAGATCCAAATATTTTGCTAGATACTGAAGAAGAAATTAATAATATGTTACATAATGCAATTAAAAAATGTAGATTTGAATAAAATACTGAGAATAATGTTTACTTTTTTATTATAAAAAAAAGATTTTACAATCTATGTCTGTTAGTTAATATAGTCATCTTGCCATGGCACTTGCCCAATTTCGGAATTAAAGTAAGCTTTATATTCTTCTCTCGTTAGCCTTGCCACACATGAAGATTTGTTTCCAAATTTATTTTGCGCCTTTTGTAAATTGCATGATATTTTTTCTAACTTTTCAAGGTAATATATTTTTTTAACAAAACATAAGTAATTATGTAATATAACACAAGCCAATGTGATTTTTTCAACTTTGTTTGGCGCTAAATGCATGGGGTTCATTAACACTCTAAATCGGTTTGCTAATATGCCAAAGCTGCCCTCAACTACTCTACGAGCTCTTGATAATCTGTAGTTGAATATTTTTGGTCATGGTTAAGACCTCGTTGAGGAAAAGGTTTTAGTAAATTAGGCAACAAAGGAAAAGCATCATCTGCAATTACTGCATATGGTACATTTTGTTGGCGGCCTGGTAAGCATTTTTCTTTGGGAAAATTTAAACCATTTGTTTTTAAAGCTTTTGAAAAATTGCTGGCACTAAAAACACCCCTGTCACTAATTCTTCCATTAACACCAAGATCAACGTATATAAATTTATAATTAGCATCTGCTAACACTAACAAAACAATACTGTGTGTGCCTTTATAGTTGTAAAAATAAGAACCATCAGATATCGGTGGTCTAAATGTTATATGTCGACCATCTAAAGCACCCAAACATTGTGGAAATTGCCAAATGTCCTTATAATCATCTGCTACTTTTTCCCACTCCGCAACTGTAGTAGGTACCTATAACATTTTTGTAATGAACCTTCAATAGCCAGGCACATTATACCGCGCATTTTAATGAAAACTACCAACTCCAAATAACTTTTGATACACTGACTTTTATATAATCTTGAGTCTTGGTGAGATGATCTTGGATTCAATATCAGTGTACAAAAAGAACGACATTTGAGAAATTTCATTCGTATACATGAAATAACCCCACTTCCATAGATTTACCCTCTTCTTCAATAGAAGTGAGCGGAATTTGCACAAATGAAATAGTAGGAAAGGTTGTGCTCTAGGGGCAAAACGGGAACTAATATTTTCATAAAATTTTAATTTTGAGATGACAAAAAGAACAGAATTTCTATATATCTATTGAGATCTCGGGTAAAAGGAACACCTATAAAGATTATACATTTGATTTCCATCATGGGTGTAACCAGGGTAATAATATTAGTCGGGTAAGATGCGGGGATCCAAAAAATTGAGGTTGCGGTTTTATGAATACGGGGTTTGAAATTATACCACGCTTGTGTTTGGTAAAATATGCTTCTATAATATTTATTTTAACGCGTTTTGCATATTTTATAAAAATCAATATATCAAAAGCTATTTATATATAGAGTTAGTAATTTTCGTTGAAACGCACTGCATAATTAGTAGTCATTATTACTTTAAGGTAATTTGGTCCCAAAACTTTTATTAAAGCATCACAAACCAACGGTACAAATAACGAAATTGTACTTTCATGAATTCTACAACTATACAAGGATCAAAAGGACTCTCCTGTAGCCAAAAAGCGAAGTGTAACTTCTAATCTGCAATAAATTATCAATCTTATATTATATTTGCACATGCATTTTGAAACAGGTTTACTTACTTACTGCGTACAGAAATCGCATTTCTCATAAATGTATCATTCTTTTTAAAGTGATTCTCAAGGAGACTTAATAAATAATTTACTTCTTCTGCACATAGTCGAAGAAAGTTCTTATAACTATCAGGATCTTCAACTTTTAACTCTACATTTAACATTGTTAAAATTTCTTTTCATTCGCCACGTCTTAGTAGCCAAGGACGGCACCACCATTTTCTTATCTTTCTAGTCTTTTTTTACGCTTTTCAACAATTTTGTACAAACAAATTGCCGCGCTCGCTAACAACAAATCTTCATCATCCATTTTCAAATACCAGGATGTTTTTGTTAAATTTATTACTAAATTTAGGACAAGTGTAATATTACCGGATTCCATCCATGATTCAGTACCAAATTTAGTTCTAAATAGTTGTGTTTACACATAACTAAATTTATTTGTAAATTTAGAAGCAAATTTAGTACTAAATTTAGATAGAAATTGAGTATTGTGAAAAGTAGCTCTAATAGGAGAATAAACAACTTTAACCACAAATTAAAAAGCGTTTGTTATCTATAGAAATTCAAATCACACACACTGATATACAATTTTGGACTAATAAACTATTCCAAATTAAGAAATCGCTTCGTGAGTCTGTATCCTCAACCATTTTCGATAATTTCCACAGTAAACAAATAATTACGCACAATAAGCATTTCAAAGTAGTTAAAAATAGAAACATTAAAAAATTCCTAGTTTTGCAACATACCCAAGTAAATAATAAAAAATTGTACAAAGACAGTAGTAAATGGTTAGTGAACCACAGTGGTGCCGTAATTCCAGAAAAAATTAAGAATTTCTTACCATTGGGGCCTCATTTCAATTTAGAAATGTCCACTTCAGATATTAAGGTAGGCAAACTCTAGCAGATATTGAATCAGTCATTGAGGTTGTTGATAAACCTGTAGAAGATAAATCTGTATAACGTTCCAGAGTTACAAATGTTATCACGAACTTTTTCGCTAATCCCGAATACACTAATATAATTAATAAGGACAGTCGGATATATAGCATAACAAAACAATTCCTTAAAGACAATCCTAACATTATTGTGACAAGATCTGACAAAGGAGCTGTTACTGTCATTTTGGACAAACAAGATTACATAACTAAATCCAACAATTTGCTCGATGATAAAGATACCTATAAAAAACTCACGAAGGACCCTACGTTTACTATACAAAAGATAGTCAATGAACACATAAAATTTTTGTTTAATCATTCTATGATCACCAAAAACGACAAAAATGACTTAATAAAAAATCATTGTTGCCCAGGCAAATTTTATGGTTTGCCTAAGATTCATAAATTTAATGTACCTTTACGGCCGATTATCTCGTGTATCGATACTCCCACTTATAATGTGGCTTCCTATTTGTCTAAAATTTAAAAAAATTCTTTTCCATTGGATCGATGGAACATTTCTGATCACTTTTTCGTTCGTCGATAACTATAGACATTATTAGTTACCGGCCGACCATATCCTCATATCTTTAGATGTCCGTTCTTTGTTCACAAAAATCCCTATTGAATTGGTTGTGAAGACCATTACGGAGAAATGGAACTTTATTCAACCTCATTGCAATTTTGACTTGAAATCTTTTTTATCGACTCTTTACTTAATCGTCAATAACACGTATTTCTCCTTTAATTCTACGTTTTATATTCAGACATTTGGTACCCCCATGGGGTCACCATTGTCCCCCATCATTGCTTAGTTGGTTATGGATTCCCTGTTAGAGTCTGTTATTTGTTTACTTCCTTTTGAAATGCCCTTCATAGTTAAATATGTTGATGACATTTTGTGTTCTGTTCCTGAGCATTTGATAGAGTATACGGTGTATATTTTCAATAGTTATAACTCCAATCTGATTTTCACATACGAAAAAGAAGCCGACAATGGTATTCATTTTTTGGACACGCTGGTTATCCGATCTTCTACAAACAAACTTAAGTTTGACATTTACAAAAAACCTACCGATTCTGACAGGTATATAAATTTTCACTCAAGTCATTCTTTCAAACACAAGTTTAACACTATTATGTGCTTAAAACAACGTATTCAAAAAATTTGTGAACCAAAATATCTTAATAAAAATTTCAAAGAATTAGAATTCACCCTAATTAATAACGCATACCCTAATTTTCTCGTAAAAAAGTTATTATACTCGAATAATTTCTATACGTCAGCTCATGATAGATCAAGTATTACCAAATTTAGGAAACTTCCGTACATTCAAAATTTAACACCTCGACTTGTTAAGATATTGAAACAATCTGACATTTTTATAGCATGTACTTACGAGAAAACGATCGGTAATTTATTTACTAAACTAAAAGATAGTACGAATAAGTCTCTTTGTTGTAACATTGTTTCCCAGATTGAATGCAGTTGCAAAAAAACGTATGATGGTAAGTCGAAACAGTGGCTAAAGAACCGCATAGTACAGATAAGTCTCTTTGTAGTGTTGTGATTTGTCATTTAAGAATTATTCCTGGGTGTTTTTATTAAAACCTGTTTAGCTGTCTTCTGAATATCTTATATGTTAGTTTTTTCAAGTTATGTGGCAAGTAATTATAGATTTTTTTACCATTGTACAAACAAGAGTTTATATATAAAAATGAGCAAGGAATTAAAAGTGGTATTATGTGCATGATTTTGTAATTCCTTATTAAAGTTGCTAATTGTGTCCAAATGAACAAAGCAAGCACTATCCAAAATAAGGAGTGCAGCCAAAGTAAGAATACCACTTTGAATAAAAAGTGGTTTGCAACAATGTGTACGATCTTTTTTTAATAATATTCTGATAGTTTTCTTTTGAACTTTAAAGACAGTGTCGAAATTCTTTCCATGCGTATAACCTCAATATATGATTCCATAGGTTAAGTGCGATTGAAAGTATGCATAATATATTGCCTTTCTCATATTATGTAATGTTCGGTTTAATGCAACGTTTAGTATTGTATAGTTTACTTTAGCGAGCATATTAAACATGCCAATTTGTGATAAAGGACAGTCAAGTAAACTGTACACTTTTTCAAAATTGCGAAGAAGGCTAGAAAGTGACAGTTGGGGATTGTCAAATTAATTAAAAAGTGTCGAGTCGCGTTTTACGTTTGGGGTGTGTTTAATTAATCTTTTGTAGGTCCACTCTAACATCCGATGTTATATACCGTCATTGTTATACCTATAAGATGCCAATTCATAGTGGGAGTTTATTTGGATGAAAGAAAAGTGACCTCAGATTACATTTGCCGTACGCTGTAATCAACCGATTTAGTCGGGTACCTGATGAATTAACACACACCTATGATAAAGTTAGTTGGGCTGTTGCATTATACCGACACCCACTCTCCTCGCTGTGTCTATAGTGACCTGATTCACCCCACAAACCCTTCAAGGTAAGCGTTGCACTGTAGTAGTTACTAAGTGACCAAACTGGTTCGCACGCTGGTATTGGGATATTTTACCCTGAACTATAGAATGTTCTTTTGCATCTACCTCCAGTGAAGCTAAAAGTAGATAGTGTGTTTCGCCCCGTATTTACCCTACTTTTACTGTAATCAACAGTGTAAAACAGAAAGCCGCTTGTGTGCGCATTGTATATCTATTAGTCCGTAAACTTTTAAAGCTGCGATACTTTTCCAAATTGTACCACTTGTTTCGTAACGTAAGACTGTACCAGTTGTAGCGCCTAGATAGTTCAAGTAGACTTACGTCTACCGTCCACATTGTTACCGGAGGTTTGCATGCACCTGGTGTAACACGCGTGATATTTCGGGCTAGAGTCTACACTCTTTTGGTCATCAAACCTAAGAACCCGTACTGCCGTGAGG
Source organism: Platerodrilus igneus (assembly GCA_036346225.1). NCBI lineage: Eukaryota > Metazoa > Arthropoda > Insecta > Coleoptera > Lycidae > Platerodrilus > Platerodrilus igneus. The sequence goes on from JARFIW010001004.1 coordinate 36,288, forward strand.
ACCAGGTGCATTCAACCCTACCCCATCTTAGAAATAATTGTACTCACAAGTATACCTTTGGTAGCCCTGGCCAGTGCGAACTTACACTTAGTTGTTACTTTTGGTTAGTTATCATAGTTAATTTGATCGTTGTTGTGGCGTACTCCATATACGCCGTACCTACATTTGCTTATATACACCTTTGTTCATGTTACTTACTGTACTTAATTAATGTGTTCTTTTCAGCCATGTGTTTGTAAATAGAGTTAAAAGTATAATCCAGGTGCATTATTCTGTTGTAGTAATTTGCGTGAGTAGGGTGAGTCAGTACATTCTACACCGTGAGTTTTCTTTACCATCATATTTTCTTATTATAATAAGTGCAGGGGCGTTTGCTCGACCAGTAACGAGACCCCGATTATATCTAACACAGTGACATTACTGGTGGTGTCCACCTGATTTTGCCGTCATGCCCGATTTTTGGCATACTACCAAGTTTACGACCCATTATAATTGTCATCTTAGGGCATTTAGCAATCCCGACCTACGACTTTTATCATACCCACCCCTCACCGGCTAGAGCTAGGCCGCGCACGGATTCTGATCCGTCCCTTGGTGTCGTAGTGCTGAATTGGCCCGTAACAAATTAATTTGGCGCCCAACGTGGTGCCCGATTTGTGTTCCTATAAGTTGCAGAAAATACTTTTTTTTTGACGTTTGAAGACTATTTTCTTTTTCTGGGTATTGTTGTTTAAAGATTTGTCAATATGGGTTTACGAATGATTGTTGAACGTTTGAGTAAATAGGAGGTGCAGTATACACTTGGTATTAGAGGTTGTAAAACGGAAGGTTTAGTTAAAGAACTACGGACTAATTTACGTAAGGTTCTTAAAGAAGAGAAAGAGAGCGGCGTGGTAATTGCTGTTAAGATTCCAGAATTCTCTGTCGATGTTGAAGCTGTCGAGAAAGGGTGTTCTATTTTAGAAAAATTGATTGAAGCGTATGAATGTACGCCTTGTAAAAAATCTGCGCTATCTGTTGAAACTAAATTATCGCATTATCTTGACCGTGTGAATAATAGTCGTCCCGATGATCAAGAAAAAGCTGTGAAAGAAAAACTTTTGACGAAAGTTTCATTGTTGTTGTCTCGTTATCAATCACTGTCGCTTAAAGTTGATTCCGATGAATTAGTAAATGAAGGTACTAGTTGTATGGACGATACTGTTGTTGATACTAATCCTGTAACGCAAGTGTCAATGTCTCAAAATTATTCGACAAAATCAGTCCCAGTTGCAAAATGGAGAATTCAATTTTCGGGCGAGCCTCGAACCATGTCGCTAAGCGCGTTTCTTGAACGTGTAGATGAGCTGAGGGTAGCTCGTAATGTTAATTTTGTTCAGTTATTTTCAGAGTCGGTTGATCTTTTTACCGGTAGAGCGTTGTTATGGTACCGAGCCAATAAATGTTCCGTAAGTAATTGGGAAGAATTAGTTTGTCTGTTACGTTTAGAATTTCAGCCAATTAATTATGATGAGCGCTTGATGGAGGAAATTAAACGTCGCACCCAAGGCTCCGAAGACACTATGGGGATTTATATTGCAGTTATGCTGTACATGTTTAGTAGGTTAAGTGAGATTCTTTCGGAACCAGACCAACTTAAAATTTTAATGCGTAATATTGCTCCTTTTTTATCAAAATCAGTTAGCGCTTGTTGAAGTGCGTTCTGTAAATGAACTATTGTCGTATGGTAGGAAGATGGAAGAGAGACGTTTTTCGATTGATACTTATGTACCGCCTTCTCGTCGTCGCACAGATTTGGAAGCTGATTTAGCTTATATGGGTTCTTCTAGTGATTTATGCACTACCGAAGTTGCTACAACTGCAGGTCGAAGGTTTGGAGGCGATATCCGTCAGAAAACACTCCGTTGTTGGAATTGTGATAAAAGTGATCACAGAGCCAGTCAATGTGATGTACCGCGCCGTCGTCAATATTGCTACCGTTGTGGAAATCCTGGTTTTACCGTGAATACTTGCAATAAGTGTCGTAGATTTTCGGGAAACGGCCCGAGGGGAAATTGAATGGTCGAGCAATTTTGTCCCGTACGTTTACTAACTCGACTTTTTATGTACAAAATTTAGTTAAGGTTAGGAATGCCGATTTCGTTAAGAATAAAGTTATTCTGGATTATGTTTTTGAGAATTCTACACCCGATGCGCGACCTCATGTTACTGTTGATATTTTGGGCTATAAGTTATTTGAACTTTTAGACTCTGGTGCTAGTAGAACAATTTTAGGTTCGACAGGTTGGGATTTATTACGTTTGTTGAAGTTACCGATAAGAAAAGATTCTCGTCCCGCCTGTACCGTAGCGAATGGTGAAAAAGTTAATAGTTCGGGGACAATTATGTTACCGATTACTTTGAAGGAACGAACTGTTACTGCTGAAGTATTAGTTATGCCTGACGTTAAGCATCCGTTAATTTTAGGAATTGATTTTTGGTCGTCTATTGGTTTAGTCCCAGATATTATGAAAGGTCAATGGCAGTTTACTAATCTTGATATTTTGTCTGTTGATGATACGTTGAGTAATTCTGTCTTACAGTCGGCTCATGATTTGTCTTGCGAACAACGTCGGAAATTAGAACGGCTGGTGAATGAACATTTTGCTAAACATTCTGGTGAATGTCTAGGTTGCACGAATTTAGTTGAACACGAAATTAAGACCTCTTCAAAACCGATTAAGCAGAGATATTATCCGGTGTCGCCGGTTATGCAAAAACATATTGATGACGAATTGGAGAAGATGTTAAAGTTAGGTGTGGTGGAGCGATCGAACAGCGCTTGGTCTAGTCCGATTTTGTTGGTGAAGAAGCGTAAAAATACGTTTCGATTTTGTATAGATTTTCGTCAAGTTAATAAAGTTACGGAGAAGGACGCGTATCCTTTGCCATATGTTTCGTCTATTTTAGATCGTCTTCGTAATGCAAAGTATATTACTTCGTTAGATATTAAGTCAGCGTATTGGCAGGTCCCTGTTGCTAAGGAATCCCGTCAGTATACAGCTTTTACGGTACCAAACCGTGGTTTATTTGAATTTTGTCGTTTGCCGTTCGGATTACATAATGCTCCGGCTACGTGGCAACGTTTAATAGATACTGTGTTGGGTCCCGAGTTGGAACCCTACGTTTTCGTTTATTTGGACGATATAATCCTATGTACACCTGATTTTGAGAGACATATCGAAATGCTACAAGAAGTATTTACCCGTTTAAGTAATGCTGGTCTGGCGTTAAGTCGTGAGAAGTGTCAATTTTGCAAACCTGAACTTAAGTATCTTGAATACATTGTGAATGGTAAGGGATTACTCCCTGATCCTGAAAAAGTTACCGCTATTCTGAACATACCGCTACCGAAGTCTGTTAGCGAAGTTAGGAGAATTGTAGGTATGGCTTCGTGGTATAGACGTTTTATTCCGAATTTTTCGTCAATTGTCGCCCCGTTAACGGCTTTGCTAAGAAAGAATTGTAAATTTGATTGGTTCGAAATTTGTAATGTTGCGTTTACTACTATTAAGAACCATTTGATTTCCGCCCCTATAATTAGATGTCCTGATTTTGACCTACCGTTTTGTGTACAAACAGATGCCTCTGGTTATGGCTTAGGCCCGGTCCTAACTCAAACCAAGGATGGTCAAGAATATGTTGTATGTTATACTAGTCGTTCTCTTACTAAAGCTGAAAGAAATTTTTCCGTTACCAAGCGTGAATGTTTAGCCGTGATTTGGGCTATTGAGAGGTTACGTCCGTATCTTGAAGGCGCTAGGTTTACCGTTATTACGAACCATCATTCCCTAGTGTGGTTAAATAATTTGAAAGAGCCATCAGGTCGATTAGCCAGATGGGCTATTAGGTTACAGCAGCATGATTTTGAGATTTTACATAGGAAGGGTAAAGACCATCATGTGCCTGATGCGTTATCTCGTTCCGTGCCTGAAGTTAATGTTGTCAATGTGGTTGTGGAAGAGCGTGAAGAGGTGGAGCCTCCTGTAAATTCGAAAATTGATCGCTGGTATAATCGTATGTATATAGCTTGTGCAGACTAAACCGATTGTCTATAATAGTTGGAAAATTGTTGGTGATACTCTGTACAAGCGGATAAAAGTTGATTATCCGGATGTTTCTGAAGAAGATGATTGTTGGAGAGAAGTTGTCCCGAAATTTCGCCGTAAAGATCTTTTAGTAAAGTTTCATGATGAGCCTACTTCAGGTCATTTAAGTATTTTTAAGACTTTTAGTCGTATTTCTCGTTTACATTATTGGCCGAAAATGAAAGCTGATGTTACTCGTTATGTGAACCATTGTAAAGTGTGTTTAGAGCAAAAGCCTGAGCAGAAGAAACCTGCAGGTCTGATGTCCAGACACCCCATTGTTAAGAAACCTTGGCAGATGGTATCTTGTGATTTTATAGGTCCGTTACCGCGTTCTTCTAGAGGTTATTGCTATATTTTGTCAGTTACCGATTGTTTTACAGAAATTTTCATTGTTTTTCCCGTTGCGTTCTGCTACAGCTTCAGCTGTGGTGCAACGTCTTGAAGAAAATGTTATTTTAGTGTTTGGTGCTCCGCAATATTTACTTACCGATAATGGTGTTCAGTTTCGTTCTAAGGAATTCAGCAAGTTGGCCTCCTCGTATAAAATTCAGATAATATTTAATGCTTATTATCATCCTCAAGCGAATCCGGTTGAGAGAGTACATAGAATTTTGAAGACTATGTTGTCGTCGTATGTGAAAGATCACCACAAAGATTGGGATCGTTATTTACCTAAAGTAGCTTGCGCCGTATGTACACTATTCATGAAGTTACCGGTATGTCGCCATATTTTGCTAATTTTGGTCGTGAGATGAATCTTGAAGGAAGTCCCGATGTACCTGATAATTCTCGTGATTTAAATGGTGTTGATTTTGCTGATCAAAAAGATCTCCTATCGCGTTCTGCTGCGATGCAGAAAATTTATGATGATATTGTCAAGAAACTTAAAGTGGCATATGATCGCGCCAAAATCAAATATGATTTACGAAGGCGTCCCGCAGATTTTGAAGTTGGTGATACCGTGTGGAAAAGAAATTATGTTTTGTCTGACGCGTCGAAATATTTTACTGCGAAATTGGCCCCTAAATGTGTTGGACCTTTTATTATTCGTAAAAAAGTGTCTTATTCGACATATGAGTTGTCCGATTCTACTGGCATGTCTAAAGGTGTATGGCACGCCAAAGATCTTAAACACCATCCAGATTAGTTGTAGATATATTTTGGTTTTATGTTTTTCTTTTGTTTTGTATTCTCAGGTTGATTTTCTTTAGATTTAGGTTTTGGTTACTCAAGCCGAAAATGGGATTTTCGTCTTCACGTAAGGGAGGTGTAACGTTCGGTTTAATTCAACGTTTAGTATTGTATAGTTTACTTTAGCGAGCATATTAAACATACCAATTTGTGATAAAGGACAGTCAAGTAAACTGTACACTTTTTCAAAATTGCGAAGAAGGCTAGAAAGTGACAGTTGGGGATTGTCAAATTAATTAAAAAGTGTCGAGTCGCGTTTTACGTTTGGGGTGTGTTTAATTAATCTTTTGTAGGTCAACTCTACCATCCGATGTTATATACCGTCATTGTTATGCCTATAAGATGCCAATTCATATTGGGAGTTTATTTGGATGAAAGAAAAGTGACCTTAGATTACATTTGCCGTACGCTGTAATCAACCGATTTAGTCGGGAACCTGATGAATTAACACACACCTATGATAAAGTTAGTTGGGCTGTTGCATTATACCGACACCCACTCTCCTCGCTGTGTCTATAGTGACCTGATTCACCCCATAAACCCTTCAAGGTAAGCGTTGCACTGTAGTAGTTACTAAGTGACCAAACTGGTTCGCACGCTGGTATTGGGATATTTTACCCTGAACTATAGAATGTTCTTTTGCATCTACCTCCAGTGAAGCTAAAAGTAGATAGTGTGTTTCGCCCCGTATTTACCCTACTTTTACTGTAGTCAACAGTGTAAAACAGAAAGCCGCTTGTGTGCGCATTGTATATCTATTAGTCCGTAAACTTTTAAAGCTGCGATACTTTTCCAAATTGTACCACTTGTTTCGTAACGTAAGACTGTACCAGTTGTAGCGCCTACATAGTTCAAGTAGACTTACGTCTACCGTCCACATTGTTACCGGAGGTTTGCATGCACCCGGTGTAACACGCGTGATATTTCGGGCTAGAGTCTACACTCTTTTGGTCGTCAAACCTAAGAACCCGTATTGCCGTGAGGCCCAGGTGCATTCAACCCTACCCCCATCTTAGAAATAATTGTACTCACAAGTATATCTTTGGTAGCCCTGGCCAGTGCGAAATTACACTTAGTTGTTACTTTTGGTTAGTTATCATAGTTAATTTGATCGTAGTTGTGGCGTACTCCATATACGCCGTACCTACATTTGCTTATATACACCTTTATTCATGTTACTTACTGTACTTAATTAATATGTTCTTTTCAGCCATGTGTTTGTAAATAGAGTTAAGAGTATAATCCAGGTGCATTATTCTGTTGTAGTAATTTGCGTGAGTAGGGTGAGTCAGTACATTCTACACCGTGAGTTTTCTTTACCATCATATTTTCTTATTATAACAAGTGCAGGGGCGTTTGCTCGACCAGTAACGAGACCCCGATTATATCTAACACAGTGACATTACTGGTGGTGCCCACCTGATTTTGCCGTCATTCCCGATTTTTGGCATACTGCCAAGTTTACGACCCATTATAATTGTCATCTTAGGGCATTTAGCAACCCCGACCTACGACTTTTATCATACCCACCCCTCACCGGCTAGAGCTAGGCCGCGCACGGATTCTGATCCGTCCCTTGGTGTCATAGTGCTGAATTGGCCCGTAACAATTAACCTTTGCTTCTCTAACAATAGTTTTGATTGTATAATATGCTTTGTTTAGTTTTGTGCATAGCTCCCTTATGTAATGGTCCCATTTTAATGTACTGGACATAGTTATTCCTAGAAACTTTGCTTGATTTACCACCTGCAAGGGTTTATCCTGTATTTTAAAAACTAATAATTTTGTTTTATCCGTATTTAATACTAGCTTAAACATAGTTATATGTACATTTTGTATAATGTTCGGGAGGTTATTGATATAAATAAAATTAAATAAAAACTCTTAACCACAAAAAAATATTTAAATTACTAGATACGTATTTCGACCACTATGTGGTCATCATCAGTAGGGAAAAAAAAAAAAAAAAAAAAAATTTGCTGTATAATTTACTATATTGTTGCTTTAAACACTATCGAGGATATTCTCCTCACCCGCAGGCTGGTGTTCTCAACAACAAACAAGTGAATTGATATAAATTATGAAAAGTAGTGGACCCAGAACAGATATTTAATATACTCCATAAGAATTAAATTGGACCTCAAAACATGCCTCATTAAGTTTTACAATTTGATTACATCTATTTAAATATGATTTAAACCAAGATAAGGATGTACCCCTAAAACATATAGTTCAAGTAGTTTTAGTAAGAGGTCATGATCCACACAATCGAAGGCTTTTGATAAGTCGCATAAAAGCATAATAACAATTTCTTTATTGTTTAACGCAGTTAAAGTTGTTTTATAAAAGTTGTAAATGGCTTTATTACAATCAGAGTTTTGTCTGAATCTGATGAAAGAACGCGGAATAACTACACAACTTGTTTTAATAACTTTCTTTTATAACAGTTTAATATGGAAGCATAATATATTATATTGAAACATTGACAGTTAAAAGGAACACTCTAGAATACACAAATCTTAACCATGACTACTATCTAAATCACGGCTTACTTTACAACACCTCCACTTGAGCCGTAGAGTAAGTTACATCCTCTTGTACAGAACCTATGCTTTTCTACTGGTACCGGTTTCGTCAAGTTATCTGCTATCATTTCATCCGTGCCAATATAAACAAATTTTACAGCCTTTTCGGTTACTTTTTCTCGTAGAAAGTGGTAACGTATATCAATGTGCTTTGTACGCGAAGAATAAGCAGTAGTCTCTGATAACTGTATAGCACCCTTGTTGTCGCAGTGTATGATTGTCGAACCCTGTTTTGTTCTTTGACTAAACAATTCTTCGTATAATCCACGAAGTCACAATGCTTCCTGAGTTGCAGCAGACATTGACATATACTCAGATTCTGTCGTTGATAATGCAACAGTTGCTTGCTTCGTTGATGTCCACGAAATCGCACCACCTTGCAGCTTGAATACATACCCTGTAGTCGAGCGTCTGTCCGTAGCATCACTAGCCCAATCTGAGTCACAGTAACCCTGTACAAAAGCATTTTCATTTTTTGAATAAGTCAACTTCCAGTCAATTGTCGCCTTTAAATAACGCAGAATTCGTTTTGCGGCATTCCAATGCGCCTTTCCTGGGTTGTTGTTAAAACGACTTACGACTCCTACTGCATACTGAATGTCCGGTCGTAACACTTGTGCCGCAAACAACAAACTCCCAACAACTTCTTGATATGGTACATTCTGCATTGTTTTTCGATCTTCTTCGTTTTGTGGTGACATTGCTGTTGTCAATTTTTGATTTGGGTCTACTGGCGTAGACACGCTATTACAATCAGTCATTTGAAATTTGTCAAGCAATTTTTGAATATACTGACTCTGATCAATTGAAATTGAACCTGATTTTATATCACGTGTGATCTTCATACCCAAGACAAACTTGGCTTCACCAAAGTCCTTCATTTTAAACTGACCTTGCAGCGTTGACTTCAACTTATTCTTTAAGTCCTTGTTGTTGGAGAAGATCAAGAGGTCATCAACATAGACCGCCACGATTAACATTTGACTGCCATTAACATAATAGTATATGCACGGATCGACTACTGAACAGTTGAGACCAAACTTTCTCAGAGCAGTATCCAAATGTTGGTTCCATATGCGACTCGCTTGTTTGAGACCATATAACGATTTCTTTAATCGGCAAACACGCTGACTGTCATCGTTAAACAATTCAGGCTGAATCATGTAAACCTCTTCTTCTAAATTACCTTGCAGAAAAGCTGTGACCGCATCCATCTGATCAATCTCTAAGTCAAATTTTGCAGCAATCGCGATGAGAAAACGTAATGATGAGTAACGAACAACGGGTGAGAAAGTTTCTTCGTAATCAATCCCTTTACGTTGAGAACAACCTTTTATTACCAGACGAGCTTTATATCGATTCACTTGACCATTCTCATCGCATTTAGTTTTAAATATCCATTTGCTTCGAATTGCCTTGTGATTTACTGGCAAATTTTCCAAGGACCAAGTTCCATTTTCAACTAGAGACTTATACTCAGCCTCCATGGCTCTCTTCCAGTAAGACGCGTATGGACTTTTCGTCGCATCCTCCACTGTCAACGGATCGCCTACATTATTCACTGTTGCAACATAGACAAAGTCCTCCGTCTTTGTGGATTTTCTTATTCTTGTTGATCGCCGTAACTCTTCGTCTTCATCGATGCTTATATTGCCCATTGAGTTATCAGTTATAGGTTGCTCATTACTGCTTATATCATCAAACTGACTCGTATTCAACCTACTGTTCTGAGATTCCATTTCATCTTGGTCTTGCATGTCGGTATTATTCGTAACAAATGGTTCCTCCACTTCATTGTTATCGCCTTTGAATAGATAAAAATGATTAAATTTGTTACAGGAAAGTACTTCGTTTTCGTAACGTTGCTCTTCCAGAAAAATCACGTCGCGACTTACATTGACATGCATCTTCTCTGGATCAAAGACTTTATAGCCTTTCTTACGCTACACCGGTGGTTATATTTACAAAGTTTGATAAATACAACACCGGTAGCGTGGTATGATAGACACTATTTACAGTTGGCTGCACTAATTCATATACAGATTTTGGGCGCAGTCAACTGCTATGATGTCATCAATACATAAATTTAAGACGTAATTATCGGAAAAAATAGATACATTTAAGATAACACATAATACAGCGAACAAAGTAGAAAATAAGTAAAGGATTACTTACATAAGGAATCCGGTATCCGGCGGGATTGCGTTACAGTTCGCTTCTCTGAAGTCCATCGGGGGCTCCTCCCGGAGGAATTAGAGATGATACGTCAACGCTATCAAATGCATACGGAACGGCTCCGGCTAGCTAGGTAAACATGAGATCATCCTCAGGCATGAAGATCGGTAGTCCTCGGTGGCAGCAAATTCTTACCTATGTAGGGTTTGGCGGGAAAGAGGTAGAGGTAGACAAACAAACAATAATTAGGAAGGGATTTCTACATAGGTAAACCCTAACGATACGTTACCAGAGACAGAAAACCAGCACTTAACTTCACGACGATACCCGGTAAAAAGCCCCGTTGTCGCGAGAGAAGCGGAGAACTCTCCCACCCCATTGTCTAGTATTGCTCTAACCCTCTAGGGATAAGCACACTACGCAAACTCACTACTATGACGTACGGAAGTACCGCCTAGTCCATTTAAAAATTCCCGCATCTCGCGTATTTGAAAATATGGCGGGAAACTTCCGTACAACAACTTAACCTAAATACAATGTTAAAGTGACCCTTGGCACGTAACAATCGCGACAAAGCCACAAAAGAAAAAACTTAAAAAAAGAAAAAGTCTGTTAGCACAGTAACAGCTTAAAATCTAAATCCTAACTACCCTACATAAACCCTAGCTTAAAACGTACAAAATGTTTATATAAGGCGCCACCTGGTTTTTCGACCGATAACACGTCTACCGAAGTACCAGGAAACGGAATAGGTAGCCCGATAGTCTTTGACTACACTAATTATCGACAGCACAAATTTGTCGGGGAGCATGAAACACTACTTAAACTAACACGGGTGCGACAAGTCGCCTAAACTATCTAAACCTATCTAACTAAAGCTAACATAAAAGTTGTTATGCGCAAACACGCATGAGTGTTGCATCAAAACTATTCTTCTTTTTGGCAAGAAGTTCCCAAATTTAAAAAATATTCATAGAGTGAGTCACTCTGCACTCTAGCAAATTTTGTTACTGGTACTTTGGTTTTTTACGATGCACATTTAAAACTTATCCATGACATAGTTGTGAATCAACAAATTTACCAAAAGTACCACCTACTAAATCCTTATATGCTAACCTGACAAATTACATTTCTAAATTGGGTTAGCTTTTTCACTTAATTTTCAGGAAAAAATAATTCCCACGTCTGGTCATATATACCACACGTTAGGACGATAAAAAGATAAGATAAGATCTCAAATTGTTGTTAAAGATAGTAGATAAGATAATGTTATTAAGCTTAAGTTGTTATCCTCAAAGGTAATGAATAAGATAACGGTATTAAGCTTTAGTTATTATTTGAGATACTCGATAAGATAACGCGATATTAAGCTAAAGTGATTATTAGAGATAGTAGGTAAAGTAACACGGAATTTAAATAAGTTATTACTAAAGATAACCGGTAAGATAACGCGAAATAACTCGAAGTTATTCCTAACGGTAGTCGGTAAGATAACGAGAAATTAAACCAAAATTATTACTAACGGTAATCAATAAGATAACGAGACTAACTAAGGTTATTACTAAAGGTAATCAGTAAGATAACGATATTAAAACTAAGGGTATTGTCAAAGATAATAAAGAAGACAAAGATATTGGCCTAGTTATTACCCAAGACAATGAATAACAACAAAAGAGTGGCTCCAGTAGAGCCGTTTAAATGGGATTAACCCGTGCCCTCTAAAAAGAGAGACCCGTGAAGCAGGTCCGTTCACACGAACAGCACGAGAGACCGGCAAAGACATTTGGGTGCATTCCTGCACCCGGCGTTGATCGATATCGGTGAAACTATCACCCGATATCCACACGGTATATAAGATATACACATTCACTCACACATTCACACACTCATACATACCTTCACTGCCAGAGCCCATGCACTGACAGCGGCACCGCATGACCCCACGAAAGATTCGCAGAGACATGGTCCAGGTGTCTGTGGAAACCTCCCGCGCAACCACACGGTGACTAACAGAAATGAAAAGGCAGTAGAAATAGGAAAGGTAAAAAAAGAAGGAGGTTGTTTTTTTGGAGTGCATAAGAGGCACCTCCAGGTAGAAGAAAGTAGAGGAAGGGCTCGCATTGAGCAAAAGCGACAGAGGGAAAGGTGGATAGCAAAGCGCTACTCAACCAACCAGTGTGGTCAGTAGCTCGGAATGAGGGAACATCATTCTTATGTGGCAGACGGGTGTTCCGGGACAAGAGCAGGTCCACCGAAAGAAGAATAAGGCATAGCGGAGATAGCGGGTTAAGAAAAAAGTATAGTTTTTGGACAAGCGTCCCTATTAAACACAGCGCAGTCTGAAGGACTACCTGCGATATTGATCCGACAAGATAAGATATATCATATGTTGACATTCACTAGACTCTCAAGAGAACTAGTGCGATCATTTTCCTAACGAGTACATTGACTACGATAAGAAAATCAGACAAAAGTTGACACCACAACTAAAAAGTATCATTACAGATACAGACACACAAAAACAAACTGTTTTAAGGTAGTTTTTCAAATCGGTAGCACCCTAAACACACAAAAATGCCCAATTATAAGCAGTTAAATACAGATACACTGTCCCAATACACTAAAACAACCGAGAATTTAATAAGATAACAATAAGAAACAATAGCCCTTCACCACAAAGTTCAACAAAAAACAATGAAAAAAAAATGTTTATAAGTTATGTTGATTTAATAGAAAAAAGAAAGAAATAATGATGTAGTATAATGTAGGCGACTGCAATGATTCAGAAGAAAAACACATGGAATATATAATCCTAATTTTTTGCAACTGCGAATATGAACTATTTCTTTCAATGGCATAGGTCGCGAACACTATGTGAGTCCAAGGAAGAAAGCATTCACTCAACATCAGCTAAAACCAATCATAAAAATTCAATGAGTTATTACAACCAAAGTTACGACAATTACCACACAATTAAACCATGTAAGAAAAATACTAAAAACCAAATAATATGTAGTAGGAAAAGTTCGAGGGTTGATTAAATGAAACGACAGAGTTATATTTTGGGGTGTAGAGAATGAAGTGATATATAAGTAACGATATGGTCAAGGAAAAGTCAACCAGAAGCAAAGGGTTTAAGGTGAATGAGTTAAATGTATAAAACGTAGGTGTATAAGAGAAGGACTAAGTAATTAAAGATACTAATTGATGGTGAAAACAAAAAAATATTAGGTAAATGGTGAGGGTTTAATCATATTAAAAGACCAGGTATCCAGAATTAAATTTGTAATGTTAAGAGAAACAACATCACGAGACAAGGCATCAGGTACGATATTTAATTTGCCAGGCCTATGCCTAACGTCAAAAGTGAATTGATAGATACGCAAGTTCCATCTTGCCAAACGACCTGCGGGTTATTTTAAGTTATTAAGCCAAGTGAAAGCTAGGAACATTAGGTACATTGCCAAAGCAGTAAACGTGACAAGCTCTTAGATATACGTAAAGTTAAACGATTTTAAAGACAATTTTAAGGCATTTAAAGAGATTTAAATCGATATGTAAAAAGATAATAGCAATAGACATTCTATAAAGCATATTTTTACTGGGATGGGAAGTTCTCATTTGAGTTCTTTCCAACCCACTATTTCACTTGAAGATCATAAGAGAACAGCCTCGATTCAGGGCGTCACCCCCACTCCTTGTCTAGTATTGCTCTAACCCTCTAGGGATAAGCACACTACGCAAACTCACTACTATGACGTACGGAAGTACCGCCTAGTCCATTTAAAAATTCCCGCATCTCGCGTATTTGAAAATATGGCGGGAAACTTCCGTACAACAACTTAACCTAAATACAATGTTAAAGTGACCCTTGGCACGTAACACCTTTACACTGTTCGCTGTAACCGACCATGATGAATACTTTAGACTTAGAATCAAACTTTTTACGTTGTTGTTTTGGAACATGCACCATTGCTTTGCATCTAAAAACTTTCAAATTTGACAGATCTGGCTTCTTTCCAGACCAAATTTCTTCGGGTGTTTTGTCAATAGCCCCCCGGCACGGGGAACGATTAATAAGATATCCTGCTGTATTGATCGCTTCCCCCCAAAATTTAACATTCAACTTTGTGTCAAAAAGCATACATCTTGCTCTTTCAACCCAAAGTCCCATTCATCCGCTCGGCCAAACCATTCTGTTCGGGCGTATACGGTGTTGTTGTTTGGTGTTCAATTCCAGAATCACGTAGAAACTTTGAAAAGTCTTTGTTACAATATTCTATGCCGTTGTCCATGCGAATTTTTTTAATTTTTTTACTAGTCTGGTTTTCAATATGACTTTTGAAATCCTTGAAGGCATTTAAAGCATTTGACTTGTTCTTGATAAAGTACACAAATACTTTTCTGCTAAAGTCATCGATAAAAGTCATAAAATACCGAGAACCTCCAAACGAATCAACAGACATAGGACCACACAAATCGGAATGTATCAATTCCAAAAATACTGGAAGCTTGGGAATTGCTTGTTTTAAATGGAAAACGAGTCTGCTTTCCCATAATACAGGTCTCGCAAGTTTCTGGCTGACCGCTGACGAAACTCATTCCCTTAACAAAACCGTTTCGCAATTTCATCAAACTGTCGTGTCCTACATGACCAAGACGTCGATGCCACAATCGTTGGGTTTCGGTTGATTTTACAATCATACTTGATATACTTGCTTGATCTACTTTAAACAATCCGCCTGTCAGATTTGCTTGAACTAACAACTTATTACTTTTGTTCAAAATTTTGCAACCTGTGGTACCAAATTTCACAATTAGCACTTCATTCACCAATTGACTGACAGACAATAAGTTTGTACATAGATTTGGTACATACAGCACGTCTTGAATGGTTGTATCAACTGCACTATTATTAATTTGCAATTGAAGCCGTACATCACTTGTTAATTCGGCTTTCAACTTCGATTCATTTGCAATTGTCACTTCGCCATTTGACTCATATTTGACATTTTCTAACCAACTTCGTTCGCATTTCATGTGGGTAGACGCACCAGAGTCTACATAACATTCTGTTGACTTTACATTGCTTGCAGTCAAACAAGAAAAAACTGATGTATAAACAGCTTTACTATGTTTTAGATTTGGACATTTGCTTTTGTAGTGTCCTATACCACCACACTCAAAGCATTTCACGTTCTGTTGGCGGGCTTTTCCTTTTGAAAATTTTCGTTTTTGAGTATACATTGCCGACGATACGGAACCATCTGCTCCATCGTTTGATTTAATTTCCTGCAATAGTTTTGTTTTGATCAAATCTGCAGAAATTTTTTGTGCTGAACTCTCAGTTGCCATGATCATTGGTTTATATTCTTCACTCAATCCAGCCAGTAATAAAGTGCCAACCCATTCGTCATCTATTTTCATTCCAGCACCTTTCAGTTTGTGTGCCGTGTTAACGATTTTGTTGACAAAGATTTCCATTGAGGAACAATCCTTCAGTTGGGTTGTTACAAGTTCACGCAATAGTCCAACGCGACGCAACAAGCCCGAATCTTCAAATGCTTTTTGAAGATTCTGCCACACTTTTTTGGCCGATTTTGCCTCTTGGATATGGGAAAAATTTACTGGATCAACCATCAATATAATCGAAGCTTTCGCTTTTGTATCTCCAGCTAATTTCTTTATTTCATCGGTTTCTGTACAAGTATCTATTACATGACACCATAAACCGATCATCTCTAAATAAGACTGGACAGCGAATTTCCACGATTCATAATTTTCCCGTCCTTTCAATTTTTCAATTGATGCCATTGCCGGCGACATTGACAAAAAAATTAAAAAATTTATAAACTGTTATGAGTGCCTGGGCTCATAACCTGATGAAAGAACGAGGAATAACTACACAACTTGTTTTAATAACTTTCTTTTATAACAGTTTAATATGGAAGCATAATATATTATATTGAAACATTGACAGTTAAAAGGAACACTCTAGAATACACAAATCTTAACCATGACTACTATCTAAATCACGGCTTACTTTACAACAGAATCCAAATTGTTGGTGGCATAAAATATCAAATTTGTCAAGAAATTTAACTAACCCATTTTCCTATTATTTTAGACATGGTTGGGAGTAAAGATATAGGTCTATAGTTCTGCACATATTTTTTTCAATCATTTTTATGAATTGGTATTACTAATGCAGTTTTTAGGCAACTTGGAAAAATTCCATGATTCATTTATTAATTGTGACATGTACTCAAGTGCAGAGTGTGGGAGATGTTTGAAAATTTGTGATGGTAAATTATTAATTGCAGATGAGCCAACTTTAAGGTCATTTATTGTTTTTTTGCAATTCACTGGTGGTTATACAGGACAAATAAAATGTATTAGGGTTTCTATCTGGTAATGGAAATACGTTCCCTTTATTTGTTAAGTTTACTGTAATTAAATTTTTGGTACATTGACAAAGTAGCTGTTAAACACATTTGCAGCCTCTTCCTTGCGAACTAAACTATTGTTATGGAGAATTTCTAAATGATTTTTTGTCTGCTTGGTTTTGTCTTGTATATCATTTACTATATTCCATATTTCCTTAATTTTATCATTAGCCTTAAGCAATTTTTGTGTATAATATGTTTTTGTTTGTTCTACAGTAGTTGTCAGCTACATAAAAATTATAAATCTAACTTGTAGTCGGTGTATCGAGTAGTATTCTTAAAACTTTTTGTTTAAAAATTTCAACACTATAAGCGTCATTGAAAACAAAAGAACATGAAGAGAACTTTCCTTTTCCTTTCCGGAAAATGAACACTTATAGGAATCCGGACGGTTAATAAAAGTGTTGGATAGCTAAAAATGGATTCTCTGTAATGTGGAGCAAGCTACCCATCCCAGTCAAGAACCACCTTAACTCCAAAGCTAGATTTACTCTTAGAACACCTTGTAGAATGTCAATAGGAAATCTTCTGCCATTCAGTTAAGCAGTGAAGCGGTTTCACATTTATCTTAGGGTATACATTTTAAAATTATTACAGACTGCGACAGTTTCCGTTTAACCTTATCAAAAGGGATGTTGTACCGCGAATCATGCGATGGTGCTTGTTGTTGCAAAATTACGATTTTGAAATTGTGCATCGGGCTGGCATTCGGATGGGTCATGTGGATGCTCTGAACAGAATTCAAGACGTTTTGGTATTGGAAGGCAATACTTTTGCGCAAGAATTAGCTGTAAAACAGAATCTAGATCCTGTTATATGTAGCATTAGGTCTACTTTAGAGACTTCTGAGTTGCCCTTGTTTATGATGAGAAATGGCTTAATTTATCGCAAGTATAATAATGAGAATATGGAATCGAATGTTTTATATACATACCATAATCAAATGGTTTATATCGGTGTAACAAAGACTCTTGAATTGATCACACGTTCATACTGGTTCCCACAACTTACAGAAAAAATTAAGCAGACATTGGCAATTGCCTAAAGTGCATAGAATTTAATACTAAATCTGGATATTCTGAGGGACTTTTGCATACCATTCCAAAACACAACCTACCCTTTGTCTTTTGCACACAGACCATTTTGGACCGCTAGAGACTACACGTTCTAAAAACAGATACATTTTTGTTATCATTGATGAGTTCACCAAATTTATTAAGTTTTACCCATGTAAAACAACAAAGTCAAAAGAAGTTATAAAAAATTTAGAAAATTATAGTCGACCCACTTAACTCATTTCGGATCGTGCTACATGCCTCACATCCGACGAATTTAAGCTTTTCTTGAGTGGCAGGGTGTGAAGCATATACTTATTGATACTGGGGCGTCCAAAGCTAATGGGCAGGTAGAAAGAATGAACCGAACCTTAAGACCAATGTTGGCCAAGATGACTGACGAAACACAGATGAATAGGGACAAGGTTCTAAAAGATGCTGAATTTTGTTTCAACAACACAGTCAATCGCACTACTGGCCAGACACCGGGCAAATTATTATTTGGCCACAACCAAGTAGGTAAAATACACGATAATTGTGGCTTATTTTTAGAATCTTTAGAAAGTTGTCAAGAAAACTTGGACGAAATACGGCGGAAGGTTGTTGAAAACATTGAGGAAGCACAGCTTAAAGCGAAAAATTATTATGATTCCCATCAAAAAGTAGCTCACGTGTATACCGAAGGGGACTATGTAATGGTAACTAATACAGATACCACACCATCTGCTAATAAAAAGCTTATCCCGAAGTATAGGGGTCCTTATGAAATAGTCAAAGTTTTACCTCATGATAGGTATGTGGTTAATAATATCATCGGTTTCCAGCAAACCCAAATACTATATAATGGAATATTGGATGCCTCAAGGCTTAAACCCTATAGTAATACCAATCTTTATCAGAACTAATTTTGAACTTAGTTGTCTTTACTAATTATGAATTATGCTGCAAACGCACGCCCTTATGTTTATGTTGGAAAATTATGTAGTTTATGTGTATTTTAAGTTATGTAATTACTCATTATGTTTCTTCTAAAGGATTTTTATGTTTTATGTATTATGCTGGCTTAATCAGTCTGCTTGTTATGATTACGTATATCTTATGTTTTATATTATGCTTAGTACAATTATTCTATATGTGATCATTTACGATTTATGTTTATGTTAATTATAATTATTGTAAACCTTTATGTTGTTGCGTATTATTAATGCTCGGGACGATGATTTATCAGGTCGAGCAAACTGTAGTGGAATTTAAACATTGGCTTAAATTCAAATCTCCCGCCTTATTTTGGTTACACTTTTTCCACACAAGTGGACAAGATGGAAGTTTTTGGCAGGGTGTAGGCACTGTAAATAGATCGGCTATTAGTGTGTTTTAGTTTTATCACATCTCTACAGATGGCTCTGTAGGTCTATTTTCAGGGGCGACTTTATTATATTGCTTAATATTTGCGAGGTTTTGTTGATTGTTGCTAACCTAACTTTTTAGCGTTCTTTTAGTTACATTTTTGCAGATTGCTCTTTAATAACATTTAACGTTTTACTTGTTATCAAATAAGATATCGGTGTTTAACTACTTTGGAAAAAGCCGTGCATTTTTGTATCATTTTTTATATTATTATTTCTGCCACATATATTATAGTAAGTATACAACTCTAAATCTATGTATCTGCAAATAGATCTAAAGCTCTGATTTTTTATTAAAAGTTATATATTGTAGCCATTTCTTTCAAAATGGTTGTTCCATGCAGTGTGCCAGACTGCGACAATAGAACGTCCACTAGGCATAGATTCCCAAATCCCAATAAAGACAAACTACGTTTTGCGGAATGGTTGCGTGTAGTATGCAACCCTAAGTTGCCGACATTGAACCCAGATCAAGTATTTAATAATTATCGTGTCTGCCATGAGCACTTTACAACTGACGACAAATCATCAAACATGTATTTGAAATGTACAGCTAATACCATCAAGAAAGTTACCACATGCCGAAGGTATTGTATTTGTATGCATTTTCACATAATGTAACGTTTTTATTTTAGATAAACCGTTAGAGAATAATTTAACTACATCAGTTACGACTCCATTAAATGTGACTAGTCAGGCTACAACATCTGTTCTTGTTGCGATGGGTATGTAGTATTGTGTTTTTACAAATACAGGGATATGTCATAAACTCAAAGTCACATAGACATAGTTTATCTTGACACCAATCCATTAATGCGTTTAATTGTTTTATAAATTAGTTCAACTTTTGTCAGTTGGTTGTAGGGATTTGGTTCGCATTATGACGTAACTAACGTATTATGAGATTCATAATTATCAAGAAAAATTCAACAAAATGAACGTATAATAGTCAATGATATGATAAAATATTAAACTAATAAAAATTAATTAGTACATGGCGTTATGTTTTAATATGATCCTGATTCCTGATGACACTAGATTATGTACTTTACAAAGAGGTAGCGTATCAACTACGTGCTTGATTGGATCTATTCGGGCAGTCAATTTTGCATAAATTTTTCATGGTTTGAAACTATTTTATGGCTCCGTTAAAATGAAGTGAAATCATTGCTGAATATTTGTGGTATCTCTAATTGGTGCTACTATATGTGTTTACTAGAAAAAAATTCATATTTACCATTATGCAGCTAAATATCAAATTTCTATTTGTCCATAAATTCACACATTGTAACACCCAAGAACCTTTTTAAATTAATCCAAATTTCAAATAATATTTTCGGCCAATCACAAATAATTCTAGATAAAATGTAACCTATTACCAGAATTAAGATAGTTATCCAATCCTAGTTTGATTTTGGGGTGACAATTGACACTTTAAATTAACATAACATATCAACTGAGATCTAACATCCCGTGAAATGTAGAAGATTTTAAATTTAGGCGCCAAAGGAAATGCTAATTTGTTCTAGAAAATTCAAAACCGGAAATACGTAATAAAATGCTATTTTTTGTGATATCTATCAAAATATTAACAGGAAATACTTTAGAATATTGCAGAATAACTTAAATTTAATTATAGGGTAATTTCAATTAGCAATGGCAATAATAAAAATGGATTAAAACCATTATCCTAAAAACACATGTAGGGATGATACACAATTGTGCAATATATAAGGTTTTTAATTGGCTAGAACAATCACGTGATCAAAGGTATATAAATAGGGGAAGTGAGGAAATTAAAACACACGTCACAAAAAGACAAAAAACGATACACAAAGACAAAAGATATGTAAGAAGGCACGTAATAATAAAATAACTAGCCCGTAGTTAGGGCGAGTTAGGCTGTAATGGCGCGTAGCTATAGTGGTTATTTGACCGCGTAAATTAAAGTAATGTGTAGTGAATTTAAGTCCTTGATGGTGGACATAGATAAGTTAGTCCCTTAACAAAGAGTAAATAGTAATAAATTTAAAGGTTTATTAATTTTAAAGAAGATGATGACTAAACCCAACCAGACGGTTCATTTTCGATTAATTGTGGAAGTTTGAATTTCGGGGGTCCGAGTCCAAACACAATTGTTTTAGAAGTAGCGTGATATTGTTATAAATACCAATTTAGCAAACCCAAAATCTAATTTCAAGAAGCATTATTAGAGTAACATAAATACATTTTCAAGTTTAATTATTTTATCTTAATCATTTATTAAATTGTAACCTTTTGTGCTTATCAAATGATGTCAACACCGTTTCCTTGCACACACTTGGGATTGTCCGAGACCACATTACAAGGAAACCAAAATTCATTATCTACTTTGTTTTACGTAATTTCGTCCAACCTATATCCGTTGGCAAAGCCAAAAATATAATTTAATTCCTGTTACAAAATGCACCGCGGTTAGCTTCTGACCGAAGTTCCTCAAGATAACGCTATCTTGTATTTTCCTAACTTACCCGTAATGGGGAGTCAAGTGGTCAGAGTGTGGCAGTGGTGTTACAGCTACCATCGCGAGTACAGTGTCTCCGATTACCGGAACAAACGAATCAGCCATAGCCATCCCGAAAGCCTGACTTAGAAATGTAAGTAAGACCAATCTTTATTTGCTCGTAGTTTTAAGTTATCATAAATTGACTTGACTTTCATGAGCGGACTCTCGCTCCTAAAACTTTGTTATTTTACATGCTTGCTCCTTAGTAGTTAAAAAAACAATAGATGTTCTTGTATTATTTTTCGACTCAATTGCTAACCGATTCCGTGGCTTGGATAGCCACCGCTATGTATCACCTACGCTCTAACCTTGAACACAATCCCTTAAGTTTTAACCCGCAGCATGGGAAAGCATACATAGCAATATCAAGAGTTCCGAATACCAAAGTTATCAACAACCGTGTTAAACATTTCCAACCCTGGTGAGAATAAATTACCTCGGGGCAGTGTGTAAAATAGAGCAACCGTGGGTATTGCATACCCAACACAGGTATTGAGTGAATCTTTGCATACATGGTTCGAGAGAATGGACGTGTATTTGCATGCATACACGGGGCTTGCAAGTATGAATTTTATATATAGTTATATATATATATATATATATATATAATATTAATTTTCTTGACCAATTATACTTTATATAATAAGGGTTTTTTTGTGTTTTGGGATATTTTAGGTCAAATAAAAACAATCGTCTTTAAATTCTTCTAATTACTTGACGTTTCGGTCGGGTTTCTGACCTTAATCGTAAGTCTGAAAATATGGTTTGTTTTATAAAATAAAAAGATTACAATGTTGTTAAAATTACTTACATAGAAATATTTAAATTAGAATTAGACTATGACATATGGTTTTAATAAATGACATACATCATGAAGACAGTGAAAAGGTACTATAACTATGGGAACGTTACATGTATTTCAAAAATATAGGTTGTTGTAGTAAGATGGAATGTGTTACAAAACTATTGGAATACTTTCTAGTGTTTATAAAGTTGGGAGTAAATGATGCCTAAACTTTTTTGGTCTTGTTTATTATTAATGCAGTTTAGTTCTTTTTGTATATAAAATGATTCTAAGAATAAACGTTTGTAGTAGTTCTGTTCTATTTCTAAAATTTGTGTTTCGTCGAAAGCCGGTTTGTGTTTTGTGGTATGTGCATGTATGGCAAGAGCGCAGTTATTTTTCCAAGTTTTGTGTCACTGCGGTGTTGAGTTAACCTGTCTCGAAGCCATTGACTTGACTGTCCAACGTAGAAATAATTGCAACTGCAACGAATCTTGTATACTGTGTTGTTGCACATAATGGTTTCAGTCTTGTCTTTGAGATGGGTGAAAATGTTTTTATTGATCTGTTGTAGTAGTATGTGATGACTATGTTGGGTCTTCTTAGTGTTCGAGCAAGTAGTGGTGTTAAGTTTTGTATATAGGGTAATTTTTGTATATAGTATCTGCATTTTTGTGGTATTGTGTTGTGTTGGTGTTTAGCATTTGATTGATTAATTGTATTGGGTATCCATTATTTATGAAAACTTTCTTTAATTCTTGGATATTGTTATTAATGAATGTTGGATGGCTAATTTTGTTATGCGTTGTTTTAATGCTAATAAAGAGTTGATTTTATGTTTATTTGAATGATTGGAAAAGTAGTTAATATACCTGCCAGAATTTGTTGGTTTTTGTAATAGTCAAAATTAGAAGGTTTTATCAGTTCGAACGACATTTGTGTCTAAAAAAGAAATTGTTTTATTTTTTTCTTGTTCTATGGTGAATTTTAAATGTTCATTAAAGTTGTTGAAGTGCTGAAGAGTTGATTCTACTTGGTCATATGGTACTGAACAGATAATGTCATCAACGTACTTTACTAGGAAAACCATTTGGAACGGAAGGTTAGGGATGACACTGTCTAATAAAAGGTCCATTACTATCTGGGCTAGAATTGGTGATAAGGGTGAGCCCATTGGAGTACCAAAAAGTTGTAAATAGACTTTTTTTTGGAATACAAAATATGTGTTGTTGAAAATAAGGTTGATAGTACTAAGAAATATTATCCTTGATAGTCTGCAGTTAGGTTCGATTTTATTCCATTTATTTGTTATGATTTGTATGACGAGTTCTTTGGGAATGTTTGTGAATAAAGATCTAACATCAAGTGAGATGAGAATATGGTTATGAGGTAGTTGAAAGTTGTTGTATGTATTAACAAAAGTGAAGCTGTCTTGGGTGTTGTATCCTTCTAGAGGAAAGGATTTTTAAAATATCAGATATAAATTTTGCGATGTTGTATGTAGGAGTATTTACTGATGAAATTATAGGTCTAAGAGAAATAGTAGGTTTGTGAATTTTGGGTAGTCCATAATACTTTCCTGGGTTGGTACTGTTGTTGGTGAGTATTTTTTTGTCTTCTTTTGAAATCATGTTCTGGTTGTGAAGTGTTTTGATGTGTTCGTTTACTTTTTTTTGGATTGAGGTGGTAGGGTCTTTAGGTAATATTCTATATGTGTTTGTGTCAGATAATAGTTCTAGTGATTTTTCTGTGTAGTCTTGTGATCTCATTATAACGGTAACTTCTCCTTTGTCTGCTTTCAATATTATTAGTTCTTTGTTGTTTTTAAAAAATTTTTAGAAAAATGTCGCAGAGAAAATGTCCTTCCAAACCACATCAAATCAGCCACCAATCCTTTATTACAATTACTAGAAAACAACAACCAATGGATAAACAACAAAATCCAAAAGCATACCAAGAAGTTCGCAAAAACAATTCTTAATCTTGAAATCCAAGTCACATACATCAAGTTAAAATCCGTAGAAAATTCTATGAACATCTTAAAAAATTCTCTTTCAGAAGATCTACCTCCACACATAACGCATGAATTTATCTTATTCCAAAATGAGAACTTCGACAAAATGTTTATTAAAATAAAAAAATTACATATTAAGAAGTTTAACGCACTAACTAACAAGTACTCACAAAACTCAGTTCTATTTAAAGACAAAAGCAAATGGTTAGTTAATTTAAGTAACGTTTTTATTCCAGAAAATATCAAGAACTTCCTATCATTAGGACCAAAATTTAACTTAAAAACCAACATCTCTGAAATCCATATTGGTAGACTACTTGCGGACGTCGAATCAATATTAAACAGTTATGAAAGCACAACACAAGAAAAAAACAATACAAGAGCGAAAATCACAAATATAATCACCAATTTCATAAAAATCCAAACAACGACAAAACGACCATCAACAAAAATTTTGAACCAAACAAAACAATTTTTAAAAACAACAAAGAACTAATAATATTGAAAGCAGACAAAGGAGAAGTTACCGTTATAATGAGATCACAAGACTACACAGAAAAATCACTAGAACTATTATCTGACACAAACACATATAGAATATTACCTAAAGACCCTACCACCTCAATCCAAAAAAAAAGTAAACGAACACATCAAAACACTTCACAACCAGAACATGATTTCAAAGAAGACAAAAAAATACTTACCAACAACAGTACCAACCCAGGAAAGTATTATGGACTACCCAAAATTCACAAACCTACTATTTCTCTTAGACCTATAATTTCATCAGTAAATACTCCCACATACAACATCGCAAAATTTATATCTGATATTTAAAAAATCCTTTCCTCTAGAAGGATACAACACCCAAGACAGCTTCACTTTTGTTAATACATACAACAACTTTCAACTACCTCATAACCATATTCTCATCTCACTTGATGTTAGATCTTTATTCACAAACATTCCCAAAGAACTCGTCATACAAATCATAACAAATAAATGGAATAAAATCGAACCTAACTGCAGACTATCAAGGATAATATTTCTTAGTACTATCAACCTTATTTTCAACAACACATATTTTGTATTCCAAAAAGTCTATTTACAACTTTTGGTACTCAATGGGCTCACCCTTATCACCAATTCTAGCCCAGATAGTAATGGACCTTTATTAGACAGTGTCATCCCTAACCTTCCGTTCCAAATGGTTTTCCTAGTAAAGTACGTTGATGACATTATCTGTTCAGTACCATATGACCAAGTAGAATCAACTCTTCAGCACTTCAACAACTTTAATGAACATTTAAAATTCACCATAGAACAAGAAAAAATAAAACAATTTCTTTTTAGACACAAATGTCGTTCGAACTGATAAAACCTTCTAATTTTTGACTATTACAAAACCAACAAATTCTGGCAGGTATATTAACTACTTTTCCAATCATTCAAATAAACATAAAATCAACTCTTTATTAGCATTAAAACAACGCATAACAAAAATTAGCCATCCAACATTCATTAATAACAATATCCAAGAATTAAAGAAAGTTTTCATAAATAATGG
Source organism: Platerodrilus igneus (assembly GCA_036346225.1). NCBI lineage: Eukaryota > Metazoa > Arthropoda > Insecta > Coleoptera > Lycidae > Platerodrilus > Platerodrilus igneus. Next base: position 62,186 of record JARFIW010001004.1, read on the forward strand.
ATACCCAATACAATTAATCAATCAAATGCTAAACACCAACACAACTTACAATACCACAAAAAATGCAGATACTATATACAAAAAATTACCCTATATACAAAACTTAACACCACTACTTGCTCGAACACTAAGAAGACCCAACATAGTCATCACATACTACTACAACAGATCAATACAAAACATTTTCACCCATCTCAAAGACAAGACTGAAACCATTATGTGCAACAACACAGTATACAAGATTCGTTGCAGTTGCAATTATTTCTACATTGGACAGTCAAGTCAATGGCTTCGAGACAGGTTAACTCAACACCGCAGTGACACAAAACTTGGAAAAATAACTGCGCTCTTGCCATACATGCACATACCACAAAACACAAACCGGCTTTCGACGAAACACAAATTTTAGAAATAGAACAGAACTACTACAAACGTTTATTCTTAGAATCATTTTATATACAAAAAGAACTAAACTGCATTAATAATAAACAAGACCAAAAAAGTTTAGGCATCATTTACTCCCAACTTTATAAACACTAGAAGTATTCCAATAGTTTTGTAACACATTCCATCTTACTACAACAACCTATATTTTTGAAATACATGTAACGTTCCCATAGTTATAGTACCTTTTCACTGTCTTCATGATGTATGTCATTTATTAAAACCTAATGTCATAAAAAGTGCTGAATTTTCGTAGATTGTAAGACGAAATCGTATGTAAGTAATTTTAAAGACATTGTATTTTTATTTGTATAAACAACTATTTTAGATTAGATTAAGTGTGGTGTGTGTGTGTGTGTGTGTGTGTGTGTGTGTGTGTGTGTGTGTGTGTGTGTGTGTGTGTGTGTGTGTGTGTGTGTGTGTGTGTGTGTGTGTGTGTGTGTGTGTGTGTGTGTGTGTGTGTGTGTGTGTGTGTGTGTGTGTGTGTGTGTGTGTGTGTGTGTGTGTGTGTGTGTGTGTGTGTGTGTGTGTGTGTGTGTGTGTGTGTGTGTGTGTGTGTGTGTGTGTATGTATTTTGTATAAAATATCAAGTTTTATTGGCTATGTTTCAGTTGGAAGCCAATTTGTTTAAATGTAAAATTTACAATGCTTAATACAATATAACCACCCGACTAAAGGGAACTTTAGTTAAGTAAGCGATATTTTTTCTTATTGCATTCAAGTATGTCAGTATAGTAAATGTATATAGTTATATCACCACATTAAAGGTTATTAAATTCATTACTTGATAATTTTGAGATATAAAATTAAAAGGGATTTGTTGAAATACATTTAAGGTACAGATACTTTGTAAACTTTTGGGTAAGTTAACTCACCAGTATCGGTTTCAGAATTCTAAGCCTATTCACCCTGAGACATGTCCATGTACTCGCCGTTGCAGAGTAGCCGAGGCGTTTGAAGAAAGTAGAGTAAAGACTATTGGAATAGGTAAGTGGACCCTTATATTGCAATTTTGAACCATAAAAAGTGATATAGAGTTTGCATTTGATTATATATGTATTAGGTAACTCGTTCCTTGTTTCTTTGACTGCTAGATAGGTCAGGGAAAGGGAGTGAAGTGTTACAACACACGCAATTATAAAATCTTGTAAATCTATAATGATAACTGAGAACAAGAATCATAAAATTGTATTAGTGTTAGTAGTTTACTGAAACAGCTTTGGCTATTTCAATAGGATCTTTTTTGATAACTTACTGGTTCCGTTTCTAATTTATGTGGAAAATGTGTGGCAGTTTATGAGATATTTCTACTTGTTTATTTTCAACTTCATGAAATGTGATTAATCTGCAATACTGATATTTTTTTAATTTATAGCTGATCACACACATACGTATATAGAGGAGACACCTTTAACTCCAACACGAGCTAAGAGTGGTACTTCTACTAGTGTTTGCTATAATTGTGTAAATATAATGTTATGTATTTTCAGGTGCTACTGACAGCCTTTTACGTTCTGTGAATGTTTCCCGAGCTATAACCTTAACGCCCAAGGCTAAAACTTTGTATAGGAGTGCTAAAAATTTGAAAAATTCAATAGCTGTTTATCGCAAGAGAAACATTTCTTTTAGAAAGCGGCTACACTTGGCAAAAAAACAGCGTCATTTTTTCGATTCTTCTAATAGCGCATTGCATCCAGAGGCATTTAATTTTTGTATTCAGCAGTTGAGTCACAAAGTGACAAAGTCTAGGGGTACGATATTTACATTAGAAGAGAAGGTGATGTCTTTAGCTCTATATAAAACATCTGGTCCTGGTTATCGCTTCTTAGCTAAATGGTTTAAACTCCCTTCTAAAAGAACTTTATCACGTTTATTGCATAAGATACCAGTTACTGATGACATTAATTCGTTTGTGATAGAAAATTAAAAAAATTCAATACAGCACTTCAAACCAAGAGAAAAGTTGTGTATGGTTCTCTTTGATGAAATTTCTCTAATGCCGCATGTTTCATACCAAAAGCATAAAGATGAACTTGTTGGAGTACAAGATGGTCAAATTGTAGATCATGCTCTGGTGTTTATGGCAAAAGGTGTTACTCGAAAATGGAAACAAACCATTTGCTATACCTTTTATAAATCTACATCAACATCTCATGCTATTAAAGACTTACTTACATCAGTGATTAAGGAATTACACAATGCAGGTAAAAAGTTTGGTCAAGACTTATTCGTATATAATACACATCATTAATAAATATTGATAGGAACAAGGCCGTATCTGGATAAACATTTCGGTGGGGGTTTAAAAAATCAGACAAATTATTTAGCAACAAATTTTATTGAATTCGAACAAAAATTAAAAGCACTTTGTTTATGGGGAAAACAAATAAATTTTTTAAAAGAGTATATGGCAGTCCTTAGTCTTAACATATTCTGAAAAATACAATATTTAAAGGAAAGTAGATACTAGAACTGATAAAACAATTCCTACTTTTCTAGGGATATATACGAGGCAGATAACATTTAGAAGGCAAGCAGCACTATTATTTCGGAGAGGGTTTGAACCCCAAAACCTCCCCTCAGATACAGCATTGGATAGGAACACCTAATTTTATTAAAACATCTCTTAGATCATATAAATTTCTTATCAAGTAATATTTTAGGATTGAAAGTACTGGCTACCATATGTGATCAATGCCCAACCAACAGATCAGCCATAGAGAGAATGGTGTTAGATGCACGAGCAATACATTTAAAAAAAATTTGGTTCCAAAGCGTCGCATAATTATTAACGACTGTGAAATTATTCCCCTTTATGATGTCCCTCATTTAGTTAAAGGTCTTCGTAATAATTTGTTAACAAAAGACTTAATTTGGAAGTCTAATGATGGCATTTTAAAAGCAAAATGGGAAGATATTGTGAACACTTATTTTATTGATGCATGCAGTGGTGATATACGTTGCCTGCCAAAAATAACTGACTGTCATGTGGTTAATAGAAAAATTAAAAAGATGAAGGTTTCACTTGCTACACAAGTATTTAGTCATTCAATGGCCGCAACGATGAATGGTAAATATTACTATAATTAATATATCAAAGCACCAAAACACTGTGTTGTTTGGATTTTTAGTATTTTATGTTATATAAAAATTATACTCGTACGATGAACATACTATATGTTTATATTTGTAGGTGAAACTGATGTTATGGGAAAACATAAATTGGACAAACGTGCACAAGAAACAGCTAATGTGGTTAAATTTTTGGACACACTATTTGATAGTTTGAATGGTGGAACATTTAAATGAAAGCCCGGAAAGCCACTTACTGGAGCAGTTACCAAATTTTCGCAACATATCGAATTTTGGAAGAAGTCAAGGCCAATCTACTTCAAATGTGTTTCCAAGTACAGGGCACAAATAAAATTAGTGTGCCACCATCTTTAAAAAATTTTATTCGTACTCTTGATGGATTTATTGACCTAGCTGATATAATATTTTCCAATGGTGTCACATATTTTTTGCGAGATCCTTTAATCAGGACCCATTAGAAAATTACTTTGGTCAAATAAGACAGCATAGGGGACGACACAATAGTCCAACGTGTGAACAGTTTAGAGAATCCTATAAAGCACTGTTAGTGCGAAATGTTGCTGGAGTTCACTCGGTATGGGCAAATTGTGAAGAAATCTTTGAGTCATCATTGATGCAACTTAAAAATTTCTTTTTTGTAAAAATGTTGACAAAGGATTCTAATCATAATAGTGGTTTGCAAAATTCTACTACGGATAGTGGGGTGTTAGAAAGACCTATACGTAAAGCTGCCATGGGGTATGTAGCAGGCTTTATAGTGAAAACTGTTATTAAAAATTTCCTTGTGAGTTTTGTAAAATTCATATGTTAAAGAACAATAAGGACAACACAAGTTTAACTTCTTTAACAATGGCTAAAGAACTAAATGAACAGCATTTTAGTCTTTACTATTGTAATGATTTTTTTGTCTCATGCATATATAAAACATATAATATAACAAAATTTATACTGTAGCGGGCTAATACTACCGCGTTTCTTTAATTTAAAACAAGTAATAACAAACGTCTTTATTACTTACTGTTCACAAGTCTAATTAACAGTATATGCCTTATTTATAGATGTTTTCAGGACACTTAACAATGAAGCACTATTACACTAATGAATTTACAAGCACTAATATCTTCTTAAACTATCTTCTTTACCATAGGTTCATTAACAACACTAACACAACTATTTGTTTATACACTTCTATTTATTTATGTATACTACAAGCTGCATGCACATTAGACACAGCATATCACATTTATGTACCCCTTTAAAAGCTCAAAACTACTACTACTTTACAACGTTATAATTTATATACGACATTCTAGTATAGACTGACCCTTGCATTCATTAGCGGTCTTATATATACTCTGGATTACATGGATGACTCATGCTCCCGTAATTTCTAGAAGAATTCTGGAATCCTTGAGAAGGCGCTGTGCCCCGAGCGTTTGTATGTTTGACGGGTTGCCTAATAGTGGATCGCAACAATACTTTCAAATTTTGCATTAGACAAAAATGTTCGTCACCTTATTTCTAAGTATGTAAAACATTATGTCTCTTTTAGTTTTGTTTGTGTTCATAAGGATTCAATAATCGATTTTGTAATTAATTTATGTATTTTTAATTTCTGTAAAGCAATTAATGATATAATTACTGGTAAGGACAGTAGAATATCTATCAGTAGTTGCAGTTTATATAAGCAAGCTGCAGATATTAATAGGAATAGAACGAAGTTTAAGAAGCAGGCAACTAAACAGCGCTATGTTTCAGACATAGGGTTCCAGTAGTCTGTTTTGTAATATCCAGTGCTATCGGTTTAGTATCACGCTCAGCATCCCAAGGCCTTCCTTCTTTGGACCTTCTACTTTTTGCATCTTTTTTTGTATTTGCTTTGATCAAACTATACAGGCATAGTATTTCTAACATGCATAGATCTACTAACTGTAATATGATACCAAAATATAGCAAATCTATACATGTTTGTTACCAAAATTGTCAGTTTATTGGAAAGAGGTACACATTTTTTCTAACAACATGCATTACGATGTCATTTGCTTTACTGAAACTTGGCTCAACAAAACATTTTATGACTCTGAGTTATTTGATAGTAATTTATACAATGTTGCACGTATAGATCGTGATCATGTTTATGAATACTGAAAAGGGAGGAGGTGTTCTACTTGCTGCTACTAAATGTATTTAAGTAACTATTATAGACTGTCTTACAATTAATCCGCTATTTAATAAAATTCTGAACAATGATATCTTATTAACTAAGCTAAAGACAGGATTGCAATTTTGTTTTTATTGCATCATTGTTATATACAAGTATGTTTCACCTAGAGCTACTGTACAGGACTATGTAACATTATTTGATGCGCTTGAATCTATCGATTTTCTGCATACTACTTTTTCCTTAATTTTAGGTGATTTTAATATATCGAAATATAAAACCACAACTAGCTCAAACAAAATCCAGATGTTAATACATTTTCAAAACTTTTTAAATCTTGTTCAGTATAACACGGTACCGAATTGTGATGGCAGGTTTCTGTATCTAGTTTTTTTATCTTTAAATTGTTATGTGAGTAGAGCTACTGAGATACTAATTCTACCAGAAGACAGTTATCATCCAGATTTAGTGATAGATATTGATACTAAAAATAACACTATATGCCTGGTTACTGATAATTCTTCTGACTGCAATTTTAAGAAACAAATAGGGATCTATATGAAGATTTGATGAAAATTAATTGGTCGTTACTACAAATGAATATACCAATATTCGTCAATTAGATCATCTGTAACTCTCCCACATTTGCTTTACCAAGGCATAGAACAAATTTACTGTGTTGAGCTCCATTGTTTCAAGCGCAAATAAATGTGAACGATCTACCTGAAACAGTATAAACATTTTGCACTTCCTTAAAAGTTCTCTCTAATATGTATACTTCCACTTAAATGCTTGTAAGCATGTAAATAATTGTTGGTATGTTAAATTTAATGTATTAATCCTAAGTATTCTGTAATTAGTATTTTTATGACGAATATGGTAAATGCACTTCTTTGATATATATACATAAATTTTTTGAAAGTGGGGTGTTTCTATAACAACTAAAGGATTGTATTTACTACACATTACAAATTCTTTTGAAACTTTATACTCTCCCTATAAATTTAAGAATATCTTGGGAACTGTGCATTTTTTAATTGTTACTGTTAGAATTAGTACTTCGAATAAGGTATTTTGTTGAGACACTCATAAATAAATGATATAGAATTGATGTACCTATAGGTATTAATTGTGTATAATCAAAAATAAATTTGGAATTACGTAATTTATATACATCTATTTATTTGTTAGAATCAAATTCCAATCTTATATTTTATTTATATTAATTGTAGATTATGTAGATGCAAATCACTTTAAGAAGAACCCAAGGTCATCATGCGCACAAAGCAAAAATTGATTAGGAACAGTTCATTATGTGTAATTAGAGATGCCAGTATTCAGGTTTCAGTGGCGTTGAGTTTTATGATCAACCAATCGGAAATTACCTTGTAAAAGTTTTAGATTTCATTACTATTTATTTTTACTTGATACACAGACGGACAGTTTTAAACCGCCATCTAACTAATTTAAAATATCTTGTATATAACAATTAACATTAATAAAACAATAAGTTACTCAACAGATGTGTTTGCAGATCACTAGAATGAGATAGAAACCACTTAAGTAGGCCATGGTATTCAATCATTTGCTTTATCGGATTTTACAAAATAACCTTGCTATAGCAGTATTTTTTAGGGATATTGATGCACACAACTCATATGGCGATATTATATTAAAAATTTTAAAATATAATTTAATTGGTTATGTTTATTTTTTACTATTTAACGCCATATCTTCCGTTTATACTGTAATAACTCAACTACGCCACTGTTATTACATTTCTGCGCAATCTGGCATATGACGTTGGGTTCTTCTTAAAGTGATTTGCCTCTACCTATATAATGTATATGTAGTTTCTGATTTAATAAAAAATTGAATTCATCCAAGGTGAAAAATACTGCACATCGCCAATTACTGACTACAATAGCAGCAGACTTTCAAAGAAAGTACTGCAGCCAATATTGATGAAAAAGTTGGCTGTCCGAGACGTGGTCTTCTAGCAATCAGGGGTTTTCAAACTTTTTGCCACTGCAACCCCCTTTTTAGACCTAGTATTTCGGCGACCCCCCTATTTTTAAATATAAACAAAAATGAAAAAAAAAACACTATTGGCTAAGTTTTATCCATAAAAATACTATTAACTAGTAAAAATAAATACAAATTGTTGTCACTTGAATTGTTTATAATAAGAGAAAGTGGGATAACTCACTTCGTGGCACGAACAAGGACAAAGCAATGATGACTCATGGGGCCTGTTTGCGCGCGCACTCTCTGCTAGCCGGTGCCCGGCAGACGACACGACAGTCTGGCTTCTTGAGTCGATCACTGAACACTGTGTGTGTACTTTGTGAGTAGTATTGCGAGCAAATACAGTTAGAAAAAGTAGCAATGGATAAGTTTTTGAAAAGACCGTCGTCAAGTAGTGATGCTAGTGCTAGTGAGTGCGGAAAGACAAAATTCCGCAAATATCACCAGTCGTACATACAATTCGGTTTCACTGAACTGGCAAACAAACCTCAATGTGTGGTGTGTAGTGAAGTGTTGTCAGCTGAAAGCATGAAGCCTTCGAAAATGAAACGCCATCTTGAAACTAAACATTTTGCTTTGAAAGACAAACCAGTGGAATTTTTCCAAAGAAAACTGTTATCCCTTCGAAGTCAACAGGTAAACATTACGGATCTTGCTAATGTTAATAAGAATGCTCTTAAAGCTTCATACGAGGTAGCACTGAAGATTGCTAAAAAAGGGAAACCCCATACAATTGCTGAAGAATTAATTCTTCCTGCTGCAATTGATATGGTTTCAAATATAATCAGTCCTCAAGATGCTGAAAATTGAAAAAATCCGTTATCAAATGATACTATTTCAAGAAGAATATGTGACATGGCCGAAGATGTTCAGAACCAGCTAAAGAAGCAAATAAAGAGAGTACTTTTTTGCAATTCAGTTGGATGAGTCAACAGATGTTGCCAACTGTGCTCAGTTTTATGCTTCATCCGGTACGATTACGGTGATGCTATTCATGAAAATATTTTGTTTTGTAAGCCCCTGCCGAATAATACAACAGGTAAAAGTCTTTATAAGGTGTTTGTTCAAGCAACTGAACCTTTTGAATTTGATTGGAAGAAATGTGTTTCAATTTGTAGTGATGGAGCAATGGCCCTTACGGGAAAGAAGAGTGGCTTGATTGCCAGGTTGAAATCATTTATACCGAATGCAAGCTGGGTCCACTGCTTTTACATAGGCAAGCTTTGGCAGCTAAGAAAATGCCAGATGAATTACGGCAAGTTTTAAATGAAGCTGTCAAGATAGTGAACTACATCAAAAGTCGCCCGCTGCAAAGTAGGATGTTTAATATTTTGTGTGAAGAGGTAGGAGCCTTGCATAAACACCTTTTATTTCACACTGAAGTACGGTGGCTATCCCGTGGTAATGTATTAAGCAGACTGTTTGGATTAAAGTCAGAAATGTTGTTATTTTTGGTTGATATAAAAAACCCGAACTTTCCACTTTTTTCAGTGATGAAAAGTGGTTGGTTAAGCTTGCTTATTTGGCTGACATCTTCTCTCACCTTAATATTTTGAACTTATCCCTACAAGGACCAGACAAAAATATGCTATATGCTCAAGACAGAGTAAATGCATTTGTAAAAAAACTCAGTGTTTGGAACGCAAGAGTTAAGAAAGAAGATTTTGAAAATTTTACACTAACTCATGAGTTTATAGAGTTTCTGTCTGCATCCTACTGTACATCCCCTGACACTTCATCTCTCTCCTTACTAGTATCTTCTCATCTCGAAGGTTTGATTGAACAGTTGACAGATTACATTCCAAATAAGGATACGAGTGGGGTTTTGTGGGTAGTCAATCCGTTCAGTGATCAAGTCGTAACAAAAGCTGAGCTAACTGCTCGTCAACATGATCAACTGATCGAAATTTCAAGTGATCAGTCAGCAAAACTCACTTTTAACAGTGCTTGTATCGAGAAATTTTGGATAGGTATTAAAAATGAATACCCAGAACTGTCCACAAAAGCATTACAGACTTTGATGCCTTTTTCTACGTCTTATAACTGTGAACAAGGTTTCTCCATAATGGTGAATATCAAAACAAAATCAAGAAATCGTTTGATCCTGGAAAATGACATTCTTTTGTGTATTACAAAACTCGTTCCGAACATAAAAATTGGTTAATTCCAAACAAGCTCATGTTTCCCATTAAATAGTATTAGGCCTTTTTCAACTTGTATGTGTATTACAAATTTGTGTAGCCTATAAATTTTGTTATTAATTAAAACTACAGCTATGACTGATTTGTTTTTTTGATTTTCCTCCTTATCCCGCGACCCCCCTGGACACACCACGCGACCCCCCTGGGAGTCGCGACCCACAGTTTGAGAACCACTACTCTAGCTTATAGAAAATAATTTTGCCTGGAATCAGGTAAGTGTTGTACAAGTACCTATATAGTACACAAAAATGACCTAATTTGTTTATTGTTCTCTATATAAAACAATGAACAAATTTATTTTTATCTATTATGCTTGTAGAACACTTACCTGATACCAGACAGAATTATTTTTTATAATTGGAATTTTTAGTTTTATTTAAAATCTTCAGTCTGGTTCTCAACCTTTTGAACAGAGAAGTAAACCTTGGTAACAGATTTTAACGTCGTTTAGTTTTATCACATTTCAATAGTTGGCGCTAACTTGCCAACAGTTGTTATGCAGAAGGTGACATATCTATTCTAACTTTATTTAACCTATGGTTTTTGGTATCCTTGTAAAAGAAGTAGTTTTATTTTTAATTATTTTCGGGTTATGTTAAAGATTTATTACTTTATTATTAAATGTGTTATTAAATTAACATATAAGTGTGTAACTAGTTTTCTTTGTTTCATTTTGAACTTTTACAAACCATGAACATTTATTGCCCAAAAAACAAAAATTTGTTAATAGCCCTTCCATAAAAAATTTAATTTTTACACTTCATGGTTTCTTATATCTTAAAGATGTTTTTTTTTTAAAACATAAGTTTCACTTTTTTTAACTCGATTTTTTAATCAAGATTCACTTGAGAATTTTTTCAGTACATAAGAAGCCATGGAGTTAGGAATGTATCTCCAGATGCTCACAATTTAGAACTTCTTATAAAGCTCTGTTAGTGAACAATTTCATGCCTGTTCATTCTCTATACTCTAACTGTGAAAAAGATATTCATCAGGAAACACTAGACTAGGGGAGGCCAACACGCGTCCCGTGGGCCACGTGTGGCCTGCTGGGTGTCTACTTGTAGCCCGCAGAGCATCTGCGCGATTTTTTTTTCTTTTAGTGTACATAAAACCACTAAAAGAACATTCCAACGTGCGTAGTTCGTATCATATCTCATATATGGAAGTATCTCAATACATTGTTTCAACTATCGTGACAATTTCTTCTATGGCATATTCGTGTTAACAAACAATCACAACTTTAAGCTGATTTTAAAATGCGCGCACGCCGATCTTGGATAGCCTTGAGCGTGAATGCGGGATATGTCGGGCGACCAGCAGCCTGTGCAAGCTCGCAATGCCGTCGTACGTGTGATCGCTCTTTGCGGTTATCGCCATGTGACTCGTGAGATTTTGCAATCCACTTTTAAATACACATTGATAAGAATACAAATTGCTATAACCGAGTATCCTATTATCTAATACTATACCGAGTCTTGTCTACTTTATCAAGTGCAGCTAAGGTAAGCAAACCCAGCTTTTATTTTTTTATAATGTCATTTTATTTATATTTTTAAATTAAAAACGAAGACCCATAATAGCGTCAAGTAGTAAAAACGTTGGACCAAAGAAGAGAAAAGTCGCAGAAAAACTGAGAAGTTTTCAAGACAGATGGACTATAAACTATTTTTTCATGGAATTTAAAACAAAACCAATATGCTTGATATGCAATAATTCTGTTTCTGTATTGAAAGAGTATAACATTAAACGGCATGCACATAAGTTTGATAAGTACAAATGGAAATTTCGACAAAACCAAGTAAATGAATTAAAAAGGAAACTTTCTGCACAACGTCAAATATTTACTAGAGGAGCTCAAAAGTCAACATGCTATGTAAAAGCTAGTTATGCAGTAGCAATGATATTAGCAAAAAAATCGAAGCCATATTCAGATAGTGAAATGGTTAAGGAATGTTTGGAGAGTGTCGCTGAAATTCTGTGCCCAGAAAATAAAACGGATTTCTCAAAAATAAGCCTGTCTTGTCAAACTATTACTAGGCGAGTCGACGACATTGGAAAACATTTTGAAGATAATTTGAAAAATCGAGCATCCAAGTTCATATTATATGCTCTAGCATTGGATGAAAGCACAGACCTAACAGCTATCGCCCAAGTGGCGATTTTTATCAGGGGTGTTGATGTCCATTTTAATAAAATAGAAGAATTAGCGGCACTGTATCCACTTAAGGACACTAATCGCTCACGAGATTTGTTAGGAGCTGTTACATCGACATTGAATCGCTTTTCGTTACCACTTAACAACCTATCGGGCGTAACAACAGATGGTGCTCCAGCAATGGTTGGGAAACACAAAGGTTTAGTAAAACTGATTGAAAATGAGGCCTGCGAAGTTGGTAATACTTCGATGCTAAATTTTTATTGAATTATTCATCAGGAGAATTTATGTTACAAGTCACTTAAAATGGATCATGTCATGAAGGTGGTCATTAAAACAGTGAACCTTATTTAGTCAAAAGGGTTGAATCACCATCAGCTCCAAGAGTTTCTCAAGTCTTTGGATTCACAGTATAATGACGTTACATTTTATGCAGAAGTAAGATGGCTGACCCGTGCCAAAATGTTGAAACGAGTGTTTGATTTGAAAGAAGAAATACAGTCATTCTTCACAAGCAAGTCAACAAGTATCCCAGAATTTGAAGACAAGGAGTGGGTTAGCGACTTTGCATTTCTGGTCGATATAGTTAGCCACCTAAATGTTGTTAATACTCGTCTACAAGGGAAACCTCAACTAATTAATAACATGTATGATCTTATTTCCGCATTCCAAATGAAAATTGGGCTTTGGGAACAACAGTTAAGGACAAAAATCTGCACACACTTTCCGACATTGTTGTTGCAGTCAGACGTCGCACGAATGGCAGCGGATAAATACGCTTTGTTAATATATGACTTGAAGCTGGAATTTGATAGCCGACTTCAAGTTTTTAAAAAGCATCGTGTGCTTTTTGCTGCATTTGCAACGCCATTCTCCGTAGACGTGAATTTATTGCCGGAAATTTTCCAAATGGAACATTGTGAAATGTGTTGTGATTCACTGTTAAAGGAGAAATTTAATCAGGTTGGTTTGGAAGAGTTTTACAAATCATATTTAAACAAGGAGAAATATCCTACATTTTACAAACATGCTCTATCTATGATTTCGCTATTTGGAAACACTTACACGTGTGAACAGCTTTTTAGTCGAAAAAGCATGTTAAATCTCAAATGCGAACACGAATTACTGATGAGCATTTGGAAAACTGTTTGCGTGTAGCAACAATATCAATCGAAATCAACATTGATGCACTTAGTTCTGACAAACAAAATCAGACGTCTCACTAAAATGTATTATATTTTGTTTATTTTTCATTATTATTTTTTGTATTGCCTAACTCTAATCTAATAAATATGTTTGATTCTTATTTTTATTATATTAAAAAAAACAATATATATCTTGTTTGCTTTAAATAATACAAGAAAAATTTGTTGTACGGCCCAGTAGCAAATCTTATTTCTAAAATCTGGCCCGACTGCTGAAAAGGTTGGCCACCCATGCACTAGACAATCTTCGGAAATTTTTAACTGGTGAAATTGTTGATGTAAATGTATTACAACCTACATATCTTGATGTGGGCATCCCGGAATACATCTCTTTAAATAAGAAAACTAAAATTAGTCAGTGTGTGTTAGTGTATTATACTGGATTTTTAGCCAGTAGATTATTAAAAATGATAAAAGACAACCATTGTAGGACATGCTATGGTAATTTGACAGCATATGGTGGTAATTTACCGACAGATTTTATAGAGGCAAAGAATATAAAAAAGATCTTTTAATAAGACCTGGTGGATTTCTAACATTTTTAGTGTGTAAGTCGATGCCACAATTATATTGCTTAATTCCTAAAATGTGTCACCTTGAAAATATATCTATCCGTTTGAAAACCATTTTAAAGCAAAACACAGATTTTACTCCAATAAATTGTCCTTATAGATAAGGTACTGTGAAGTTACTAGATATAAATATTAGTAAGAACTATGTTTTGGTTTAAATGTATTGATCCATATTGTCTAAGTATTCAATCAATGTGAAATACACCTTGTTCCTAAGTTTTAAATTCACTTTAACTTTACGAGATATTTATAGCCAAATTAGGTTGTATAATACCATTGTTATAATGTAAACAAATTTAGTTGACAAGTAGCATCTGTCGAATAAAAGTATAACTTCTACGCACCTTGCATATCCAGTTTGACACCTGTAATACAAACCAGATATAAGTATTGATGTCGTGCTGTTTACGTAGCAAATTAATGCTGCTTGAACTTTGACCAAGCCTTTTCGCAGATAATTAAAACATTTATTTAATTTAACCAAGTTGAAATCTTGCGATCTTGTACCAAGCAATTGTAGTACTTTGAAATTCTGTACATCCTAGATAGACGTAAATGTATATAACACAGCGATTCTTTAAAAACCCGAAGCTGACAATCTTGAGTGTGCACATTAAACGATTTATAATATTAGATGTTGAACCAACGTACCGAAAAATTTCTCTGCATTGTTAATACAAATAAAAAATCATCACGTCGACCATTCTCAATGCTTTATTCAATTCTCCACACTATCGCGATTCTCAAGTCCGAGGACGCTAAACGAGCCATGTTGGTATCATAAGCAGCGACCTTAGACTCCCTTTTCGATTACGAACAAGTTCATATTTACTCGACACTTTCATCTTCGTATATTTTCGACAGATGGCTGTGCATATTACCACGTATTTCATAATGATGTTAATTAGGAATGTATTTATTTATCTACATTATAAATGTAATAATATATTTTTATTAAATCACTTAAGAATATAAATTAAATGTTGTAAGCGACAACTGGCTCAATTGTTGTGATATAATTATTTTGTCCCGACGTATTAGCCATAGCTAATTAGATATACCAACTGTATAGTGGGCACTACAAGGTGTGTTGCATATATTAGGGTTTACGTATGATTACATAATAAAATCCTTATTGAGGTTATTTTGTCAAACGTAACATTTGAAAATGTTACAATGTGGCTTCCTTTGAAAGCTGCCTTTTCTGCTTCTCTGCTGTTTTCAATTACTCTTGCTTCAGTTTCTTGTTTATTTAGCTTCTGTGAGTTAGGTATATGGCTTCCAGTCTCTACGCTTGCATTTATCTCCTCTCTGGTTGTCAAAGACAGTCCGGAGTTGTCCTTTTCCAAATTTGACACACTATCCTCTTTGTTTTTCCTATCCTTTGGCACCTTTAGTGTTTTGCTATCCATACCTTTCCAATCCCTGTCCGGGAGGGGAGGGCTCCTCGGACGGGGTACACCCATGGCAGGGGAAAACCCCTGCCACCAGCATGAATTCATGCTGAGTCCAAATATGCCCACATAGAGGGACAGTCAACCCCCGGGGGCTCCAGCCTCTTACTTGTAAAAGCTTTTGGAGGTCCCACGCCTCCGACGACGTGGGTGCCGCACAAGGCACCTGCCAAGCAGGGGACCCAACGGACGCTTTAGGTCTTGATCGGAGCACTTTTTCTTTCTCCCCTCCGACCTTACACGCCGTGGCGCCAGCATCGTCGTCTCATCCTAGGAACTTTATGTTCCGCAGTGTCCAAATCGTATCCTAGTCTCGCATGGTAGATAGATGAGAAAGGAAAGGCCCGTCCGCCCTCGGATAACCTAATAGCCACTCGGGGCCTGAAGAGAATAGAGTCGGGGTCGATAGTATAAGAGTAGAAGGTTGACCCCTAATAGGAAAGAATATAGTAGGCTCTACCCAAAAATAAGTACCAGGAGGTGCTTACGAAGCAAAGTAGGGCCAATAAAATAGACCCCTCCTCCTCCATCCGGGCTTGAAACCGGCTGTAGCTCTAATGAGTGGGTGTGCCACATACGTTCAGCACCCACCCCGCCACAGGCGGAGTTAACCTAGGCTAACCTAACCTAACCTAACCTAACCTAACATCACCTAAGCTAACCTAACCTTATCTTTTTTTTTAATATAGAGGATTAGGAATCTTCCGATGCCCCCATAGTAATTTGCTCTTCTGCCTTGCGGCTTCCAAGTTCCTTACTATGGGGAAGACACTTACCGTCAGGATCTTGTACGGTAGATAGTGTTGAATTTATGTGTTCCTGTCAGGGTATACCGGCAGAGTGGATAACCACCTTACCGGGCTCCCCCTCAGGAACTCATATTGGCCAACTAAACCTTTCCCTCTCTTCCCACTAGTGACAAGCAACCTTGGAACCGCCAATTAGGCATAACTTCAAGGTTGTTGTGGGGTTATTCTCATGTTATTACCTCCGATTCTTTCTTGTCCTTTCATATTCTTCCTTCTGCTCCAGAATTTTTATAATACACGTTGTTAAAGCCTTCCAGTTTTCTTTGTTTTTTATCAAACATGAGACAAGATTATCTTTAATCATCTTTTCCTCAATCGCCAGCTCTGCTCTTGTCCTATGATGGTGTCAGCGCGGACACTTAAAAAACGTATGTTCCACGTCATCTAGGTTTTCCTCGCAAAACCAACAGTTACTGTTATTTGCTTTTTTTATTTTGTACACAGCGTACCTAAATTATAATAAAATGATGGTATTCTCTGGGGTAAAAGATTCCGGAGTTAAAATAGTCCCCCATTCGGATCTCCGGGAGGGGACTACTTCGGAGGATGCGATTGGAAAGTTAAGAATAAGAGTCGGGAACATTTTGCGAGTCGGAGCGTGGAATGTTAGAACTAGGAAGCAAGTACGTAAGCTAGAGAACCTAAAAATGGAAACGAATAGGTTATCACTAGACAAAGTAGGAATCAGCGAAGTTCGGTGGCCACAGGCGGGGGATTTTTGGAGTGGAGACTTCAGGGTAATTCATACAGGAGCCGAGGAAGGAAATTTGGGTGTGGGGATAGTTATGCGGAAAAAGATAGGATACTGTGTAGAAGATTACTTACAAAAGAATGAAAGAGTACTCATGGTTAGATTAGAATCTAAACCGGTAAACACAGTAATAATACAAGTATACATGCCCACCTCTAGCTACAGTGACCAAGAGGTAGAAGCGATCTACAAAGATATCGAAGACATATTAAGACATGTAAAAGGACATGAAAATTTAATAATTATGGGAGATTTTAATGCAGTGGTAGGTGAGGGTAGAGAAGGAGCGATAGTAGGTTTATTTGGTTTAGGCACTAGAAACGACAGAGGAAATAGGCTGGTAGAATTTTGCGACAAGAACAATTTAATCATTACAAACACATTATTTCAACATCATGCTAGAAGACGCTATACGTGGAAGATGCCAGGAGATATAGGAAGATATCAAATAGATTACATTCTTGTTAGACAACGGTTTAGAAATCAAGTAAAAGACTGTAGAAGCTACCCAGAAGCAGATATGGACACTGACCACAACATCGTAATTATGAAGGCCGCACTTAAATTTAAAAATTTGAAAAAAAGAAACGGAAAAAGGCACTTGGACCTACAGAAACTAAAAGAGAAGGATATTCAAGAAAGATTCGAAAAAAGGTCAAATGAATTGCTCAAAGATATCGGAAAAATATCTGATACTAAGGAAGTAGAAACAGAATGGAATAACATTAAATCCAGCCTCGACATGGCGGCCAGAGATATTCTGGGGTATACACAAAAAGTAAATAAGAAACCATGGATAACAAAGGATATCCTGAATTTAATAGAAGAAAGACGAAAATACAAAAATAAATCAGACGAAACAGGAAAACAGACATACAAAGCCATAAAATGGGAAATTATTCGAAAATACGGGAAAGCTAAAGAACAATGGATTGATGAAAAGTGCAAAGAGGTACAAACTAAGATGGAAGTAAGAAAGACAGATGAAGCATACAAACTAATTAGAATCAATTTTAGCGATATAAAAACGTATAGCAAAAATATAAGGGAGGCGGGAGGAAATGTCATTATAGAAAATGTAGAGAAAGTGGGTAGATGGCAAGAATATATAGGGAATTTATATGCAGGAGAAGAACTAACTGCAATAGAAAAGGAATCAGACATTGAAAATGATGACTTGGGATATCCTATACTTAGAGATGAATTTGAAATAGCATTAAAGGGTCTGAAAATGATAAGGCTCCGGGTACAGATAAGGTGCAAGCGGAGACTCTAAAAGCCGCTGGTCAAGCAGTAACAGAACGTCTCTTCCAACTTGTAAGCTATATGTATGAGACAGGCGAGATACCCAAAGATTTCAAACATAACATCATAGTAACTATACCAAAAAAGAAAGGCGCAGATAGATGTGAAAATTTTCGAACAATAAGCTTGACAGCACACGTATCAAAAATATTAACTAGAAATGTACAAAGACGAATGGAAAAATGGGCTGAAGAAATACTAGGAGAAGACCAATTTGGGTTTAGGCGAAACAGGGGAACACGGGAGGCTATCTTAGCTCTGAGGGTGATAATGGAGAAAACAATAGAAAAGGGGGAAAGCGTGTATATAGGGTTTGTAGATCTGGAAAAAGCATTTGACAATGTAAAATGGAAAAAAATGTTTGAAATACTCAAAAAGATTAGAATGAGTTATAGGGATAGACGGATAGTACATAGCTTATACAAAGAGCAAACAGGAGTAATATAATTAGAGCAGGAATGTAGAGAAGTAAACATCAGGAAAGGGGTGAGACAGGGATGTTCCCTATCCCCACTAATTTTTAACTTGTACATTGAAGAGGCAATGAATACTGTCAAATGCGGGAAGACATTTGGAATTACTATGCAGGGACAAAAAATTGATATGCTTAGATTTGCAGATGATATAGCGGTATTAGCATCTAGCAAGGAAGAGTTAGAAGCTGCTCTCAATGAAATGGAAACGCTTCTAACAGAGAGATACGGTATGAAAATTAACAAAAGTAAAACTAAAGTACTAGTATGCAAAGAAGGAAAAAATAAATCAAAAACAAGAATACAAATATGTAACACGAACCTACAAGAGGTTAAGGATTTCCGCTACTTAGGAAGCCAAATAACGTAAGATGGGAAAAGCACAAAAGATATAAAACAAAGATTAGCACAGGGTCGTGCTACATTTAACAATAAAAAGCAACTACCGTGTTCAAAGACAACAAATATAGAAACAAGGAAAAGATTGCTTAAAACATATGTGTGGAGCACAGCACTGTCCGACTGTGAAGCCTGGACAGTGGGAGAAGCGGACAAGAAAAAGGTAGAACTCTTTGAAATGTGGTGCTACAGACGTATTATGAAGATATCATGGACAGACAAAGTTAAGAACGAAGAGGTACTAAAAATGGTAGGGGAAGAAAGAAATATGTGGAAAACGGTAAAAAATAGGAGAGATAGGATGATAGGCCACATACTACGGCATGAGAGAATAGTGCGGAATATACTAGAAGCAGAGATAGGAATAAAGAGAAAAAGAGGTAGACCTAGGTTAGACTACTGCACACAGATAGTGAAAGATGTAGGCTGTAGGAGTTAAAGGGAAATGTGTAAACTAGCTCAGAAGAGAAATCAATGGAGGTACGCATCCAACCAGTCCCAAGATGGATAAATTAATGACGAAGAAAGTAACTGCACTTAAACATGATATTTATTATAAGCAACTACAAGCATTAGAGGGGCAATATTCTCGAATAATGGTAATTGCGTGAAAGTATTTACTGGAAAACTATTATTTCGGCAAATGTCTAAGTGTTGGGGGATCTTGGCAGCCACAGGTTGCTTAACCCCCTTCAATAAATCTCAGTGAAATAGGGCATAATATTAGAAAACAATTTAAGGGGAACCGAGCTGTATTGCTGTGTGAGAATTTCAGGGAACTATGTAGGTTAGTTTAGAAAAGAAATAAGTGCAGGTACATGTCCAACCAGTTTTGAGACGAGAAACCCAATGACGAAAAAATAAGCGCAGATAAATCTAATGATTATTATAAACAACTAGTTGTTTGTTGTGAAATGTCTGCAACTAATGTTGACTGTGCGAAAAGATATATTGGAAAAAATATTAAATCAGTAAATGTTCAAGTGCTGGAGGAACTTGGCAGGCACAGGCTGCTTACCCCCCTTCGCAACCACTGAATGTCGGAGAAATAGGGTATATAATTGTAAAACAATAGAAGGTGACCGAACTGCATCTAACAAGAAAGTACGGCGCCTATGATGGAAGACAACAAACATACAACAAAAAGTTGTTGAAAGCGTATGTGTGGAGCACAGCACAGACAGTATGCTTACGAAATACGAGCAGTCTGAAAAGCAGACAGAAGAACAGTAGCGGCCTTTGAAATGCCGTGCTTCAGATGTTTGAGGATGGACAGACAAAGGTAATAACAAATAGGTTATAGAAACAGTAAGGGAACAAGGATATCTTTGGGGAAAAAATATGAGAAATAGAAGGGCAGATTACGTTCTAAGGCATTTTTGGGGAATAGTATGGGATATATTACAAGCAGAGATAGGAAAAAAGAGGTGGATGAAGACCTAGATCAGATAGTGATAGATGCAGACTGTGCAAATTTCGAGGAAATCTGTAGGTCAGTTCAGAATAAGAAACAATGATGGTACGCGTCTAACCAGTTTCAGGACTGAAGACCCAATGATGATGATAATGATTTTGTATAGATAGGCACCGAAACAACCATGCCCACTTAATGCTTGAGTGAGATGGAATGTGACTTTACCAAATTTCCTACTTATCCATTCCACGATGTTTGGGATAAGTCGAGCTTTCCACCTTCCCTTTGTAGACAATTCCCATTGCATTTGCCATTTTCGTATGACGGCTGCTTTCACCAGATCTTTTTGCATATGTACATCTGTTTCAGGGTTGTCTCTCACTCCTTCATATATACGTGCTCTCTCCCATACTAATATATATATGAGCATTAGGCCAAATATTACCAATAACGCCTCATTAGAGACTGTCCGATATGCAAAGCATACCCGTACTGTCATTAATCTTTGACACCTTAGCATCTATCAATTCTAAGAGCGTCTTCCCAAATTGGACACCCGTATAACAAGATTGACTACATCGCCATGCTCAGTGTCTTCCTTTTCAATTGTCTCGGTCCTCCAATAATTGGCAAGATAGCCGGTAGGGTTTTCATAGTCCTCTTGGCTTTTTCGATCACATGGTATACGTAACCTAATCTAACCTAACCTAACCTAGTCTGACCTGACCTAATATGACCTAACCTAACCTAGTCTGACCTGACCTAATATGACCTAACCTGACATAACCTAACCTAACCTGACCTAACCTAACCTAACCTGACATAAACTGATCTAACCTAACCTGACCTAACCTAACCTGACCTTTTTTTATAGAGGATTAGGAACATTTTATATGCACACCTCGGCTTGGATGTTCTATGCCGGAGGTAGTGTCGGACTCTCCCTTTTACTAGGGGTATATTAACTAAACCCTTCCCTCTCTTCCCGCTAGTAAAGAAGCATTGCATCAGTTTGCTTGCGGGCATCATCCATTCCAGCTACTTGTATCCTCTAGATACTTCTTTTTTTACTACTGTTTTGGAACGAGCCTATTTTAGGTGTGTTTTTGATAGAGAAATCTACTACATTCTATACAGGTTTTTATTCCCGCACTCGTTGCTAGGCAAGTTGCTAAGCAACCAGTGCGGGAATGTTCAATTTGCACGGTTGCGCTTATATTTCTATTAATCAAGTAGCCCTGCACTTGCATCTTATTTCCAATGACGGCCGAGTTCTCAAAGGTGGGCTATGAAACAAATAATAAACCAACAAATGTCAAATAAGTAATTTCATACTGTGAAAGCGTTTAAAATCTTAAAGTATTTGCAAAGTCTTTAGAAAATGGCTAGTGATAGTGAAAGCGAACTAGAACCGACGCCTCCAAATATTGTGGAAGCTGCAAATGCAACTACATTAAATTTATTACCGGAAATTTCCAAAAAAAATATGAGACTGCTTATAAATCGTTTATGGATTGGCGAAGAGATCAAAAGACAACATCTTATTCTGAAAATGTTTTAATTGCGTACTTTAATGAATTATCTAATAAGTATAAATCTCCGACATTGTGGACGCATTATTCTATGTTGAGAACAAGTCTCACCATCCATCATAACGTAGATATATCAAAGTATGGAAAATTAAGAGCGTTTCTCAAACGGAAGTCAAGCGGTTATAAATCGAAAAAATCAAAAATTTTTACAACAGAGGAAATAAATAAATTTCTTACTGAGGCTCCGGATCAACAGTTTCTTCTGACAAAAGTATGTAATATTAACTTAGGAGAATAATGCGTGTTTATAGCTATTTTTATATTGTTACAGACTGCATTAATTATGGGAATTATGGGTGCTTGCCGCAGACAGGAATTACATCAGATGAAGATTACTCATTTCACGGAATTGGGTTCTGCGATATTAGTTACAGTTCCCGACACGAAAACAAAAATTATACGTAGCTATACGATAACGAGTAATTTTTATAAAATCACAAAAAAATACTGGAATCTACGTCCATCAAATGTTTGCGATCCTAGTTTTTTCTTAAATTATCAGAAAGGAAAATGCACCACACAGAAAGTGGGTATCAATAAATTTGGTGCTGTGGGAAAGCAAATTGCAACGTATTTAAAACTACCCAATCCGGAATTATATACTGGTCATTTCTTCCGGAGATCTTCCGCCACTATTCTTGTAGATGCTGGAGAAGATATAACATCTTTAAAAAGACACGGTGGCTGGAAATCAACATCAGTCGCCGAAAACTATATAACCGATTCTTTAACAAATAAGTTGAATGTAGGCAACATAATACAAAATTCAATTGATAGCACATCAAATGTTCCATCAACGTCCAAAGACAAGAATTTCCAACGTCAAGAAAATTTAGTTTTTGGGAAAACACCTTCTACAATGACGTTTAATAATTGCCATGTAACCTTTAATATTGTTAATAATCAATCTAAAAACTAAACTTAAATCAATTTATTTACTTTTATTATGATAAATTTGTACTTTTCTTTGAATTTATGTATATTCACAAACGATAATAAACTTATGATATTAATAAAATGTACACTCCTATACTTACCATGTATTTTATAATATTAACAAAAGAGGTATCACATTTAAAAAGTACGTACTACAGTCGTAGAAAAAGTATAGTGTACAACACGCATGGAATGCCCATTTCTCACTCGTATGCTTTGCAGCACTCGCTTTCAGCTCGTGCTGCAATTTATCATACTCGTGAGAAATGGGCATCATTCCATTCTCGTTGTACAATATACTATTCTGTCTTATTCTTTCGTGTCTTGCTTGTATAAATAAAAAGGAGAATGGGTAAAGATAAGGGAATATAAGTAAAATTAATAAAGTATAAAGAATGTATAGGTGAAATGAGGTGGGTAGAATAGATAAAAGGATATATAAATACATGAAAAATGGATACAAAAAATATATAAATACCATGGATAAATGGATAAAGGATTGTATAAATAAAATTGATACAATGGATAAAAGATTGTATAAATAAAATTGATAAATAGATCAAACAATGTATAAATAAAATGGATAATTGGATATAGGAATCTATAAATAAAATGGAACAATGGATAAAATAAATAAAAAATATATAATGTATAAATAGACCTCTTTCATAGGCCTCTTTACCCAAAATAATTTTTCTCATGTATCTTGCAGTGGAGGTCCATGTTTCTTTGCTTGTTAGCACATAGTCTACCAGGTTATTTCGGTTTAAAGTCATTCCAGCTTCCATTTCCAACCGGGTTCTATCGCTATGCCAGCGAGAACAGTCAAACAGTGTGTGTTCTGCGTCGTCTATGGCGCTCTCACAGAACCAACAGTTACACGTTTGTTCCTTTTTCATTTTATGCAAATATGCGCCAAAGCAGCCATGGTTACTTAAAACCTGTGTGACATAGAAGTCTACCTCACCATGTTTTCTATTAATCCATCTCTCAATGTTCGGAATGAGGCTTGCCGTCCATCTTCCCTTGATTGACTGTTCCCACTATGCCTGCCACCTTTGGATAGCAGTTTCCTTTACTTCGGTTTTTGTTACGTTAATGTCCAGGGCCGGGTTCTCCTTAAGTTTGTAATAAATTCTCGCTCTTTCTCAGATTAAGATATCCATTGGCATGAGTCCTGATATCACACACAGTGCTTCGGTGGATACGGTGCGGTATGCGCAGCAAACCCGCACCGTCATGATTCTCTGGCAGCTCAGCAATTGCGTTCTGCATGTACCAATTTTTAGTGCTTTTTCCCAAATTGGACATCCGTACAGCACGATGGACTGCATTGCCGTGCTCAACACTTTCCTCTTAATTTGTCTCGGGCCTCCTATATTATGCAATAGCCGCTAGGGCTTTCATTGTACCTTTTGCTTTCTCAACCACGCTGTACACATGCCTGGTGAAAGTCCGTCCATAGTCGATTGTTATGCCCAAATAGACTACTTCTTTGCTAGGACGTATTTCGACATCGCTTACCACAAACTTGACTTCTTTAACCTTCCTGCCCAGGTTAAATACCACTGCCTTTGTTTTCTCCGGGGCCATACTTAAATCGTTTCTGTTTAGCCATCTTCTTACGGCTTTTATAGCTACTTTTGCGAGGGTCTGAAGTTGTATATGATTTTTCCCCCGATACAAGAAAGGCTAAATCATCCGCGTAACTATATAACTCGATTCCCGGTGGTACATCGATCTTCATAATATCGTCACATAAAACGTTCCACAGGGTAGGGCCTAAAATGGACCCCTGTGGAACACCCCCGGTGACTTATTTATGGTTATTTCTAGTTATTTGAATTGTTCGTTGACTTAAGTATGATGCGATCATCTGTATCAAGTATGTGAATACACCTTTCGTCTTGAGTTTTTTAATTACTATACTCCACGAGGCTGTATTAAAAGTATTTCGTATGTCCACTAAAATCAAACCGCACCACTTCTCACCTGCTTTGTCATTTTCTTTTACATATTCTAATACTGTGTCAATAGCTTGTATAGTAGTCCTACCCTTGACAAAATCGAATTGGTTTTTATGAAAGGCCCCTAAATTTTGTATTTCCTCTTAGAGACGTTGGTTAAGAAGGTTTTCAAAAAACTTCCCCAGGACATTCAAGAGACATATGGGTCGGTATTTCCTCCTGTCGTTAAAGTCTTTTCTTGGTTCCTCTGTCAATGACAGTTTTGCGCACTTCCACTATAACGTTTTGCCTTACAAAGGGGTTATTTTCTTTACTCCTATATTGTCAGCTGAAAGGCACAAAGATAGATAACGAGGATTTTCTGAAGATGTAAAGAGCCCACGGTTAGTTTCGGTGGAAAATGGCTCGTAGATGAGGAGGCCTTCAAAGGCTAAGCGGCTAGTCGAGCGATTTGCTCTGGGTAGAACATGAGCTTTGGGTCGGGGTTGGACTGCGACCTAAATATAGTGAATATGGCGCCACCGAATTTTTGTATACTAAGAAGACCCAACTTGAGTCTTTTGTATAAGGCGAATGCGAAAACCTATACTCAAATACCGCTATACAAAAAATATCACGAGAACCCAATCCCTAAAGTTTTCTTACCTTATGGCTCGATATTGACCTTTAAAGATGCACTGCTACACCTGTAAACAGATTAAAACAAGGCTAGCACAGTTTGTGCATTCATTTCAAAAATTCATAATTAATAAGAATCAATCCTCATTCATTCCAACTAATAATCATAGTCTTGAACAAAATGAATATCTATTCCTTTAAGTTGCAGTTTAAAATTATTTACAAAACATCATCTTTAAAAAATTTGACTAAATTATAATAATGAAAAATATGTACATTTGTACTTGGTAATAGTCTCAACATCAGTATCTCACAAAAATAGAGCAATGCAGCTTTCTACATTATAAGAGTCTAGCAAGAATTTATTCTTGTAAATGTTTAAATTTGAGTTTTAAGATTGATTAAATTTATATTACAAACTTCATTTGGCCTTGGTAGTACTACATAGACTTCACATTAAATGGTAAAATATTCCAATTATTAATTAATGAAAAGCAAATGAAACAATTTAGTTCTCTAGATTAGCATAATTTGGTATTTAAATAATAGCTTTAATTTTTGTTAATCCTGAAAGTTAACCATTTCTATCTTTACATCGCCATCTACCATTTTTTGTTAGTACTCATGCAAAGATAAAAAGTGAAGTTTTATAGATTTCTTTCACCAATGTTTAAAAATAACTTGTTTGTCATTCACATAATGAACTAGGAAATTTCCACGTGAACAAACAAAAACTTATTTGTTTGTCATGCCAAAAGTTACAGCTGACGTATTAAAAAAACTCTAATTACATACCTGTTGTTAATCTATCTGAAAAATACTTGCAATGTATTTGGACCATACCCAGAATAATAATTGATGAATTGGAATCTTCTTATTTCAGCAATAACAGGTTAGAAATCTCCAACACCACACAATCTAATTAACTTGATACTGAATTTCTAACAAACATCAAGTGCGTCCACATCGAACAAATGAACCACGTTGGATTGATTACCACATCAAGTAAAATTTCAAATATGCTTTACAATTCCTATAAGATTTCAATAAGTTGCCAATAAATTTTCATAAGTTGCCAATAAATTTTTATAAGTTTTCGTAAGTTACATGCTATCCTAAAGCCATCCATTACAATTAACGCCCCGTCTTGTACGAACTATATAAATGCCAAGCGTAGACATATAATGTTTCTAGCCGAGACGATTTTATTTTGAAATCGACTTTTATCTTTCTGTCCTTCCAACACCAGCTGTGCAACGCCATGTTCTTTTATACAAAGAACAATTGACCTTCTCTAACAACAGCTCAGGTGGAAGTGTCCTATTGACGTATACTGCCGCCTGACAACAGTTACGATTCTTATAATAATCAAAGGGGGGAACCCTTATAGTGACGCTCGCAAATGGCATTTTCTGTCACCGCTTAATTTATAATTTATGCTCGAGTTTGAAAGCTTATATTGGATTAATAATTATCACGTAGATTGTGTAGAGATATTATATTTAAATTGACCTTTTATAAATTTATTAACTTAGGTATTTGTGAAGATATTGCTAGAAAATAAACTTGTTATACCACTTTTCCGGGAAACTCCTTGTATCAAGCTGTTTGTTAAATAAATCCTTAAACCTTTCTGCTTCCGATCAAATAATCACCCTGACAGCCTCAGGTGGCAGTCCATCTGGACCAGGTGCTCTCCCGGGCTTATTTCGATTACAGGCTTCTAATGCTTCCTCCGGTGTAAAGAGCTGGAGAGGTTCCTGTCTATCAAGGTGTTCCAGATGGATCTGATTTCTGTCTTCTGTCAGGAAAAGTTCATGAAAATCTCTTCTCGCTGTCCTTCGGTGAGGTCGATTTTACTTGAAAAATTGCATGGTTGTTTTCGAACTACTCTATATGCGTCTCCAAAGATATCTTTGTCAAGATCTTTACATAGATCGAGCCACTTGATTTTTTTGTGTTATTTATTTATTTTATTTATTTATTTATTATTAATACTCTACAGGACAACCCAAATGGTATATACCGAAGAACAACACACTAATCATACAATCATAATAAAATAGTATAAAATAGTTTCTAAATAAGTACTATTCTAACAAGTATACAGAAAAATATCAACCATCAGTCAGTATAGACTGTCTACATCATTTAACAGTTGTTCATTGACCCGTTTTTTATAGGTATCGAATGAAACACCAAATATGTTACTATTAGACAGTTTTTTTTGTGCTTTGTTAAAATTAATGGCAAGTTTTTCAGTAATAGCAGTACAACCATAATTGGTGCGATGACACTGTACATAAAAAGTTTGGACAGAACGTGTTAAGCGACTTGGCACTCTGAGCCATATCTTAGACAGCAGGTATTCACAGTCAATAAAATTGTTTAATAACTTGTGTAAGAAGAATAGCATTGCTTTTTGTCTTCTCATTTCTAGGCTTTTGATACCAGTGAGTTGGAGCCTAACATTATAGGGTATATGTTCATAAGGAAAATGCAGCTTATATAAAAGAAATTTTACAAACGTATTTTGTACCCTTTCTAAATGATATTTATGACATTCATACGAGGGAGACCAGATAACACTATTGTATTCCAAAATACTTCGCACTAAGCTGTTGTAAATTATTTGTATCACTTTTACATCGTTAATATATTCACAATGTCGCCGAATAAAACCTAGCATTCTAAATGCCTTAGCAGTAATGTTGTTGATGTGCTCATTAAATGTAAGAAAACAATCAAACATTACACCTAAATCACAGATCAACTCAACGGATTGAATTGCAGTTTTTTGTATTGTATAGGTACATAATATTGGCTGTTTAATGCGATGAAAACGCATAAATTTACACTTAGCAGTGTTTAAGGTCAGACCATTTTTTGCTACACCATGTTGACACTTCATTTAGATCCTCTTGAATGTTATCGCAGTCTTGTGGGCATTTTACTATTGAAAATATTTTTAGGTCATCTGCATATAATAAGCATTTACAGTGTTGGAAAATCGAGACTACGTCATTGATAAATAGTAAAAATAGTATGGGGCCGAGATGCGATCCTTGTGGGACACCAGAAAGCACATTAATATCTGAAGATTTGATACCGCATAAATGTACGTACTGCGTACGACCACTTAAGTATGATTTTATCCAAGTAAGATATACACCAATTATTCCAATTGCCTTCAATTTTTGTAAGAGCATATCATGGCAAACACTGTCAAATGCTTTGGATATATCTAGGTAGATTACATCTATCTGCAATCCGTTTTCCATATTTGATATTAAAAAATTTTGTATTATCGCCAAATTAGTAGCAGTAGAACGTCCTTTAAAGAATCCATGTTGCTCGATAGCGATGTAATGTTTGTAGGTGGAGAATATTTCATCTGTGATAATAGATTCCAATATTTTGCCATAATACATATTAAGGAGATACCTCTATAATTTTCAACCTGATCTTTTGCCCTGATTTAAATATAGGGTAAAGAGACGAACGTTTCCATAATGTGGAAAGCATCCTCATTGAAGGATCTTTGAAAATATCGCATAAAGGTGTTAATAACGAGTTTTACATTGTTTGATAAAAACAGATGGGATTCCGTCTGGACCCGCACTTTTGTTACAATCCAAAGCATTAATCTTACTCAGAATTTCATCTTCTGTGAAATTATGCATAGATAGTGTATTATAATTTGGAATACTAATGTTTGGTAGTAAATCAGAGTGACGCTTTTGATAACAGGACTCAAAATGCTTTGCAAAGAGGAGACAATATCTGTAGGACTCTCCCATTTGACTCCTTTGTAAAACATTATTTTAGGTATCCCAGTATCCTTTTGAGTGCTGAGATGTATGACCAGAAGTATTTCAAGTTTGTAGGTATCATTAACTCTGTGTTGGAAACAAACATTAAGTAACACCAATCTATGAGGAACTTAGTTTCTCTTCTTGCAATGGAGTACTGATTATAATCATACTCTAAACCTGTTTTCTTATATTTTTATACAGCTTAGTTTTACGGGCTATAAGGATTTCAACTCGGCACTATACCATTTCGGATACTTATTCTGTTTGAGAGTTTTTGAGGGCACATATTCTTCTATAGTTTTATGTATAGTGTCATAGAATAATAGCACTGCCGCATCAAGATCGATGGAAGTTTTTATAAAACTCCAATCAGTTTCTCGTAAAAATTTATTTATTTTGGGAAAATCAGCTTTGTTAAATAATCTAACTTTTATATTTATTTTGTTGTTGATTAATGGCACACTATTCCAGGAAAAATCTGTGTGTAATGGTGGGTGATGCATATCAATTGGGCATATAGCAAAATTACTTTTACCACACTGATAAAATCTAGATTGTCGGCAAAAACAAGGTCTAGTATTTTACCTTGATTGTTAGTAATACCATTATACTGTTGCATTTCAAGGTAATACATACCATCTACAATAATTTCTGATGCCAGATTATTAAACTGAGAAGGTACAAATACATTCTCTTCATAATACCAACTTATATCTGGGCAGTTAAAATCTCCAAATATACAAACTTTACAATGTGCATTCTCACGTTTTATATTTTCTATGCTATTAATAAGTTCTTGATATATTTGTGCATGAGAAGCAGGTGGTATATATACAGCCCCCAGCAGTATATGAGAATTACCTGTCTTTATCTTAACCCACATATCTTGATAAATTAGGTTATTACCACTTTTCTGCTCAATTGACATATATTTTGAGTTAACTGCTATGAGTACTCCACCTCCTCTTGAACAACCAAAAGTGTTGTAGTCCCTGTCCTTTCGATATATTTGAAAGCGACTATTGATGGTATGTTTTAGTAGTCTTTTAGATTTCTTGTACTCGACCTTACGGAGCTCTTTAGTCTCTGAGTTAGGCAACAGCCGTTGAAATTTTCTACGAAGATTCCATGTTTTTAGTATGAGCTGTTTAATCTCGTCAGTTCACCAGTACGGACAATTCCCTCTGCTTGCTACTCTCATGAAATCAGTTGTTGGTTGTATGCATGCCTCATGTTCTCGGTTATGCTTTTAGCTGTCATTTGACTTAGCGGTTTGAAAGCACAGGTTCTTTGAAAGCAACGGATCAGATTTTCTGGAGATATATTTCCTCTAATCCAAAGTGGTTTACCTACTCTCGTACCTCTGAAACCGGTAAGAAGAAATTTATGATCACTTCCCGTTTCGTCATCTGTGACTTTCTATTTCATGGGAAAAGTTGCTATGCCATTTTTTATCATATTGAGATTTATAAAGGATGTTCCATTATGCCTCACTAGCGTTGGTTCCAGGCCATCATTTAAAAATACAAGATCCAGCGAGATTGCCCACTCTAGTAGTACTCTACCTCTGTCGCTAGTATTATTGCCCCCCGCCCAAAGGTGTTTTTGGCGTTAATGTCTCCAGTTACTATATATTGTGTAGGGTATCTGACGAATAATGCAGAAACTTCGTCTAAATCTACTGAGAATAGGTCCATGCCACAGTTAGGGCTGATTGAAAGAATATTTCCCCATTCAGTCTCTAGACCCACAAAGCTTCTGCCGGCGAATAAGTTAGTAACCCTTAACTTGGAATTAGTTAATATTATCATTGCAGACCGGGTGGTATTTGTGTACATCCTACTGGTAAGCTTAAGTGCTTTGTTCGGTTTCATTATCACTATTGCATCACACTCGTATTTGGCAGCCGTGGCCAGGGCCAGGTCATGCGCATGCCGACTCCGGTTTACATTAATCTGAAGAATTTTAAGATTAGTCGCCACT
Organism: Platerodrilus igneus; assembly: GCA_036346225.1. NCBI lineage: Eukaryota > Metazoa > Arthropoda > Insecta > Coleoptera > Lycidae > Platerodrilus > Platerodrilus igneus. The sequence continues at coordinate 93,564 of JARFIW010001004.1, forward strand.
GTATCACAATTGAAAATGTCAGCTTGTTTTTTGTCACAGATCAGAGGCTAGATTTATTAGCTCTCCTGGCAATTGTTGTTTGTTAGAATAATCAGTTCCGATTTTATTTTTCTCTAGCTCTCTGGCCCTTATTAGAGCTTTTTTAAAATGTCTGCATCTGCTACTGCCCGCCTTGTGTCCGCCTTCATTGCATAGAGGGCAGTGTTCGGCGTTTTTGCATTCTTTCGCAGCATGCCCTCGTCTCCGCATTTGTAGCACGCTCGCCTTCTCTCGGGACCTTAGCAGTCCGTTATCTTGTGAGCGTAGGCCCAACATCAGAAACATTTTTTAATATTTACTCTTTTTTCTGTTACGCATGGTACTAAACCAATTCTTAATTTACTGTTACAGATCTTTGTAGCATTATCCGTATTAACTGTCACTGAGACCGTAAGCGTATTTCTAGTATTCGACCTCAGCTCACCAAGTTTACAATATTTATTTTGTAAATTTCCAATGGTTTTTTCAATTGCTTGTTTTACGTGCTCTCTTTCCGTCGTTGCGTCGAGGTCTTTTATGTGTATGGTCTTTGTATTTTCCCGCCCACTTATTTGTCTCATGCGTATCCCTTCATCTGTTTTATAGCATTCCTTAGGCTCTGCAGTGCGCCCGGTTCCTTTTTTATCAGAATGAGGAGTTTCCCATCTCTGGTACTCCTTACGCCACTTATTGCATGCGTAGCCTCATCGTCTTTTAGTTTATCTTTCACTTCCCTTAATAGGGATTTATATTTCACTCCAGGTTTTTCCACGATTAGAACATATGTTCCGTGCCTTCCACTCTTGCTCTCGTTTTTTGCCACAATATTTGCCTGGGTTCTCTTCATAGTATGAATTCTAATTTTAATGTTTGATCTGTGGAAAATGTATTCCAACATTCTACACAGAGTCGTCACTCCCATAACTTTAATGCTATGGGTTGCCACCATCTCGTCCTTGTTAATTTCGTTTTTCATTTTAACTAAAGCTTTAAAAACCCCCTCCTCTGTATCATTCAGGAATACTTTAATAATTTTGTTTCTAAGCGTATAATGTGTGCCCGTAGTTTTTGTCTTAATCGTGTTTTCTAGGGAATCTAGATTTTCTAGCTCAACCAGTTCTGGATAGCGGGTGCGGAAGAGTTTTGGATATCCACTTTCCATATCCCTGTTTTCAGGTTCTACTAGAACCACTTTAGTAGTGAAATCTGCCATCTCTAATGAATTTCCTTCATGCACTTCCACGTTGGTAAACAATTTGGGGTCCCATGGTTTTTCTTTTATTCTTTGCCATAGTTGCCAGGAAATTTCGTTTGGCAATTTTGTAACACTCTGTTCATGGGATATTCTCTTCTACGCCATTGTTTGCGTTTCACAGTCTTCTTTTTGACCTGCCACTCTGTGTCTTCTCTATATGCAATTTCAACCCTGTATTTTTCTTCCATCCGCTTGTATTGTTTTTCCAGGTCTCTATATTTTTGTTCCAGTATTATTTGTCGTTGTTCGAAGACGCTTTTAGTTTGGTTGAGTTCGGATTTTAGATCCAGAATTCTTTGGTTATCGTGTTTTCTCTTGATACCGTTTTTATTAAATTTTGTATTTCGTCTAATCCAGATTTCAATTCTCTATAGACCTCCCTACGCTCGTTTTTAAAGGTCACCATTTTGTCTATAATTTGCCTTATTTTGGAAATTCATGCTATCTTGTCCCTGGTGATTGTCTTCCGTTGTAACAATTTTATTTTTGATTAATAAATCCCTTCATAAAATTGCGAGAATAATAAAACACTTTTATTAAAACAATAGTAAATTACATTCAACAACTAAAGTAATACGTTAAAGCAGCATCGTCCTTTGGTATTCTATTTGTGGTTAAATATCTGTGTCTTCTACAGCTATTTGACTGTCTCCTCCTCGGACGCCTCGGTCGCCCGAGCTAGTTTTGTAATCAGTCGGCCATACGTAGAAGAAGCATTAAAATGTATCAAAAATTGCAGGCCGGCAATTTGCGTATCAACTTTGATGAGTTAGGACACATCTTCGAATAGCGCGCAACAAGACATAATGCTACAATTGACAATGCAACTCTGAAAATACGAAATTTAGAAGGCAGTTTATTAAGAAGACGACTTTGCTACAACTTACGATGCAACTTTTAGAATAGAAAATTTAAGAAACCAATTTTATGAAGACCACTTTGTTATACAACGTAAGGATGCTACTTTGGTGAGGCGGCGTGATTCAACATCCGGATTGCAGCGGCTGCCGAATGAATCGTGGCCGTATTTGATTCTACACGTGGAACAACTCCATAGTAGAAGTTGTTTAGTATGAACTTGATTCACACTACACGCAGTGATCTTTGCATGAAATAACAAGTACCTCATCAAGGCGAGAAATGCAGTTTTTGGTTCGTAGATAGCTTTAAGTCCTTTTTATGTGTTTCACACTAGAAACACGTTAATTTGTTCTAATGTGTAAAAAAGCATGAATATTATAAAAGTTTCAACTATTGCTGATCTGGATTTTCCAGTGTCGAAATTAAAATTCACTGATTTGATGTTTAGAGAAACAACACGCGAAGTTCATTATGAATCGTTAGTAACAACAACAGGTGTTACTGACGTCACATATTTTTCTGTAGTATACTGCTGACAGATGTATTCTTGAAAGCAAATGCTTCGAACAGCTTTAGCACAAGTTATGTAAACAAGAGTATTTTTGTGATCTGCTTTTAGAAACTAAAACTTGCACATGTAATTTAAAAATGAAAAACTTGAGTAGTAACATTTTTAGAAGTAATTAATTTGTCATCTGCCTGAACAGATCTGCACAGGTCGGTGCCCTTTTTTTGTATAACAAGTTTACAATATACCGTAAAATATTTGATTAAAATAATTTAGATAAACCTGAAGTTGAAAACCATGAAGTAATTCAGTTATTAATTAAATTGTTGTTGCAATTCATTTTATTTTAAAAGAGATTCTTTTTAGTAAACAATTGGTTCAAGATTAAAGTTTTTTATTTTGATCAAATATGATCAAACCTAAACACATAAAGCTAACATCCTTATGAGTAGAATTTTGATGCCAACTTTATATTGAAAATATTTTTTACTACTTCTTTATGTATATTTGCTGGACACAAATAGTGTTCCACTTTTTTATTTATCTAACTATTACAATTTCTTACAGGAACAGCATCTTATTTTATTAAGACAGGTTTTTGTCATCGAAGGCGATCTTTTTTTTTTTGGGTCTCCACGTCCGCCCTTAGAAATATGCCATGCCATTATCATGAACAAGTCCGGACTTGGTGGCGCCTATTTGGTTTAGATTAAGTTTGACCTACAAACAGATTTCGACTTCCTCCCCCATTTCTCATAGCTCTACCCAAGGAATAGACCCCTAGTTATGTCGGAAGACTTCGTTTCACTGCCACCCAATGTGGGGCTGGTGCCCTCTAAGAAAGGTTCGTTTCACTGGCTCACAACGTGGGGCATATGTTTCACTAGCACCCATGAGTGAGGCCAGCAACATATATAAAAAATTATTTGTAGCCATAAAGAAAATTCGTTCCACCGTCTTTCTCCGTTTCTTTTTCTCTTGCGCACTTGTTGGCGACGTTGATGTTGTTTGCTCTCCTCCGACGTCATTCTCGGGTTTGATTTTTTCTTGAGACAGTCTATGTCCCGCTTTTCGCCCTTCGCATGTAGAGCTACCATTGGTCTTTTTTTCGTTGTTTCTCCAACCGAATTGCACCTTTGCATCCTACTCGTAAGATTCAGCCTGCTGTGTCTTGGGATATTTGCAATGGCGGTTTTAGTGGAATTAGTTAGATCAATTTTTACAGCCGAATCAGCATTCGTTACCTCAATTTCTTTTGTATCGTCCTTCTTTGGGGTTCTATTAGTTTTTTTACTTGTACAAAACGCTTTCGTATCTTCCTCTCCCCATTGCAGTTTTCCTGTTAATGGATCTTCTCCGCCACTTATCTTTTGTATTTCTTCCTGCGGCTCCAAATGTGTCACTGTGGCTACACCCACGTGTCTTCCAGTAGTGTTATATGTTGTTTCGTGGCCAGTAACTGCCCAGTCTGACTCGCTCCTTATCCGTCTGCCTATCTGTATCCGTTTGTCTACGATCCCTGCCTTGGTGGGGTTCGCCAAACCAGGTACACCCGCGAAACCAGACGTTCGCTGGCGACAACTCTCGCCAGGTTCGGTTATGCCCCGTATGGAGGGAAAAAACATCCTCCAGGGACTCAGAGTCTTACTCTCATGTCGATAGCATGGTTTCGGTACTCCCACGCCTCCGACTACGTGGACATCCCACCAAGTGCCTGCCAAAGCAGGGGGCCACACGGACGCTTGGGGGGCACTTTTTTTGTGCCCTCCAACCTTACACGCCGTGGCGCCAGTATGTTTCAATAGATCCTCGGAACTTTAGGTTCCACCGTGTTCAAAATCAAGTCCATGTCGTAGCGTTTTAGGTAAGGAAGAGTAAGAAATAGAAAATAGACACTCCTGCCCTTGGATAATCTAATAGCCGAGAAGCGTCTGAAAAAAAGAGTCGGGGGGCTAGAGCACCCCCTTGATAGAACAGAAAAAAGATACTGAAATATACAGCTTGTGTGCTTGTTGGGTGTTAGGGCATGCACGTATGCGTGTAAAAGTTAGAGTATAGGTTGTGTATGTATGCGTGCTTTGGGTGTGTATGTGGGTGGATGTTGTTGGGCTATCCTTCGCTTCCCCTTTGCGTTGAACCTCAACGAATTGAGATCCCTCGCAAAAGCTACTAGAGCCACCTCACCACTACAAGGTGGATAGCCCTGTGGGGGACCTAACCTGACCTAATCTCACCTCACCTAACCTAACCTAACCTAACCTAACCTAACCTAACCTAACCTAACCTAACCTAACCTAACCTAACCTAACCTAACCTAACCTAACCTAACCTAACCTAACCTAACCTAACCTAACCTAACCTAACCTAACCTAACCTAACCTAACCTAACCTGACTAACCTTCCCTACCCTACCCTACCCTACCCTACCCTACCCTACCCTACCCTACCCTAACCTAACCTAACCTAACCTTCTTTTGTTCCATGGGATAGGAGAAGTTTTTATAACCTACCCACCAGCTGGCTCAAAGGCATCAAGCACCGGCGGAGTGTGGGACTCACCTAGTTAACCGAGATACCCACCAAACTCCTTTCCCCCTTCCCTCTAGTGAAAGAGACTATCTCGGAACCACCGTTAGGTATAACTTCAAGATAGCTCGAGGGGCATGGTTGGATTTCACACTTCGTTGTCTAGTTATAGTTTTCCGACTTTCTTCAATTGCTTTTCCGTCCTTTCCTTTGTGGAGATCACTTGGTTTATATACATCTCAATTACCTTCCAGTTATCAGCTTTCTCTAGCATCTTTTCAATTATATCGTCAGGAGTTATTGGACTGCCTATTTCCTTCTGCATTTCTGTCCGCCATGTCTGCCATTTACGACATTCGAATATAGTGTGCTCAGGACTATCTACGAGCCCGCACATTATACAATTTTCAGTCCTGTATTTGCCAATTGCCCAGAGATAATTGGCGAAACAGCCGTGACCACTTAATAACTGGGTTAACTGATAGCTAATCTCTCCATGGTCCCTGTTAACCCAGGGCTCTATATTACAAATCAGTCGTTTTGTCCAGCTGTTTCTGCCTCTGTCCCATCTGTCTTGCCACTTCGCCATAGTTATTTTCCTTATGACGTTCCTCTCATTAGCATTACCTCTTGTAGCACACCGTTCACGAGCTAGTAAGTATAAGGGGATCATCCCCGCTATTACCATAATGCTATCCGTAGCTACTGTACGGTACGCACTTGCTACTCTAATAGCCGCTCGTCGTTGTACCTTTATTAAAATTGACGCCTTGCTTTGGGCCTTTAGGTTATTTTTCCACACCGGTGTGGCATACAGGTGTATAGAGGTAACCACCGACATCAGAATTTTCCTCTTGACCGCTCGCGGTCCCCCAATATTAGGCATCAGCCTTCTAATGCCATCTAACGCTTTTGGGCCCTTCCATCAGTCTTCAGGAAATGTTCTTTGTAGGATAAATTTCCATCTAAGACCACTCCTAGATATTTTGCACTCGGTGTTGGTGCCATTTCTATTCCACCGATATTAAATTTTAACGGCTGGACCTTTTTCCTTCCCGTAAGCAGTACCACTTTTGTTTTTAGTGGTGCCAGCTCTAGTCCCTTGTCTTTCAACCATCCCTCTATTGGTCCTATTGCCTCATTGGCTTTCAACGTAAAGATTCTTCCCTTGGCGCTATTACTACTACAGCGAGATCGTCAGCATACCCCACTACCTTTACGCCGGTTGGTTGTGTGATTCGGAGCACACCGTCATACATTATATTCCACAGGACTGGTCCAAGGACCGAGCCCTGTGGAACTCCACATGTAATGGGCAATACAGTCTCTTCTCCACTATTCTTAGAAGCTGTAATTCTCCTGTCCTGGAGGTAGCTGCAGATTACTCGTACTAGATATTGCGATACTTGAAATTCACTTACTGCACCAACAATACATGGCCATTTCGCAATGCATTCTTAATGTCCAACATAATTACCGCGCAGAGCTCTCTTATTCTCCATGTTCCGCTACTTGCAAATTTTGCTAGGTCCACAACCTCCTGTATGGCATCTATTGTGGACTTGCCTTGTCTAAAACCAAATTGCATATCAGATAGTCCTCCTTTTTGCTCAATTTCTTTAGTCAGCCTGCCCGCTATTAGCTGCTCTGCTAACTTGGCCGTGGTGTCAATCAGGCATATAGGTCTGTAGGAGGCTACTTCACCCGCGGGTTTACCCTGTTTCTTCACTAAGACCACCTAACCTAACCTAACCTAACCTAACCTAACCTATCCAAACCTAACCTATCCAAACCTAACCTAACCTAACCTAACCTAACCTAACCTAACCTAACCTAACCTAACCTAACCTTTTTTTATTATTATAGAGGGTTGAAAATCTATTACCCTCATGGTAATTTGCCCTTCGCCTTGCGGTATCTAGACTCTGTACCATGGGGAAAGTGTTCCAGTGCGACGGGTAGTGTTGAGTTTGGATAGCCTCCCACTAGGTCGAGCCAGGATCAGACCGTAGTCTGCCCCTGGATCTCCTAGGAGGAAGCCATCCAGACCAACTAAAACCCTTTCCCTCTCTTACCGCTACTGAAAGAAGCGAAACCAGGTACCGCTATAAGCATTTCATCCGGTTTACTGCGGGATGTTACAGTTCTCTATTCTACTATTTCTTTCTCCTTATTCTTTCATTCCCCTCTTTCTGTTTGATGATGTTTGTTATCATCATTCTTATGTTGTTCCAGTTTGTGCGGCTTTCAGTCATAGTCTCTATAGGGTTTTGCGGATTAAGTATGTTTCCTGTCTATGTCGTTGCTTTATTTCTCTCGCGTATCCATCTAGCGCAGTCAAAGGGGGTGTGTTTGTGACTGTCTTCTTCGTTGTCCCCCATACCAGCATAGGCTGTTTGGTTCTTTCCTTATTTTCAATAAATAGGTGCCAAAACAGCCATGTCCTGTTGAAGCCTGCGTTATATAAAAGTCTGTTTCCTCAAAAGGTATTTGTGTCCATTTCTTTAGATCTCGTATAAGCGTGGCTGTCCACGTAGCCGTTGTGGCCTCATCCCACCTTTCCTGCCATTTGTCTATCGTATTTTCCCTGCATTCCCTTTTTATTATGCTTATATCTTTTTCGGGGTTATCCTTCTTATTTGCGTGTATTGTAGCGCTTTCCATTACTAACAGATCCAAGGGTAAGACCCCTCCTATTACTTGTACTGCCACCGTAGCGACTGTACAGTAGGCATAGCATATTCTCAATGCCATTGTCCTCTGTCTTTTCAGGATTTCTTTTCTACTCTTTTATTCTCAGTGCACTGCTCCATATGGGCGCTGCGTGCAAAACAATCGACTGCGTTACTGCATGCAGGGTCCTTCTTTTGTTCGATTGGGGATCATGTATATTGGGGAGAATCCTTTGTAGAGTTTTAACTGTTTATAGCGACTTTTCGGTGACCTTACTCACGTGACTCGTGAAGCTGAGTCCATAATCAATGGTTACTCCCAAATATACGACCTCTTTATCTGGTATAATGAGTGTCCCATTAACACGAAATTGTACTTGGGTCCTTTTCTACTTAGATTAAAACGACGGCTGTAGTTTTCTCGGGTGCCATATCTAAATTATGTTAGCGTAACCACATGCTTATAGCACCAAGACATATATTTCAGCGTTCTTGCAATTGGGTTATATCTTTAGCAGCGACGAGTATTGCGAGGTCATCCGCATAGCATATGAGCTCAGATCCTTGCGGTACTTGAATTCTCATTATGTCATCATAGAGTATGTTCCACAGGGTTGGTCCAAGTACCGAACCCTGTGGACACCCGCTTAGTTTCCTGCTGATGTGTTTATCTATCCAGATTATTCTGTTCTTGGTGTATGATTTTACTACATTTATTAGATAACTGGATATCTTTTTTTTCTCTAGTTTCCTTACGAGTATTTCCCAGTCAGCCGTATTAAAGGCGTTTTTCACGTTTACTAGAATCAGAGCACTTCAACTGCGGTTTCTCATGTATCTCTTCTCGGTGAAATCTAAGACCCTATCTATTGCTTGAATCGTCGTTCTGCCTTTCATGAAGCCATATTGGTTTTCGTGTAAACAATAGTAAATTACATTCAACAACTAAAGTAATACGTTAAAGCAGCATCGTCCTTTGGTATTCTATTTGTGGTTAAATATCTGTGTCTTCTACAGCTATTTGACTGTCTCCTCCTCGGACGCCTCGGTCGCCCGAGCTAGTTTTGTAATCAGTCGGCCATACGTAGAAGAAGCATTAAAATGTATCAAAAATTGCAGGCCGGCAATTTGCGTATCAACTTTGATGAGTTAGGACACATCTTCGAATAGCGCGCGACAAAACATAATGCTACAATTGACAATGCAACTCTGAAAATACGAAATTTAGAAGGCAGTTTATTAAGAAGACGACTTTGCTACAACTTACGATGCAACTTTTAGAATAGAAAATTTAAGAAACCAATTTTATGAAGACCACTTTGTTATACAACGTAAGGATGCTACTTTGGTGAGGCGGCGTGATTCAACATCCGGATGGCAGCGGCTGCCGAATGTATCGTGGCCGTATTTGATTCTACGTGGAACAACTCCATAGTAGAAGTTGTTTAGTATGAACTTGATTCACACTACACGCAGTGATCTTTGCATGAAATAACAAGTACCTCATCAAGGCGAGAAATGCAGTTTTTGGTTCGTAGATAGCTTTAAGTCCTTTTTATGTGTTTCACACTAGAAACACGTTAATTTGTTCTAATGTGTAAAAAAGCATGAATATTATAAAAGTTTCAACTATTGCTGATCTGGATTTTCCAGTGTCGAAATTAAAATTCACTGATTTGATGTTTAGAGAAACAACACGCGAAGTTCATTATGAATCGTTAGTAACAACAACAGGTGTTACTGACGTCACATATTTTTCTGTAGTATACTGCTGACAGATGTATTCTTGAAAGCAAATGCTTCGAACAGCTTTAGCACAAGTTATGTAAACAAGAGTATTTTTGTGATCTGCTTTTTAGAAACTAAAACTTGCACATGTAATTTAAAAATGAAAAACTTGAGTAGTAACATTTTTAGAAGTAATTAATTTGTCATCTGCCTGAACAGATCTGCACAGGTCGGTGCCCTTTTTTTGTATAACAAGTTTACAATATACCGTAAAATATTTGATTAAAAATAATTTAGATAAACCTGAAGTTGAAAACCATGAAGTAATTCAGTTATTAATTAAATTGTTGTTGCAATTCATTTTATTTTAAAAGAGATTCTTTTTAGTAAACAATTGGTTCAAGATTAAAGTTTTTTATTTTGATCAAATATGATCAAACCTAAACACATAAAGCTAACATCCTTATGAGTAGAATTTTGATGCCAACTTTATATTGAAAATATTTTTTACTACTTCTTTATGTATATTTGCTGGACACAAATAGTGTTCCACTTTTTTATTTATCTAACTATTACAATTTCTTACAGGAACAGCATCTTATTTTATTAAGACAGGTTTTTGTCATCGAAGGCGATCTTTTTTTTGGGTCTCCACGTCCGCCCTTAGAAATATGCCATGCCATTATCATGAACAAGTCCGGACTTGGTGGCGCCTATTTGGTTTAGATTAAGTTTGACCTACAAACAGATTTCGACTTCCTCCCCATTTCTCATAGCTCTACCCAAGGAATAGACCCTAGTTATGTCGGAAGACTTCGTTTCACTGCCACCCAATGTGGGGCTGGTGCCCTCTAAGAAAGGTTCGTTTCACTGGCTCACAACGTGGGGCATATGTTTCACTAGCACCCATGAGTGAGGCCAGCAACATATATAAAAATTATTTGTAGCCATAAAGAAAATTCGTTCCACCGTCTTTCTCCGTTTCTTTTTCTCTTGCGCACTTGTTGGCGACGTTGATGTTGTTTGCTCTCCTCCGACGTCATTCTCGGGTTTGATTTTTTCTTGAGACAGTCTATGTCCCGCTTTTCGCCCTTCGCATGTAGAGCTACCATTGGTCTTTTTTTCGTTGTTTCTCCAACCGAATTGCACCTTTGCATCCTACTCGTAAGATTCAGCCTGCTGTGTCTTGGGATATTTGCAATGGCGGTTTTAGTGGAATTAGTTAGATCAATTTTTACAGCCGAATCAGCATTCGTTACCTCAATTTCTTTTGTATCGTCCTTCTTTGGGGTTCTATTAGTTTTTTTACTTGTACAAAACGCTTTCGTATCTTCCTCTCCCCATTGCAGTTTTCCTGTTAATGGATCTTCTCCGCCACTTATCTTTTGTATTTCTTCCTGCGGCTCCAAATGTGTCACTGTGGCTACACCCACGTGTCTTCCAGTAGTGTTATATGTTGTTTCGTGGCCAGTAACTGCCCAGTCTGACTCCGCTCCTTATCCGTCTGCCTATCTGTATCCGTTTGTCTACGATCCCTGCCTTGGTGGGGTTCGCCAAACCGGGTACACCCGCGAAACCAGACGTTCGCTGGCGACAACTCTCGCCAGGTTCGGTTATGCCCCGTATGGAGGGAAAAAACATCCTCCAGGGACTCAGAGTCTTACTCTCATGTCGATAGCATGGTTTCGGTACTCCCACGCCTCCGACTACGTGGACATCCCACCAAGTGCCTGCCAAAGCAGGGGGCCACACGGACGCTTGGGGGGCACTTTTTTTGTGCCCTCCAACCTTACACGCCGTGGCGCCAGTATGTTTCAATAGATCCTCGGAACTTTAGGTTCCACCGTGTTCAAAATCAAGTCCATGTCGTAGCGTTTTAGGTAAGGAAGAGTAAGAAATAGAAAATAGACACTCCTGCCCTTGGATAATCTAATAGCCGAGAAGCGTCTGAAAAGAGTCGGGGCTAGAGCACCCCTTGATAGAACAGAAAAAGATACTGAAATATACAGCTTGTGTGCTTGTTGGGTGTTAGGGCATGCACGTATGCGTGTAAAGTTAGAGTATAGGTTGTGTATGTATGCGTGCTTTGGGTGTGTATGTGGGTGGATGTTGTTGGGCTATCCTTCGCTTCCCTTTGCGTTGAACCTCAACGAATTGAGATCCCTCGCAAAAGCTACTAGAGCCACCTCACCACTACAAGGTGGATAGCCCTGTGGGGACCCTAACCTGACCTAATCTCACCTCACCTAACCTAACCTAACCTAACCTAACCTAACCTAACCTAACCTAACCTAACCTAACCTAACCTAACCTAACCTAACCTAACCTAACATAACCTAACCTATCCTAACCTAACCTAACCTAACCTAACCTAACCTAACCTAACCTAACCTAACCTAACCTAACCTGACTAACCTTCCCTACCCTACCCTACCCTACCCTACCCTACCCTACCCTACCCTACCCTAACCTAACCTAACCTAACCTTCTTTTGTTCCATGGGATAGGAAGTTTTTATAACCTACCCACCAGCTGGCTCAAGGCATCAAGCACCGGCGGAGTGTGGGACTCACCTAGTTAACCGAGATACCCACCAAACTCCTTTCCCCCTTCCCTCTAGTGAAAGAGACTATCTCGGAACCACCGTTAGGTATAACTTCAAGATAGCTCGAGGGGCATGGTTGGATTTCACACTTCTTTTTCTAGTTATATTTTTCCGACTTTCTTCAATTGCTTTTCCGTACTTTCCTTTGTGGAGATCACTTGGTTTATATACATCTCAATTACCTTCCAGTTATCAGCTTTCTCTAGCATCTTTTCAATTATATCGTCAGGAGTTATTGGACTGCCTATTTCCTTCTGCATTTCTGTCCGCCATGTCTGCCATTTACGACATTCGAATATAGTGTGCTCAGGACTATCTACGAGCCCGCACATTATACAATTTTCAGTCCTGTATTTGCCAATTGCCCAGAGATAATTGGCGAAACAGCCGTGACCACTTAATAACTGGGTTAACTGATAGCTAATCTCTCCATGGTCCCTGTTAACCCAGGGCTCTATATTACAAATCAGTCGTTTTGTCCAGCTGTTTCTGCCTCTGTCCCATCTGTCTTGCCACTTCGCCATAGTTATTTTCCTTATGACGTTCCTCTCATTAGCATTACCTCTTGTAGCACACCGTTCACGAGCTAGTAAGTATAAGGGGATCATCCCCGCTATTACCATAATGCTATCCGTAGCTACTGTACGGTACGCACTTGCTACTCTAATAGCCGCTCGTCGTTGTACCTTTATTAAAATTGACGCCTTGCTTTGGGCCTTTAGGTTATTTTTCCACACCGGTGTGGCATACAGGTGTATAGAGGTAACCACCGACATCAGAATTTTCCTCTTGACCGCTCGCGGTCCCCCAATATTAGGCATCAGCCTTCTAATGCCATCTAACGCTTTTTGGGCCCTTCCATCAGTCTTCAGGAAATGTTCTTTGTAGGATAAATTTCCATCTAAGACCACTCCTAGATATTTTGCACTCGGTGTTGGTGCCATTTCTATTCCACCGATATTAAATTTTAACGGCTGGACCTTTTTCCTTCCCGTAAGCAGTACCACTTTTGTTTTTAGTGGTGCCAGCTCTAGTCCCTTGTCTTTCAACCATCCCTCTATTGGTCCTATTGCCTCATTGGCTTTCAACGTAAAGATTCTTCCCTTGGCGCTATTACTACTACAGCGAGATCGTCAGCATACCCCACTACCTTTACGCCGGTTGGTTGTGTGATTCGGAGCACACCGTCATACATTATATTCCACAGGACTGGTCCAAGGACCGAGCCCTGTGGAACTCCACATGTAATGGGCAATACAGTCTCTTCTCCACTATTCTTAGAAGCTGTAATTCTCCTGTCCTGGAGGTAGCTGCAGATTACTCGTACTAGATATTGCGATACTTGAAATTCACTTACTGCACCAACAATACATGGCCATTTCGCAATGCATTCTTAATGTCCAACATAATTACCGCGCAGAGCTCTCTTATTCTCCATGTTCCGCTACTTGCAAATTTTGCTAGGTCCACAACCTCCTGTATGGCATCTATTGTGGACTTGCCTTGTCTAAAACCAAATTGCATATCAGATAGTCCTCCTTTTTGCTCAATTTCTTTAGTCAGCCTGCCCGCTATTAGCTGCTCTGCTAACTTGGCCGTGGTGTCAATCAGGCATATAGGTCTGTAGGAGGCTACTTCACCCGCGGGTTTACCCTGTTTCTTCACTAAGACCACCTAACCTAACCTAACCTAACCTAACCTAACCTATCCAAACCTAACCTATCCAAACCTAACCTAACCTAACCTAACCTAACCTAACCTAACCTAACCTAACCTAACCTTTTTTTATTATTATAGAGGGTTGAAAATCTATTACCCTCATGGTAATTTGCCCTTCGCCTTGCGGTATCTAGACTCTGTACCATGGGGAAAGTGTTCCAGTGCGACGGGTAGTGTTGAGTTTGGATAGCCTCCCACTAGGGTCGAGCCAGGGATCAGACCGTAGTCTGCCCCTGGATCTCCTAGGAGGAAGCCATCCAGACCAACTAAAACCCTTTCCCTCTCTTACCGCTACTGAAAGAAGCGAAACCAGGTACCGCTATAAGCATTTCATCCGGTTTACTGCGGGATGTTACAGTTCTCTATTCTACTATTTCTTTCTCCTTATTCTTTCATTCCCCTCTTTCTGTTTGATGATGTTTGTTATCATCATTCTTATGTTGTTCCAGTTTGTGCGGCTTTCAGTCATAGTCTCTATAGGGTTTTGCGGATTAAGTATGTTTCCTGTCTATGTCGTTGCTTTATTTCTCTCGCGTATCCATCTAGCGCAGTCAAAGGGGGTGTGTTTGTGACTGTCTTCTTCGTTGTCCCCATACCAGCATAGGCTGTTTGGTTCTTTCCTTATTTTCAATAAATAGGTGCCAAAACAGCCATGTCCTGTTGAAGCCTGCGTTATATAAAAGTCTGTTTCCTCAAAAGGTATTTGTGTCCATTTCTTTAGATCTCGTATAAGCGTGGCTGTCCACGTAGCCGTTGTGGCCTCATCCCACCTTTCCTGCCATTTGTCTATCGTATTTTCCCTGCATTCCCTTTTTATTATGCTTATATCTTTTTCGGGGTTATCCTTCTTATTTGCGTGTATTGTAGCGCTTTCCATTACTAACAGATCCAAGGGTAAGACCCCTCCTATTACTTGTACTGCCACCGTAGCGACTGTACAGTAGGCATAGCATATTCTCAATGCCATTGTCCTCTGTCTTTTCAGGATTTCTTTTCTACTCTTTTTTATTCTCAGTGCACTGCTCCATATGGGCGCTGCGTGCAAAACAATCGACTGCGTTACTGCATGCAGGGTCCTTCTTTTGTTCGATTGGGGATCATGTATATTGGGGAGAATCCTTTGTAGAGTTTTAACTGTTTATAGCGACTTTTCGGTGACCTTACTCACGTGACTCGTGAAGCTGAGTCCATAATCAATGGTTACTCCCAAATATACGACCTCTTTATCTGGTATAATGAGTGTCCCATTAACACGAAATTGTACTTGGGTCCTTTTTCTACTTAGATTAAAAACGACGGCTGTAGTTTTCTCGGGTGCCATATCTAAATTATGTTAGCGTAACCACATGCTTATAGCACCAAGACATATATTTCAGCGTTCTTGCAATTGGGTTATATCTTTAGCAGCGACGAGTATTGCGAGGTCATCCGCATAGCATATGAGCTCAGATCCTTGCGGTACTTGAATTCTCATTATGTCATCATAGAGTATGTTCCACAGGGTTGGTCCAAGTACCGAACCCTGTGGACACCCCCCCCCCCCGCTTAGTTTCCTGCTGATGTGTTTATCTATCCAGATTATTCTGTTCTTGGTGTATGATTTTACTACATTTATTAGATAACTGGATATCTTTTTTTTCTCTAGTTTCCTTACGAGTATTTCCCAGTCAGCCGTATTAAAGGCGTTTTTCACGTTTACTAGAATCAGAGCACTTCAACTGCGGTTTCTCATGTATCTCTTCTCGGTGAAATCTAAGACCCTATCTATTGCTTGAATCGTCGTTCTGCCTTTCATGAAGCCATATTGGTTTTCGTGTATTACTCCTTTTCCCTTCATTTCTTCCTGCAACCTGGCTGTGGCCAGGTGTTCAAATACTTTCCCTATGGAGTTAAGGAGGCATATCGGACGGTATTTGGTCATGGGCGTCGCCGTGGATCAATGTAGTAAGCGTAAGACTACGGATCCCAAGGTCCTGGGTTCAAATCCTGACACGGCCGACCGCTTGAAAAATGGCAGGTGAGCATTTTTTACAAAAATTACGCCCTCGTTCGGATGAGAGGTTAAATGGAGGTGTGTGAGTGTTGTCACGCACGTTAAAGATCCCTACCTTGCCTGGAACGGCAAGGGTTCGGCAAAATTCTAAATTTTCAGGCAACAAAAAATTCGTTTCCTGGCCAATGTAGTACCTTCGGGTGGAGCATTGGAAATGTAAATGAACGGTATTTAGTCATGTCGTTTGGATTTTTTTTGGGTTTTGCAGTAAAGGTTAAAGTTGCGGCCTTCCATTCCACAGGAAAGAGATTGTTATTCAGATAGCTGTTAAATAAATGTATGAAGTATGGTATATTCGCCTTAATGATTGTCTTGAGGACTATTGGAGCAATTTTATCTGGTCCCGGTGCCTTACCATTTTAATTCCGTTAATTG
Source organism: Platerodrilus igneus (assembly GCA_036346225.1). NCBI lineage: Eukaryota > Metazoa > Arthropoda > Insecta > Coleoptera > Lycidae > Platerodrilus > Platerodrilus igneus. Next base: position 109,884 of record JARFIW010001004.1, read on the forward strand.
CACTTTCTAGTTCTTGCACTTCGAATTCTTTAAGGTGTGTTTCAATCCCTCTCTCAATCTTTATTTCCCCTTTATCCTTCTCTATAAATAGTTCTTTGAATAGTTCAATTCTTTTTTCCACGTGAAGTTCAGTCCTTGGGGTGGTAACGGCCATTTGATGTTTCACGATTTTGTAGGCATCTCCGAAGATGTCCTGGTCCAGGGTTGTACATAATTTCTCCCACATTTCTGTTTATCGATCTAGTACTTTGTATTTAACCCTCTTCTTAGCCTCCACGTACTCTATTTTCCTGATATCCTTTAATTCAGTTCCATGTTGAGCTCTTTGAAACCTCCTCCTTTTCCTTCTAGCATCCCCTATTAAGATACGTATTTCTTCGCTCCACCAGTATGGTATCCCTTTTCCCTCTTCTATGCTGATCTTAGGTGTGTGCTTGTTATAAACCCGTTTTATCATTAGTTCACAGTGAGCAGCCATGTTTTCACTGACAGTTCTGATTGAAGTATCGTGTCAATTTGGTTGAGTTTATTTCCCCATATACTCATCTGGTTTTAACTTTCTCTTTCTTTAGATTGCAGAGTATGTACCTGTGATCACTACAAGTTTCATCTTGAAGCACTGTCCACGTTATTTGCTGGCTCATTAATCCTTCCCCAATCACTGTCAGATCTAAATATGAACTTCCTGTAGACCTGACAGGAGTTGGTGCTTCTCCGTTATTAAGGATGTTTAACCGCAGAAAATTGGCCCAGTCTAATACTATCTTGCCTCTTTCATCTGTGGTTTGCCCTTTTCAAAATATCTGCTTTGAGTTGAAGTCGCCTGTTATTATGACCTCTTTGCTACATCTAAGTACCTCCTGCTTAAGTTCGTTCAAGTCTTGTTCGAATTCCCGAATTCTACAATTGAGAAATGTATATCGATTATTTTTCGCATCCAAATTTCAGCGAATACAATTGCACCATTCGACATTATTTCGTATAGCCTACACGCAATTCAACTGATAATTTTTGATAATTTCACTGGTAATTTTGCCTATATAAAAAAACAAAAGGTTTCCAATCTAGTTAACCCTCCATTTAATCTGACAGATTGAATTATATTATGTCAATTGATAAGCTCTAATATAAAATGAGTCGATTTGGGGATTTGTCTTTGCAAACAATTGATGAAAAAGTGAAAGGAAATGTACCCATCAACACCATCAAGTCAAACACCTCCGTGTGGAAACAATTTTCTGCGTTTTGTGATCAGAAATATGTCGTATTGAAGGCTGACACCACTGAAGAGGAACTGGCGGATATTTTAAAAGACTGGGGATACAACATGAAGAAGTTTAACGGGGATGATTATAAGGAAAGTACAGTGAAGGCAATGTGGAATAAAACTGCGAAGTTACTCCAAGATAAATATTCGACCGAGTTCAACGTGAAAATAAATCCGTTCTCTGATGCTGTTTTCAAAGGAGCCAGAGGGGCTCGTGATGCTAAACGCAAGGCTCTGCAAGCCATACCAGAAAAACGAAAGGCGAGTGCAGTAGCTCTAGAAGACAAGGATTGGGATACAATGGTTAATGCATGGGACGAAGAAACACCTGAGGGATTACAAAAAAATTTTCATGATTGTCTCAGTGGAGTTAGCTTGGCGAGGTGGTGAAGGATCCAAGACAATGATATATCACTTCCGAGAAGAGAGGCAAAATGATGGAGAACTCACTGGCAGAATTGAATACAATCCAATTTTCAGCAAAACTACGCAAGGTGGTGACAAAAGTTGTCTGATAGTAAGTGGTTGGCCGAGAATACAGTAGTCCCCAATAAGTGTCCAGTGAGACTCTTTAGAAAATTACAAGTTAAGAGAACTGAGAAAATAACGACAGATAGATTTTTCCTGACTCCAAATCCGAGCTGGGAAATCCAGGTAGCAGTGGCTGGTATAAAGATGTTCCAGTAGGCGAGAATATGATTGCGAAGTGGGTGAAGGAGTCAGCGAAAAGGCCGGTCTTGATGTCGGAAACAAGAGAATCACGAATCATTCAAGTCGTGCAACAGCTGTTTCTAATCTGGCGAAATCAGGAGTTGAGAACAACAAATTATTAAAATTACTGGGCATGCGACTACTCATTCAATTCGGCCTTATCTACAACTGGATCAAGAACATCATAAAGCGATTCTGAAGAAGCTGCGTAAATATGAGCGCAATGAAGTGAATATAATGCAAAATTCCATTCCCTTCCCGTTGCACACCCACAGCCTTCCACTTCCTCTGGACCGATCACCAATAACGCTGATTTGAATAAAAATTGTTCTAATGTCTATAACAATTGTATTTTTAATTGTAACACACTGAATATGAATTAAATCAATAATTGTGGGTATTTAATTTTGAACTATGGATTTTGTCTCATGATGGAATTGTATTGGACAAAATTTGGATGGAAAAATAATCCCCCGAATACCACTCGAGCTTCAAAATTAATCGGGTATTTCCTCTAGGTTCCTGCAACCAAACGAAGTCGTCAAGTTTTCAGAAATCACTCGCGCTTCGCGCTCGTGATTTTTTAAACTGAAAAACTTGACTCCTTCATTTGTTTGCAACGAACCTATCGGGAATTACCCGATAATTTTGAACCTCTTGTGGTATTACATGTGAGAAGATGTGAAATCCAGCAGTTTCTATGCCCACACATCCACGGCCTTGTGTGTATCCATACACTTCGTAATTTTTTGATCGTCTTTTGTGCATGTTAATAATCATACAAGATTTGCTTGAATTCATATAATAGTTACTCTTTTGTGACACTTTAATATTTGGCTTACTGATTGTGTAAATTAATTAACTTAAATAATATGCTGGCGCGTCTTATTAGGTTTTGTGGACTGTATGGCGAAGGTATAACAGAACGCGAGCTTTAAATGCGTAAATTGTATGCATGTAAAGAACAAACAGAAGGCATAAATTCACTCACCAATATTGTCCTTGGTGTGTGGTCCTCTTCAATGTTGCTGCAATGCCCCCGGGGGAGTCAGTTGAATGAACTGTTGCAAGCACTATACTTTATTGTGTATAGCTTGTCGCGCACAACCGTCCCGGTACTAGGTCGAAAGAAGAGTCCTCGATTTTCGCAACAAAACCACTTTTGCACGCGTTTATTCTATAAAAGGCGCAAGCGCACTGCACAACTTTATTCCACTATAGTTTGTTTTAACTAATACGAAACATTCTGCCCACCAAAATAGCTTTGGGCTATTTTTTTTTAAACTTAACACGAAAAATTTAACTTTGACCGAGTCTTGTATGTATGTAGAACTAAAGGAATATAATAATGCTTACGAAACTATAATAAAGAACACTAAAATAATTAATATTTATTATTGAGACGGCAATGGGCAAGGTTTGACCATTGGTCTTTTCAAATTCCCTCGTGAAGTTTTTACGGTGGCTACACGAGGTACTCCATCGCTTCCAGGATGAAGCTCTATAATTCTGGCGAGTTTCCAATTTAAAGGAGGAATACCCTTTTCTTTGATGAGCACCAAAGTACCAATGTCAACGCCGTCGAGTCTCTTGAACTTGTACCACCGACTACGTTGATACAATTGGTGTAAATACTCATTGTGCCATCAAACCCAGAAACTTTGATGCATAGCCTGAATCAACTGCCAACGAGAGAGCCTAGAGATTTTCAAATGAGACAAGTCTGGGTCCGGAGGTGCTGTGAAGGGTTCTAAAGTTAGAGAATGACCTGGTGTCAGTGACGAAAGATCATTGGGATCCGAACTTATGCTGCACAAGGGTCTTGAATTCAACAATGCTTCAATGTGAGTGATTAAAGTATGAAACTCCTCGTACGTGAGCACTTGGTTTCCAACAACACGAAATAAGTGAGTTTTCACCGATTTAACGGCGCTTTCCCAAATATCTCCGTAGTGAGGGATAGACGGGGGGTTAAAATGCCACGAAATGGCTAACGATTCTGCACAGTGCTGAAATCCTTTAAAAGTTGGCTACTCAGCGCCGACGAAATTTGTGCCGCAATCGCTGAAAATGTGTTGACACCGACCACGACGAGCAATAAAACGACGAAGGCAAGCGATAAAGGCATCAGTCGACAAGTCTGATACGACTTCCAAATGAAGAGGCTTAGTGGCGACACAAACAATCACGCAAAGATATGCCTTGCAAGTCTTGGTGCCTCTTGCACGATGCATGTTAATCGTAAAAGGACCGGCAAAATCGATACCGACGGAACTAAAAGCCTTGGCTTGAGAAACACGAAATGAAGGCAATTCACCCATAACTGGACTGACAGGAATAGGGCGAAGACGATAACAATGATAACATTTAGACAGTATTCTACGAACTGCGCGAAGCGATGAGATGATCCAAAATCGTTCTTGAAGCAAGTACATCGTTGTGTTTACTCCCGAATGTAAATTTTGTGTGTGCACATGTTTAATCAACAAATCTGTTATACGGTGTTTATTGGGTAATACCGCTGGATGTTTTGCGGAATCTGGAAGATTGGAATGTATCAATCTCCCGTCTACTCTTAAAATGTCATTCTAATCAAGAAATAAGCCTAGACGTTGCAGATGTTTAGGCAAAGGCTCACCTTGACGAACGGCTTCGATTTCAACTTTAAGTGAACTAAATTGGACCACCTTGACAATAACCATAAGAGCAGTGTGAAGCTCCACCGACGATAAAAATAGCGAATTGATGGTACCATTTCTAACATTAAAGATTCTCAGACAATATGCGACTATACGTTGAATTTTGTTTAACGACGAAAATTTGTTTGATAAGTCTTCCAGCCAAGTTGATTCTACAGTAACAATCAAACTAATGCGTTTCTCCTCAGAGGATGCTTCCAGAGAAGGAACGAACAATTTTGGGAAAGGCCAATTTTCTTCAGACAACGACAAAAATTCAGGACCTGCCCACCATAGCGGATGCGCGGGCAATATCGAAGGAAATAAACCTCTGGTAGCACAATCAGATGGGTTGTTTGAAGAACTAATGTAACTCCACTGTTCGGGAGAAATACGTTCTTGGATGTAGCTAACACGGTTAGCTACAAACATTTTTAAACGATAGGTAGGTGACTTAATCCAAGTCAAAGCGACAGAAGAATCAGTGTAACAACAGATTTTTTCAAAGGTTACATTTGAATAAGTAGTTTTAACAAAATGAACTAATTTAGACAAAAGTACGGTAGCACATAGTTCTAGCTTGGGTATAGAAAGACATTTCAAAGGGGCGACCTTTGATCTGGCCATAACAAAGTGAACAGATATTTTTCCTGACGGAAATACTAAACGAAAATATGCAATAGCCAAATATCCTTTTTCGGACGCGAGTTAAGGTTCGGGCCTTTGTAGCTGTGTTTTTAAAAAACAACTTCAAACACTTAACAATTTTATTTGATTTTAAACAGAAATTATGGTGAAATTTGGAATAACTTGTACATAATAACTTTACTAAAAAATACTTAATTGTACTGGTGTGTAGCTTGAACAACGAAGTATGGAGATCGAAGACTGACTGCCGGGCATTGAGCTCCCGGGCTTTTTATAATAACTTGCCCCTCACACGGCTGTGGAAACTTGCAGATCTCATGTCTGCGTTTCTCTTAATTGTACACTTTATTACAATGTAACAACTTAATTCTAAGTAATTGCGGTATGTTGACCGCCTGTGACCTGCCACCTGCAGTATCACTGCCCTCACGGATGCAAAGTTGCATGTCCGTTCTCATGAACTGTCGATATCCTCTCTGGGTTATCCTTGTATTACAATGTTGCAATGAACTTATACTTTACTTAACAATTTCTAATAATTCCTATTAGATTCAACATTTCAATATATATAGGTAATTGGGGGATACATAACTCGCGTCACAAAAACCATGTAGTTGTATACTACAGGCTTCATCAATAGGGATATAACGAGGAATTTGAATTGAATCAATATATGAAAATTCAGCAACAAATTTTTTCCAAAATATGACAATATATTCAGGAGGAGGATCATCCCAATCCAACCCCAGCACCCAAAATTGTTGAATGAGTTGTTTGAGTAAAAAGGTAACTGGTGTAATAAATCCTAGAGGATCGTAAATCCTAGCAACTGTCGAAAGAAAATCCGCTTGGAAAGACGATTTTCTAAAGACTGCATTTCAAATAAAAAATTATCAGATATCGAGTGCCACTGAAGACCAAGCACTTTTATGGTAAATTTAAGATCATTTGCGACTAAACTTGGTTTTACTTGTTGATACTCAGTAGGAATATCTTCTAACAGTAGTGGACTGTTGCTAGCCCATTTGCGTAGTTCGAAGCAGCCAGCACGTAGTAGTTCAATGAGTTGACGTTTTAGTTCATGAGTTGCCTGGAGAGTGGACGACCCAGTCAATACATCATCAACATACAAATTATTTCTCAAAGCGTGAGCAGCCAATGGGTAGCTATTTTCTCCTAGTTCAGCTAGTTTTAAGATAGTGCGAATGGCGAGAAAAGGAGCGGATGAAACTCCATATGTAATTGTGTTCAACTGAAAGGTTGAAATTGGTTCTGAAGGATTCCATCGCCATTGTATCAATTGATAAGAACGATCCGTTTCTGATATCAATATTTGCCTGTACATTTGTTTTATGTCACAGACAAAAACGAACTTGGGAATACGAAATGCCAAAAGTATTTTTACAATATCATTCTGGAGCTTAGGTCCAGTGAGTAAGGTATCATTCAATGAAATACCATTCGCAGCTCGAGCCGAAGCATCAAAAACAATTCTCAATTTAGGTTTATTATTTTCTAGTTTGAACACGGCATGGTGTGGAATAAAATACGCATTATTGTCAGCTGGAGGCGTTGATAAAAGCGACATGTGACCAGATGCTTCGTAATCACGCATGAAATCTACATACAAATTTCGCAAGTCTGGATTAGTTTCGAGACGACGCTCTAGTGATAATAGACGTTTAATGGCAATAGATTTCGAGTCCGGAAACTCACGAACATTTTCTCTAAATGGGAGACTCACGCCGAACCTACCATTGGGAAACCGATGCAACGAGTTATCAAAAGATTGTTGAGCAAGGTCATCTTCTGGGGACGACAAACTCTTCGATGGAATGTCGTCAAGCTCCCAAAAATGTTTAAGATTAATATCCATACAAGGATCGATAGATACAAAGAACAAATGAATAACATTGGTTAAGATGGGATCGACAGTACCAAAAATATCATGTAACCAACTATGGTGTTGACAGCAACAGGCGAAATTTCTTTGCCATCAATTTTCCCATCGAGCAAAATACGACTGGCAACATCAGAGCCCAATAACATTTGTACTGGAGAGGGATGTCTCCAGTTTTCATCTGCGAGTTTTATGTTTTCCAAATGAGACCAATACGATTGAATATACTTGTTTGGAAGATTACCGCAAATAGACGGCAAAACCATTACATTTATTTCCAAATTGTTGTCTGTGGAGAAAATCATATTCCTGGATGGGACGAATTGTTCCAGATATCACACCTAACGTTTGGTGTGAAGTCTGGCCCAAACCAGAAATAGGAATCGAAGAAGAACGAGACGATATACCAATAGACTTACGACAAGACTCCGTAATAAATGAAATTTGACTCCCAGTGTCTACTAGAGCACGAATAATTTGAGGTTGATTTCTCTTGTCGAGAATTTCCAAACAAACCGTGGGTAGCAGAGCTAGACAAGTTGTCGCCTCAGACCCAACTGTTGTAGTACAAGTAGCATTATTAGACGAACTGGTTTGTAAATTTTCTTCACGAGTTGGAGTTGAAGAAGGTGGTGACGTAGCAATCGACTGCACAAAATGTAACAATGTATGATGATTTTTATTGCAAGTTCTGCACGAAACCTTTTACGGACAAGACGACATGTTATGATTTAGTCGAAAACAGTTCAAACATAACCGAAGATGTTTGGCTTGCTCGTGACGCTTGTTTGGAGACAATTTAAGAAATTGCTCGCACGAATACAATACATGATTTCCCTTGCAAAGGATGCAAGAGAAAGAATTGTTCTTAGGAGAAGTGTTAGTCTCAGCTAAGAATGTCCTAGGCTTCAAGTCAGAATTCGAACGAGCGAGACCTTGTTTATTAATAGTACCTTTAAGCACTTTCGGCTGTTTGCTTGAGACAAGATTCTCTAAGGCTACACATTGTTTTGACAAAAAGTCTTTGACGCAATTGAATGTAGGCACATCAGTAGAATTGAAATGCAATTCGAATCGTTTACGAGTTTCCTCATCGAGTTTACATAATAAAAGATCTACAAGAACGAAATCCCAACTTTCAACATCATATTGTAACGATCCTAAAATCGATAAGTTTTCTGTGAAACAGTCAATTAAATTTCGAAGTTGTTTTACGTTTTCCGCATGCATAGGCGGGAAGTTTTTTATTAAACCCCAATGGTGGTTAGCCAAAAGACGTTTATTATTATATCTAGAACATAAAGTGTCATATGCTAATTTGTAATTTTCATGTCAAAGAGGAATAGACCGCAACAATGTCAATGATTCACCCGACAAGCTTGAAAGAAGGTAGGAATGCTTTTCGACGTCCGTTAAATGCGGTTGTTTATCTATCAAAAGATCAAACATATCCTTGAAAGTCTTAAAGTTTTTAGGGTCATTATCAAAACGTGGTAGAGTAATTTTTGGTAATTTTACTCTAGGTGTAAAGTTATTGTCTTGTCGAATTGTGTGATTCGCAGATGGAATTTTCACTTCAGCAGAAAATATCTCTTGCTGTATCAAAAGGATAGAATAATATTTGTCATCTACGTTTCTACACAAATTCTCTAAAGCAGGTTGCAATTCTGATTCTGTGTTTACAAATACAGTAACATATTTTTCAGTAAAATCCTTGTAGATAGATTCAACCATTCGACATTCCAACTTAAATAATTTATGTCAGAATCATTTTATTGTGCTTTCTCAGAAAGTTCGAAGATTTCATGAATCTTAGCAGCGTAGAGCTTTAATAAAGTTACAGACGTATTTGTGTCAGGCATTTTGTATAAAAATAACAAACGACAATTATTTCAATTAACAACGACCGACAATACTCTTATTGTAAATTCAATCACCGAAAATGATCCAATAAAGTCATTACCCAATTTGTAATGGAAAATGCGAAACGAGTAGTTCGATACCTAAAGCTTCCTATTGTATTTTAAAACTTATTTTAAAACGAAATGACAACCCTTAACAAAAAGGTTTATAGAATGCCCCAAGGGTTTAGTCATTCAAACAGGAAATATAGCTAAAATATTTAGTGGTTATAAACCCTTAAGAATGCAGGTACGTATTTCGATAAAACTGAAATGTTGTTTCCAGCTGTACATAAGCCAAAGGGAGTGACCTACTAGACAGGTATACGAAATTTTACAATAGAACAACTTTGAATCCAACATTTGCAACAGGTTTTCTATACGAACTATTTAACTATATCTGTAAAATGATAAATAATGCTCTCTAACTAAATTATTGCTAAATCGTAATCAAATGATTTCTAATTAATAGATTTGTGTATCGAATTTTTATATATAAGTAAATAGAAATATGATGCGAATATTGCTAATCGAAGTTTTACATACATACAAGCTAAAACGAAATGAATTAATTTATTAACCATGGACGGTTCTATCACGCGAAGAAGGACCAAATGTAATTAATTAACTAGAATAATGTGCTGGCGCGTCTTATTAGTCGTGGACTGTATTGCGAAGTAGAACAAAACGCGAGCTTTAAATGCGAAAGTTGTATGCATGTAAAAATAAACAAAAGCGATAAATTCACTCACCAATATTGTCCTTGGTGTGTGGTTCTCTTCAATGTTGCTACAATGCCCCCGGGGGAGTCAGTTGAATAAACTGTTGCAAGCACTATACTTTATTGTGTATAGCTTGTCACGCACAACCGTCCCTGTACTAGGTCGAAAGAAGAGTCCTCGATTTTCGCAACAAAACCACTTTCGCACGCGTTAATTCTATAAAAGGCGCAAGCGCACTGCACAACTTTATTCCACTATAGTTTGTTTTAACTAATACGAAACATACAGTGCTTCCCAAAAGTAACGGATAAATTCGATTAAATGATTATTGGCAATTTCTGAGTAAAAAGCTCTGACACGTCGATTTTTATCTTTAAATTGTCATTTAATTATATAATTTTTAACCCCCCACCCTTCAACCCCTAAGCGCTAGCATCCCCTACTTAAAAATTTTAAATGGCAATGTACCCCTTGTGATACCTCAATTAATAGCATTTTTCATGCAGAAATAAAATTTTACAAAAAATTCTAAATCGGTTGATAAGTAACTGTTTTATTCAATAAAAACTTATTCGCTTAAAGTGCCAATTATCGGGTATGCCTTGACAAACAAAATGTTTGTAAAGTGTCAAATAAGTTTAGTGAAAGTACGTTAGTTAAGTGCGTGTTGTTTGTTTAATAATAAGTCAGTTTTATAACAAATTTGAATAAAAAACAAAAACAAACCCAATTTAAATTAAATGTTCAAACTGCTGTCCGTTAGTCGCTAGGCAGTATCCTAATCTAGAGACAAACTCTTGTTGAACTTTGTTTACTATCTGAAGGAAAATTAAGCGAATTTCATTCCGAATTCTCTGCTTTAACTCGTTTATGTTTTGAGGCCTATTCAGATACACTTTAGTTTTTAAATAACCCAAGAGGAAATAATCCAAACGGGTTAAGTCGGGAGACCTAGCGGTCCATTCAATTTGTCCTCGTCTACCAATCCACCTCATAGGAAATACCTGGTCAAAATATTCCCGTACTGGACGTGCATAGTGGGGAGGCGCACCATCTTGCTGTAGACAAATACTGGGATGAGGTAAATCAGGATCTTCTACATTGGGATGTAGTACCGCTAAAGCCCGAATTAATTCAAATTGGAGAAAATTTAGATACTGTTCTCCATTGCGTGTTCTCTCAAAAAAGTACGGTCCAATAACTTTATTACCCACTATTCCCGCCCAAACATTAATCTTTTGTGGAAATTGTATATTTGCTTCCATCATCCAATGCGGATTTTCATTAGCTCAATAACGGCAATTCTGCTTATTAACGGTGCCATTTAAATAAAATGTTGCTTTACCAGAAAACGTATTTCCTTCAAATCCAGGATTATCATTGCAAAGTTCCATCATTGTCTCACAAAATTGCGCTCGCCTATCAAAATCATCATCTGATAACTCTTGCGGTGAAACTTTTGTTTACAGAGAAAACTATGACTGCACTTTTTGATGCATTTAACTGTGAAGCGACTGCCGCAACGCTTGAATGTGGATTTTTCTGCACAAATAGCAAGTCATCCAATTCTGAATCTTCATCTAAAGCTGATGGACGTCCATTTTTAGATTTATCTCGTACGCGTCCAATATTCCGAAATTTATTTTTAATTAGCCTTATTGTTGATTGCGAGATTGGGGGGAGGTCGGGATGAATTACATTGAATAAAATTCGAACTTCTTTGTGCGTTCGAATTCTATCTCCAAAGCCAATCATCATTAAAATTTCAATCCTTTCGGTTTCGTTAAGTCTCATTTTTGCTGACTTATTATTAAACAAGCAGCACGCACTTAACTAACGTACTTTACTAAACTTATTTGACACTTTACAAACATTTTGTTTGTCAAAGCCTACCTGATAATTGGCACTTTAAGTGAATAAGTTTTTATTGAATAAAGCAGTTGTTTATCAACGGATTTAGAATTTTTTGTAAAATTCTATTTCTGCATGAAAAATGCTATTAATTGAGGTATCACAAGGGGTACATTGGTATTTAAAATTTTTAAATAGGGGATGCTAGCGCTTAGGGGTTGAAGGGTGGTGGGTTAAAAACTACATAATTAAATGACAATTTAAAAATAAAAATCGACGTGTCAGAGCTTTTTACTCAGAAATTGTCAATAATCATTTAATCGAATATATCCGTTACTTTTGGGACGCACTGTATATAGTTAGTAGTTCATTACGTTTTGAAAGTCTTTTAGTAAATATAAATTTGTGTTATGTGAACGTGTATATTGTACCGTCAGCTTGTAAAATACATGAATAGACAAAAGTGTAATAAATAAATTATAGTAGTGTTTAGTGTTGCTAAGAATACTTATAGTTAAGGAACTAGTTTAAGAGGATATTAATGCTTGTAAATATCATTAGCGTGATAGTGCTTCATTGTTAATTGGAATGCAAACATTTATAAATAAGGCATATACTGTTAATTAGATATGTGAACAGTAAGTTATAAAGACTTGTGTTATTACTTATTTTAAATTGGTGAAACGCGTTAATAGTAGCCAGCTACAATATGGTTTGAATTACTTCAACAGATAGACGCTGCATGTTGGCAAAAATGTATATAATTTCCTCACAAATGCATGAAAGAATGGTGGGATATTAAAAAACAATTTGACGTTGTTCAACCGTTAGTTATAAATGGTAGCAATGACAATAGTAATACTGACGGTGATACTGATTGTAGTTATGATTGAAAAATAAATGTATCTAAAAATTATAAAACTTAATTCTGGCAATTATTTATGTGGTTGTATTGTATTCTAGAACGTTAGGAATAAATATTTCAAAATGTTGATTTAATGTCTAATGTTTCTATGTATGGTCCCACTACCGTATTATAATACTGCAGGTTTCAGTAGTTGAATTATATGCAAATTCAGATTATTTTAACATATTGTTGAAACATCAAATGTATATAGTGATGGTAAACCCTAAATGATATAATTAAAGGAAAAAGTAACTAAATATTTATTATTTAATTAATATCCTATTGAATGCTGAGCTCCTATCATAAATGAGCTTGTGTAACATTTACTTAATATATTTCCAGCTCTGGGAAAAAAGCATTCGCATGACAGTAAAGTAATAGACGACATTTTATCTTACTATCTCACTTAAAAAGGGGTAATTAAATATATTAATTTTTCAGCACTGCACAGCATCGTCACTTCTTTTTGCAATATGTTCAAGATATATTTAAAGTTCTATAATGGCCCCACTTAAGGGAATGATGATCTTGATTTATTGTATTCTATATGGAAGCACCCATTTCTTGATGTTATTTTTCATTATTGGTTTTAGCTTCTGATAACTTTATACTGGAGTTTTCGTTGCGCAGTTTATTCACTAATTCAATTGGTAACATCTTCAGTAATAATAATAACAGTGCCTTTATTTACAATCGAAGAAAATGAAATAATTTTAAATTATATAACACATTGTAAAGGGATCTAAAAGTATAGACATAGCTAACATATTGCCATGTTCCACATTTACAATTCTTTTTAATACTTGTACTAATATGATTAATTATTGTGAACTTGACATAACTCTTGAACAGTACTCCATTCGTTCTGCACTTAGCTGAGACAGCTCTACATTCAAAATTGTTATTGCTTTTTTAATATTTCAGAATGTAGTAGGTTGAAGTGGAAACATCTTGTAAATTCTTTCTAATTATTGCCCATGTTTTTGATAATCCATCAGTTTAGAGGTAGCTTGCAAGCTACGTATACGAGTGAAAATTACTTTTATTTTATCAATATTTGCCACTGGAAGTTTTAATGTATCTTGCACAAGATTAATAGTTAAAGCGATGTGGTCAAAACGTTTTATACCCAGCTTTGTACATAAAACATTGAAATATTTTAGGTATTGTCCGATACCACAAATATGATTTTATTACGAATGTTTGTCATTGACAATTTTTACAAATTGAAAGGTATATGACTTTTTGGAAACGAATCACAACTTAAGTCGACCGCTATATAATTCTATGCTGTTTATTAATGGGTTTAGGAGAATTATTATCGTATTCTAAAGTGATTTAAAAACATATTGTGAGTACCTATTAAAAATTATTACTTGCTAATAAGACATTTCAAACTCTTAAAATTACTTATAATGCAGTTCAAAGTCTTTGGTTATGTAAATTCTTAAATGCAAAGAAAATATTTGTTCATAAGTCGAAGCGCGGGATAAAGCTAACCCAACTTTCGGCTGTCAATGTTGATGACTGGATAGAACGTTATATTCCAAAACCACATTGAATTCTGGAGCTTTCTTGACATACGTTTTTATGGTATTGAAGCATACAATTACGAACAATGAGTCATAAGCAACTTTATTTGGTTTCAACTGTACTTAACTGCATGGAGTAGACAACAATAATTAAAATGGCCGCTACATTAACAATGGTTTAGAAGTTTTAAGTCTTAAGCAAACACGACGAATATACTATTAAAAATAAATATCAGTTTAAGCATGGAGACAATGTATGTGCAATTTGGACAGTTAAATAATTGTACAAATAATTTTTGTAATTAGTTCGTTTAATCACCGCAAGTAAACGACCTAATCGATAGCTAAATTGTAGAGTGAAAAATGTTTTGTAGAATTCGCTGTTTATTAACAGAGAATGCACAATTAAAATAAAATGCGCACATGAATATTAAACCAAGTTGACGAAATAGTACTTGATGTTAAATCATTTATACATTTGAATACACAGACAATTTAAGTAACTATTGTGCTTCACGTATGTTGTCTAACCTCCATAGTGTTTTTTGTGCTACCACAAAATAACTTACAATTACATTACATAACAATATTTTAAAGAACATCTGCGGCATCTATAAGAACACATTAATATGTCATCACTTACAAACGAACGCTCATTTGCGTGTTTTTACGTGCATATTCTGCATATTTTAAAAGTAAGTTCATAATTTATATGTGGTCCCATAACAACGAATTTCCTTTCGCTTGCAATTTCTGTACTTATTCTGCATTTCAAAAAAGTAGCTTGAAACATCCTATGCGGTCCCATACAAACGAACGTCCATACACATGCAATTTATGCAATTATTCTGCATGTAGTAAATCTAATTTAAAAGGACATATTTAATCACATACTAATGTTTATTCATATGCAAATTATGTATTTATGCTACTTCTCGTAAAAGTGCCTTGAAAACTCACATTCGGAACCATACCAACGAGCGTCCTTTCGCGTGCACTTTATGTGGTTATTTTGCATCTTGTAAAAGTACCTTAAAAAACCATATGTCGTCCCATACAAACGAACGTCCTTTCACATGCAATTCATGTACTTTTTCTACATCTCGTAAAAGTTACTTGAAAAAACATATGCAGTCCCATACAAACGAACGTCTATGCGTATGCAATTTATGTCATTATTCTGCATCTCATAAAGGTAGCTTAAAAACACATATTCAGTCCCATACAAAAGAACATGCATACACATGCAATTTATGTAATTATTCTACATCTAGTAAAGGTAACTTAAAAAGACATATTCGATCACATGACTATCCATTTGCATGCAAATTATGTAATTATAGTACATCTTATAAAAGTGTCTTGAAAACTCACATTCGGTCCCATACCAACGAACGTCCTTTCGCATGTACTTTATGTGGTTATTCTGCATCTTTGAAAAATACCTTAAGAAACCATATGTTGTCCCATACAAACGAACGTCCTTTCGCATGCAATTCCTGTACTTATTCTGCATCTCGTAAAAGTAGCGTGGCAAGACATATGCGGTTTCATACAAACGAACGTCCACACGCATGCAATTTATGTAATTATTCTACATCTGAAAAAGGTAACTTGAAAAAACATATGTGGTCCCATACAAACGAACGTCCGTATATATGCAATTTATGTATTTATTCTACATCTTGTAAACGTGATTTGAACGTTCATATGCGGACCCATACAAACGAACGTCTATACGCATGCAACTTATGTACTTATACTGCATCTGTTAAGAGTAGCATAAAAACTCATATGCGGACCCATACCAATGAATCTCCATACGCACGCAATTCATCTAATTATACTGCATTTCTGAATAGATACTTGAAGGTTCACATGCGCACCCATGCAAACGAACGTTCATACGCATGCAATTTATGCAGTTATTTTGCATCTTGTAAAATTAGCTTGTAAAGACATATGTGGTCCCATACAAACGAACGTCCTTTCACATGCAATTCCTGTACTTTCTCGACATCTCATAAAAGTTGCTTGAAAAGACATGTGCGGTCCCATACAAAACAACGTCCATACGCATGCAATTTATGTAATTATTCTGCATATCATAAAAGTACCTTAAAAACACATATGCGGTCTCATACAAACGAACGTCCATATGCTTGCAATTTATGTAATTATTCTGCATCTCAACAAGGTACCTTAAAAACACATATGCGATTCCATACAAAAAAACTTGTATACACATGCAGTTTATGTAATTATTCTACATCTAGTAAAGGTAACTTAAAAAGACATATTCGATCACATACTAATGACTATCCATTTACATGCAAATTATGTAATTATAGTGCATCTTATAAAAGTGTCTTGGAAACTCACATTCGGTCCCACACCAACGAACGTCCTTTCGCATGCACTTTATGTGGTTATTCTGCATCTTTGAAATGTACCTCAAAAAAAACCATATGTTGTCCCATACAAACGAACGTCCTTTCGCATGCAATTCCTGTACTTATTCTGCATCTCGTAAAAGTAGCGTGGCAACACATATACGGTCTCATACAAACGAACGTCCATACGCATGCAATTTATGTAATTATTCTACATCTGATAAAGATAACTTGAAAAAACATATGTGGTCTTATACAAAAGAACGTTCTTTCACATGCAATTCCTGTACTTTTTCTACATTTCATAAAAGTTGCTTGAAAAGATATGTGCGGTCCCATACAAAACAACGTCTATACGCTTGCAATTTATGTAATTATTCTGCATCTCATAAAGGTACCTTAAAAACACATATACGGTCCCATACAAAGGAATATGCATACATATGCAATTTATGTAATTATTCTGCATATCAGAAAAGTACCTTAAAAACACATATGCGGTCTCATACAAAAAAACCTCCATACACGTGCAATTTATGTAATTACATATTCTGCATCTCAAAAGGTACCTTAAAAACACATTTGCAGTCTCATACAAAGGAACGTCCATACACATGCAATTTATGTAATTATTCTGCATATCGGAAAGGTACCTAAAAACACATATGCGGTCCCATACAAAAGAATTTGTATACACATGCAATTTATGCAATTATTCTGCATATCAAAAAAGTGCCTTAAAAACACATATGCGATCCCATACAAAAGAACGTCTATACACATGCCATTTATGTAACTATTCTGCATTTAGTAAAGGTAACTTAAAAAGACATATTCGATCGCATACTAGTGACTATCCACTTGCATACAAATTATGTAATTATACTGCATCTTATAAAAGTGCCTTGAAAATTCACATACGGTCCCACACCAACGAACGTCCTTTCGCATGCACTTTATGTGGGTATTCTGCATCTTGTAAAAGTACCTCAAAAACCATATGTCGTCCCATACAAATAAACGTCCTTTCGCATGCAATTTCTGTATTTTTTTTACATCTCATAAAAGTTGCTTGAAAAGACATATGCGCATATCACATCTCTTAAAAGTAGTTTAAAAACTCATATGCGGTTGTAACGGGCATTTTTAATGGCTGAACATTTTACGCTTTTTCCCAATTAGTAAATACATTTCGGTAACTACTATTTCTATATTTTATTTTTATTAACTCGTTTGCGAATAATCCCTTTATATTATATTACGCGATTATCGACTTTCACTCTCTACAATTCGATAGTGTGGTTAGGTGATCGAGATTGAAACACATCTTTAGGTGAATGCGTCGTATTATAATGAGTGGATATTATTGATTTTCTAGTTATCAATAAGAGGTTGTAATAGAACGAGTTGAATAAACAGATGAGGAGTTGTAGTTTGTGTTTTGTTCCGATAATTACGTTAAAAATGCTGTTTCCTTTTTGCTTTGAAAATAGTGTAGTTCTGATGGCTATTGAAATAGTATGTTTTATAGGCGAACGTGTTTGGTCGACGCACGTGTGTTTTAAGGTCATTGACTGACGGTTTTACTGATACGCGTAGCTTTACTAATTGTTTTTTTTGTTGCTTTTCTGTTGGAAATAAAAGGAGTAGTTGTAGTTTGTTCTCGGTTCCTAGATATTAATTACGTAAAAAGTACTGTTTCCTTGTTGCTTTAAAAATAGTGAGAATTAATGCAGGATAAATTTACTAATTGTGTTTTTAGTTGTCTTTCTTGTGAAATGAAAAGTTGTATATTAACTGTAGCAGCGTAGTTCTGTTTACCATTTGAAGGAAATATGCTTGATATGTAACGTGTTTGACGTGCTTGTTTACGGAACACGGACGGTTTTAGTGATACGCGTTGCTTTACTAATTGTGTTTTTTGTGGCGTTGTCCTTTTCTTATTTGAGTAGTTCATACTTTGGATTATCCAAATACTGTTGATACTGTAGTTTCTGAATTTTCTAACCCCAAAGAATCTACAACAGATCTTTACTTGCGCAAATTTCGTTATTTGCGAAATATAACAGATTACCGTTTTACAAAGGTATTGGTTGAAGTTTCTCACTGCTTTTTGGGATGTTTATGAAGATAATAAACATTTGGTCCCAGTTGAAATTAAACTAGTGCTACAACATATTTCGAAATTATTGCCTCAGGAAATAGAAGTAACAAGAAATTCATCAATGCTACATAGGTCCGTCGCGTGATAATGCCTGTTGCCAACACCAGTGAAATACGTAGGTGTGATTAGGGTAACGTGTGATAAGTTTCATCAACACCCTCCCAGTAAAGGGTGAAATGCTTCGCTAGTGCAGGACCTCGTGAATCCCACACTTCAAATGCGAGGAAGCGTTCCTGAAGGACTTTTTGTAAGTTGAACTATTTCCTACTTATTATTACTTTAAATATCTATCCGTTGTTTTGCCATATCTTCGTCGTCCTGATACCTTTTATAATAGACTTGCCTGCGATTAAGAAAAAAAAAAGAAAGAAAAAAATCAATACTGCTGAATTACTCATATCAATTGTGACTTACCTATTTATCTTTTGTTAATATTTTGTCTGATTTATGTTTAATTGGTGTGTGAGGAAACGTTTCTGCTACTCCCCAATATTACCTCACTTTGTACTAAAAATTTTTGTATTGCTTTTACCGTTGTTATATTATATAGATTATCTAAACAGTTTTCTTTACATTCTACCAAGTACTGACTAACTTAGACTATGCATTGCTGCTATGCTTTTTCTTTATTTCAGGTTTGCAGGACTAATCTTTTTTATTGCAGGTTTGCTATTCTAATTTCTTTTATTGCAGGTACTGTTACTAACTCCTTACCGCCGCATACATCATAGGTCAGTCTGCTTTCTACAACCCCCCCTACTCTCCGATTGAGCCCGGTCATTTCTTTGACTTTCTTTGTGTTACGTAGCATAAATTTGGCGCCCAACGTGGCTGCCACGAAAAAAACGTAACACGGTTCCATACTAACGTCTTTTCGCATGCTATTCCTGCAATTATTCCCCACCTCAGAAAAGTCATTTGAAAATTTTTGCGGTTCCAATCTAAAAGACTTCAATTGGTATACAATTTAGGCGATTAAACCATTTACAAAAGCGTGTGTAATCGCATACTAACTAATATTCATTGAAATGCAATATATAATCATTCTGGATACTATAAAGATGCCTTGAAGGTTAATATATTGTTCAAAATTCATGTAGTCTCACATTAATGAATGTCTGTGTGCATGCTTTTTATGTTGGTATTGTGCACATTAAAATAGTACTGAGCGTTCATTTTGTGTAATTTATGTGATTATATATAAAAAAGGATAGTCTATAAAAACATTTGTGGTTGCATGCCGACAAGTTTCAATTTTGTATATAATTTGTGTACTAGTTCTAGGTATTCTGTATTACTCCCAAAATGATTTAATCGTTTATATCTCCGTACATACTAACAAATGTTCAATTGTAGATTTTTTATGTAACTGTGGTTCATCACAAATGGATCATTTAGAAATAGGAATGCGATTAGTGTGATTTTTCCTTATCATAAAGGCACTTTAGAAAGCTGATACATACTAACGAACGTCCTTTGGAATGAATAGTGTGTGGTTATAGTGCATTACAAAAAATTTATTTGCAAAGACTTATACAATCACATACTAACGAACACCGATTTCTTAGCAATATTTCGTAAGGAAAAGATATAACCTAAGAACACATGTGTGTCTCCATACTTATAAACGCTCATTTACGTGCAATTTGTGTAATTATTCTATATCATAATATGGTATTCTATGTGTGCTAGGGTTTTTGCTAGTATTAGGTCTTTGCCGCTTGCACTAGCTAGGGAAGTAGATAAGAACTATAAATTAAATTTTTCTAGATGTTAAAGAAAGATCAAAGTTTGTAAATTGTAGTAAACAGTTTAGTTATAATTATACCTTGCTTGATAGACATAACATAAATATTTAAAAGATTTAAAAAATAATACAATGTATATCTCGCTTATAAAATTTGTCAACGGTTTACCTTGTATTGTCCAAAAAACTAAATAATTCCAACGTAATGTTCGTATGTGTTATTAACAAACCGTTTGAAGCATACGAGGTACAATCGATAAATTTACATGAAATAATGTGATTGTGAATATGATGTCGTTGCGATAAGCAAAATATGGTTATAGGATGTAATAAAAGGCAACGAATTTACATCCTGTAGTACTTCGTGCAATATATATTGCTATGATATCGCCGCACGCCGATGTAATTAACGTTCAGTTTCCTGCTGCCCGCCACCGCTCTATGTCTCTAAATAACCTTAACTTTAAATAGAATTCTTTTTATATGCTTCGACTAGCTCAGCTCAATCCACACAGAGTGCACGATGGTACGATAACAAAGAAGTTTCTACCCCCCTTTTTATCTAGCACTTACCTACATAAATGATATAAACGAAACTAACCAAAATTTGTATCAACTTTGATAATGTGATTCACTATTCAAAAATAAACCCCTGGATCAAAGTAACAATATAAATCTGTTTGTCCTCAAATTATAACTCCCTTAAATCAATTTAAAGCCAGCAAAAATAACATTATTTTTTACTGAAAAATATCTTTGAACGTTCAATGACCTTTCTCTTTCGCTCTACGTAATTTTTAAAAGATTTTAAATAACCCTTGACATAAATATTTCAGTATATGAAAAATCTAAGTGTTCAAAATAAAATTAATATTTTATGCTATTAAAAATTGTTCTTATTTCTGACCTGTGTTTTTCCTGCGTGTTTCCAATCCTTCGAACTGCTGCTGCTTGTGGTTGACCAGTACCCCTGGACTGTTTTCGGTTCAGTTCACTTGTTGATTTTGTAAGACAGCTTGGCCAAACACCCATTCAATGTTTAGAATGACACTCCGTTCACTGCTCCGATGCAAATTTAGCTTTAGATTTGTATTTTAAAGTTCCATACCAATGTTTAGATTCGTATTCAGATGAAAATTTAGATAACAATTTATATGGTAATTTAGATGGTAATTTAAATCATGATTTCGATCATAACTTCGATTATAATTTCGAGCCCTTGTTAATAACCCAGTCACTAGCTATACTATTGCGGGCAATTGTTATACTATTGCGCAATTGTTAAAGCCGTGCAATACCTATAACACGTATCACCACGTTTTAAGTATGACGCAATAGTCAAATTTTCATGCACATTTAAGGTCAAATTACCTACACAATACAAGTAAAAGAGGTTACTCACTTGGATGGTATTTTGTAGCGAAATCTCAGAATCTATGTTTTGGGTTAGGTTACGCCATTGCTGAGTTTCAAATTACCAATCTGTCCATCCTAAAACTTTATTCTCGTAGAGGAATAAAAGAATACCAGGTATAAGGAACGACAGAAGATAAGATACAGGAACCCACATCCCTAAAAAGAAAAAGACACACACACAATCCAGATGGATGTTCTTAGCTTCAGGTCTCGTCGCTTAATGGCGTCTTATAACACCGCGTGCACTCCGTCATTCGCTCTGCGCAGGCGCGACTTGGGGTGCGACGGAAATTGATATTTTTTAATTTAAAAATATCCGCAGAAATTTATTTACAAATTAAAGCTAACTCTAAAAATGTGCATTGCCAAATTTTGACATGTAACACCCTAAGTTATAAATATTAAAATTATGTTTAATTAAAAATTTCTAACTTACGTTTTTCAGTCAACGCCTAACTAATAATCTTCTCTATTTGCACTAGTACTATTATTTTTAAACTTTTCTATCACGACTTTCACAAAATATTATTATTTAATTTTACTATGTTCACTTCGCGTAATTTTCTGACCTGAATTTTTATAGTGCGTGCCTTGGTTGAAGAAAGACTTATTGTTTATTAAATTCGTGTGATATTTAAAACAACACCAGTTAAGGTTCGAGTCTTTGGAGCGATGTTTTAAAAAACGTTTCTAAACTTCTTAACAATTTATTTATCTTAAACAGAAATAGTTTTGCGCTTCTACTACTAGAGTATCGCATGTAGTTTTTGAAATGGTTTGGCGGGTGTTTTGGTTAAGATTAAGGGTATCTTTGGGGATTTTCTGTCGTATTTCGCTTTGTCACATAGTTCACATTGGTTAATGAAATCTGTGGTCAATACTTTTATGTCTTTAAAATAATAACCTCTTACAAGTTGCTTTATTGGGTCGTTAATTCCAGGATGGTTGGTTTTTCCTTCGTGTTGATTCCTAATTACATCATTTATTTCGTCAGGGTCGTCTAGTGTTATTAATTTTCTCATACATCTGATAAGTTCAAGGCCAGAGTTATTGAATAATTTAACATATAATTCTGAAAATCTTTGGCATAAGTGCTCGGTGTTGAAATAGAAATAAAATCGTTTTTTCTCGGGGGTGTATTTTTTTAGAATTTTAATTATTTGCTCCTCATTGTCATCTTTAGTTATTTGAATTTGGTATATCTTTATGTTATCTGCTTTCGTATATTTTACGGGATTGGGGTTATTTAAAACTTCGGTAATTATAAATTGATTGGGTTTCATATCGATTGCTTTGTTTAAAATTTTAATCGCGGTTTTAGGTTTTCGTTTTGTGTCGAATGTATCGTGTCGATCTCGTCTGGATCTTCCCTTATTTCTGCTTCGTCTACGTTTCCTATAATGGATTCCGTTTCTAATGCATTGAGCTGGATTCTACTTAAAGCGTCTGCGTTGTTGTTATAAATTCTCTTTTTATATATAATTTCGTAATAATATTCTTCTAGTCTGATTTGCCATCGTTGTAATTTCGAATTTGGTTCTTTAAGTTTGCATAGCCATACTAATGGTCTATGATCGGTGTATATGTAAAATTTTCTTTCGTATAGGTAAGGTCTAAAATATTTTGTTGGCCAAATTATGGCTAATAATTCCTTTTCTATGGTGCTGAAGGCTGTTTTTGATATATCTTTTTCGTCCATGTCTACCTGACGGTATCCTGATGCTAGGTCTAATGTTGAAAAATATTGGCATTTGCCTAATTTGTCTAGAATTTCGGTTATATTTGGTAGTGGATATTTGTCATGTACCGTTTTTTCATTTAACTTTCTGTAGTCTATTACCATTCTGTACTTTCTCTTCCCGGTTGCGTCTAATTTCTTAGGTACTATTAACACAGGGCTGCTCCCTGGTGAGTTGGAGTGCTGGAAGTAGACCATTTTCAAGGATCCCAGGACCACATTTCCTCCAGAATCCCACATTTCCTCACACATCTGGACCAATTTACATGTAAATTCCCATAAGGAGCAAATGAGGGAGATGAATCTTCTCCTGCTCTCTCCCTGTGGAACTCCTTGTGGAATTTTTTACCCCAACCATTTTGATTACGTCACACCCGCATTCTTTCCACCCGCGAGATAAATCTTTCTCCACATTTCCACCCACGAGATAAACCTATCTTTTTTGGTATCAATTAATATTAGAATTTTCTCAGCTACCCGAATCTCTAGGAATTTTTTAGATATCATCACCCCCAAGGGAGCTACCCTCATTTTAAGATTTCTTACCTGTAGCGACTTTTGAGCGTTCTTATAAATTTTTTTAGTCATGCGATACATCTTGTTAGTCTAAAATTTTACACAGAATTCAAATCTGTAAACAGATTTGAAATCGGACCACGCCCTGCAAAGTTATACCTCTTTAAAGTCCTGATCTTCTAAATTTTTCTTTTGCTCTATAAGCAAACCTAACAAATAGTTTTCTTCGTCTAGCCATTGCATCTTTCGAGATAAACCTATCTTGTTTGGTATTAATTAACATTAGATTTTTCTCAGCTACCCAAATCTCTAGGAATTTTTCAGATTGCGCCATCCCCAAGGGAGCTACCCCAATTTTAAGATTTCTTACCTGTAGCGACTTTTGAGCGTTCTTATAAAAATTTTTTAGTCATACGATACATCTTGTTAGTCTAAAATTTTACGCACATCCCGAATCTGTAAACAGATTTGAAATCGGACCACGCCCTGCAAAGTTACACATATACCCTCTGCGAGATAAATCTTTCTCCACATTTCCACCCACGAGATAAACCTACCTTGCTTTGTATCAATCAATATTAGAATTTTCTCAGCTACCCAAATCTCTTTAAATTTTTTAGATAGCTCCATCCCCAGAGAGCTACCCCATTTTAAGATTTCTTACCTGTAGCGACTTTTGAGCGTTCTTATAAATTTTTATACATGCAATACATCTTGTTAGTCTAGAATTTTATGTAGAATCCAAATCTGTAAACAGATTTAAAATAGGGTCACCCTTACCATTTTACACACACCTCTAAATTATAAATTTCCTGCGGCTCATACCTAAAAGAAAATCTAAAACTATTCTTAAAACTTTTATTACAGACAATTTTACTAATACAGTTTAAATTTTGAAAACCACATTTCTAAATACATATTCACAATTTTTCATTCTTAACCTAGAACTTCTCATATCGACTTGTACTTATTAATATTTATTTCTAAATAGAGCACCTTTTCCAAAGACCAACCGGACCCGCATGTTTCAAATTCCTCTGATTTTGTTCTTATGGTTTCGCTTAAGACCTCGTACATATTTTCCAGATTACTAGAAGACGTTATAACCACATTTTTGTGTTAAAGGATTTCACATCGGTAGCATCTTCCCCCATTTTGATGTAAACGCCGTAGAGTTCGCAATAGACTTTTACTGCTGTATGTTGTATTCTTTTTTCATTTATTAATCGAATAAATCGCTCTTTCTGCTTCCAAAGAAACTCGGGCACTCCATCGTCGACACAGGCATTCTTTATGCGATAGCTAGCCATACGGTTGTTAAACGCAGTGCTAACCATTTCTACACCATCGTCGCTAGTAGCGGTAACTGATGCATTTTTATGTCTGTTGCTCCTTAAATGTGCGGCATAGGTAGTTTTTTCCATTTCGAAATCGCATATTTTACACATAATTCGTGGTTGTTTCGTACAAGGCCCTTTAACAGCTGGCGGAGCTGAACGTTTACGGCTTAATGACATTCCGTGCTGTTTTTCCTTGTGTCGCTGTAAGTTGCCCATTCTCGTAAAAGCGATACCGCAAGTCCAACAGTTTAAGTACTTTGCTGCAGACGGATGTATAAGCTTAACCTTGGACGATGTTACACCACAACATTTGTTCTGGTGCCGTTTGAGAGCATCCCTTCTGGTAAAGTAGACGTGACACGGCTCGCATTTAAAAACGTTTGCAGGTACCATTTTAGTACAAAACGAAATCCGCACTATAAGACTTGACTTGTAAGCGAACTAACATATAACTAAAGAGTTTACTCTCGCGCACCGGCTTTATGTACCCTATAGAATGCAAACCGAAGGTTTCCGAAGACACCCGAACGAAGTTGAGGATTCAGCGGGGGACTAAATGACGTCATAATCCTTGCTGCTCGTCCAATACATTTAGCGCCAATGCATGCACCCGGTTTGCATCGTCGATGGTGCGAATGCCGTTAGTAGAAACACCGGAAAACGTCTTCCATGTTATACGGATCGCGTGCATATTAAAAATCCAAAAGGGTGGTAGCACACGCACACAAATTGTCTGCAAGTCGTAGAAGATGCAGTGCTACTATAACCAAAAACACTTTAAACCATTACTAAGAAAATACCAACTTGCTGTCTACAGGATACTTACTAATAAAGTAATTTAATTTTAAATAGCTTCTACATCATATTTTAGGTAGGCTTGAATATTTTCCAAATGAATCACCAAGCGAAAGTATATGCTTAGCGGTATTCAAATTACCCATTAATTTCCCATTTTTACGATCGTGGTTAATTATAGATTAAAATTTAATTTGTGCACGTTCGAGCTTCTCGTAAACTAACATATTTTAGAGCAACAATGCGCTGTATAATACATACATACCCCTTCGCCGCGCTACTGCTATTCTTGTAATTGCTAGAAAAAGTCACTCTCCTTTTTACTGTTAGGACCGATGCAAAGCACCAATTTTTTTTATACTTTCTATAGCACATCGCGCGCTTTTTTCGTATGATAATTAAATTTGCTTCTGTAGGCTTTTACACTTTCGCATAGCGGTCAATCGCACGTAATGATTTCTAGAACCGGTAAGTACTCGATATCGTCCAAATAGAGAATTAGATGCTCGATATCTGTCAATTTCCGATTCCCTCGTAAAAGGTAGGAAAAACCCAGTCAATAATCCATTATACTTCAACCCGCTCCTGTTCTGATAATTTACAAACATTTTTCAAACGACAATGGGCCGACAATTTTTAAACCTCCGAGGGATCTTTAAGTTGTGATCAATTACACATCCGAGCTACGCGTAAACTAACATATTTTGCAGCAACTGTATAATACATGCATACCCCTTCTCTGCGCTACTGCTATTCTTGTAGTTGCTTGGAAAAGTCAGTCGCCCTTTTATTGTTAGGACCGATGCAAAGCACCATTCCATACTTTCTTTATAAGTGTAGCACATCGCGCACTTTTTTGTCGGTTAATTAATTTTTGTTTATGTAGGCCTTTACACTTTCGCTTATTTAAACATCTAATACGACTGATTAACCACTTTCGATTATTCTAACGGGGAACCACCATACATTCCGCCACACCGTTCTTTTTTGAATCCTATGGGCTTCCGCACACTAACACCCGACGTATCTTTCCTACTATTTGTTAAACAAAAACTACCGGTATCGCCATTGTGGACGTAAGCAGATGTTTGTGGATGTGTACGAGAATATGTAACCATATACATTAATCAGTCTAAGCTATTTTATTTAGTCCACGAAAACTACTATTATTTTTCTAAACCATAATTAATAATCGCCTTTATAGGTTTAACATTTCGACCATTTCCCAATGACTGGTGTTACGTACATGGAAACTTTAATTTCTTATTAGAGAATTCTTATTCTCCCACGCACTGCTGCGTAGCTGCATGCCCACCCCTTTTGGAGGTATATGCTCGTTATAGGTTGTAAGACCCTCGGTTTTACTTAACTACAATTCGTGAGATCCCTTTAATCTTTTTAATCGTATCTTTCTCGCCTACAGTACAGTAGGACTTAATATTACTACCAACAAATTCTAATACTGGACCCACATTAAATCGTCTTTGAATTTTCTACAATTTTTGTTAACAAGTGTTATATTGTATTTATTATACGCGGGTGGTCACTCTTTTAAGATAAATATATTTTGTTTGGCATCAACTAATATTAAATTTTTCTAGGGACCCCAAATTTGTAAATAAATTTTAAATAGGACCACCCATACAAAGTTATGCCTTTTAAAGACTAATTTTGCCCATCTTTATTTAATTCCATCTTTAAAACCCTTTTTGCTACGCAAGACATATACCCTAGCCAACCATCTCCCGAGAAATCTAAAACCGATGTGTCCGCGAATACCACGTGGAGATAACACGTCTACTCTGTCAACCAGGATAGAAGCCGGAAGGATTTGGAAGGTGGGAGAAGAACTTAAAAATTATGGAGTCTTAAAACTAATATATACAATAGATTTACAAATCCATACAAATATAAACAACTATCTTATATCTTTACGCCCCCATGCGTAGATTGTTGTACTATTAGGAATGATGTACCTTTTGTCATCTTCCCTCGATAAACTAATTTTATTAATCAGCTGCGTATGCAAATCGTATTCTTTTACTCCGGATACATACGCAGGCAAGTACTCCACACCAAATAAAGAATTGGATGCTTGGTGACTGTTAACATCCGCTTCCCTCGTGTACGCCCAGACACATCCCAGCACATGAGCACCCCTGCGCATGCACACCCCTGCCCATGCGCACCCATGCGCGTACGCACCCCTGCCCATGCTCGCTGTCCATGAGCACCCCTCTCTGTGCGACTGCTATTTCGGGGTAACGTTACAGCCTTTTATAAATAAAGAACAATGTTATATACTATTATAAAATGTTTATTCTGACATTATACATAACAAATTTAAAAATATTTAATACCAAGCATGGAGTCATTTAAACTTAATTTTAATACAAAGTTATACACAGAAGACAGTCCTTTCTTTATGTTTGTTTGCAGTGGTTTTAATTTTATCTAATTTTATTCGCAGCTTAAAATTTAAATCGACACCCAAGTCTTCTATCTCCTTTTCTAACCAATAGTTTGATACATAAAGACCGTCTAGGTTTTCGAATTGTAAAATGTATCGAAGTTTGCCTCTATATTTAAAGTCTTTGATTCCGCCGACAACCAGATCCATTCCTTCGTGTAATTCTTGCAGCTTGTGACAATCTTTTAATCGCAGCTTTCCCACTATATCCTGCATACGTATCTTGTTAGCTTGATCGACTTCTTCTTGTCGGTATTGGAGGAAATCCTTTTTCTCCCACACACCGTTGTGTAGTTGCATATCCACCACTTTTGGGAATATATGGTTGTTATAGGTTGTAAGACCCTCGGTTTTAAATGATCCGAAAGGTTTTTTACTAGGTAAATATACAATGTTTAGCGGAACCCCTTTGCGTGTGGTGTACGCCAAGGTTACGAAACCCGCATTCCTTAGTTCGTCTTTGTTATCTGCCATTTTGATAAATACGTTTTTAGAATAACCTTTTAAAAGTATACGGATTTAGTACCATCCTTTTCTGCAAGAACGCCTACATAACTAAAAGAGTCTTTCTTACTAACCGCAAATGCATACAGCTTGTACAACCCAGATGTATCTAAGTCAGTCCATCGGCACATAAAATAATCTTTTAATTCTTCCTCATTTTCTCTAATAAGATGTTCTTTGTCTAACACATCTTTGTATTGATCGCGTATTGTCGCAGTGTTTTCCATGTAGTCCAATTTTCGCCTTTTGCATCCATTTCCTCTAATTCCAGTTGTCTTTTCCTTCCACTTACAGCGTATGGTATACATAATGGGGCAATTTCCTTTAGCGTAAACGGATAGAGTTTACTACCAATATTTACGCGTTGTCGTACAACCTCTGGACGAATGTTAGGCGTATCTATCAATCACAATTCCGAAATTACTATTTCTTTTGGAATTGTAGAATATGGTGTTGCAGATTGTGTAAAATATGTACTACCTGCTTAATGTAGCACTTGCGTAAGATTTTATTTTATCTTGGCTATCTTCCTCTACTATCTCCAAATAATTTATAGGTAAATAGTTAAAACTAAAAGCCGAAAGCACATACTTTATCAATTTTTCCCTTTCCTCTAGTTTTCGGACAACTTAATTTGCAAGCCCGTCAATTTCTTTGTATTGCCATTCCCCCAATACACGTACTGTAGCAGGTTATTATAGACTAAACAACAGCTATTTTGTAGCTTGTCCGATAGCGTACTCCACATTTTGGCAAGTGATACCGAGTACATTGGCGCCTTTAGGAAGTATAACTTACTATCTTCCAATAAGGTTAAACAGTCTTTTAAGGGTTTATACACTCGTTCCGCACTGACATAGCTTCCAATTGCACAGTTGTATATTCTCGCTTCCAATCGCGTAATACCATGTTCTTTGGCCAAAGTAGACGCAAATGTTTCCTTAAACGTACATCTGGACAACGTAAAAAATCTAGTATATGATTGCCAAGTTGTTTATTAACACCAGGACTTGTTATCTGACACACAAATTTGTTGTATATCTTAATTCTTGCATTGGTTGTTAGCCATGTTAAACAACCAATCCACGCAGTTTTATCGTTGTCAACTATAATATTACACTTTTCTTCGTATTCTCCTTATAGCAAAAGTTATGCTTTGTAGTTAAATAATTACACACCTCCATCTTGCTAAATATGCCCGCAAAATCTTGGGTTACATCCATGTCAAAAGATAGAAATAATCTTTTCGACTTCGTCTAATATATCTGGTAGTTCCTCCAATAAAGTTTCCAACTTAACATCTGCTAGTTCCACTTTGTATCGAACACATATAGGATTTTGGAATTTTTATTAATGCATTCGAGTTCTTCTTTTTCCGATAATTTCTTTTACTCTCTGGCCCATCTTGTTAGTGCTTTCCAGAGAAACGGAAGCTTAGCTTTAACACCATGCCTAGCGAAACAAATCGGTTGAACTTTCTTCGTAGATAGCTGTTAAATGCACCACAAATTTCTTTTTTTAGGATAAACATCCTTTTGTTTGCAGATGCTTGTTCGGTGTCAGAAAGGTCGCAAATTTTAACCAACATTATATTGTCACAAAATGGTTCTGCAATTGGTGTGTGTAGTCCACCAGTCAGCATCTTTTCGCCTTCGACATAACAAATATTACCAATATCTGTCACCAGATTATTGTTGCACATATAATCTGCCAACAGCCATAATCCAAATCGCTCATTTGTCGGTTTCACTTTATTCCCAAGAAGTTGAGACACGTTAATCACCTTGGAGACGCTCATGTTTACCGTTCTAGCTACTATCGAATACTAAATTGAATACGAAAAAATTGTTCTCTTACGTATTCTACAGAGTGAGGACGTATATTGCCGAAGATAGTCGAATATGTTGTTATCCAACCTAAGCCGACAGGGATGCGCATCGACATATATCCGGATATATGTAGGATGTTAAGTTAGGGTGAAATTGCCCCATAGGGTGAAATTACCCCCACATGACCACATGGCGATATGACCACATGACCATATGACCACATGGCCATATGACCACATGACCACATGACCATATGACCACATGACCATATGACCTAATTGCTTTTTAATGAGTTTTCTCATTACAAACCCATTAGCACTAATTGCATTTTAATGAGTTTTTTCCATTAAAAAACAAGTGTGGACCTAGGTTAGATAAAAGGAAAAATTAATAGGTTAGGTCAGCGCCGCGGCGCTGACCTAACCTATTAATAGGCGTTCTTGCAGAAAAGGATGGTACTAAATCCGTATACTTTTTAAAAGGTTATTCTAAAAACGTATTTATCAAAATGGCAGATAACAAAGACGAACTAAGGAATGCGGGTTTCGTAACCTTGGCGTACACCACACGCAAAGGGGTTCCGCTAAACATTGTATTGTAACGCGCTACTACTACCGCGTTTCTTTAATTTAAAACAAGTAATAATAATGGTCTTTATTACTCACTGTTCACAAGTCTAATTAACAGTATATGCCTTATTTATAGATGTTTTCAGTCCACTTAACAATGAAGCACTATTACACTAATGAATTTACAAGCACTAATATCTTCTTAAACTAACTTCTTTACCCTAGGTCCAATAACCACACTAACACAACTATTTGTTTATACACTTCTATTTATTTATGTATACTGCAAGCTGCATGCACGTTAGACACAGCATATCATTTATGTATATATTCTAAAAACTCAACTACGTTTACTTTACAACGATATAATTTATATTAGACATTCAAGAATAGACTAACTCTTACATTCATAAGCGGCCTTATATATACCCTGCATTAAGATATGACTCATTATCTAGAACTTTGTAGAAGGATTCTCGAATGCTGAAGAATACGCTGTGCCCCGGGCGTTTGTATGTTTGACGGGTTGCCTAATAGTGGATCGCAACACTGCCCCTCTTTAAAACCGTTACGTCTCGTAACTGTAAATCCATCTTGACGCCAATTCGATGACTGGTGACGGTATCGGCAGCTATCTCCTCTGGTGCATCCACCGCGTCGTTGGAAGTAACAGTCAACACTCTTTTCCTGGTCTTGGTAGGCAACCGGTTGATAACAACAAACAAGAACCTGGACGTTGGTTCCTGGAAAACTACTTCTAGCATATTTCGGACTATCCTCCAGTCTAAGCGATCCAGTCCACAGCCCAGCTTGGGCACCGCTAGTCTCGTTACTCCATTTTCCATCATCTGCGCCTTAAGATTTAGCAAAGCCTCCATAGATGTCCATAACTAGGTCTCTGCCATGAAGAATTTTTGGTGACCAGATAGTAAACATAACGATTTTTATCTTGAAGGACCAAAGATTTTCCTACAGTTGGCTGCTGTTGTACTAATTCATCCACACATCCAAACTTTTTCTTGAAAACAACAGCTATTCCCTTGACATTGCCAAATCTTGAGCTACGCAATGTGCAAGGGAATACTCTTCTGGTGCTCTAAACAGATCTTGCTGTTTTTCAACAACAACGCCAAATCTCGCTTTAGCGGAACCACCATACGCCGCCATAAAGCTCTCAAAATCTACATTTGGCTCATGATTAATAACTTGCCGAACACCATTATCATTATTCGAGTCTTCCTGGTTGTTGCCAGCGTAGGATGTTAAACGGTCAAAGTGTACCACTTTCGGTTTACCACGAGGATCTTCTGATCCGGTACACTACATCATTAATCCTTTTAACACTTCGTACGGCCCTTCCCATTGTCTTTGTAGTTTTGGCGACAATCCACGTTTTCTTTGTGGATTGTACAACCACACTAAATCTCCAGGTTGATAACCACCTTCTTGTGCTCTCGTGTCATATTGTGATTTCATTCGATCGCTTGCTGCCTGTATATTCTTTCGGACGTTTTCGTGAATACTATTTGATCTTTCACGAAGCTTACTAACGTAATCTTCACCTGCGATCTCTTCTCCAGGTTTAAATCCAAACTGAAGATCACATGGTAGCCGCAATTCACGTCCTAGCATTACGCAAGCGGGAGAGTACCTGTGCTGTCATGTACCGAAGATCGGTACGCCAGTAGGAACAAATGCAGATATTGGTCCCAGTCTCGTTGATGTTCAGAGACAACTTTGGCCAGGTACTTCCTAACGTCCTGTTCATTCTTTCAACCATTCCATCCGATTGGGGATGAAGTGGCGTGGTTCTAGTCTTCCTGATTCCAAGATGCTTGCAGACATTTTGAAACAATACTGATTCGAAGTTTCGCCCTTGATCGGAGTGTAATTCCAACGGAACTCCAAAACGACAAAACAACTCCTGACTAGTACATCTGCAACCGTCTCGGCTTCTTGGTTAGGTATAGCATATGCCTCCGGCCATTTGGTAAAATAATCCATTGCAACCAAGATGTATTTATTTCCTTTCTCTGATTCAGGAAATGGACCAGCTATATCAATGGCTACCCTCTCAAAAGGATTCCCCACGTTATACTGTCTCATTGGGGCTTTCCGTTTTGAGACCGGGCCATATGCAGAGGCACACAATTCACATTTCCGGCACCACTCCTTCACATCATCTTTGCAGTTCAGCCAATAGAATCTTTCTCTCACTCTCTCGAGAGTTCTTTTCACGCCAAAGTGCCCTCCGGAAATACCATCGTGCAAGTGCTGCAACACTTCCGGCACTCTGCTTCTCGGCACTATCACTTGAAGTCTCTCAGTGCCCTCTTCAAATTCCAGGCGTCGTTTCAAGATTCTATTTTCTATCATCAAGGAGTCCCACTGTGCCCAGTATGCCTTCAGGCTCCTACTTAAAATACTAATTTCTTCCCAAGCTGGCCGTTGTCCTCTATTTTTCCACTCAATAATACGTCCCAATTCGGCGTCATTCTCCTGGTCTTCTCGTATTCTTTCGAGTTGCCAAGTATCATCGGTTACCGTCATTCTATGGATGACACTTATTTTCTCTTCCATCTTGGAGCAATGATTGCAGTCCATCGGACAAGGTCTCCTTGATAGAGCGTCTGCATTCCGATGGCTAGTTCCTACACGATGTTCTGTATCAAAGTCATATTCCTGCAGCCGCTCTATCCACCTTGCCACTTGCCCTTCAGGATTTCGAAACTGCAATAACCATTTCAGTGCAGCATGGTCTGTTCTCAACAGGAATTTACGGCCGTATAAGTACTTATAAAGTGCTCTACGGATTTGACGACGGCCAACAGCTCCTTCTTGTCACACAATAGTTCCTTTCTGGCCGCGACAAGACCTTGCTGAAATACCCAATAACTTTTTCTTGTCCGTCCTGCACTTGAGAAAGAACGCCTCCTATAGCTGTGTTACTGGCATCGGTATCCAACACAAATTTTCCCTCCATCCGTGGATAACTCAAAATTGGTGCTGTAACTAGTAGCCGTTTCAGTTGTTCGAATGCACTGTGGCAGTCGTCATTCCAATCATATTCTTGTCCATCTTCGGTTAATTTTGTTAACGGTTTGGCAATGTTCGCAAACCCAAGTATAAAACGTCGGTAATATGTGCACAATCCTAGAAAACTGCGTAGTTGGTGTATATCTGCTGGTGTAGGCCACTCTTGTACCGTTTTTATTTTGTCAGGGTCAGCTCTTATTCCGGTCTCTGAAACGACATGTCCTAGGTATTTCACCTCTTTTCCAAATAGGTGACACTTCTTGGGGCTCAATGTAAGGTTTGCCCGCGTAATCTTTGGAATATCTCCTCTAAGTTTTTAAGGTGTTCTTCAAAAGACCGGCCTAACACTATCACGTCGTCTATGGTACACCAGACATGTTTTCCAGGACAGTCCACGCAGTATCGACTCCATCAATCGTTCAAAAGTAGCAGGAGCATTGCATAATCCAAATGGCATGACCTTGAACTGCCATAATCCAGTTCCAATTGTAAACGCAGTCTTTTCTTTATCGTTTGGCTCCAAGCCTACCTGCCAGTATCCGCTTTTCAAGTCCAAGGTCGAAAACCATTTAGATCCGGATAGAGTATCTAAGATGTCATCAATTCTGGGCAAAGGATAGCTGTCTTTCTTTGTCACATTGTTAAGCCGCCGGTAGTCTACACAAAACCTTGTCGACCCGTCCTTTTTCTTGACAAGCACTACCGGGGATGCCCATGGACTATTCGAGGGTTCAATCACTCCCTGTTCTTCCATATCGGTGATAATTTGCTCAGCTTCCTTACGTTTTGCCAAAGGAAGCCGCCTGGGGTGTTGTCTTATCGGTTGCGCATCTCCAGTATTGATCTTGTGTTGCACAACATTCGTCCTTCCTTCTCACTATCATCCAGTGCAAACACACCTCGATATCGTCCGACCAGTTCTTTTACCTTGCCCAGTTGATCGCCATTTAATCCTTGACACGAGGGTATCAACATATCCAGCAATTTCTGTGAGCAACCGTTGGTTGGTTTATTTTTCGTGTCGTCAATACAACGTTTAATATGACATACTGGAATGCAACTTCCCACAATCATGCCTTTCTTCAGGGTCACTGTATGAGGGTTAATGTTCAGCACCCTTACTGGTACCATATTTCGAGACTTTACCAGCGTTCTTCCAATCAGAAGTCCTCCTGACCCATCCCGATTCAGTTGCTTCCATCATGCATACTTGTCCTTCCCGGAGCGTACCATTCGGGCGTCCCATTACTATCATCTCCGCCTTCTCGGGTATTTTCATATCGCAAATCATTCGAACTTGCATCGTCTGGTTACTCGTCCCTTGAAATGGAATCTCATCATCATCTATCCGAAGCACATTTTCTTTCATGTTTACATGAAACCCATATTCTCTCATGAGATCCATTCCCAAGATCACTTCTTCTGTAATTTCAGCCACCAACACTCGATGATTAATTAATTTGTCCCCAATTGTCAACATAACGGCAGTCTCTCCATGAGTACCAATCTTCTCACCACTTGCCGTTCGGAGACACACCGATACAGGTAGCACTTTTCCACGACCAACCAAATCTGGTCTCACAATAGTTCTTGTCGCTCCTGTATCCACAAGTAATCGGACAACCCTACCATTAATTCTACCATCGATATAAATGCTGTCCAGACTCCCCATCGACGATGCAGCACGGATGATAATCTCCGGGGCACTACGTTGTGCTGTCGACGTTCGCCCCCTTACGTCGACTTGCTTTAGTTTAAAACAAGTAATAATAATGGTCTTTATTACTCACTGTTCACAAGTCTAATTAACAGTATATGCCTTATTTATAGATGTTTTCAGTCCACTTAACAATGAAGCACTATTACACTAATGAATTTACAAGCACTAATATCTTCTTAAACTAACTTCTTTACCCTAGGTCCAATAACCACACTAACACAACTATTTGTTTATACACTTCTATTTATTTATGTATACTGCAAGTTGCATGCACATTAGACACAGCATATCATTTATGTATATATTCTAAAAACTCAACTACGTTTACTTTACAACGACATAATTTATATTAGACATTCAAGAATAGACTAACTCTTACATTCATAAGCGGCCTTATATATACCCTGCATTAAGATATGACTCATTATCTAGAACTTTGTAGAAGGATTCTCGAATGCTGAAGAATACGCTGTGCCCCGGGCGTTTGTATGTTTGACGGGTTGCCTAATAGTGGATCGCAACAGTATATTTACCTAGTAAAAAACCTTTCGGATCATTTAAAACCGAGGGTCTTACAACCTATAACAACCATATATTCCCAAAAGTGGTGGATATGCAACTACACAACGGTGTGTGGGAGAAAAAGGATTTCCTCCAATACCGACAAGAAGAAGTCGATCAAGCTAACAAGATACGTATGCAGGATATAGTGGGAAAGCTGCGATTAAAAGATTGTCACAAGCTGCAAGAATTACACGAAGGAATGGATCTGGTTGTCGGCGGAATCAAAGACTTTAAATATAGAGGCAAACTTCGATACATTTTACAATTCGAAAACCTAGACGGTCTTTATGTATCAAACTATTGGTTAGAAAAGGAGATAGAAGACTTGGGTGTCGATTTAAATTTTAAGCTGCGAATAAAATTAGATAAAATTAAAACCACTGCAAACAAACATAAAGAAAGGACTGTCTTCTGTGTATAACTTTGTATTAAAATTAAGTTTAAATGACTCCATGCTTGGTATTAAATATTTTTAAATTTGTTATGTATAATGTCAGAATAAACATTTTATAATAGTATATAACATTGTTCTTTATTTATAAAAGGCTGTAACGTTACCCCGAAATAGCAGTCGCACAGAGAGGGTGCTCATGGACAGCGAGCATGGGCAGGGGTGCGTACGCGCATGGGTGCACATGGGCAGGGGTGTGCATGCGCAGGGGTGCTCATGTGCTGGGATGTGTCTGGGCGTACACGAGGGAAGCGGATGTTAACAGTCACCAAGCATCCAATTCTTTATTTGGTGTGGAGTACTTGCCTGCGTATGTATCCGGAGTAAAAGAATACGATTTGCATACGCAGCTGATTAATAAAATTAGTTTATCGAGGGAAGATGACAAAAGGTACATCATTCCTAATAGTACAACAATCTACGCATGGGGGCGTAAAGATATAAGATAGTTGTTTATATTTGTATGGATTTGTAAATCTATTGTATATATTAGTTTTAAGACTCCATA
Source organism: Platerodrilus igneus (assembly GCA_036346225.1). Classification (NCBI taxonomy): domain Eukaryota; kingdom Metazoa; phylum Arthropoda; class Insecta; order Coleoptera; family Lycidae; genus Platerodrilus; species Platerodrilus igneus. The sequence continues at coordinate 147,761 of JARFIW010001004.1, forward strand.
ATTTTAAGTTCTTCTCCCACCTTCCAAATCCTTCCGGCTTCTATCCTGGTTGACAGAGTAGACGTGTTATCTCCACGTGGTATTCGCGGGACACATCGGTTTTAGATTTCTCGGGAGATGGTTGGCTAGGGTATATGTCTTGCGTAGCAAAAAAGGGTTTTAAAGATGGAATTAAATAAAAGATGGGCAAAAATTAGTCTTTAAAAGGCATAACTTTGTATGGGGTGGTCCTATTTAAAATTTATTTACAAATTTGGGGTCCCTAGAAAAATTTAATATTAGTTGATGCCAAACAAAATATATTTATCTTAAAAGAGTGACCACCCCGCGTATAATAAATACAATATAACACTTGTTAACAAAAATTGTAGAAAATTCAAAGACGATTTAATGTGGGTCCAGTATTAGAATTTGTTGGTAGTAATATTAAGTCCTACTGTACTGTAGGCGAGAAAGATACGATTAAAAGATTAAAGGGATCTCACGAATTGTAGTTAAGTAAAACCGAGGGTCTTACAACCTATAACGAGCATATACCTCCAAAGGGTGGGCATGCAGCTACGCAGCAGTGCGTGGAGAATAAGAATTCTCTCTAATAAGAAATTAAAGTTTCCATGTACGTAACACCAGTCATTGGGAAATGGTCGAAATGTTAAACCTATAAAGGCGATTATTAATTATGGTTTAGAAAAATAATAGTAGTTTTCGTGGACTAAATAAAATAGCTTAGACTGATTAATGTATATGGTTACATATTCTCGTACACATCCACAAACATCTGCTTACGTCCACAATGGCGATACCGGTAGTTTTTGTTTAACAAATAGTAGGAAAGATACGTCGGGTGTTAGTGTGCGGAAGCCCATAGGATTCAAAAAAGAACGGTGTGGCGGAATGTATGGTGGTTCCCCGTTAGAATAATCGAAAGTGGTTAATCAGTCGTGTTAGATGTTTAAATAAGCGAAAGTGTAAAGGCCTACATAAACAAAAATTAATTAACCGCCAAAAAAGTGCGCGATGTGCTACACTTATAAAGAAAGTATGGAATGGTGCTTTGCATCGGTCCTAACAATAAAAAGGGCGACTGACTTTTCCAAGCAACTACAAGAATAGCAGTAGCGCAGAGAAGGGGTATGCATGTATTATACAGTTGCTGCAAAATATGTTAGTTTACGCGTAGCTCGGATGTGTAATTGATCACAACTTAAAGATCCCTCGGAGGTTTAAAAATTGTCGGCCCATTGTCGTTTGAAAAATGTTTGTAAATTATCAGAACAGGAGCGGGTTGAAGTATAATGGATTATTGACTGGGTTTTTCCTACCTTTTACGAGGGAATCGGAAATTGACAGATATCGAGCATCTAATTCTCTATTTGGACGATATCGAGTACTTACCGGTTCTAGAAATCATTACGTGCGATTGACCGCTATGCGAAAGTGTAAAAGCCTAAAGAAGCAAATTTAATTATCATACGAAAAAAGCGCGCGATGTGCTATAGAAAGTATAAAAAATTGGTGCTTTGCATCGGTCCTAACAGTAAAAGGAGAGTGACTTTTCTAGCAATTACAAGAATAGCAGTAGCGCGGCGAAGGGTATGCATGTATTATACAGCGCATTGTTGCTCTAAAATATGTTAGTTTACGAGAAGCTCGAACGTGCACAAATTAAATTTTAATCTATAATTAACCACGATCGTAAAATGGGAAATTAATGGGTAATTTGAATACCGCTAAGCATATACTTTCGCTTGGTGATTCATTTGGAAAATATTCAAGCCTACCTAAAATATGATGTAGAAGCTATTTAAAATTAAATTACTTTATTAGTAAGTATCCTGTAGACAGCAAGTTGGTATTTTCTTAGTAATGGTTTAAAGTGTTTTTGGTTATAGTAGCACTGCATCTTCTACGACTTGCAGACAATTTGTGTGCGTGTGCTACCACCCTTTTGGATTTTTAATATGCACGCGATCCGTATAACATGGAAGACGTTTTCCGGTGTTTCTACTAACGGCATTCGCACCATCGACGATGCAAACCGGGTGCATGCATTGGCGCTAAATGTATTGGACGAGCAGCAAGGATTATGACGTCATTTAGTCCCCGCTGAATCCTCAACTTCGTTCGGTGTCTTCGAAACCTTCGGTTTGCATTCTATAGGGTACATAAAGCCGGTGCGCGAGAGTAAACTCTTTAGTTATATGTTAGTTCGCTTACAAGTCAAGTCTTATAGTGCGGATTTCGTTTTGTACTAAAATGGTACCTGCAAACGTTTTTAAATGCGAGCCGTGTCACGTCTACTTTACCAGAAGGGATGCTCTCAAACGGCACCAGAACAAATGTTGTGGTGTAACATCGTGTGATACATCCGTCTGCAGCAAAGTACTTAAACTGTGGGACTTGCGGTATTGCTTTTACGAGAATGGGCAACTTACAGCGACACAAGGAAAAACAGCACGGCATGTCATTAAGCCGTAAACGTTCAGCTCCGCCAGCTGTTAAAGGGCCTTGTACGAAACAACCACGAATTATGTGTAAAGTATGCGATTTCGAAATGGAAAAAACTACCTATGCCGCACATTTAAGGAGCAACAGACATAAAATGCATCAGTTACCGCTACTAGCGACGATGGTGTAGAAATGGTTAGCACTGCGTTTAACAACCGTATGGCTAGCTATCGCATAAAGAATGCCTGTGTCGACGATGGAGTGCCCGAGTTTCTTTGGAAGCAGAAAGAGCGATTTATTCGATTAATAAATGAAAAAAGAATACAACATACAGCAGTAAAAGTCTATTGCGAACTCTACGGCGTTTACATCAAAATGGGGGAAGAGGCTACCGATGTGAAATCCTTTAACACAAAAAATGTGGTTATAACGTCTTCTAGTAATCTGGAAAATATGTACGAGGTCTTAAGCGAAACCATAAGAACAAAATCAGAGGAATTTGAAACATGCGGGTCCGGTTGGTCTTTGGAAAAGGTGCTCTATTTAGAAATAAATATTAATAAGTACAAGTCGATATGAGAAGTTCTAGGTTAAGAATGAAAAATTGTGAATATGTATTTAGAAATGTGGTTTACAAAATTTAAACTGTATTAGTAAAATTGTCTGTAATAAAAAGTTTTAAGAATAGTTTTTAGATTTTCTTTTAGGTATGAGCCGCAGGAAATTTATAATTTAGAGGGTGTGTGTAAAATGGTAAGGGGTGACCCTATTTTAAATCTGTTTACAGATTTGGATTCTACATAAAATTCTAGACTAACAAGATGTATTGCATGTATAAAAAATTTATAAGAACGCTCAAAAGTCGCTACAGGTAAGAAATCTTAAAATGGGGTAGCTCTCTGGGGATGGAGCTATCTAAAAAATTTAAAGAGATTTGGGTAGCTGAGAAAATTCTAATATTGATTGATACAAAGCAAGGTAGGTTTATCTCGTGGGTGGAAATGTGGAGAAAGATTTATCTCGCAGAGGGTATATGTGTAACTTTGCAGGGCGTGGTCCGATTTCAAATCTGTTTACAGATTCGGGATGTGCGTAAAATTTTAGACTAACAACATGTATCGTATGACTAAAAAAATTTTATAAGAACGCTCAAAAGTCGCTACAGGTAAGAAATCTTAAAATTGGGGTAGCTCCTTGGGGATGGCGCAATCTAAAAATTCCTAGAGATTCGGGTAGCTGAGAAAATCTAATGTTAATTAATACCAAACAAGATAGGTTTATCTCGAAAGATGCAATGGCTAGACGAAGAAAACTATTTGTTAGGTTTGCTTATAGAGCAAAGAGAAAATTTAGAAGATCAGGACTTTAAAGAGGTATAACTTTGCAGGGCGTGGTCCGATTTCAAATCTGTTTACAGATTTGAATTCTAAAATTTTAGACTAACAAGATGTATCGCATGACTAAAAATTTATAAGAACGCTCAAAAGTCGCTACAGGTAAGAAATCTTAAAATGAGGGTAGCTCCTTGGGGTGATGATATCTAAAAATTCCTAGAGATTCGGGTAGCTGAGAAAATTCTAATATTAATTGATACCAAAAAGATAGGTTTATCTCGTGGGTGGAAATGTGGAGAAAGATTTATCTCGCGGGTGGAAAGAATGCGGTGTGACGTAATCAAATGGTTGGGGTAAAAATTCCACAAGGAGTTCCACAGGGAGAGCAGGAGAAGATTCATCTCCTCATTTGCTCCTTATGGAATTTACATGTAAATTGGTCCAGATGTGTGAGGAAATGTGGGATTCTGGAGGAAATGTGGTCCTGGGATCCTTGAAAATGGTCTACTGCTGGATAATGTCTTATTCTAATAAGGCTGCTACTTGTCTGTCAGTTTCTTCTTGACTCGCATGAGGTAGTCTATATGCTTTTGTAAAGATTGGCTTGTTGTCTGTTAGTTCGATATTATGTTTCACTGTGTTGGTGAATGTTAGTGGTATTCCTTCGCAGTGGAATATGTCGCGGTATTCAAAACATAAGTTTTTAATTGCTCTTTGCTCTTCTTGATTGATGTCGGTATTAAAGCGGATGTTACTTAAATTTTCTCTTAACACTTTGTCATGTTCTATTGGGTTGTAATCGTTTTCTAAATTTTCGTCTATTTCCATTTCGTTAAAATTTAATTCCTCTACGTTAATTGGGTCTGTTAATAATGATTCTACGGGATAGTCGTTTGAATTTAATATCGTTGTAGTGACATAATTATTTTTTATTTGTACTAAGGCAGTTAGCGTTTCTAATCCTTGCTGAAATGTCATATGATTTATTATTCCTACTTTCTTGTTAGAATTTACTGGGATTTTCATTTTTCTTTCCGTTCGGTGTTCTATTGTGTATTTTTGTTCGATTTGAGTGTTTTGAAATTTAATGGGGATCTTTCCGTATTTCATCCTTAATAAACGGTTTTTTATGTCAATGTTGGCTCCTAATTTTCTTAGAAGGTTCATTCCAATTAGTCCGTTATATTTGTCGTTGAATTCGAAAATACAACATTTATGTTTCATTTTTACATTAAATGTTTTCGGTAAGGGTATATTAGCTATGAATTGGTGTAGTATTGTTTGATGGGCTGTTTTAATTTTAAATGGTTCTCTTTCTATATAATCTAAATAATGTTTCTTGACGGTTCTGGGGCTAATTAATGTTTTTGAGGATCCGGTATCGATTAATAGTTTAAATTCGGCGTGGGGTATTTCTATGTATGGTAGTACCCCAGAATACAATACCAGAAACGACACTCTCTGTCGGCATTTTTGATATTCATGTTCAAAACTGGGTAACCTTGACAGAAATCGGCCATGTTGTTGGTGCTTATTTTGGGGTGAAGTTTGAATTAATTCTTTGTAAACATAACCTCAATTTTCTTCTAATTCCTTTATTTAATTTATATATTTACTGAATAATATTAAATAGAGCACGAGGATCACATACTATATTGTGTACTAGATAAATTAAATCTTATAGTAAAAATATTGTGATTTATGGACGTAACAAAAGTAAATAACCACCAGGAACATTGCCGAAATGGGACATGCGCACAAAAATTCAAGATTGAGAGTGTCGCTTCTGGTATTGTATTCTGGGGTAGTACTATGTGATTTATGTTATTTAAGTTTATTAAGTTTGGTCGTTTATGAATCGGTCTACTAGAAAATTTGAACACGATTATTTCTTCGTCGTCCTCCTCGTAAGTTTTGTATTGTTCGTTGCGTTCATAAGTTTCTGCATGATTTAATTCGTCGTTCGTACTTGGCTGAATGTAATTATTCTGGTCATTGTCAAGTTTTTCTACTTTTTGGTGAAATAGTTCTTCCGATGTAAAATTGCGTTTCTGATGAGGGTTTGGTCGGATATGTCTTATCTTTGTATTTTGTCTGGTGATACCAGATGAGGTATCCATTGGTGTTGGTTTATAATAGTTATTAGGGTTGTTATTATTCATTGGTGTATTTCTACTGGGGTTCGCGCTGAATGCTGGTCTTTGTTGGTTTAGGTTTTGATTGAATCTTGGTTGGAATGCGGGTTTCGTAAAATTTGGGTTAAACGTTGGTTTTGAAAAATGTTTATATTGATTATTAAAATTCGTATTGTTGAAATTTGGGTTATTAATTAGCGGTTGATTTGTTTGTGCGTTGAAGGGTGTGAATTTTTGTTGAGGGATTGTTTGTCTCGCGGCTTGTATAGTTTTTATTGGTGAATAACTTTTATTTGCGTTGGGGTTGTATAGTCTGTTACGGTAATACATTACAATTTCTTCTTCTATTACTAGGTTCATGGCTTTTTCTAGGTTTTGGGGACGTTGCAATCTGATTTTATCTGATAGTCGTTCTGATAAGCGTTTATATATGTGTCCAGTGCCATTTCGTAATACATTTTTGTTTTTAAATGTTGAATATTTTGATCGGATTCTTCGATCTTTAATTTCGTTATGATTAAACTTCTAACGTCTTGGCATTTCATTCTAAATTGTTATGGGAATTGGTTATTTTTAATTCTGAGGTTTATCAGGTCTCGTACCAGGCATTTTATGTTACGTAGGTCTCCGAAATATGCGATTAGTATTTGTTTAAAGTCTTGCCATTCCTGTAGATCGTCCCTACTGGCAATTAAGGTTAGTGCCCTTCCGGTCAGTTTGCTTATTATCAGGCGTAAACGTAATAAATTTCTTTTGTTATCTCCGGGTTTGTAGAAGATTTTCAGAAACATTTTGCATGCTCCGATAAAGTTTTCGAGATGGGCTTGCTGACCATCAATGTTTAATTTGTTTCCAAGTAAAGTGTCATATTTTCACTCATTTTGTTTAAGAGTCACTTTCGCTTTTGGGTAATTTCAAATTTTTTAAAAATTTAGGTTTATTTCGCTACTTGTATCGTTATTTTTGGGTTTGATTTATTAATTTTCAGTTTAGATTGCGTCGGGTTTTTTTAGAATCATAATTGCTGTTATTTGTACTTGGTTACACGATGCGGTACTTGATTTGTGGGATTTTATACTCAATAATGTTGGTTTAATTGTTGTAGCTTTGAATTTGCTTGTTTTTATTTCACGGACGTTAATTTGTCGTGAGTTCTACTTGAATTTTGCTTCCTAAAAGAATCTGGTGTGAATAAATAATTTCGCGCGGTATTTACTTTACTTTGTATGTTTTGCGTTAGTTATGGCTTTGTCTTCGTTCAGTTCTGCTGATTTTATCAGTCTATTGTAATTATATCTTTTCCGTGGGTTTTAGTTGAACTGCATAAACGTATAGTTCGTCTGTCTCGTCTCCTTGAATTCTAAGTATAACTTGCAGGTTTTCAGTTAATTACTTTGTTACACTTTATCCTTGTAATTTAATCACAAAGTTATGTCTACTCGAAGATGTAGTTTAGTCTCTTGGTTATTTAATTGCGTAAGTATTGTATAATATGCAATTATATTTATTGGAGTAATTAATACTTTCCTGAAAAGTGTTATTTTCAGTTGGTGTGGGAATTAGGGAATTCGCTTTTTTACTTCGTTAAATACTTGCATAAATGTTGCGTCTGACTATTTTTAGATATCTTCGTATTCAGTTATGCTGCACGTCTTGTAATTGTAGCTCTCCGTAATGTAGGTTTAAAGTTTGCAATACGCGTTTTAATATGGGTGACTTATAGCTTTTATGATGAGCATTTATCTTTATTCAGTATTGTACTGGAATAAATAGCTTTTCCGTAATGTAATTTATTTATAGGTTGCGATGATGAATAGTTTTTGTTCAATGTTGGTCGTAATTTTATGCGCTTTATTCTATTTCGTGATGAATCAATTATTTATAGATCGTAATGCAAAATGCGTTTCTTTAATTTATAGAAAAGGTTCTGAAATTTAATTGTTTAAATAGTCGTTTCTTAAGTCTGGAGTATTTGTTTCCGTTACGTTTTTGATGAATAATGTTTCATTCACCGGTCTTATTTTATGTAAGGATTGTATTATAAATTTGCACGCTGGTTTTTAATTACAGTAGTTCAGGTTACTTGCAGAGTGGTTTGCTGTAATTTATAAAAGTATGATAGAGGTCAAATTTATAGGAATTATGTTTAGCTTTTGATGTTATATGATGGATTTACTTTGCGTTCTGTTTTAAGCTTACTGGATTAACCGCGTCGTTTTTGTATTGCGCTAGTTAATTTAATAATTATTCGTACTTCGGTTACGTTTGGTATTAATCGATGTGCGTCAGTTATTTTTGGTTTATTTTTCGGTTTGTTTTAATAATTGTAAAAACTCTTAAAAATAAAGTCCCTTTTGCATTAAAAAAATCTCTTTAAAATTCAAGTCTCATAAAATAAACTTTCTTAAAATAAATTCTCGTTTGAAAATAATTTCTCTTCGTAAAGTATTTTCAAAAAATATTGGCATAAAATAAAATTCTGTACATAAAATAATAAAACTAGCATATATCAATTATAGTTTGTGAAATCAATTTGGTTTCAAGGAAATGAACTTACATTAATTTCGTCATCTGTTTTTTTGTGGGCTCGATCGATTTTGTATCTCCTCCACGTTGGTTTGTTTTGCTGGATCCGGTCGATGCGTGTACTTCCTTTAACCTTGTTTGGGTTCTGTCAAAATTGCGAATTGAAATTCTTGGTCACCAATCTTCCGATTTTTGGATTCTTAGTGCCCTTTTGACATTTGTACGCTGCGCCAGCTAAGGTTCTGGCCTTTGAAGCGATGTTTTTAATAAACGTTTCCAAACTTCTTAACAATTTATTTATCTTAAACAGAAATTATCATGGAATTTTGACAAACTGTTGTAATTTAAAATGGTAATTAAACTTTATGTAAGTTTATTACTCTTTATCCTCGTGACTATCAGCTATATACCAAACCTCTCTACTTTCTGTACATTAATCTGATATCACTAGGTCGAGAATTTCTTTTTTTTATTTTTAAGCCCAAGGTAATGTCGGATGGAAAATGGCTTTAGTCAAACAAAACTCTTAAGGTTTAAACGGCTAGTAGAGTGTTAGCTCTGGGTAGATCATGAGCATGGGTCATGGGTGAATAATAGACCAAAAATACCTTTAATAAGCGCCACCGTATTTTTAATACAATTGCCAACAAAATTTAACTGTGTTTGTATAAGGGGAATGCGGAAACCTTATCTTAACACCACTAACATAGCCATAAAACTTGAATTTCACTCTTTCGGACACACTTACCAAAACTTCAACCACCAGATGTCAAACAGATGTCTCAGCTTTACCTGTGAACAAACAAAAACACCACATGGACACTATTTGTGTCCTCAAAAGCATATGCCAAAAATAGAATAAGTGAATTTAAACATATGTAATATATTAAACGAATTTAGTTTCATTACACACCTTTTTACTTAAGGAGGACTTGCTCTAGTTTCCTTTTTTTTTAATTTAAATGTTGAATAATAAAACGTCTTTCAAAAGAAACAAAAGGAATTCTATTTATATAAAAGTTTGATTATATACAGGTGACTGCAATATATAGGATTATGTTCTTGTCATATTTTTATAAAAATTTTAGTGAAATTTAACATTCAAAATAGATATATATAAATGGATCATTTTATAAGAATTAGTTAAATAAACATGTAATATATTATTTGTTCATAACACATAATTTTATTTTTCTTTAATCATTGAAGTACTTCATTGACTATTACAACAAAGATTGATCGAAAAAAGCAGCGATTGTAAAATGCAAATACTCAAATTTAACTGTAATCTACTAAAAACACGCGAATTTCTACACCAATGAAAGAGCTTTTACATGACCTGAATGTCTTTAAACAAAATGTAAAATTAAACCATCTGGCGTCTAGATCAGAAAATAGAATCTATACTATTTTTTATCTGACATAAGTTGTCATTCTAAATATCTTAAAACACATTGATTGAATGCGTGTACAAACAACTGACAAACTAGATACTTATTCGTTGTTGTTACTAACTTCAAAAACTACTTTATATTTTCATTACTCTAATAATCAACGTAGGATATTTCATAATAATTTACTATAGTTTCAAAGCTATGGAAAGTTTCAAACACTCACGTGCATCCAAATGAACTGCAGGTGCAAAACCTTGACGTCAGCTGTTGTACCTTTCCAGCGTAGTATCCAGTTGATATTAGTCATCGGTAAGTTTGGAGTATTGGGATTCTTTGTAGAATAAACAATTGCTATACTGCATAGTTAATTAAATAGAACGAAACCATAACTGCTTGCTTAAAATTTACTGCGACGAAGATTTATTATAATTTAATATCGAAAATTGTTGTTGTAGATATGTCCGTAAGATATTGCATGTCTTAAATGATGTCCTATAATCGTTCCATATTCTCAGGCCTGTAGGGATCAACTAACTTATGTGAAGCGAGGCTTATCAAAACTCGTGCCCACGCGACCGCTGTTAGGCTCAACCTCTAGACCGTAAGAATCTATTGTTCTTTACGTTTTCTTCTTGACTTTATTAGACGCCACGTGTTTTAGCCGGGCCATCTTGACTTTATATCGTCTAAAAAGCGACTTGCACTCTTGGACGTTGGGAATAAAGTGCCGATTATCAAGTTGACAGCGCTTGGTAACAAACTTCAGAGTATATATTTTCTAGAATCTATGTGTTATTACGAACATTATAATCTTTATTGGTTGATAATTCACAAATTAAATGCTTTAAAATATAGCTGTTTTATTATTATTTTATTAGGCTAGATGTAACTAGAAAAAAAATACGTTACACTGTATAAAATAACTTTAATTCGAAATTAATTAATTAATTGAACTAGGGCGAGTAGTCTAGGTAAACAACAATTCAAAAGCTGTAGTACTCAGACACTGCCGGGTCTTGAGCTCCCTGGTTTTTTATAATAATCCTACCCCCTCACATGGCTGTGAGAACTTGCAGATTTCATGTCTGCTTTACTCTTAATTTTACACTTTGCTACATTGTTTCTAGGTAATTACATATCTTAACCGTCTGTGACCTGCTACCTGCAGTATCACTGTCGTCTCGGATACAAAGTTGCATATCCGTTCTCATGAACTGTTAATAACCTGTCTGGTTTATCCTTGTATTACATTGTTGCAATTGACTTATGATTTATTTAACAATTTCTAATAATTCCTATTAGATTCTATTATTTAATATATATATATATATATATATATATATATATAGGTAAATTGGGGATACATAACTCGCCTCCACCTGGCATCATTGATTTATCTGCATCCTTAGGTCAAAGTTTGAGGCGTGCTCTGGGTTATTATCCATACCTTGGGCTTTCTGTGTTATTAACTTGAAAATAGCTTGTTGAATTGCTGGCGTCGATCACGTATACATCCAGTTTGTATAGTGAATTCATAAAACCATTGTACCTTCACCCATCATGCCTTGTTTTGATGTAAGAAATCATAATTCAACCTCGCACGTAAACAACGTATGGCTTTTATTTTGTCAAGATAATTTTTGGGTTTTGTATTGACTCTATGTTAACGATCACGTAAGCGGAATTTTTACACTGACGTAAATTTAAAATGCGTTTATTTACTTCCTGCGTTTATGAAACATGTTTGTTTTGAAAGATGTGATTATTGGGAGGATACTTGGTTACTTCCTTGATCTAATGCGTATTCCTTTAAAGTTTATGCATGCCCTACTGGTTTAAAATAAATTTGATAGCATACAGAGTTATTTATCCATTTGTTGCTTCTGCCGAACAAACACAGGTTTTTACAGGTATAATCCGGTGTATATATCACTCTTGATATTGGCAGATCTTGAGCTACGCAATGTGCAAGGGAATACTCTTCTGGTGCACTAAACAGATTTTGCTGTTTTTCAACAACAACGCCAAATCTCGCCTTAGCGGAACCACCATACGCCGCCATGAAACTCTCAAAATCTACATTTGGCTCACTCATCGAACACGATTTTCATTACTCGAGTCTTCCTGGTTGTTGCCAGCATAAGATGTTAAACGGTCAAAGTGTACCACTTTCGATTTACCACGGGGAGATCTTCTGATCCGGTACACTACATCAATAATTCTTTTTAACACTTCGTACGGGCCTTCATTGTCTTTGTAATTTTGGCGACAATCCATGCTTTCTTTGTGGATTGTACAACCACACTAAATCTCCAGGTTGGTAACCACCTTCTTGTGCTCTCGTGTCATATTGTGATTTCATTCGATCGCTTGCTGCCTGGATATTCTTTCGGACGTTTTCGTGAATGCTATTTGATCTTTCACAAAGCTTACTTATGTAATCTTCACCTGCGATCCCTTCTCCAGGTTTAAATCCAAACTGAAGATCACATTGTAGCCGCAATTCACGTCCTAACATCACGCAAGCGGGACAGTATCATGTGCTGTCATGTACCGAAGATCGGTACGCAAGTAGGAATAAATGTAAATATTGACCCCAACCTTTTTGATGTCCAGAAACAACTTTGACTAAGTACTTTCCTAAAGTCCTGTTCATCCTTTCAACCATTCCATCCGATCGAGGATGAAGTGGCGTGGTTCTAGTCTTCCTGATCCCAAGATGCTTGCAGACGTTCTGAAACAACGCTGATTCGAAGTTCCGACCTTGATCGGAGTGTAATTCCAACAGAACTCCAAAGCGACAATACAACTCCCTTACTAGTACATCTGTAACTGTCTCGGCTTCTTGGTTAGGTATAGCATACGCCTCCGGCCATTTGGTAAAATAATCCATTGCAACCAAGATGTATTTATTTCCTTTCTTCGATTCAGGAAACGGACCAGCTTTATCAATGGCCACCCTCTCTAAAGGATTCTCCGCGTTATACTGTCTCATTGGGACTTTCCGTTTTGCAACCGGGCCATTTCCAGAGGCACACAACTCACATTTCCAGCACCACTTCTTCAAATCTTTTTGTGCAGTTCACCCAATAGAATCTATCTCTCACTCTTTCGAGAGTTATTTTCACGCCAAAGTGCCGTCCGGCATTCCCATCGTGCAAGTACTGCAACACTTCCGGCACTATGCTTCTCGGCACTATCACTTGAAGTCTCTCAGTGCCTTCTTCACATTCCAGGCGTCGTTTCAAGATTCTATTTTCATTCACCAAGGAGTCCCATTGTGTCCAGTATGCCTTTAGGCTCGTAATTGAAATACTAATTTCTTCCCAAGCTGGCCGTTGTCCTCTACTTTTCCACTCAATTCGGCGTCAGTCTCCTGGTCTTCTCGTATTCTTTCGGGTTGCTAAGTATCATCGGTTACCGTCATTTTATGAATGACACTTGTTTTCTCTTCCATCTTGGAGCAATGATTGCAGTTTACCGGACAGGGTCTCCTTGACAGAGCGTCTGCATTCCGATGGCTAGTTCCTACACGATGTTCTGTGTCAAAGTCATATTCCTGCAGCCGCTCTATACACTTTGCAACTTGCCCTTCAGGATTTTGAAACTGCAGTAACCATTTTAGTGCAGCATGGTCTGTTCTCAACAGGAATTTACGGATGTATAAGTACCTATAAAAGTGCTCTACGGCTTGACGACGGCCAACAGCTCCTTTTTTGTCACACAATAGTTCCTTTCTGGCCGCGACAAGACCTTGCTGAAATACCCAATAACTTTTTCTTGTCCATCCTGCACTTGACAAAGAACGCTTCCTATAGCTGTGTTACTGGCATCAGTATCCAACACAAATTTCCCCTCCATCCGTGAATAACTCTGAATTGGTGCTGTAACTAGTAGCCGCTTCAGTTGTCCAAGTGCGCTGTGCCAGTTGTCATTCAATTTATATTTTTGTCCATCTTGAGTTAATTTCGTCAACGGTTTGGCAATGTTCACAAACCCAAGTTTAAAACGTCAGTAATATGTGCACAATCCTAGAAAACTGTATAGTTGGTGTATATCTGCTGGTGTAGGCCACTCTTGTACCGTTCTTATTTTGTCAGGGTCATCTCTTATTCCGGTCTCCGAAACGACATGTACTAGGTATTTCACCTCTTTTTTAAATAAGTGACATTTCTTAGGGCTCAAGGTTATGTTTGCTCCGCGTAATCTTTAGAATATCTCCTCTAGGTTCTGAAGATGTTTTTCAAAAGACCCGGCTAACACTGTCACGTCGTCTAGGTACACCAGACATGTCTTCAGGACAGTCCACGCAGTATCGACTCCATCAAACGTTCAAAAGGGGCATTGCATAATCCAAATGGTATGACCTTGAACTGCCATAATCCAGTTCCAATTGTAAACGCAGTTTTCTCTTTATCGTTTGGCACCAAGCATACCGGGCAGTAACCGCGTTTCAAGTCCAAGGTCAAAAACCTTTAGATCCGGATAGATTATCCAAAGTGTCATCAATTCTGGGCAAAGAATAGCTGTTTTTCTTTGTCACATTGTTAAGCCGCCGGTAGTCTACACAAAACCTTGTCGACCAGTCTTTTTTCTTGGCAAGCACTACCGGGGATGCCCATGGACTATTCGAGGGTTCAATCACTCCCTGTTCTTCCATATCGGTAATAATTTGCTCGGCTTTTGCCAAAGAAAGCCGCCTAAAATGGTGTCTTAAGGGTTCCGCATCTCCAGTATTTATCCTGTGCTGCACAACATTCGTCCTTCCTTTCTCACTATCATCCAGTGCAAACACACCTCGATATTGTCTGACCAGTTCTTTTACCTTGCCCAGTTGGTCGCCGTTTAATCCTTGACACGAAGGTATCCACTGTTACGTTACTTCGAGGCAGCCACGTTGGGCGCCAAATTTATGCTACGTTGGCTAGTAGCCGTGCGTAACCCAAAGAAAATCAAAGAAATGACCGGGCTCAATCGGAGATTAGGAGGGGGTTGTAGAAAGCAGACCAACATCTATGTACGCGGTTGTAAGGACTTAGTAACAATACCTGCAATAAAAAAAATTAGAATAGTAAACCTGCAATAAAAAAAAAAATTAGTCCTGCAAACCTGAAATAAAGAAAAGCATAGCATGCTGATCGAGCATAGATTGTTCAGTACTTTGTAGAATGTAAAAAAACTGTTTAGATAATCTATATAATATAACAACGGTAAAAGCAATACAAAAATTTTTAGTACAAAGTGAGGTAATATTGGGAGTAGCAGAAACGTTTCCTCACACACCAATTAAACATAGATCAGACAAAATTTTAACAAAAGATAAATAGGTAAGCACAATTGATATGAGTCATCTAGTTTTGTTGATTCTTCTTTTTTTTTTGTTTCTTAATCGCATGCAATTCTATGGTAAAAGGTATCAGAACGACAAAGATATGGCAAAACAACGGATAGATATTTAAAGTAGTAACAAGTAGGAAATAGTTCAACTTACAAAAGGTCCTTCAGTAACGCTTCCTTGCAATTGAAGTGTGGGATTCACGATGTCCGGCACTAACGCAGCACTTCACCCTTGACTGGAAGGGTGTTAATGGAACTTATCACACGTTACCCTAATCACACCTACGTATTTCACTGGTGTTAGCAGCAGACATTATCACGCGACGGAACTATGTAGCATTGATAAATTTCTTGTTAATTCTATTTCCTGAGACAATAATTTCGAAATATTCTGTAGCACTAGTTTAATTTCAACTGGGACCAAATGTATATTATTTTCATAAACATCCAAAAAGCAGTGAGAAATTTCAACCAATACCTTTGTAAACCGGTAATCGGTTATATTTTGCAAATAACGAAATTTGCGCAAGCAATGATCTATTTTAGATACTTTGGGGTTGGAGAATTCAGAAACTACAGTATCAACTGTATTTGGATAATCCAAAGTATGCACTACTCTGATAAAAAAAGAAAAGGACCGCGAAACTAGATCGCACACACCGTTTAAATATCAAGAGACAAAGCACCAACAAAAAAAAACACAATGAGTAAAGTACGTGTATCACTAGAGTAAGTCCGTCAAAATGTTCCGTAGAACACGCGTGCAGGTCGAGTTTAACAAGTTCTACCACTTTTATTTCCAACAGAAACACAACCGAAAAACAATTAGCAAGGCACGCGTAAGCAATAAAACCGTCCGTCAAATGTCCTTAAAACACACGTGCGTCGACCAAACACGTTCGCCTATAAACCATACTCCTTCAATCGGAATTAGCACTACACGTACTACAGTTAATATACAACTTTTATCTCACAAAAACAACAACTAAAATCGTGTCGTGCTTGTTCATGAACAATTCGAAAATTCATATCTCATTAATTCTCACTATTTTCAAAGCAAAAAGGAAAACAGTATTTTTACCGTAATTAATATATAGGAGCAAAGAACAAACTACAACTGCCATCTGTTTATTCAACTCGTTGCTATCACAACCTCTTATCAATAACTAGAAAATCAATAATATCCACTCATTATAACACGAGCATTCACCTAAGGATGTGTTTCAATCTCGATCACCTAACCACACTATCGAATTGTAGAGAGTGAAAGTCGATAATCGCGTAATATAATATAAAGGGATTATTCGCAAACGAGTTAATAAATATAAAACATAGAGATAGTAGTTGCAGAAATGTATTTACGAATTGAGTATAGCGTAAAATGTTAAACTACAAAAATGCACGTTACACAACATATCCAGCAATTTTTGTGAGCAACCCTTAGCTGGTTTATCTTTCGTGTCGTCCACACAACGTTTAATATGGCATACTGGAATGCAACTTCCCACAATCATGTCTTTCTTCAGGGTCACCGTATGCGGATTAATGTTTAGCACCGTTACTGGTATCACATTTCGAAACTTTATCAGCGTTCTTTCAATCAGTAATCCTTCATGACCCATTCCCGATTTAGTTGCTTCCATCGTGCATACTTGTCCTTCCCGGAGCGTACCATCCGGGCGTCCCATTACTATCATTTCCGCCTTCTCGGGTATTTTCATATCACAAATCATTCGAACTTGCATCGTCTGCTTACTCGTCCCTTGAAATAGAATCTCATCATCATCTATCTGAAGCACATTTTCTTTCATGTTCACATGAACCCATATTTTCTCATAAGATCCATTCCCAAGATCACTTCTTCTGTAATTTCAACTACCAACACCCGATGATTAATTAGTTTGTTTCCAATTGTTAACGTAACGGCAGTCTCTCCGTGAGTAGAAATTTTTTCACCACTTGCCGTTCGAAGGCATATCGACGCGGGCAGCACTTTTCCACGACCGACCAAATCTGGTCTCACAATAGTCCTTGTCGCTCTGTATCCACGAGTACTCGGGCAACCCTACCATTAATTCTACCATCGATATAAAGGCTGTCCAGACTTCCCATAAATGAAGCGACACGAATGATAATCTTCGGGGCACTACGTTGTGCTGTCGACGTTCAGCCCCCTTACATTGACTTGTTTTAGGTCAACCTGTTGTTTTTTTGGTTGAGTACAGCGTCTCTGTATATGACCAACTTCACCGCAGCTCCAGCATCGCAGATTCCATCTCCGCGCTCGTCGTCTTTCTAGCATTGCCGCCTTTTGCTTTTCAAACACACGGTTGACTATTTCATCTATGCTGTTCTGCGATTGACCAAGTTCCTCTAAGGCAAACTGAACTTTGTGACTCACCGTGTTTAATGTTTGCTTAGCTGCTTCAAATTCAAGCACATGAGCCAGTGCGTCATCTAACATTTTTGGCTGTGCTAATCTTAGCGCTTGCTGCATTTCACAATCATTAACGCCATCCACAAATGTTTGTACAGCCAGTTGTTCGAGGAAGCTATCTGGTGCCGTTGAGTATGCCAATCTAACTAATCTAGCAATGTCAGCTTCAAATTCTTGCAGGCTTTCGTTTGTCTTTTGCGAGCGGTTCGTAACTTGTGCATCGTAAACCTGTTGAAGATGAGCGTCTCTATATCTCATTTCAGGCTTCAATGTTAAGAGGCCGTAATCATTCTGCTGGTGATCGGAAATTGTTTGTAAGATGTTTAAGGCTTCCCTTTGTAAGGCCACTATTAGAGAGATAGCTTTCTCTATGTTGCACGAACCGTTGGCTATTGCAGCAGCTTCAAATTGTTTCAAATATGTGGGCCAAGGTGTTTTACCATCAAATGTTGGTGGTTTCACTTTAAATTTTGACGGTAATGATTCGCTTCCTTCTATGCTTCTTATTTCTGGAATGTTGTAATTTACAACTTGGTTTATTAATTCAAGTAGCCGCGTTGTTAGTGAAATCATTTGTTCTTGCAGTCTCATCACATCTTCTTCCATTTTTACCAATTTACTGTCCAACTTTTGTTCAAATGTTTTTACCTGTTCAGTGAAATCTTCTTTCAATCCAATGGAGCTTTCCATTAATCTTTGTTCTAACGTGGCTATATTTTCACTTAACTTTTCTATTTTCTCAGCATTTTCACTAAGTGTCACTTTCATACCGTATTTAAACTCTTTAAGGGTCAATTCCAGTTCAACTCACCTTACTAAGTTTTCACTGAGTGTCACTTCTAGTTTAGCTGACCTATCTTCCATTTTCTCA
This sequence comes from Platerodrilus igneus, assembly GCA_036346225.1. NCBI lineage: Eukaryota > Metazoa > Arthropoda > Insecta > Coleoptera > Lycidae > Platerodrilus > Platerodrilus igneus. Next base: position 166,243 of record JARFIW010001004.1, read on the forward strand.
GCATTTTCACTTAGCTTTTCTTCCATACCGGATTTAAAATCCTTAAGGAAATTCATTAAAGTTTCTGCGTCCATTTTACTTTGGATTCTTGTAATAGGCGTATACAAACTACTTAAATGTCTTTAGACTTGTGTGTTTTTTCTTTTAAATTAATCACTATATACCTCAAACAGACTTGACACTAATGTAGCAGGCAATTACTAACGCGTTTCACTAATTTAAAACAAGTACTAATAAAAGTTTTTATTACTTACAATTCACAAGCCTAATTAACAGTATATGCCTTATTTATAGATGTTTCCAGTCCAATTAACAATGAAGCGCTATCACACTAATGTTATTTACAAACACTAATATCTTCTTAAACTAAATTCTTACCATAGGTCTATTAACAACACTAACACTACTATTTATCTATTACACTTTTGTCTATTCATGTATTCAACAAGCTGTCTGTACAATAGACACGTTCACATAATATAAATTTATGTTTACTTTTGGACTTCCAAAAGCTCAACTATTTAACTTTACACGATATAATTTATATTCGACATTTTTATATTGACTAACTCTTACATTTATCAGCGGTCTTATATATATACCCTGAATTAAAAAGATGATTCATGATCCAGTATATCTTAGAAAATTCTAGGCTTCTGTAGTATATACATTGCTTACGGTGCTTGTGTGTGTTTGACGGGTTGTCTAATAGTAGCTCATAACATTAACTTTGAATTTAACAGCTATTTGCTATTTATTACGCCATTCTAGAGAAATAATAAACTTTCGTTAGAAAGTAAGTTTTATGAATGTAGTGTTTAATGGTAACATTACATTTTGCTTGTTTTGATTTCAATACAACTTATTTACAAACAGGAAAAGCATTTTTATGGGTTCTAGGTAGCCAACCATGCATCTTGTGCATCCACGTTGTAATTATGTATTTCGTTTAATAAATTTGTATTGAACATCATTAGGTTTATTATTTTCCCTTTATACAATACTACTATGATGTAACAAAATACTTTCATACAAGTTTTGCCGATATATCTCATCATCATTAGGTTTTCAGTCCTAGGACTGGTTAGACGCGTACCATCATTGTTCCCTATTCTGAACTAACCTACAGATTTCCCTGAAATATGCACAGTTTGCATCTATAACTGTCTGATCTAGGTCTACAGCTACCTCTTTTTTCCTATCTCTGCTTGTAATATATCACATACTATTCCCCAAAAATGCCTTAGAACGTATTCCGCCTTACTATTTCTCTTTTTCCCCAGATATCCTTGTTCCCCTACTATTTCTGTAACTTATTTGTTATTATCTTTGTTTGTCCATGCTATCGTCCTCATACATCTGAAGCACAGCATTTCAAAAGATTGCTACCGTTTTTCTGTCTGCGTTTCAAAATTTAAAGAGATTTGGGTAGCTGAGAAAATTCTAATATTGATTGATACAAAGCAAGGTAGGTTTATCTCGTGGGTGGAAATGTGGAGAAAGATTTATCTCGCAGAGGGTATATGTGTAACTTTGCAGGGCGTGGTCCGATTTCAAATCTGTTTACAGATTCGGGATGTGCGTAAAATTTTAGACTAACAAGATGTATCGTATGACTAAAAAATTTTATAAGAACGCTCAAAAGTCGCTACAGGTAAGAAATCTTAAAATTGGGGTAGCTCCTTGGGGATGGCGCAATCTAAAAATTCCTAGAGATTCGGGTAGCTGAGAAAATCTAATGTTAATTAATACCAAACAAGATAGGTTTATCTCGAAAGATGCAATGGCTAGACGAAGAAAACTATTTGTTAGGTTTGCTTATAGAGCAAAGAGAAAATTTAGAAGATCAGGACTTTAAAGAGGTATAACTTTGCAGGGCGTGGTCCGATTTCAAATCTGTTTACAGATTTGAATTCTAAAATTTTAGACTAACAAGATGTATCGCATGACTAAAAATTTATAAGAACGCTCAAAAGTCGCTACAGGTAAGAAATCTTAAAATGAGGGTAGCTCCTTGGGGTGATGATATCTAAAAAATTCCTAGAGATTCGGGTAGCTGAGAAAATTCTAATATTAATTGATACCAAAAAAGATAGGTTTATCTCGTGGGTGGAAATGTGGAGAAAGATTTATCTCGCGGGTGGAAAGAATGCGGTGTGACGTAATCAAATGGTTGGGGTAAAAATTCCACAAGGAGTTCCACAGGGAGAGCAGGAGAAGATTCATCTCCTCATTTGCTCCTTATGGAATTTACATGTAAATTGGTCCAGATGTGTGAGGAAAATGTGGGATTCTGGAGGAAATGTGGTCCTGGGATCCTTGAAAATGGTCTACTGCTGGATAATGTCTTATTCTAATAAGGCTGCTACTTGTCTGTCAGTTTCTTCTTGACTCGCATGAGGTAGTCTATATGCTTTTGTAAAGATTGGCTTGTTGTCTGTTAGTTCGATATTATGTTTCACTGTGTTGGTGAATGTTAGTGGTATTCCTTCGCAGTGGAATATGTCGCGGTATTCAAAACATAAGTTTTTAATTGCTCTTTGCTCTTCTTGATTGATGTCGGTATTAAAGCGGATGTTACTTAAATTTTCTCTTAACACTTTGTCATGTTCTATTGGGTTGTAATCGTTTTCTAAATTTTCGTCTATTTCCATTTCGTTAAAATTTAATTCCTCTACGTTAATTGGGTCTGTTAATAATGATTCTACGGGATAGTCGTTTGAATTTAATATCGTTGTAGTGACATAATTATTTTTATTTGTACTAAGGCAGTTAGCGTTTCTAATCCTTGCTGAAATGTCATATGATTTATTATTCCTACTTTCTTGTTAGAATTTACTGGGATTTTCATTTTTCTTTCCGTTCGGTGTTCTATTGTGTATTTTTGTTCGATTTGAGTGTTTTGAAATTTAATGGGGATCTTTCCGTATTTCATCCTTAATAAACGGTTTTTTATGTCAATGTTGGCTCCTAATTTTCTTAGAAGGTTCATTCCAATTAGTCCGTTATATTTGTCGTTGAATTCGAAAATACAACATTTATGTTTCATTTTTACATTAAATGTTTTCGGTAAGGGTATATTAGCTATGAATTGGTGTAGTATTGTTTGATGGGCTGTTTTAATTTTAAATGGTTCTCTTTCTATATAATCTAAATAATGTTTCTTGACGGTTCTGGGGCTAATTAATGTTTTTGAGGATCCGGTATCGATTAATAGTTTAAATTCGGCGTGGGGTATTTCTATGTATGGTAGTACCCCAGAATACAATACCAGAAACGACACTCTCTGTCGGCATTTTTGATATTCATGTTCAAAACTGGGTAACCTTGACAGAAATCGGCCATGTTGTTGGTGCTTATTTTGGGGTGAAGTTTGAATTAATTCTTTGTAAACATAACCTCAATTTTCTTCTAATTCCTTTATTTAATTTATATATTTACTGAATAATATTAAATAGAGCACGAGGATCACATACTATATTGTGTACTAGATAAATTAAATCTTATAGTAAAAATATTGTGATTTATGGACGTAACAAAAGTAAATAACCACCAGGAACATTGCCGAAATGGGACATGCGCACAAAAATTCAAGATTGAGAGTGTCGCTTCTGGTATTGTATTCTGGGGTAGTACTATGTGATTTATGTTATTTAAGTTTATTAAGTTTGGTCGTTTATGAATCGGTCTACTAGAAAATTTGAACACGATTATTTCTTCGTCGTCCTCCTCGTAAGTTTTGTATTGTTCGTTGCGTTCATAAGTTTCTGCATGATTTAATTCGTCGTTCGTACTTGGCTGAATGTAATTATTCTGGTCATTGTCAAGTTTTTCTACTTTTTGGTGAAATAGTTCTTCCGATGTAAAATTGCGTTTCTGATGAGGGTTTGGTCGGATATGTCTTATCTTTGTATTTTGTCTGGTGATACCAGATGAGGTATCCATTGGTGTTGGTTTATAATAGTTATTAGGGTTGTTATTATTCATTGGTGTATTTCTACTGGGGTTCGCGCTGAATGCTGGTCTTTGTTGGTTTAGGTTTTGATTGAATCTTGGTTGGAATGCGGGTTTCGTAAAATTTGGGTTAAACGTTGGTTTTGAAAAATGTTTATATTGATTATTAAAATTCGTATTGTTGAAACTTGGGTTATTAATTAGCGGTTGATTTGTTTGTGCGTTGAAGGGTGTGAATTTTTGTTGAGGGATTGTTTGTCTCGCGGCTTGTATAGTTTTTATTGGTGAATAACTTTTATTTGCGTTGGGGTTGTATAGTCTGTTACGGTAATACATTACAATTTCTTCTTCTATTACTAGGTTCATGGCTTTTTCTAGGTTTTGGGGACGTTGCAATCTGATTTTATCTGATAGTCGTTCTGATAAGCGTTTATATATGTGTCCAGTGCCATTTCGTAATACATTTTTGTTTTTAAATGTTGAATATTTTGATCGGATTCTTCGATCTTTAATTTCGTTATGATTAAACTTCTAACGTCTTGGCATTTCATTCTAAATTGTTATGGGAATTGGTTATTTTTAATTCTGAGGTTTATCAGGTCTCGTACCAGGCATTTTATGTTACGTAGGTCTCCGAAATATGCGATTAGTATTTGTTTAAAGTCTTGCCATTCCTGTAGATCGTCCCTACTGGCAATTAAGGTTAGTGCCCTTCCGGTCAGTTTGCTTATTATCAGGCGTAAACGTAATAAATTTCTTTTGTTATCTCCGGGTTTGTAGAAGATTTTCAGAAACATTTTGCATGCTCCGATAAAGTTTTCGAGATGGGCTTGCTGACCATCAATGTTTAATTTGTTTCCAAGTAAAGTGTCATATTTTCACTCATTTTGTTTAAGAGTCACTTTCGCTTTTGGGTAATTTCAAATTTTTTAAAAATTTAGGTTTATTTCGCTACTTGTATCGTTATTTTTGGGTTTGATTTATTAATTTTCAGTTTAGATTGCGTCGGGTTTTTTTAGAATCATAATTGCTGTTATTTGTACTTGGTTACACGATGCGGTACTTGATTTGTGGGATTTTATACTCAATAATGTTGGTTTAATTGTTGTAGCTTTGAATTTGCTTGTTTTTATTTCACGGACGTTAATTTGTCGTGAGTTCTACTTGAATTTTGCTTCCTAAAAGAATCTGGTGTGAATAAATAATTTCGCGCGGTATTTACTTTACTTTGTATGTTTTGCGTTAGTTATGGCTTTGTCTTCGTTCAGTTCTGCTGATTTTATCAGTCTATTGTAATTATATCTTTTCCGTGGGTTTTAGTTGAACTGCATAAACGTATAGTTCGTCTGTCTCGTCTCCTTGAATTCTAAGTATAACTTGCAGGTTTTCAGTTAATTACTTTGTTACACTTTATCCTTGTAATTTAATCACAAAGTTATGTCTACTCGAAGATGTAGTTTAGTCTCTTGGTTATTTAATTGCGTAAGTATTGTATAATATGCAATTATATTTATTGGAGTAATTAATACTTTCCTGAAAAGTGTTATTTTCAGTTGGTGTGGGAATTAGGGAATTCGCTTTTTTACTTCGTTAAATACTTGCATAAATGTTGCGTCTGACTATTTTTAGATATCTTCGTATTCAGTTATGCTGCACGTCTTGTAATTGTAGCTCTCCGTAATGTAGGTTTAAAGTTTGCAATACGCGTTTTAATATGGGTGACTTATAGCTTTTATGATGAGCATTTATCTTTATTCAGTATTGTACTGGAATAAATAGCTTTTCCGTAATGTAATTTATTTATAGGTTGCGATGATGAATAGTTTTTGTTCAATGTTGGTCGTAATTTTATGCGCTTTATTCTATTTCGTGATGAATCAATTATTTATAGATCGTAATGCAAAATGCGTTTCTTTAATTTATAGAAAAGGTTCTGAAATTTAATTGTTTAAATAGTCGTTTCTTAAGTCTGGAGTATTTGTTTCCGTTACGTTTTTGATGAATAATGTTTCATTCACCGGTCTTATTTTATGTAAGGATTGTATTATAAATTTGCACGCTGGTTTTTAATTACAGTAGTTCAGGTTACTTGCAGAGTGGTTTGCTGTAATTTATAAAAGTATGATAGAGGTCAAATTTATAGGAATTATGTTTAGCTTTTGATGTTATATGATGGATTTACTTTGCGTTCTGTTTTAAGCTTACTGGATTAACCGCGTCGTTTTTGTATTGCGCTAGTTAATTTAATAATTATTCGTACTTCGGTTACGTTTGGTATTAATCGATGTGCGTCAGTTATTTTTGGTTTATTTTTCGGTTTGTTTTAATAATTGTAAAAACTCTTAAAAATAAAGTCCCTTTTGCCTTAAAAAAATCTCTTTAAAATTCAAGTCTCATAAAATAAACTTTCTTAAAATAAATTCTCGTTTGAAAATAATTTCTCTTCGTAAAGTATTTTCAAAAAATATTGGCATAAAATAAAATTCTGTACATAAAATAATAAAACTAGCATATATCAATTATAGTTTGTGAAATCAATTTGGTTTCAAGGAAATGAACTTACATTAATTTCGTCATCTGTTTTTTTGTGGGCTCGATCGATTTTGTATCTCCTCCACGTTGGTTTGTTTTGCTGGATCCGGTCGATGCGTGTACTTCCTTTAACCTTGTTTGGGTTCTGTCAAAATTGCGAATTGAAATTCTTGGTCACCAATCTTCCGATTTTTGGATTCTTAGTGCCCTTTTGACATTTGTACGCTGCGCCAGCTAAGGTTCTGGCCTTTGAAGCGATGTTTTTAATAAACGTTTCCAAACTTCTTAACAATTTATTTATCTTAAACAGAAATTATCATGGAATTTTGACAAACTGTTGTAATTTAAAATGGTAATTAAACTTTATGTAAGTTTATTACTCTTTATCCTCGTGACTATCAGCTATATACCAAACCTCTCTACTTTCTGTACATTAATCTGATATCACTAGGTCGAGAATTTCTTTTTTTTATTTTTAAGCCCAAGGTAATGTCGGATGGAAAATGGCTTTAGTCAAACAAAACTCTTAAGGTTTAAACGGCTAGTAGAGTGTTAGCTCTGGGTAGATCATGAGCATGGGTCATGGGTGAATAATAGACCAAAAATACCTTTAATAAGCGCCACCGTATTTTTAATACAATTGCCAACAAAATTTAACTGTGTTTGTATAAGGGGAATGCGGAAACCTTATCTTAACACCACTAACATAGCCATAAAACTTGAATTTCACTCTTTCGGACACACTTACCAAAACTTCAACCACCAGATGTCAAACAGATGTCTCAGCTTTACCTGTGAACAAACAAAAACACCACATGGACACTATTTGTGTCCTCAAAAGCATATGCCAAAAATAGAATAAGTGAATTTAAACATATGTAATATATTAAACGAATTTAGTTTCATTACACACCTTTTTACTTAAGGAGGACTTGCTCTAGTTTCCTTTTTTTTTTTTAATTTAAATGTTGAATAATAAAACGTCTTTCAAAAGAAACAAAAGGAATTCTATTTATATAAAAGTTTGATTATATACAGGTGACTGCAATATATAGGATTATGTTCTTGTCATATTTTTATAAAAATTTTAGTGAAATTTAACATTCAAAATAGATATATATAAATGGATCATTTTATAAGAATTAGTTAAATAAACATGTAATATATTATTTGTTCATAACACATAATTTTATTTTTCTTTAATCATTGAAGTACTTCATTGACTATTACAACAAAGATTGATCGTAAAAAAGCAGCGATTGTAAAATGCAAATACTCAAATTTAACTGTAATCTACTAAAAAAACACGCGAATTTCTACACCAATGAAAGAGCTTTTACATGACCTGAATGTCTTTAAACAAAATGTAAAATTAAACCATCTGGCGTCTAGATCAGAAAATAGAATCTATACTATTTTTTATCTGACATAAGTTGTCATTCTAAATATCTTAAAACACATTGATTGAATGCGTGTACAAACAACTGACAAACTAGATACTTATTCGTTGTTGTTACTAACTTCAAAAACTACTTTATATTTTCATTACTCTAATAATCAACGTAGGATATTTCATAATAATTTACTATAGTTTCAAAGCTATGGAAAGTTTCAAACACTCACGTGCATCCAAATGAACTGCAGGTGCAAAACCTTGACGTCAGCTGTTGTACCTTTCCAGCGTAGTATCCAGTTGATATTAGTCATCGGTAAGTTTGGAGTATTGGGATTCTTTGTAGAATAAACAATTGCTATACTGCATAGTTAATTAAATAGAACGAAACCATAACTGCTTGCTTAAAATTTACTGCGACGAAGATTTATTATAATTTAATATCGAAAATTGTTGTTGTAGATATGTCCGTAAGATATTGCATGTCTTAAATGATGTCCTATAATCGTTCCATATTCTCAGGCCTGTAGGGATCAACTAACTTATGTGAAGCGAGGCTTATCAAAACTCGTGCCCACGCGACCGCTGTTAGGCTCAACCTCTAGACCGTAAGAATCTATTGTTCTTTACGTTTTCTTCTTGACTTTATTAGACGCCACGTGTTTTAGCCGGGCCATCTTGACTTTATATCGTCTAAAAAGCGACTTGCACTCTTGGACGTTGGGAATAAAGTGCCGATTATCAAGTTGACAGCGCTTGGTAACAAACTTCAGAGTATATATTTTCTAGAATCTATGTGTTATTACGAACATTATAATCTTTATTGGTTGATAATTCACAAATTAAATGCTTTAAAATATAGCTGTTTTATTATTATTTTATTAGGCTAGATGTAACTAGAAAAAAAATACGTTACACTGTATAAAATAACTTTAATTCGAAATTAATTAATTAATTGAACTAGGGCGAGTAGTCTAGGTAAACAACAATTCAAAAGCTGTAGTACTCAGACACTGCCGGGTCTTGAGCTCCCTGGTTTTTTATAATAATCCTACCCCCTCACATGGCTGTGAGAACTTGCAGATTTCATGTCTGCTTTACTCTTAATTTTACACTTTGCTACATTGTTTCTAGGTAATTACATATCTTAACCGTCTGTGACCTGCTACCTGCAGTATCACTGTCGTCTCGGATACAAAGTTGCATATCCGTTCTCATGAACTGTTAATAACCTGTCTGGTTTATCCTTGTATTACATTGTTGCAATTGACTTATGATTTATTTAACAATTTCTAATAATTCCTATTAGATTCTATTATTTAATATATATATATATATATATATATATATATATATATATAGGTAAATTGGGGATACATAACTCGCCTCCACCTGGCATCATTGATTTATCTGCATCCTTAGGTCAAAGTTTGAGGCGTGCTCTGGGTTATTATCCATACCTTGGGCTTTCTGTGTTATTAACTTGAAAATAGCTTGTTGAATTGCTGGCGTCGATCACGTATACATCCAGTTTGTATAGTGAATTCATAAAACCATTGTACCTTCACCCATCATGCCTTGTTTTGATGTAAGAAATCATAATTCAACCTCGCACGTAAACAACGTATGGCTTTTATTTTTGTCAAGATAATTTTTGGGTTTTGTATTGACTCTATGTTAACGATCACGTAAGCGGAATTTTTACACTGACGTAAATTTAAAATGCGTTTATTTACTTCCTGCGTTTATGAAACATGTTTGTTTTGAAAGATGTGATTATTGGGAGGATACTTGGTTACTTCCTTGATCTAATGCGTATTCCTTTAAAGTTTATGCATGCCCTACTGGTTTAAAATAAATTTGATAGCATACAGAGTTATTTATCCATTTGTTGCTTCTGCCGAACAAACACAGGTTTTTACAGGTATAATCCGGTGTATATATCACTCTTGATATTGGCAGATCTTGAGCTACGCAATGTGCAAGGGAATACTCTTCTGGTGCACTAAACAGATTTTGCTGTTTTTCAACAACAACGCCAAATCTCGCCTTAGCGGAACCACCATACGCCGCCATGAAACTCTCAAAATCTACATTTGGCTCACTCATCGAACACGATTTTCATTACTCGAGTCTTCCTGGTTGTTGCCAGCATAAGATGTTAAACGGTCAAAGTGTACCACTTTCGATTTACCACGGGGAGATCTTCTGATCCGGTACACTACATCAATAATTCTTTTTAACACTTCGTACGGGCCTTCATTGTCTTTGTAATTTTGGCGACAATCCATGCTTTCTTTGTGGATTGTACAACCACACTAAATCTCCAGGTTGGTAACCACCTTCTTGTGCTCTCGTGTCATATTGTGATTTCATTCGATCGCTTGCTGCCTGGATATTCTTTCGGACGTTTTCGTGAATGCTATTTGATCTTTCACAAAGCTTACTTATGTAATCTTCACCTGCGATCCCTTCTCCAGGTTTAAATCCAAACTGAAGATCACATTGTAGCCGCAATTCACGTCCTAACATCACGCAAGCGGGACAGTATCATGTGCTGTCATGTACCGAAGATCGGTACGCAAGTAGGAATAAATGTAAATATTGACCCCAACCTTTTTGATGTCCAGAAACAACTTTGACTAAGTACTTTCCTAAAGTCCTGTTCATCCTTTCAACCATTCCATCCGATCGAGGATGAAGTGGCGTGGTTCTAGTCTTCCTGATCCCAAGATGCTTGCAGACGTTCTGAAACAACGCTGATTCGAAGTTCCGACCTTGATCGGAGTGTAATTCCAACAGAACTCCAAAGCGACAATACAACTCCCTTACTAGTACATCTGTAACTGTCTCGGCTTCTTGGTTAGGTATAGCATACGCCTCCGGCCATTTGGTAAAATAATCCATTGCAACCAAGATGTATTTATTTCCTTTCTTCGATTCAGGAAACGGACCAGCTTTATCAATGGCCACCCTCTCTAAAGGATTCTCCGCGTTATACTGTCTCATTGGGACTTTCCGTTTTGCAACCGGGCCATTTCCAGAGGCACACAACTCACATTTCCAGCACCACTTCTTCAAATCTTTTTGTGCAGTTCACCCAATAGAATCTATCTCTCACTCTTTCGAGAGTTATTTTCACGCCAAAGTGCCGTCCGGCATTCCCATCGTGCAAGTACTGCAACACTTCCGGCACTATGCTTCTCGGCACTATCACTTGAAGTCTCTCAGTGCCTTCTTCACATTCCAGGCGTCGTTTCAAGATTCTATTTTCATTCACCAAGGAGTCCCATTGTGTCCAGTATGCCTTTAGGCTCGTAATTGAAATACTAATTTCTTCCCAAGCTGGCCGTTGTCCTCTACTTTTCCACTCAATTCGGCGTCAGTCTCCTGGTCTTCTCGTATTCTTTCGGGTTGCTAAGTATCATCGGTTACCGTCATTTTATGAATGACACTTGTTTTCTCTTCCATCTTGGAGCAATGATTGCAGTTTACCGGACAGGGTCTCCTTGACAGAGCGTCTGCATTCCGATGGCTAGTTCCTACACGATGTTCTGTGTCAAAGTCATATTCCTGCAGCCGCTCTATACACTTTGCAACTTGCCCTTCAGGATTTTGAAACTGCAGTAACCATTTTAGTGCAGCATGGTCTGTTCTCAACAGGAATTTACGGATGTATAAGTACCTATAAAAGTGCTCTACGGCTTGACGACGGCCAACAGCTCCTTTTTTGTCACACAATAGTTCCTTTCTGGCCGCGACAAGACCTTGCTGAAATACCCAATAACTTTTTCTTGTCCATCCTGCACTTGACAAAGAACGCTTCCTATAGCTGTGTTACTGGCATCAGTATCCAACACAAATTTCCCCTCCATCCGTGAATAACTCTGAATTGGTGCTGTAACTAGTAGCCGCTTCAGTTGTCCAAGTGCGCTGTGCCAGTTGTCATTCAATTTATATTTTTGTCCATCTTGAGTTAATTTCGTCAACGGTTTGGCAATGTTCACAAACCCAAGTTTAAAACGTCAGTAATATGTGCACAATCCTAGAAAACTGTATAGTTGGTGTATATCTGCTGGTGTAGGCCACTCTTGTACCGTTCTTATTTTGTCAGGGTCATCTCTTATTCCGGTCTCCGAAACGACATGTACTAGGTATTTCACCTCTTTTTTAAATAAGTGACATTTCTTAGGGCTCAAGGTTATGTTTGCTCCGCGTAATCTTTAGAATATCTCCTCTAGGTTCTGAAGATGTTTTTCAAAAGACCCGGCTAACACTGTCACGTCGTCTAGGTACACCAGACATGTCTTCAGGACAGTCCACGCAGTATCGACTCCATCAAACGTTCAAAAGGGGCATTGCATAATCCAAATGGTATGACCTTGAACTGCCATAATCCAGTTCCAATTGTAAACGCAGTTTTCTCTTTATCGTTTGGCACCAAGCATACCGGGCAGTAACCGCGTTTCAAGTCCAAGGTCAAAAACCTTTAGATCCGGATAGATTATCCAAAGTGTCATCAATTCTGGGCAAAGAATAGCTGTTTTTCTTTGTCACATTGTTAAGCCGCCGGTAGTCTACACAAAACCTTGTCGACCAGTCTTTTTTCTTGGCAAGCACTACCGGGGATGCCCATGGACTATTCGAGGGTTCAATCACTCCCTGTTCTTCCATATCGGTAATAATTTGCTCGGCTTTTGCCAAAGAAAGCCGCCTAAAATGGTGTCTTAAGGGTTCCGCATCTCCAGTATTTATCCTGTGCTGCACAACATTCGTCCTTCCTTTCTCACTATCATCCAGTGCAAACACACCTCGATATTGTCTGACCAGTTCTTTTACCTTGCCCAGTTGGTCGCCGTTTAATCCTTGACACGAAGGTGTCCACTGTTACGTTACTTCGAGGCAGCCACGTTGGGCGCCAAATTTATGCTACGTTGGCTAGTAGCCGTGCGTAACCCAAAGAAAATCAAAGAAATGACCGGGCTCAATCGGAGATTAGAGGGTTGTAGAAAGCAGACCAACATCTATGTACGCGGTTGTAAGGACTTAGTAACAATACCTGCAATAAAAAAAATTAGAATAGTAAACCTGCAATAAAAAAAAAAATTAGTCCTGCAAACCTGAAATAAAAAAAAGCATAGCATGCTGATCGAGCATAGATTGTTCAGTACTTTGTAGAATGTAAAAAAAACTGTTTAGATAATCTATATAATATAACAACGGTAAAAGCAATACAAAAAATTTTTAGTACAAAGTGAGGTAATATTGGGGAGTAGCAGAAACGTTTCCTCACACACCAATTAAACATAGATCAGACAAAATTTTAACAAAAGATAAATAGGTAAGCACAATTGATATGAGTCATCTAGTTTTGTTGATTCTTCTTTTTTTTTTGTTTCTTAATCGCATGCAATTCTATGGTAAAAGGTATCAGAACGACAAAGATATGGCAAAACAACGGATAGATATTTAAAGTAGTAACAAGTAGGAAATAGTTCAACTTACAAAAGGTCCTTCAGTAACGCTTCCTTGCAATTGAAGTGTGGGATTCACGATGTCCGGCACTAACGCAGCACTTCACCCTTGACTGGAAGGGTGTTAATGGAACTTATCACACGTTACCCTAATCACACCTACGTATTTCACTGGTGTTAGCAGCAGACATTATCACGCGACGGAACTATGTAGCATTGATAAATTTCTTGTTAATTCTATTTCCTGAGACAATAATTTCGAAATATTCTGTAGCACTAGTTTAATTTCAACTGGGACCAAATGTATATTATTTTCATAAACATCCAAAAAGCAGTGAGAAATTTCAACCAATACCTTTGTAAACCGGTAATCGGTTATATTTTGCAAATAACGAAATTTGCGCAAGCAATGATCTATTTTAGATACTTTGGGGTTGGAGAATTCAGAAACTACAGTATCAACTGTATTTGGATAATCCAAAGTATGCACTACTCTGATAAAAAAAGAAAAGGACCGCGAAACTAGATCGCACACACCGTTTAAATATCAAGAGACAAAGCACCAACAAAAAACACAATGAGTAAAGTACGTGTATCACTAGAGTAAGTCCGTCAAAATGTTCCGTAGAACACGCGTGCAGGTCGAGTTTAACAAGTTCTACCACTTTTATTTCCAACAGAAACACAACCGAAAAACAATTAGCAAGGCACGCGTAAGCAATAAAACCGTCCGTCAAATGTCCTTAAAACACACGTGCGTCGACCAAACACGTTCGCCTATAAACCATACTCCTTCAATCGGAATTAGCACTACACGTACTACAATTAATATACAACTTTTATCTCACAAAAACAACAACTAAAATCGTGTCGTGCTTGTTCATGAACAATTCGAAAATTCATATCTCATTAATTCTCACTATTTTCAAAGCAAAAAGGAAAACAGTATTTTTACCGTAATTAATATATAGGAGCAAAGAACAAACTACAACTGCCATCTGTTTATTCAACTCGTTGCTATCACAACCTCTTATCAATAACTAGAAAATCAATAATATCCACTCATTATAACACGAGCATTCACCTAAGGATGTGTTTCAATCTCGATCACCTAACCACACTATCGAATTGTAGAGAGTGAAAGTCGATAATCGCGTAATATAATATAAAGGATTATTCGCAAACGAGTTAATAAATATACCAAAACACACGTATGTTGAAAATGTAAGTGCAGAGAAAATGTGTTAGATGTTTTGAATTTGGTTTTCTAGCGAGACAGTATGACAGATGCAAAATATCGCATTCAAGTCAATTGTGTTTAATTAAAGTGGATTCTGATTTATGTTTAGAGGCTGCAAATACACATGGGCCGGTTTCAATTTAAAATGTGTTCACTCTTGTGATAGGTTGAAAAGTGGGTTGGCAAAGTACGCAGATGGTGGTAATCTGCTATATAAGGAGATTGCTCTAATATTAATTTAATTAGTCAAAGAAAAGCAATATGGATTTTAAATACTCTTAATAAAACCACATATCGCAAACCTTATGTAAATTCAAAAGATCTTGTAGTGAATAAGAGGTTTGAAGTTTTAAAAGTGGAAACAATCAAGACAAAATATGGAGAAAGAGTATTAGTGGAAACAGAAGAGTTCAAGAGTATATTGCCATTGAGATATTTTGAATACCTTCAAGCACATGGAGTGAAACAATTAAATGAAATTATTGGTTCGAACAAACACGTCTACATAACTAGTAAGGGATCGATCGGTCTAACTGTCAACATAGAATTTTCATAATAATATGTCACTAATTTAAGAAATTAGTTTATTATTATAACACATCTAAGTCGATTGTATAAAGAATGATGTATCAAATTAAAGTGGGTTCTGATTTATGTGCGTTTTACTTTGAGTTTACTACCTTGTTTAGAGAAAGTCTTGTTTCAAAAAAGAAACTTTTATAAAATACTTTTTTATTTTACAAATTGTTGAATATTTTGATCTAACTATTTATAAATGAAAAAGTATTTATTAACTCCCGTTCTTGAAGTATCTGCTGCTCCCTCGCTGTTAGTTCCTCTCTTTTTTGCTTTATTATTTCTAGTTCCAAATCTATACGACGCAGTAGCTTCTCTCCACGCTTTTTAAATGCGTTAAGCAACTCTACTGTGTCATCTTCGTAGGATTTGTCATCTTCACAGCAAACAGCCATATTAGATTCTGTACATAACTTTTTCATAGTCGACATGTTTTTGCCTGATCTGTAAGCATAACATAAAAGATTATTGTAGGTTCACCTTTTCTTTTGTATACTACCTGATGTTTCTGAGAGAATCAGAGTGTGTCAACGATCCTCAGAATTTCCAGAATGGTTTTTTGATCTAATGTAACTTATAAATTAGTACTGTTTTAAAAACACATGTATAAATGTGAAAAAAAGCACTTACCGTCATATATATATTACGTCACTATCAAAAATAGCAGTTGAATTGAGGCGAAGAACAACCAAAAACTTCTTTAATCACATCTTCGTCAGAATGTAATATAAATTGCTCTAGAACTTTTACGTTGGTACTATTACAATTTTTGATTGATGACAAGTTACTCATTTTTTAAAAGTTGCTAGTAATAGTAACTAATAATTATACAAGAGATCTGATTGAATACTGTTGGTAAAATCTACGTGAAGTATTTATATTAAATAATAAACTGATCTGTTAGAAAAATTAAAAATTTGCATCGTTTTCTGAAAAAATTCAGCTCTGTAATCTATTCTAATGAACAAAACAGTATGTAAGCGAATATAATTATACCTCAGCAGAAATAATGAATTAGTTTCATTGTCTGAAAAAGAAATTGAAATGAATGCACATAATAAAAAAACCTAAATTAGATTAATTTCGTTTAGATTACCGCTGACATAATTTATATGCAAATATATGTAATTGTGTGTTTATGCGATTTTATGCTGTATAAGAAATTTTTTTAAAAGGTACTGCTCAGCAGAAATAATGAATTACATTCATTGACTGAAAAAGAAATTGCAAGAAGGCGCATAATAAAACCTAAATTATATTAATTTCGTTTTATATTACTGCTAGCATAATTTATTTTCCATAAAAAATTAACAAAAATTGATTTTATATGCATATATAGGGATATAGTAATTTGTGCGGGTGTATGTTTACGCGAATCATGCTGTAGTTCTATCAACGTACTGGAAAATGTTTTTCTTAATAACGGGTTTTTTAAAAAAACCATGAGTGCGTGTAAATTATGATATTTTTCTTCAGATTAATTTTTCGTTTAAAAATAATGCAATGCAAATAAATCCCTTAAGTAGTAATATTTTATAGAATAAGTTTTAGATTACCGCTGACACAATTTACATGCATATATATACTGGGTGCTTCAAAAAAATGTATACACACTTTAAACTATTGTAGTTTTCCCGCACTACAAGGCTAATGTTATATTTCTTCGCCAGGTGCCAGCATAATCGTCCTCTATGTTATATTATCAGTTGAATTTGTAATATCAACATAGCGGACGTACGTTTGAGTTTTGAAGAACGTAAGCAGGTTATTAAGTGGTACTGGAAGTTTGAGAATGTAAATGAAGTTCAAAGACAGTGGAGAAGGGAGTATGATACAGAACCACCTTCAAGATTAACAATTACACGCATACGAGACAAATTCGAAGTTCATGGAACAGTGTGTGATGGCATAAAGGTCATTCAGGTCGGCCTCGAACAGCTACAAGTGATGAGTCATCAACGACAGTCTTGGAACTGTTTCAACGCTCTCCTAACAAATCTTCAAGGCAAGGCACGTGAAAGTGATGTGTAGCAGCGTGCTACGCATTCTGAAGAGAGGCAAGTATCGTGTTTACATTCCAAGGCTGGTGCAACAGCTAAATGACGACGATCCAGATCGAAGGTTGCAATTTTGTGAATGGATTCAGGAGATGGTGATAAGTGAACCGGGATTTATGGGTAGCATCATTTGGTCGGATGAAGCCCAATTCAAACTTAATGGAACTGTCAATAGGCACAATTGTGTTTACTGGGTGAAGAAAATCCTCACATTACAATTGAAAAGCTGTAAATTTGCCTGGTGTAAATGTGTGGTGCGGTTTGTCTTCAAAGGGACTCATTGGACCTTTTCGATTTGAAAGCACTGTAACTGGTATTAATTACCTAACAATGCTTGCTGATTCCATATTTCCTGCCATTCGTGCATTATACGGTAATGATGATTTTATTTTCAACAAGATGGTGCTCCGCCGCACTATCACAGGGACGTATGAGCTTACCTGGATCAAAATTTGTCGGGCCAGTGGATAGGACGCAGGGGCCAATCGAGTTTCCAGCACGCCTCCAGACCTTACACCACTGGATTTCTTCTTGTGGGGCACAGTAAAAGATGAGGTGTACAAACGTAAACCACGTAACCTAGACATTCTTTGAATGAGATTCAAGCAGGTGTAGAGAAATCTCATTGGACGTTTTGATGCGATGTACAGAATCTGTGGTGACTCGTACTCAGAATTGTATTGATGCTGCAGGTCACCAATTTGAACAGTATTAACATTTGTTATTTATGTTTCATTTACATTGGACTTTCAGCTTTCTATTTTCCTGAAATTTAACCTTGTAGAACGGTAAATAAATTTTCTATGTAAGTTCAAAGTGTGTATACATTTTTTTGAAGCACCCAGTATATAGGTAATTTGTGTGAAAATTCTTTAAAGGTACTGTTATATAATAAAACTGCAGAATGTTTTTTTAATACTGGGTTTTTTAAAAACCATGAGTGCGTGTAAATTATTAAACAAGACGGTTTAATCTGAGACATTTTTTTTTTCAAATTTGCTTTGTTTTTATTTAAAAATATTTCAATGTAATCATAAAAAAATAGCGCTGTAATGATAATGTATTTTCTGTACACATAATAAATCAAAGGTCGTATAAAAACATTTTTGTAGTAAACGCATACGGAATGAAAAATGATGTTGAATGCTAATTTCTTTTGCAGTTGTTTTGCTCAGAGTTGCATTCAGTATGTAAATATTGGAAATGCTTGCATAGCGAATTGTTTGTCATAGTCACGTACTGAAGGCAACTCTGCAATTTTTTAGATCGCATGCACGATTCAAGCTTGAAAATCCAAGAAATTTTACACTTGAAGGTAAATATAAACAATCATGATCCACTTAAAGGAGGGTGTTCAACGTTTGTACCGGTTCCGGATTTTATAAAAAAAAAAAAGCTGTGGTAAATGTAATAAATAACGATTAACATTGCATACTTTGAAGCTTGGTTTCCGCTTTATATTCTGCTAAACAAAATAGTCAGAGAATATCTAGCTATCCACATTTTGATACAGTATTACGCTACAATTCAATTCAGTTTCCAATCGCATTAAAAGACAAAAAAAATTGAGAAGTTTAACAATCTCGCAATTAACCTATATTGTATAGAAAATACTAAAATACTACCATTTTGTTTAAGTGAAAATTTTAAAAAAATTGAACCTATTAATCTGTTAGTTTTAAATAATGATTCCTTACAATATTCTCGTCCGACAAATGCTGATGAGAATCACTTTCATTTTACTTGGATTAAGGATATGTCAAAATTATTTGCAAAATAGTTGTCTTCACATGAACATAGAAAATTTTTTTGTTATCAGGCTACGATTCGCATTTCATTATTAAAAAAATTGCGTTAGGGTTTTCAGGTTTGGTAAGAATTCTACCAATAAATAAGGAAAAATACATATCTTTTACAAAATATGTAAATGGTACGAAAGTTACTTTTAGATTTATCGATTCATTCAGGTTTATGGCATCTAGTATCGAAAAATTAGCTTCATACTTAGATGATAATAAAAAATCCACCACCAGGGAAAATTGTAACACCGATAATGAGTTTCAGTTACTTAAGCGTAAAGGTATATTTCCTATGATTACATTAACTCTTGGGATAGGCTCAATGAAACCGATTTACCCTGTAAAACAGCATTCTTTAATCGTTTGCGCAATGAAGAAATCTCAGATGAAGACTACAATCATGCTAAACACGTTTGGCAAACATTTAATATAAAAACACTAGGGGACTATTCAGACCTATATTTAAAACAGATGTACTGCTCTTGACTGATATATTTGAAAACTTTAGAAAAACTTGTATGTTCACGTATAAGTTAGATCCGCTTCACTACTTTACGGCTCCTGGTTTAGCTCTAGATGCAATGTTAAAACGACGAACGTTAAACTCGAGCTGCTTACTGATATTGAAAAATAATGTTTTTAGAACGGGGAATTCGTGGCGGTGTTTCTCAATGTTCGAATAGATATGCTAAAGCAAATAACAAATATATGAATGCAGATTATGATCCAAATTTCGATTCTAAATATTTAATGTATTTTGATGTTAATAATTTATATGGGGCTGCAATGTCTGAATATCTTCCATATGGAAAATTTGAATTTTTAGATGGTACCAGTCCAGATATAGTACGTTTCGACATACTTAATATTCCCGATGATTCTGATGTAGGATATATTTTTGAATGCGATTTACACTATCCAGTATCTTTACATGAAATTCACAGTGACTTACCTTTGGCGCCTGAACATATGATACCACCATTACCTTCTAATAAATCAAACTTAAAGAAATTACTTACAACTTTATATCCAAAACTCAACTATATTATTCACTACAAGAATTTAAAAATGTATTTAAGCTACGGTTTAGAACTGAAAAAGATTCATAAGGTTCTTCGGTTTAAACAAGCTCCTTGGTTAAAAGAATACATTGATTTGAATACGAAATTAAGACAACAGTCAAAAACAGTTTCGATATATGCTTTTATAAAATATGATAAATTCGGTTTATGGAAAGATGATGGAAAACGTACGAAAAGGAAAGATGTGAAATTAGTGACCAAATGGGAAGGACGGTTTGGAGCTCGTAGTTACATAGCGAAGCCTAATTTTCATAGTTGCACTGTGTTAGACAAAGATCTAGTCTTAATAGAAATGAATAAATTAGAGGTTTACTTAAACAAACCCATTTATGTAGGTTTCTCTATTCTAGATATTTCAAAACCTATTTATATGAATTTCACTATAGTTATATAAAATCGCAATTTGCTAACAAAGCAAAGCTGCTGTACACAGATACGGATAGTTTGATATACGAGTTTAGCGTTGAAGATATTTACTCTTATATCAAACAAGATATTCATAGATTTGATACTTCCGATTACGACCCTCATAACAAATATCATATTCCATTATCAAATAAAAAAGTTCCTGGTATTATGAAAGATGAAAACAATGGTGACATCATGCTAGAGTTTGTAGGACTTAGATCTAAAATGTACACTTACAGAGTTCAGGATAGTATAATAAAAAAGTCAAAGGGATCTTCCTTAGCAAGTATTAAGCAAATTTCTTTTGACGATTATAAGAATGCTTTGTTTTATAAACAGACTGTACAGAAACAGCAATGTTTAATTAGATCAGTCAAACATGATGTCTGTACTATTAAACAAAACAAAATTGTTCTTAATCCAAGTGATGATAAAAGAATTCTTAGTACCTTAACCACTGATACTAAACCTTGGGGTATAACTATAGACACAGAAATGACTTGTAAAGCTTCAACCACTGGCTCAAATAAAGAGTGCAATTTATTTTATCTAGATTAACATATAATATTTTTTAGTTATAAAACTTCAGTGTTATGTTTATACCTGCACAAGTACGCCGATTTTCGTTTTTGGATGTATCTAAAAATAGGATACCTTTCAATCTGCCCGAGTTTTGAATTATATATTAGTATAAATGTATTGTAGAGAAAAATAGTAGTAGTAGAAGTAACCGTTCTGTTTAAAAAAATCCAGTTTGTTAATAACATACCAGTTAGTTTATTTGAGAAATGTATAACAAAACTTTTATTTAAAATTGTCAATGTTTATGGCTGTTTACTAAATCACTTAATAATTCAAACATGTAAAAGATATTGTAAAAACATGTAAAAATATTAATAAATAGACTGTGATTGCTAAATGATTTATTGTTTTTTCATAATTTGTAAAGGTACAGTAATAATAATAATAAAGTAATTATAATATTCTTATGCTGTTTGAGAGTGGATTGTATTTGACTATCTTATCATGAAGTATAAGGCAATGACAAGATGTATTTGGCAAAACGTTTCTGCTAGTTTCAAATTCTAATCTAATATCGACAGTACCAGATTTTAACGCTTCGTTTTGTCTAGAACAATCTATGACTACTAATGGTGCAATACTTCGTAAATCTTCAGGATTAAAATGTGGTTCATTTTCCTTTTCGTAGTATGATTGCTGAAACTGGGCATACATCTCATATAACAACGCAGTCTGTTTATTCTCGAACTTCAAATTTAAGTTATCGTACGAGAAAATTTTTGAATTTAAATATAGTTTCATGTTGGTTAAATAGCAATGATCAAAACGACTGTAGTTGCTCATGTATCTATTTTTTCGGTTGGTTTGGAAACCAACAATCACAAATCTTGGTTTTTCTAATTGTGTTATTGTTTTAATGTTCCATGTATGACGTCGCGTTCCTTGTAGAAGTTGATATTCATGCAACTCCCATCCTCTAAACGGAATATGCAAATCCTGATTTTGTGCAACGCATTCTATTAAATTAATTCGTTGAGTATCATCAACGGCTACATGCGGCATTTTCCATAAAACTTTGTTTAAAACAACTTCTATTTCTTCATCGGGTGTAGGATTAATTATAGCATTAGTATCAAAACTAGAACGTAGTAAGACTAACTCATTACGGAGGTTTAAAATAATTTTTTTAAAATCTTCGCATAATCCGAGAACCATTGAAAGGTTTATTGCAACATTAAAATTCCCATTGGCATCAACTATTTGCGAATCATCCATAGGAAACCACCCAGCGTTTTGTAAATGTTTACTTTGATTGCTATTATATGAAACATATCCCTTCATTATAGACGTTAATCCAGGATTCCGAACACGATCTACAATGATACCACCAATCTCATACCTAATTTCATCAAAAAGCAGCAAAATTCCATTATTTACAAACTTTGCTGTCTGAGACGGCGTTTCATCTGTTCTAATTAATTTGCCTTCTATGTACAGCATGCTCTTCGATGGTAAGGTGTATACATCTTGTTGTTGTATAGGATTCGAATTTCATCATTATTGTTTAAAGATGTGTTAGCATAAGGTTGATGAGTATGTTTTTCAATATTAACAATTGCATTGTCGAAGTAAACTTTTTCACGCACGTTCAGTATTTCACTATTCATTCTACTTTTTAATTAAATAAATGCAGCCCTAACGATTGTAGAAACTGCCGGTTTTGTGTTGTTAGCGGTCTTGAAACAATCAATCGAGTGTCGATTGCTTTGAAATTTACAGCATTTATATCAATTCTTGACATGTTGCGTGCATTATACTTAATACCCATGGCTATTGCAGATTTTTTTTTAAATGCAACCTTACAGTTAGCAGTTCTCCTCTGAAATTAACTAAATTTCCATCTTGATCTAACACTTTAACTATTATTTCATTTATTATACGTGACCTGATTGGTAGATATATAATCGTAGGTGGACACTCGACAATTTTAAAACCTGTAGGTACTTGAGGAAAAAATTCGTGTATTACATGGGCTGGTTTACTATTTAAATAGGATCCACTTGCAATATTACAATCGGTTAAAACTGCATTCACTTTACAAATGTTGATCGCGTAGTCTGCTTGATGCGTGACAAATGCTAGCAATTTTCGCGGATTGAAACCAAGTAGAGAACCAATTGAATCCTTTTTGGTAAAATCCACATCTAAACTACATTTAATACTACATTTAAGTGTATTATTGTCAGCTGTAATTTCTATATACACTGGCGTCTTTCTAGCGCTTCGTGATTGATCCATACGACCACGCCATCTTTTATCACTTAAAGCTTTTTGAAGATATTTATTAATTTCTCTAATCTCATAAGCACCTTCAGGTATTTCTATGAATTCTCCGTTAGATCCATAATAAAATTTATTATTTATTCCTTTTTCTATGTTTGGAATTGTGTTATAAGACTCAAAATTTGTTAATCCTAATACGTACTCCGAATCATTATCCAAGTTTATAGGCGGATTAAAATTGCTTGTTAAAACTGAAATGTTTCCCGTTAGAGTAAAAGTGTACGACATAACAACTCCGTACGCAGTTCTATGCACTACTTAGAAATTGTAAGCATAAATGACGGCAAAACACAGTACCGTACGATTGTTCTTGGTTAATGTTATAAAGAATTTTACATTTACCCCCGCTATTCAAATAACTTATCAACTCTGTTGGCGGTCGCAGGTTTCCGTAGCTGTCATAGTAAATAGCGCTACTACCGTACTTTTTGTAAGAGGTCCAATGCGTGCCTAAACCTTCTATTCCATCTAAATTAATTATACCACATTCTTTTAAATTAACTTTCTTGGGAAGATTGTTTCTCATGAACACTCCACGGAAATATGGTACTTCTAATTGCTTAACAAACTCTATTAATTCTACATTGCTTAGTGCTCGATTAGGTAAAATCAAGTTGCGTTCCTTTGAGGTTTTGCAGGGGCTAAAAAAACCAAAACCTTTTTATAAGGTTTGATGTACATGCCGTTTCCGACTGCAATGTCCTCCATTGCCTTGTTATGACGTTGTTTTTCCGCTAGTTGTTCCTTAGCTATTTTAGTATCTGAAACTGCTTTTGCAACAGCAGCTGCACCTCCAGTAAGAGTACCAAGAGCGCTTAGGCCTGCAAAATTGGTATTAGTGGTAGAAAACCTCCTGTTTTAGGAATTGATATAATACGAGCTGATTTAATATGCTTCTTTTGTTTTGCTGTATTGGCGGCCTTAATTGCTATGTTGATTGCATCCATAATATCAGATCCTTTAGTCTTTTTTAAAGCTGTACGTGCTTGTTTGATAATACTTTTAATACCTAGCGTACTTCTTATTTTACGTTTCTTTATCAGTTTTCTTATTTTATTGATATTTTTTGTTCTCAGTGATGCACAGGCACCCATATCAAGTTTTACTTTAGCTTTCATTGCGGTAGCTACTCCAAATGCTGCTACTTTTTCACCTAAAGACGAGTCACCAGAATTTAGTCTTTCTGTAGCTAACTGAGCTAATTTCGAATCTGCTTGATGACGTTTAGATAGATCCTTTTCTTTGGAGTATGCAATATCGTGCTCCTTACAAACCTCGTCTAACTTGTTTATTCCCTTGTCTCCCCGAGCTAACCGTTCGATTAGTTTTGTACCCGGACCGCAAAATTTGTAACCCGGAATATGCGCTTCAAATGGTAAATTGTTAATTACAGTATTTAATAGTCCGTTCCCAGTAGTTTTAGAATTATTATATGTAATCATTAGCGGACAACTGTCCTCTCAAGCTGTGCAGTAAATAAATAAAATATTATGAATTAATGATTCTTTATATACTCGCCGTTTCTTATATATATATATATATATATATATATATATATAATTCCACTTTTTTACAAATCGAATTTAGTACTTGCAAACATGCGTGTTGTGAAACAATCAACACCTTTAACCATAAACAATAATGACATTGGCGTGCAATCCTTAGCTAAAAGGAAAAAACATAACGTTCTTCTGCCTTCATCTATTCGATGTCTAGTTGTTGGTCCATCAAATTGCGGTAAAACCAACGTTATGATTGGGCTGATAGAACATCCTAATGGTTTAAAGTTTGAAAACGTATATGTTTATTCTAATTCACTTTATCAACCAAAGTATCAATACCTTGAAAGTCTACTGCAACCAATAAAAGGGATCAAATATTATACATTTTCCAGTTCTGATAATATTATATCACCATCTGATGCTCGAAATAATTTTATATTTGTTTTTGATGATGTAGCTTGCGATAAACAAGGTATCATTAGGGAATACTTTAGTATGGGGCGTCATAAACAAGTAGACAGTTTTTATCTTTGTCAAAGTTATACTCGTATACCTAAGCACTTACTACGTGATAATGCTAATCTTTTAGTTTTATTTAAACAAGATGATTTAAACTTAAAACACATATATGACGATCACGTCAATACTGACATGAAGTATGATAAATTCCGTGAAATATGTGCTGCTTGTTGGCAAGACAAATACGGTTTTTTAGTTGTAGACAAAGATAGTGATCCAGATCAAGGAAAGTACCGAATAGGTTTTGATCACTTCATACATATTTAAACCTTGAGAGACGCAAGTATCGTTAGTATCGAAGAATTTTTTACTACAATAAACTTTTACGCAATGAACAAGGAGGCGATAAAACTTAAAAGAATTTTAATAAAGAAAAGAAACATTGTAAAAAACAAATTGCGTCAGTTAAAAGATAATGAAGTCGTCCAAGTGGAATCAATCTTACCCATAACATCACGATTAGAAACTATTGCTAATAAACTGGATGGGGAAAGTGTGGTAAAGAAAGAAAAATTTAAAGAAGAAGAAGAACTGCCTCATAGCAGTGTAAAAAAAATTAAACCTAAATTGCTAGAAAGGAACGTTGACTATATTGATTCCCCGGTTATTGCTCAGCATATACCAAATATAAAAAATGATGCCATAGCGGTAGATGATGATGATGATGATGATGTTGAGAATGAATACGAAGCAGAAATTAATCGAAATGCACAAGAAGCCCAGGAATATATTCAAAGCTTTGCCGATTCACCTGGTATGACACATTATCTCGAACAGCTACATCCGTTACCTCGAGAATATATTTACAATATGTTTAAAGATGTTAAGAACGAATTTGATCATAAATATGGTATTAGGTTTAACCCTGATTCAAATGGTCTTATGATGGGCAATTCGAATTTCGCGTTGGATGATGAAAATGTTCTAATAAATGATTTGAAATATAAAGGTACTCCTGGATTATACGAACTACTGTTTAAAAATATCCTGTCGGGTACAGTCATCAAGATCTAAAGTCGTACCTTGATATTATAAAAAGAACAAATGCTAATAGAAGATATTATTCTGAAACAGAACAAATTCAGGGTAATACTTCATATAAGTACAAAAATATAATATTTACATTAAACATACTTCCCCAAACACCCCGTAGACTTAGAACATTGCCCTATAGAAAGCGTCTTGGAGACGGTATGACAATGGAAGTATCAAATAACGCTATAGATTATTTATATTGGAATGGTCCCAATGAACTTGTTGATAGATTACGACTTTTAGTTTCATCTCAGACTGCTGGACACACAGGTCACGGCAACGAAATAAATTCGATCATTGAAGAATTGCGTGAGGCGAAAGTACTTAAATGATATGGCAATTGACAAATTTAGAAGGCACTTACATAACCGTAAAATAGATATAAGTGAACAGGAATATGAAAACAAAAATGAAGGTTTTGAAACCTTGATTGAGTACAAGTTACATATACTACATTACACGGTAGTAGCAACGTTTTACTCTAATACATTCCTCGACGGTGACAACATTAAACATAATTATGAATTTCCTTATGAGGAAGCAGTCATTGAGAATATTAAAGGATACCCGCAAGACATTGAAATTCTTATAAACGAAAAAAGTTATGTAATTGCACAGTTACAAGGATTTTTGCTTAAACGTATGGATGTAATCAGCTTTCGTGACAGCGGTGCTATCATAAACAATACCACAATGTTTCTTGATTTTATATTAAAAGTTCCTTTCAAAGCAAGTGGAGCCCACGACATTCAAACATAGAAGTATTTCCTTAATTGTATTTAATAAATCCTGATTAGAAAAAAGTATTATGATAGTTGCTCAATCAAAAGTGAAAGAGGATATAGTAAATGAACTTCATAAACCAGCAAGAATAAATTTCAAGAGACGCAAAGTGATAGTAAAAGGTTTAAATGACCTTCTTCAGACCGATTTGATTGAAATGCTACCATATTCGCAAACAAACAACGGATTTAAATACATTTTAGTAGTTATTGATTGTTTCTCCAAATACGTATGGGCTGTACCACTTAAAAGTAAAACGGGTATTGATGTTACTGCTGCAATAAAAACAATTTTAAATAAATTTAAAATCCGCCAAGAAATTTGCAGTCTGATTTTGGTAAAAATATTATAACAAACACTTTCAATCCTTAATGCAGACATATGGCATAAACCATTATAGTGTTTTTCTACAAAGAAAGCATGCATTGTGGAACGTGTAATTAGAACTTTAAAGGGAAAAATGTGGCGCTTGTTTAACCTGAACGGTTCTTACAATTGGATAAAAATTTAAGCGATATTGTGAAACAATACAACAATACAGTTCACAATACTATCGGAGTCAAACCTGTAAAAGTTGATAAATCAAATGAAAAAACTATTTTTAAATCATCATTTACCCACATCAAACTTGCAACCAAAATACCAAAATATTCAATAAAAGACAGTGTGAGGATTAGTAAACACAGGGAAGCATTTACGAAAGGTTACATGCCAAACTGGTCAAATGAAATTTTTAAGATTAAAAGGTAAACTTAACCAATCCTACAACATATATATTAGAAGATCAAGATGAGAAAGAAATCAAAGGTGCATTTTATGAAACGGAGTTGCAAAGGTTAAACATCCAGGAATTTACCTGGTAGAAAAGTCCTAAGAAAGAGTGGAAATAAAGTATTTGTAAAATGGTTAGGCTTCTCTAACGTACACAATAGCTGGATCGATAAAAATAATGTTTGCTAGAAGTTGTTATAATAATAGTTAATAAGGCTAACATTGTAAAATTATATTAAAATAAATAATACAGACAAAATCTTTCTATTGTTTTTATTATTATCAAGCCATTCTTTTAATAAAAGGTATTTTGTTTTGCGCATTGCAAATTATTATTGCTGTGTCTACAACAATGGATGTTATATTTTAAACGATTGTTGATTTTAACTCCGATAGCTTAGGACAACCTAGTGCAAGCATATCAGTTACAAAGTTTTGCATTATATATGTTTCAATCAATTTCTTCTTTTTAGACCCTTCACAAATACTTCTTTACCGGGTCGGATAATTTGCTTCAAATAAAGCGCTATATATGATGACACCATTCCAGCCGTTGAAGATTCATCCCAAGAAATACCATGAATATTCCTTGTCACCCAGTCGTTATGTTTTATATGATCTTGACTCAAACAACTGGACTGCATTGGCAGTTTAAAAATTTGATGCCAAACATCACCTTTCAACAAGTCCAAAACCGCAATTTCTTTACACACAAACTCGTTTTTCTTGTATTTAAATCCCTGAATATCAATTATATACATGTTTGTATGTAAATATATGCAGTAAACTTCGACTAATTAAATTAATATTAGGAGCAATCTCCTTATATAGCAGATTACCACCATCTGCGTACTTTGCCAACCCACTTTTCAACCTATCACAAGAGTGAACACATTTTGAATTGAAACCGGCCCATGTGTATTTGCAGCCTCTAAACATAAATCAGAATCCACTTTAATTAAACACAATTGACTTGAATGCGATATTTTGCATCTGTCATACTGTCTCGCTAGAAAACCAAATTGAAAACATCTACACACATTTTCTCTGCACTTACATTTTTCAACATACGTGTGTTTTGAAATATGTTCCATTGAAAGTAATATAAAGCCGATCCTAATTCAAAACGTGCCCACAAGTATTTTACATTTGAAAAGAATTCAGGTTTTCACATTTTACATTAAAAGTATATAACGCCGATCCTAATTCAAAACGGTGCACGTGTAACTTCTCGCTAGAAAACCGAATTCAAAACAGCTACACACATTCTTCTCTGCACTTACATTTTTCAACATACGTGTGTTTTATTGAAAGTAATATAAAGCCGATCCTAATTCAAAACGTGCCCACAAGTATTTTACATTGAAAGTATATAAGAATTCATGTTTTCACAACTATTTTACATTGAAATTATATAGGGCCGATCCTAATTCAAAACGTGACAGACGTATTTTACACATGGAAAATACGTCTGTCGCGTTTTGAATTAGGACCGGCCCTAAATACCTACTCACAACGCAATGATGCGGGATGTAATAAGAAAAGTCCGAATGAGACCCAATAACAACAGATTGCATATGTTGAGAATCAAGATATTCACGCATGAACGAAACGTATTGTTCGTAAACACGAGGTTGTTTAAGTAGACAATTTTCTAAAGCAACAAATCGTTGTAAGGCAAGATCACGACTACTTGGAAAAAATGGTTCTTGATCTCTAAACGGCAATGAGACGACATAGTGACCTTGTTCATTGCGGCGAAATGTATCGACAAAATGTTTTTCAACAGGAGTTTCTTCAGGTGTGAAAGGTTGAGCGGCGGGGACAGCTTCGACTTCCCAGAATTTAGCGACAAGATCTTCCAATGGAGAAGTAGAATCTGTCATATAAAATAAGCTAGTTACCTCAGAAGCGGGCGAGGAAGGTATGTTTCCCATTAAAACATATCCAAAAAAGTATTAATAGCAACAGGTTGATCGCTATTACCCTGGATGCGACCGTCTAATAACACTTGGGGAAAAATATCCGCGCCAAGTAAGAAACCAATGGGTCCAGATTGAGCAAAGAGCGGATTAGCTAGCTTGAGGTTAGCCAGATGATTAAAATGTTGTAAAAAAATATTAGAAGTAGGTAAATTATCACAAATTTTGGGAAGTACTACAACTTGAAAATTAATAATTGGTGAAGAGACACCTATTGGTTTGAGCGAAACTGCGACAGTGCCATGCTGCGCAGCAGAGCGCATGGAATCTACATCACTAAGAGTAAGAGAATGCGGAGTAGTACAAAAACCTAAACGTTTAACACTACTTTGCGAAATAAAAGAAGTCATGCTGCCCGAATCGAGTAAACCGCGAAGTTGCTGGAAAGAACCAGATATATCAGCAATTTCTACTTGAACGGTGGAAAGTAAAACAACTGAAGGTTTAGCTAAAGAATTAAATAAAACGACATTCGAAGTTTACGGACCACTACAGCTAAACGAATTTGATGATTCCTCAGAGGCACGAGGAGGGGAAGGCTTGTAGCGGTCTTGAATAGCGAGAGTAGTGCGCGGTGATACCTTAGAGGCGACGGTGTCCGGGCTCAATCGAGCCTGGCCACTAGCAGTGAAAGTGGGTTTAAACGAAACGCGATCGATGTGCAATAACGAATGATGACGTTGATTGCATTGGCGGTATGAAAAGATAGACCTGCATTTATTTAATGTGAGAATTGCTAAGGCAATTAATACAAAGATGTTGGTTTTTGCAAAGTTGTAGCGATCTTGCGCCGAAATTTTACGAACTCATTACAGTGATAAAGATTGTGATCTTGTTTGCAAAGCGGACATTTATTAACACTAGATTTGGTCTGTACTAACATGGAAACAGCGGAGCGAGGTTTAGACGGGTTGCTGGAATGAATAACTTTATTTAAATCAGTTTTATGATTTACCGACAAATTCGATAAGGATTTACACGTATTTTCCAGAAAAGCAATTAACTTTTTATAAGATGGAATAGCGGTCGGATCTTGATGCAATTCAAAACTACGAGCAGTGTGTACATCCAAGCGATTTAAGATCATTTGTACAAGAATCAAATCCCATTGCTCCATGGGTAAATCAAATTTTTTAAGCGCTTGTAAATTATCGACAAAAGTATCAACTAATTTTTGCAAATCGATGAGGTTATCGGAGTTTAATTTGGAAAATTTATCTATATTGTTCCATAGAGTTGAGATAATATAACGAATATTACGATATTTTTCACGAAGTTTTGTGTATGCAAGAGCGTAATTGGCTTCTGTAAGATGAACTAAACCATCAAACCGATCAATAAAACTTTTAAACAGACAACTTTCCCCATCAAACGTAAGCAGCGACAGCGAAGGGAGTGATACTTTCGACTTTAAAGTATCTAGCGGCGGGGACAGATTAGCCCGAGGCGAAGATTGGCTGGTAAACAGCTTGAAATAGAGCGCTTTTATTTGAAAGTAGTCATTATCAAAGCGTTTACGTATAACGTCTTCCATTTAAAATTGTTCATCAGCGTTACCGACGGAAGAAATTGCACCTACTATACAATTATGGTGTGTAAGAAAATTTTCTCTAATGGTTTCCAGAGATTCATACCTTGAACGAAATAAATCTAAAAAGGCGGCTTCGACAGTACATTTTTGAGCAATTTGAAACATTTCCTCTAGCGAATTGATTGCTATATCAGGTAGAAAACCATTATGTTTCAACTTTTCTGTCATGGTTAAATTAAAGTGAATACAAAAGCGGATAGATAAGAACGACAACTTGACGATTTATAATAGCCTAG
Source organism: Platerodrilus igneus (assembly GCA_036346225.1). Taxonomy (NCBI): domain Eukaryota; kingdom Metazoa; phylum Arthropoda; class Insecta; order Coleoptera; family Lycidae; genus Platerodrilus; species Platerodrilus igneus. The sequence continues at coordinate 198,042 of JARFIW010001004.1, forward strand.
CGGCGATAACACGTACGTAAATCTAATCGCAAAGTAGATAACAAATGCTCATAAACAACTCAACGATACAAATTATACTAATTAAAACTGCCAATGCTTTGATGAGCGGTATGGTTAATTATCTGAGTTTGTTGTTTTTTTAAATCCGGACCAAATGTTAAATAATGCGGTAGAAAAATGATAGTTAACAAATAACGAATAGCTCTTTGGTAGAGAGAAGTGGACTGTATAAAAATTAAGTGATAATTGCACAAACAACATATAATTAATGTTTTTAGTCAGTTCAAGCGTTTACTGAAAGCACTCACCTGTTGATTACGAAGCCGTGCCAAAGAAAAAACGATGTAACATCTACTCTGCTTTTGCGGGTGTAGCAAAGCACATTTATGTTAATAGCGGTTCTGAAGAAAAGCGTTCTACGTAGAACGTGTAAAACAGGGATGCGGTCAGTTCGAACGACAAATCGATTCTCTCGATCTTCGTGGATTTTCTAGTCAATACTGTTCTTGTACATGCGGAATAACACAGAGTTTTATCACTCGCGGCACTTGTTGTGTGTGCATGAAGCAAACACATGGAAATTTACTATAAACTTAAATATACCGAGGCAAACGTAAATAATCAACAAACTCGACGTAAAATAAAATTTAGCTTTAATTATTTACAATATAAACGAAACAGTAGGTATAATAAAGGTTTCGATTCAATTAGACAAATAATGCTTGGTGTTACAGATTATTTTGTTATTTTTGAGCTTTTAATTTTACAATAAGTAACCGCAAAAAACAGTTCACACTCAAGAAAGAGAAATTATTTATAGTGTGTAAAAGCTTATGAGAGAAAAAAAAGAATGAAATGCTTTTCATTTTTATGAATAATTTATAAGAACGAATAGCAACAACAACTGGAGTTGGTCTAAACACAGTCGAGCTAATTATTTCAGAAGCGAAGAGCAAACCGGGGGGTGGCAAATTTGTATCACGAAGAAAGAAAATTAATAAGAGAAGTCCTAAATCTAATGTGGGCCAATTTGAAGATTGTGGTAGTAATTTCATGATTTTTTTATATTAAATTTCTATGAAATATGCATTCTTAAAAAATAATAAGAGGACAGTATTTTAGCAGCCCCAGAGTTTTAAAAAATTTAGCCTGTCTTTTTTTATTCACACGCGCACGGAAACATGACACACGAAAACAACAATAAACAATATACCAAAAAATGTATAGGTTCCGCATACATACATTGTAGTTGTATAATTTATATTACGTTGAAAAATTACTGGTTATGCAATCCACATAGCATAACAGTTGAGTTAATTCAGAATACGCATCCGAAAATTTTATGTGTTTAGATTTTACTTATATTGTATTGTTCTTTTTTTTACACGATACCTCTCGCTTCCGTCATTGCGCATTTCACAACCCATAAAATTTTGAAAAACCCACACTAAAATAATCAGTAAAAAAGTTGATAAATTGATGTCTGCAAAACCATTTAGGTCATCAAGATTCTTGGCGAGTCTAATTGTTCTTTAAATTCTACAAATTGATCAATAAATTGTTGTGTGTAAAACAGCTGTACTTATCTGAAATAATTTGGGACCATTATTTAGAGTAGTTTATTGTTGTATTACGACACAACAGTATTTTTTGGGTAATTTAGTTTTTTCTGAAAATAAGAAATGTTTTTGATACACGCCCAGCCTTATATACTATTATATCTAGTCATTTTAATATAATTGCGAAATTATTATGCATGACAACTTAGTTTTTACATCATTGGTGATAAATGTATCGTGGAGACAAATGATTTGATATACGTGTGGGATAAAATTGTATATTCCATATCAGTGTAATCTAAGGCTAATAAAAAAAATTTACTCCTTTCTTGTTTTTAGTTTAGCTTTATACCAGGGCAGGCGCACTCCTGGAATTTGACAGTTCCGTGTTTTAATAGGTACTCGCAACACCGAAACGTTGTCGTCGCTAATTATAAAAAAGAGGTTAAGGAAAAATACTACTTTACCGGCAAATCTGTCATATGTTTTACAAACTTCATTTCCATTTGAATATTTATTTAGTCAAATATTTAGAATTTGTGTTCATCTGTGGTATTTATTTATTTGTGATTTGAGTTTAAGATTCAGTTTTAAATAATGGGGTTTAGGTGTTCCATTGCTGGTTGTAAACTATTGTTATTGTAAAAACTCATTGTTTACCAAAGGATCCTGAGGTAAGTTCTTCAAACATTTTTAAATGCTGATTAATTTTAACTAAATGCTAAACTATTTCAGCATTTTCAAAATTATCATATTAATTTATGGTTTTTTGATACAAGATACTTTTTATTTATAACATTCTTGTGTTTATAGATTTGTCGCTTATGGTGCGCAGCAGTTGGTCGTAAAGATTTAATGAATTTTAATGAGTTTTGTTCCTACGTTACAGCTTCAAGGTACCTAAAGTGATCATTGCTTTTACTTTTGTGTTAGTATTGTTGATTAGGATGTTTTTTGAATTATCCATTGTACTGTATGACCTATCAGATAGGTTAACATGTAACATGCATTATAAATTTCTTTTGTAAAAATTGGGGTTGCTCATTCATTCTTAAATAAATAAATAAAAAAATGTTTGTTGTTGTGAATATTAAACTTATGAAAGGCACTTATAGGGATTTCAAGGACATACTGCAAATTATCAATTCCTGCCTCATTTTATAATACTGTAGCTACAATTTTTGAAATGTTGACAAATGATTTCACTTAACAATAAATTCTGTTTTATTTAGAAGAGTTTGTTTTATGTACCATTAACGTAATTACAGAAAAAAGTCCTTGAAATCTTTATAGTGCATCCTACAAAGCTGTATTCCTAAAATGCCAGAAAAATTCAAATTTAAATTTGGCGCCAATGAAGATAGTTCATACTCGCATCGAGAGTGGCGCTCATTATGGTTTTGCAATAATATAGGGAGATGCCTATCTATATCTACTTACTAATCTATGCTTTATACTATTTAACGTAAGATCATAGATGCCTATGGTTTAGCCACAAAACTTTTGTTTTGGGGTTTAGCTTTTGATGGCGATAATACGGAGAAAAAGCGGTTTGATGTGTATGTTTCGTTAGTTGTAATTGTTAGGTGTGTTGATGGTTAGGGATATGTTAATGTCTTGTCTGTATAAAATTAATACACAACACAAGCCCGGCAATTAATAGTTTTATTATATCAATAACAAATTAAACAAAATATCCAGATGATTACCATAAGAAGTTTAAATAAAGATTCTGTGGCAGAAGAAGATGTCCCGGCCATTCGTAAAGAGGCACAGGTATTTTTCGTAATATTAAGCACTTAATATAACGTACATTAAATGTAGGAGGAAATTGCTTTGGATTTATACAACAATGCTTTGCGCTTGCAAATTCAATGTTCATACCAAGAATCAAAAAGTATACTTCAAAAATTGTTGGATGAAAACATTCCACAGTTGGAAAAACAGGGAGGCTTGCCTAAAACTATGTCAACACTAAAGTATTCTTGTTATTATAATTTGGGCAATATAGCTGCAAAGGAAGATGATAACAAATCAGCTCTTGATAATTATTTATGCGTAAGTCTTAAAATTATTAACAATTCTGCAATATTTTTTCAATTTGTATTATTTTTATCTGGAATCAATAGCTATGTGAAAAGATTTAATACAGTTTATTAAATATGGAATTTGAACATCAACAGTATTGGCTCTGCTTTTATAATAGCAACATAATCTCAACACGTACTACATTTATCTCTGTTTAGTTCCAACTCTATTGAAAACTGACCAAATCAAATTTGAACTTGATCTGAACACTCTGAACCTCTCTCGATCTGCTTTGATTTATATATGTTACGACTAAAGTGCAAAATTGACTAGTTAACATACTAATCGGATAGTATATAAAAACTAACCAAACTTGTTGGATAATTTAATATAAAACGACAATTCTGTTAAATTAACTATTAAATCTCAATAATTTGTATACTGCCCAGTTTGTTTATAAACCTACCAAGACAGGCGGTTAGTATACTTACTGTGTTAAAAGTCGATAAAATAGCCAATCTTCTTTGGTTAGTTTAAAACTATTCAATTTGTACTGCCTAGAATAAAAATTTTCTTTCTGGTAATACAAAATAATCAATGATCTGATTAGTATGTTTCCCCTAATTAGTTGAATACAATTGCAAAATGTAAGTTATACTGTGTATTATATTTTATTTGACACAAGAAACAAAGTATCATACAAACATGTTCCCAATACATACAACATTATAACATGTAAAAGAATGTAAACATATCGTATAAAAGAAAAACTAAGTCAATAACTTATACAGGGTGATTTATTAGCCTCTTTACAAACTTTGACAATAAAAATTAGATTTAATTTCATGAAGAAATGTTCATATATAAACTTATGTCCTATCTTTCTTTGTTCGGAAGTTATAGCCCTTTTAAAAAGAATTATATTTAAACATTATTAAGTAATCATAATTTAAAGAAATCAAAAACATTTATTGCAACAAACAAAAAGCAAAATTAATTCAGAGTAAATGTTCAAAAATTAGTCCATTCTCCTAAATACATAATTGGCAACGACGAATTAAACTCTTTTGCACGTGCAATAAATTCATGTTATTTCTAATATGAATGGAAGCAACTTGAATCCTTTGCAATAACTTATCGCAGTCATTTATTTCCTTACATGTGATTTTTCAATGCTCCACCCGAAGGTACTATATTGTCCAGAAAGCGAGTTTTTTTACCTCGAAAATTTGGAATTTTGCCGAACCTTTGCTGTTCTAAGCAAGGTAGGGATCTTTAACGTGCGTGACAACACTCACACACGGGACCTCCATTTTACCTCTCATCTGAACGAGGGTGTATTTTTGTGAAAAATGCTCGCCTAACATTTTTCAAGCGGACCGTGTCGGAATTCGAACCTGGGACCTTGAGCGTAGTAGTCACATACATACCACTACGCTACGGAGCCGCCTCGCATTCATTTATTTCCACTGCATAAACAAGTTGGTTGAAGTGACCCCATAAATAAAAATCGCAAGGATTCAGATCGATTGATCTGGGTGGCTATGATATAGAACCTTCGTTACCAATCCATTTATTTGGGAAATGAGTGTGCAGCTATTGGGTCACTTGTATTCCTCGGTGAGGCGGGACCCCATCATGCTGATACCACATATCTTGTATCAGGTGGAGTGGAACATCATCCAGAAGATCAAACAATGTGGTGTTCAAAAAGTTATGGTACCTCTCTGCATTTAAATTTCCATTAAATACGTTGATTAGTAATGTGTTATTAAATAAGCAAACGCCAAAAATTTACATTAAACCTTTGCTGGGAATTACGCGTTCTGGTCGCACGTGGATTGTCCAGAGACCAAACATGGGCATTATGGAAATTATTGATACCGTCTGTTGAAAAATGGGATTCATTTGACCATAGAATTTTTGAAATAAAGTTGTTATCTTGAGCGTGCTGTTGTAAAATCCGATGGCAAACATTTAATCGTAGTTCAGTGTCTCCGTTATGCAATGCTTGTACACTTTGTCGATGATAAGGGTGTATCTTTTCTTGATTTATTGTTCGCCATACAAAACTTTCTGGTAGCCCCAAATTTTGTGCTAAGCGTCGTTCGGGTGCTAATTTCTGGTTCTCCAGTTACAGCCTTTATTACATTTTCAAGCTCTTGGACATTTACACCATGTTGACGAATTGACCTAAGAGGAGCGATAGTACCAGTTACGCATAGTCTTCTAAATGCTGCACTGAATATGGAAAGCGATGGTTGACGTCTATGAGGAAATCTATTTCAATATTCTCTTGCTGTATTACGAGTGTTTCCATTGCAGTCCATAAACAAACACAATGTCCGCATATTCTTTGTTAGAAAATGCATTCATTCCTAAGTCAAGTTTCACAAATACAAATTGTAACAAATAGTGATAGAAAGCATTAACATAAACAAACTATTTTTGACAGGTGATTACTTAAAATAACAATTAATAAATTTTGTTTTGCTAAATCATGGCTACCGTCAGCGGGGGAGAGATTGATAACAAAATGTTGTTTTTTGTTAACCATTTAAATATTTTTACGAGAATTCCAAATGTAACTGACATTATATAAAGTTATTTTGGTTTACTTTAAAGAGAACCTACTGAATTGGATTTAAAAACTAAGAATTCATAAGGAATCAATTATAAGTTGTTATCAATCTTATACTGAATTTGGGGCTACTTTGATAAGCCTTTGAAAATAGCTTAAAATTACTTAACACTGTTATACATATTATTATTATTATTGTCTTTATTGAACATTTTTTGAAAATTAATATACATTTGTACACATACAATTATTACAATTTTCACAGAAAAGAACAATCCCAAGGAGAAGTTCAGCTTGCTCTATAAACAGAACTCGCTGCTCTACCACTTAATCCTTGCTAATATAAAATTAAAATTAAGGACGTGTGTGTATAAATTAAGTAAATTACTACAATATCAAAACAAAAGTAACATAAAAGCTTTTAAACTAATTTTATTGGCCAGTATTGTTTTTTTAATAATAACCTCTTGTATTTGGTTTTAAATTGATTTAATGGAAGTGCTTTAAATTGATCAGGAACACTGTTGTACACCTTGGTAATTTTGTAGGAGAAACACTTTTTGTAAAATTCTTTGCGATGCACTGGTGGTGTGAGGGTGCCTTTAAACCTTACGTTTATAGTGTGCACATCAGATCTAAATACAATTTTATTATAAAGGTAGGGTGGCTTGTGGGAGTAGATAATATTATGATAAAAACATACAGATCTTAACAGTCGTCTGGAACTCATATTTAACCACTTTAATTCTAGTAGTTTGTGAGAAACATGTTGGTACTTGAATACCAAATATAAGTCTCATACAGGAGTTTTGCATTTTCTGTATTTTCTCTTATTATTAAAATCAAGAAATGAATCATAGACAACACTACAATAATTGAAATGTGATAACACTAGAGCCTCACAAACATACTTTTTTACTTTTATGGATAAGTATTGCCGATTACTATATACATATTTTAATGCAACGTAAGCTTTCTGCAAACATTTATTAACATGATAATTAAATTTCAAATCCGTATCTATGATTACACCCAAACTATTGAGAGTCTACAGGAATTAACTCATTATTATCAATAACAATGTGTAAATTCAATCCTAAGAATAGTGCTTTCAAATGTTTTGGCCCAAAAAGCATTAATTGTGATTTAGATGGATTAATTGCTAAGCAGTGTTGAAGTGAAAATTGAAACAATCTATTTAAATCTGCATTTAACTGTGAACAGGCTACGTGTGCAGTCTCTAATGGGAACGAAATGTAAAGTTGCGTATCATCAGCGTAGTAATGATAAGAACAATATTCTAATACAGTATTAAAACGAGACGTATAAACAGCATACAGTAAAGGACCTAATATTGACCCTTGGGGTACACCCGAACTTAAATCTATGGCATCAGATATGTCATTACCTATCTTAACTCTTTGGGTTCGGCGCTTAAGATAATCAACAAAGAACTTTAGGGCTGTTTCATCCAATCCAATAAATTTAAGAATTGCTATAAGCATGTCGTGGTTCAAGGTATCGAATGCCTTTGAATAGTCAATGTATACCACTATAGTTAACATGTCAGCATCTGTAGCTTTGACTATATCATCTACAAGAGTAGTTAACGCTGTTTCAGTACTGTGACCCTTTCTAAACCCAGATTGTTTCATAGGAAGAATATCATTTTCTCAATGTACTCCTTAATTGTTTTCGACTATTCGTTCTAATAGCTTAGAACACACACATAATATGCTAATAGGCCGTAAATTGTTAAAGCTAGATGGATTTTGAATTTTCGGTATTGGTTGTACCAGAGCTTGTTTCCACAGTTCCGGAAAGACACTTCCAGTAGACAAGAGTTGATAATATTAAGTATATATGGAATAATATGCGGACAACTGATTTTTATTATATGTATATTAATATTATCACTTCCCTCAGCTAGCGTACTGACAGAGTTAATGACCTTTACTATATCTGCATCACAAATTAACGAAAAAGAAAACGAATTAGTAATGTCAAATTTATGCGTACTATAATAATTGATAAGTACAGTTCTAGGGACTAAAGATGATTTGGACGCCGATCTTACAAAAAACGTATTAATTTCATTTGGATGTTTTAGACAATCTGGTAAAGTTGAAGACTTTATTTTTATTAAAGAATAAGATTTTAACATTTGCCACATTGGCTTCCCAGAAGTTAGATTACTTTCAATAAAAGCTTTTTTTTCACGAATTACGGCTTTATTGGTTAAATTGCGTAAGTGTTTGTAATAATTTCTATGATCTTCCGTCTTACTCTTATTATATCTTTGAAACGCAGAGTTTCTTAACGAGATCATGCATTGTATCGTGTCGGTCAACCATGGTGCAGGTTTTTTTGTAACGCGACGACATATAGGTGGTGCGTGGGTGTATGCTATGGACGATAGACATTCAGAGAAAAAATTTACTTTACCGTTAATGTTAGGCATATAGTATATCTTGGGTAAAGGCAGTTGTAGAAGATCTATGAGAAATGATTCAATGTTTATTTTTTTGTATAATCTGTAAGTACGAAAGACACTAATTTGCGGTATTTTAAGGGATAATTCACATAACACAAGTTCATGATCGGCAATGTTTTCAACACTAATGACGTCGACACGATTAACTAATTGTGTATCCGAGATGAACACCAAATCTAAAAGTGTTGCAGTTGTAGCTGTAATTCTAGTTGGTTTGTCAATAATTTGCGATAGATTAAACGAATTTGTCATATCTAGAAGCGCACTTGTAGAGGCATTATGCAAATTAAAAAAATTTATATTGAAATCTCCCACCAGGATGATTTCATCATAGCTTGGCGCTATAATTGATAAAGTACCTTCTAGTTCGTCTATGAATTTATTATAATTATATAGTTCCGATCTATAACATAATCCCATGCAGATATTTTTATTTGTTATGGTAAAATGTATCCAACATTGCTCAATGTTTGAATTAATCTCTATACTTTTAAATTGAATTGAGTGAGAAATATAAAAATCAATCCGCCTCCACGCAACCCCACCCTATCCCTACGCAAAGGCGGTAATTTGGTATGGTAATAGTAGCGTCATCAATACCTGAGTGCAACCATGATTCGCAAATTGCTAAAATATCGACATTATTACTTTCCATTAACTCTTTCACGGGCACTAAGCAATTAAGTAACGATCTGACATTTAAATGTGCAAACTTTACCTCTACTTCAGTCATAATAAAAGGTTATTATCAAAACTCAAAATCAAAATAACATAAACGCATGTTTAACATTTAGACCAATATTTTGCTATCCTGTCATGTATAACTATTAAACATAACTGTTATAAGTGATAATACATCAATTCACTTGTGTAATCACTATTAATTAATTAATATTTCCAAAATCAAAAAGTTTACGATAGAAAATACACAAACTATTATATAGCTTATCTGCTACACACTTAAATAATCAAATTTAAAACCTTTGCAAACTGTAATTAATACACAAAAGTTCAATAATATTTAAAGAGACAATAATGATTTATTACAATACCGCGTAACAGTTATAGTTACAATAGATTGCAACTTCCTACTCACGTGTTGTGTGCGTGCTCAAAAGAAGAATTTTATACAATTTAATTTATGACGTATGATATAGTGAATTGAGTTATAACGAGCAATTTACCAAAAATATATGTAATTCTAGTTTTGCATTATGTGATATGTAATGCAAAAAAATAAAATATATGTGATTTTTCAACAATAATTAAATTAAGCAATTAGATATCATTCACTGAACTAACTTGTTTTATGACACCGTTTGCTTTCACGTAGATATTTCCATCTCTGGACCACACATTTCTGAAGGTATACTTTTCAGAGGCAGCACGTAGAAGTTTAACCCGGTAACTCGTAAGATCTTCTTTGATAGATAGTTTACTCCCTTTTAACGATTTCTTTTTCGAAAAAACTAGTTGCCGGTGACGATATGAAACAAACTTCACAATAATAGGTCTGATGGCATTACTGTTCAATTTTCCTACCCGATGAACTCTGTCGATGTAGTCCATACTTAAATTAACTTTTAATTTCCCCGCAAACATATTTAAAATGCTTTCTAGAACATTTTCATTACTGCTTTCTGCCATACCGTAGATTCTAAGATAATTACGTCGCGTGTATTGTTGTAGCTTATCGTTTTCTTCTACACATGCAGCATTTGCGGCCTTTAGATTAACAACCTCAACCTTCAATTCAGAAATTATTTCATTTTGCACATTTAACTTGATGCTTAATTGTTCTAACACTGCATGTGTAACCGTACCAGTAACAACTTTGATAAAGTTGTCGTCTGTTAGCAATTTACTTGTTGTTGCTGATATTATTTTGTTAATGTCTTCTAGTTGATCACGAGTAAAAGGCATTTTCAAATATATTTCAATTTAACACTTTTAAGTAACTCACCAGTAAAGCAGCCAGAATGGAACAATGAATGATATTAATATTACATTGGCTAGATCACCATATCACGTTAATATCACAGAGCACACAGCTATACACGTCTATTCCGCACGACTCTCCATCTTATCTTGATTACCAATTTAGCCCCTGAAACTTTTGGTCAGACAGAAAAAAGTTAACAAACCGACCCTCTTGGGGTGAAATTGATAAATAATACAAAAATACTATAAACTAAATGAGATAATCAAACTAACCCCATAAGAAATAAAATCATTTATTTTATGCTGGACTTCCAGGTTTTTTTATAAGATTAAAATTATTGTTCTTAAAGAAATCTCAAAACCAGTTTATTATATAGTTACAATATATTTCATACAAAACTATTTAAACAGATAATAATCATATGAAATTAATTTGTAGAAAACACTAAACAAATTTAGGAAAGTTATTTTCCATACACATCAACAGTTTTTGAAAAAATATACTTTAGTCTTTCACCACTTTGCTGAATTTCTGGATTAGGTAAAATAGCTATAACATCACATTTTTTCACTTCAAACATGTCGTTCTCATCTACTTTAAAAACCTTTTTTGCTGTGTACATGCTTTTTAATCCCATCATTCTAAACTCTTCATTAGGTAGCTTTTCTTGAACAATAGCCACATATCTATACATTATAGTATTTCTTTTGCCTCCGGTGAACTTTACAAGAACAAAAGAGCCACAGTCCAATGTTTTTAGATTGACCTTCTCATATTCAACTTCTTTCTCTTCAATTACCTCTGAGATTACCTCACTTTCCTCGTCACTGTCAATTTCTTCATTTGATGTCTCATTTTCAACACTGCTTTCGTTGGCAACACTTTCGCCCGGAAAAACATTTAAATGTTTTTTCTGTTTAGGGGCAGGACGATTTAGTGAAGCATTATATCTTTGTTCTTTCAAGAACGTTATTAGTGACTCATTGAAATCTTCTCTAATGGTTTCCTTAATATCACCTCCAGGTAGTTTTTTTAAAACTTGTTGTGAATTGACAGGATGAATTCCGCAAGTTGAAAAACTACTGATTAAATCCCTCATAATTGAATGTACTTCTCCGTTTATTTTCAAAATTGTCCATGTTTTGCAGTGCTTCATTCAGAAGCTTTGGGAAATCTTCTTCCCTAAGGTTTGAAGCATGTGTGCTTTTCATTTTATACTGGAACAGAATGTTTCGCCATGTCACCTTTAAAGGTCTAAAAAATGACACATCAAGTGGCTGAGTGAGGTGTGTCAAGTTTTTAGGTAGAAAGATAAAAGCAATATTGTTTTGTTGACAATGATCAATCACTTCGTCTGTAAGATGTGCCACTAAGTTATCTCCTATGATAACTTTTCTACCGGGAAGCCTAACTGCATGAGGCAAGAATGTCGAAGAAAACCAATCGGTAAAGATTGCTGCATCTATCCAACCACTTTTCGATCTATTATACCGGCTACCTGAAGAGCAACAACGATCTGTGCAGCATGGGGTTCCTTTAGGGCCACATTCTGTCCAACGATCCCATATGTTGTCTGCCTTGTATATCACATAAGGCGGAAGCAATGTTCCTGAAGCTGAACTACAAAACATCACTGTAGTTGCACTTTTACTAAAATTGATTATGTTAACAGGATATTTCATTCCTCTTCTACAAAGAATTTGCCTTTTACCAGGATCATCAGCCATATTAGTCTCATCGTAGTTAAACAAATTTTCCTTTAGTATATCTCTAAAAGACTCCTCCAGGTTTGTAAAATATTCTTGTATTATACCAATAGAAATATCGGCTCGAGCTTTTTTAATATTAGCAGCAACTTTTCTGGTTAAATTGTCACGGTGCCGTTTTAACAATGAATGAACCTAATCTATACCAGGAATGTTGTTCTTAAACTTGCTAACTCGAATTCCACGTCGATCCAGAAAACTTTTTGTAATCATTTGAAGATCCAACGCAGTTAGTGGCATCCCCCAATCACTACATGTAGCAGCTGCATTTATAATCACTTTTTCTTCGTCAAAAGTAAAAACAGGTTGTCCTCCACATTTTTTGTCATGCAATCCGTGATATTTGTTATATAGTGTTCCATATAAGATGGCATATTCTTTAGCTGTTGGATGTAATGACCAGTTATGAACAACTTTTTCGAGTGCTTTGTCTAAAGTATTTTCTGAAAAATTTTGGTACATTCTTGTACCCAGCTTTTTCTTATATTCTTACCATATTTACAATTTACACTATCCTGCAACAAAAAGGGTATTGTCAAGATAACGCCGCAAAAAAATTATTTAATAACACTAAAATGGTTTATCAATCTCACCCCAAAACCTGATCAAAGTCACCCCCCATTACAATTATGGCTGCCACTATCTGATATGAAATGTAATATTTCTGTACACTACAGTATTAGTAGACAAGATATTATGGAATAATGATACGACTTTTTTATCTTGCTAGTCCCACTTTGGATGTCAGTGATACGAATTTTGTAGTTTTTATTATGGTGGGCGCTAGTGAAACTTATTTTTCTTAATGGGCGCCAGTAAACAAAAATCTTCCGACATAGCTAGGGGTCTATTCCTGGGTAGAGCAATAAGAAGTGGGGGGGTAAGTCGAATTTTGTTTGCAAACCAAAGCTAAACTAAATTAAATACGCGCCACTAAGTCCTGAGATAATCACAATAATAGCAGAGCACAATTCTAAGGGCGGACGTAGAAACCCAAAGATAAAACGATCGCCTTCGTCAACAAAAATCTGTCTTATAAAAATAAGACGCAGCTCCTGTAAGAAATTGCAAAGATTAAACAAATAAAAATGTAGAACACCATTTGTGTCCTATAAAGGTATCAAGAATAAAAAAATGTATATCCAATATGATATTGGCACAAAATTATTACTCAAAAATTCTACCTTTGTGTTATCAGATTTGATTGCATTTGACCAAAATAAAAGCCTCAAAGTTTAACTAATTGTTTACTAAAAAAAACTCTCTTTTAAAATTTCGAAACTTTTTAACAAGTAAAAAAAATTTCATCATTAACATCTATATCAAAGTCAAGGTTTTGGCTTTTTAAAACAAACAACTGCTCTTCAAACATAAACTTGATTTAAACATTTGATTAAAAATAATTTGTAGCCATAATACACTGAATTAACGTTTCTAACCTGGGCAGATCTTTTCAGGTAGATTACAGTTTCTAAATTCTTACGCAGCGTGTCTTGAAATTTTCATATTTAGATTCTATAATTTATATGTAGATAAAAGCTAATCACAAAAATAGGATTGTTTAGTTTAAATTCTATGACAGCTGCACGAAGCATCTGCTTTCATGACATCTGTCAACTGTGCAACACAAAAAAAATTATGAGGTCGAAAACATACCTTGAAATTATCTAAGGTTCAAATGGAACAAAGCTTGTAATTATATAAACCTAACTTAACAAAATTTCGTTCTATGGCTTGTAAAACCAGTTCAACAATAATTGAGAATTAAACAGATTACATGTTCGAAAACATAATAGCAACTTTTCGAGCTTTATATGATAGTCTGTTTATCAAATTTTTACGACATTCAAAACACATGCAAAAAATTTCTTATATCTAATAACGAACCGAACTGCCTCTGTTGCTCCAAGACAAATCTGGATGGAAATTCATAATCTCCAAACAATGTTACTAGCCATTCCTAATTTGGGACGACTGCAATCACAACCAATATCTATCATTTTTCGTTGACTAGTTCTTAGTTAACAAATTCTTAGTTGACAAATTCTAAATTGACAAATCCTAAGTCGACAAATCCTAAGTGACGAATCCTAAATGATGCGCTAAATAAATGAAACCAAATTAAATTAGTTCGTAAAATGTATACTTTACCAACTGTTAGTAGAAGGTATCAAAATAGTTTCAGGTCTAGCACGACCTGACCTGCTTACATTAGTAATTTATTCGAAGGTCGCTTGCCTCTAGCCGGGAATACATCTTGATACGGCGGTTGCTAGCGAGCGACTAACTCGACGAAGCGAGAACCGAATGATATCGGCGTTAGAGGTGGGGAATACAAAAGAAACAGCTAGAGATGCTTGACGAAGTAACTTTATGTCACACAGATATTTTAATATAAGAAGATTAATAAAGAATAAGGCACGCTTAGCGCATTATCCTCATAATTCAATGCGAATAATTATTGCTGAAATTAAACATGTTACAATACCTTAATTATAAATTTATCTTTCACGGAGATAAAACTCACTTTTGTAACACCTAATTTTCCAGCTCACAAAAAATAAGAAAAACAAGACACTTTTTCTGAATGCATTTAAAAATATTTATGCCTCTAGAAACACAAAGCACATATGAAGGATGTGGCTAAGCTTGCTTCTAGTTTACAAATAGCGGGGAATTTAAATTAAATAGAAACATCTTAAGTTTGATCAAAGGCAGTACTACATTTTTTCAACTTAAAAATTGTAAAAGCTCTATAACTTCTGAACAAAGAAAGATAGGACATAAGTTTATATGAACATTTTTTCATGAAATTAAATTTACTTTTTAGTGCCAAAGTTTGTAAAGAGGCTAATGAATCACCCTGTATAATGTAAGTTGTAATTTACTTATTGTAACTTATTGCTGTTGTGGCATTTACTATTACATGTGTACCCTATAGAAATATATTTACATTTTTTGTTCACACAGTGTTTTTTACATTGGCAACGTACATATCATTGAGTGGTACCCGACACAACATTTTCCAATAGCACTTCTAATATTTATTTCTGTGTCCTCTTTAATATCAGACAGGAATAGAAAGTTTTGTTTGCATATTTCAAATTGATTACGCGAAAATAATTGTTTCAATATACCATGTACAGTTGCAAGAAGATAAAAATTATCTTCAACACCTATGATTATAGCTAACATGTTTCTATGGTCAGAACGACTTCTTTCGGCATCTGGAATGGATACACATGCCGTCATACCAACAGTACCAGGTTTAAATTTCTTACTGGAAACCTGTAACATCCTTTCTGCTTCCCTTTTTTTGAGTTTCTTGGCACTGGAGTCTTATGTTTTCTATATTATTTCTATTTTTAAAATGAAAACATAAAGCATCACCTAAACATAACAAGCAGTTCTGTGATGTACCGCAACACTATTCAACCTTTAAATTTTGTGTTTCATCAATTGATTCTATTGGTAAAATAGTGATGTCTGTAGCAACATCTCGTAAAGCTATTGTTACATAATTATTTTCAGCTGGTACTATGGCAGAATTTACAAAATCAAAATTTTCCGCTATTACTACTGTAGATCTGTCTAATATTTCTGTAAAAAGCATGTTTTCATGTTTTTCATTTTTCACAAATTTATTAGTTACTTCGCCTTCTTTTACTTCACCAATTGCGTTAGCATCGGTAGATTCTTGGCCAAGAACATCCTCATCCCCAACGTATGAACCTTTTAACATTTTTAATTCTTCCTTGCTCTTTAGCGTATCTATTTTGTCCGAAGAAATAGGCATACTGTTTAAACCATCTCTACAAGAGACGCCAAATAGAGCTTCATATGGACTTCTTTCAATTCCGGAGTGAAAGCATCTATTTACAAAATAAACTTGATGACAATTTTTTTTATACTTCTATGTAGGAACCTACTGATTTTTAGAGAACTGCACAAACCGCAGACTTTTGTTCCACTTTGTTGAATCGTGTCTTTCATCCACGATACAAGCTTATTCTATATATCCTGATTCGTCCTCTCTACTGAACCTTGAGACTGGGAATGTCATGGTTTCCCATGCACTATTCGACATTGTGGCCATACTTGGACTAATTTTTCGATAACCTACATTATTAAACATAAACAACAGCCATAGTTTACAATTTTTTAATAATTTTTGGTTAACCACGTGGTTGGCAAATTCTCTGCCATTATCGCTCTGCAATACACATGAACTTCCCAAGTCTGTGAATACATCCAGAAGATTGTTAGCTACTTCTCTAGCTGTTTTTGTTTTCAGTGGACGTAAACAGATATATTTAGTTAAATGATTTTGGTATATGAAAATAAATTTATAAATTTGATCAGGACTTGTTCGCAAATCAATTAAATCTACCTGGCATCTTGAATTCAAGATATTTGAATAATAGATTTGATCACAATTCCTTTTCCAACTTTGTTTCTTTTTAATTGACAATTTTCACATCCATCCATAAATAAAGCCACAATTTCCTGAGTTATATTGATGCATTTTTCATTAATTAATTTCATAGTAATTTTTCTTCCGCCATGTCCTGTTGCCTGATGAGATGCTTTTATAATAACATACAATTCATTTATATGAACTATTATTTTGCCTGTTTGTTTATTTAGCAGTGTATAAACCGTATTTACTCGCTGCAGATCATAATGTTTAAAAAGTTCATAATTTTAAAGGAAATATATACTCTCCAAGTGGGTTTGTAAAATTCAAATATAAAATATAAAAATGTCACAAAATTTTCCCACATCAAATTCTTTAATAATTAAGCAGCTACATGTTTCGAGGAAAAACTATTCTCATCATCAGGTTAATCAAATCCAAATGGAATAATACAATTAAAACATCTAAAATCTACGAATATAGTTCCTAAAAATTTTTAGGAACCATATTTGTAGATTTTAGACGTTGTTTTAGTTGTATTATTCCTGTTCGCGCTGATAAAACAAAATAAACAAAATAATAATATATAGTGGACTGTGACTAAACAAATTTACTTACCCCAGGACAATATCTTGAACACTAAATATCAGAACAGAGGAAAGCGATGATAAGAATCCTGATATAATAAATTAATACCACTTAGGGTTCCCAAATAATTTTGCACAAACTTAATCTCACAACTACACCTAAAGCTCCTTTTCCATATACATATCAAGCTCAACTGAACTCCTTTTCTTTTATCTGCCAGGTGTTTTAATAACAGCTGGCTAAGATAAAAGTGTATCAAATTAAAATAATGCAATGACGCAAACAATTCCATTTGGATTTTATTAGCCTGATGATGAGGATAGTTTTTCCTCAAAACATGTAGCTGTTTGATAATTATCAAACAATTTGATGTGGGAAGATTTTGTGACATTTTTATATTTTATATTTAGACGTTTAATAAGGCAATTATCACTTTTGTTTTCACTAGAAGGTCCCTTAGCCCACAAAATCATTAACCTATCCACAAGCCTTTTATAGTCGGTTTCAGTACACAGCTTTGAGTTTTTAGCTTTGTTTTTATACAGTTGTTCCATGGGTTCATTAAATTTTTGTCTGTGATCTATGGTTAATTAAATTTATCCATTTATTACAACAGAAACACTGAAAAAAGACCAAAGCACAACAAGATCGCATAACCTAATTTATAACAAACTTAACCAGATCATATAGTGACTGATTAGTTTACATACTAATTAGATCATTGGTGAATATTGTGTATTGCCAGAACAACAACATTTATTCTAGGCAGTTCAAATTAGATAGTTTTCAAACTAACCAAAAAACATTCGCTATTTTATTGACTTTCAACGCAGTAAGTGTACTAACCGTGTGTTTTCGTAGGTTTATGAACGAACCGGGTAGTATGCAAACTATTTAAATTTGTTGGTTAGTTTAACAAAATCTGCTTTTTCTATTAAATTATTCATTAGTTTGGTTACTTTGTATACTATCTGGTTAGTATCTAAACTAGCTAGTTTTGCACTTTACTCGTAACATATACATAACTTAGAGACATTATTAGCTCTGGGATAAACATAACACTTTGCACAGTAGGACATTCCCAAAAGTACTAAATAATATAACCTAACCTCATTACACAGCCAGTAACAAGAATGAAGTTAAAAGCAAGTGTAACTGGATCCGCTCTAGTGGTTATGTCATCAATTTCGATCCTTAAACTTGATTCAACCCTTTTGTCGAAGGAAGTTGAGTTCAGTGCTTTGACCCTGTCTGCAAAGTTTTTATATCGATTATTTCAACTTGCTAACTTCGTTCGTTTTGACTTCGACCTCATTGAGTGCATCAAGATAAATGTAGTAATTGTATTAGCACTTGTGCCTATTTGAGTGTACTTTTCAGTAGTAAAACATTTCAAACTATAACCTATCTTTAACACCATTTTCATACATTTATCCCATTGGGTATTTTTTGTTAGTAGTAAAACGTCTCTAACAGTAACCTAGCCGTAACACTCTTTTTGCCCATGTATTTTACTTGGTATTTTGTCTTAGTAATAAAACATTCCTAACACTAACCTAGTCTCTATACTATTTTCGCACATGTGCCCTTTCGAGTATATTTCTTAGTAGTAAAATATTCCCAACAATAACCTATCCTCAACACAATTTTCACTTATGCAGACATTTCGAAATTTTGTCTTAATAGAGAAGAATTATTATTGGATGGTGGGTGACATCATATGTGCAATAGGTTAAATAAACTTTGAACATCAAGTTTCTGTGTGCTACAATACGACCTACAAGCATTATGCTGGCATTATAGTTTCAATACATCTTCATTAATACCTAATCTATTGTGTAAAATAAAATATTATTTAGATGGTTCCCAATTACGCTGACAATATCTCATCATCATCATTAGGTCTTGAATCCTACAACTGGTTAGATGCATACCATCATTGTTCCCTATTCTGAACTAACCTACACATTTCCCTGAAATTTGCACAGTCTGCATCTGTCACTATCTGATCTAGATCTATATCTACTTGCTTTTTCCTATCTCTGCTTATAATATATCTCGTACTATTCCCCAAAAATACCTTAGAACGTATTCTGCTCGTCTATTTCTCCTCATTTTTTTTCCACAGATATTTTTATTCCCCTACTATTTCTATAACCTATTTGTTATTAACTTTGTCTGTCCATGATATCCTCCTCATACATCTGAAGCACCACATTCCAAAAGGTCACTACCGTTTTTCTGTTTGCTTTTCCTACTGCCCGTATTTCATAGGCATACTGTGCTGTGCTCCACACATATGCTTTCAACAAATTTCTTCTTGTTTTTATGTTTGTTGTCTTTCATCATAGGCACTGTTCTTTCTTGTTAGTTGCAGTTTGGTCCCCTTCTATTGTTTTACAATTATAACCCCTATTTCTCCGACATTCAGTGGTTGTTAAAGGGAAAGGCGGTTTCGTGGCGTGGTTGGTATGTGTGTGACTTCCACGCCCAAGGTCTTAGGTTCGAATCCCAACACAGTCCGCTTGAAAAATGTTAAGCGAGCATTTTTCACAAAAATACATCCTCGTTCGGATGAAAGATAAAATGGAGGTCCCATGTGTGAGTGTTGTCACACACGTTAAACATCCCTACCTTGCTTGGAGCAGCAAGGATTCAGCAAAATTCAAAATTTTCCAGGTAAGAAAATACTTGCTCCCTGGCCAATGTAGTACCTTAGGGTGGAGCATTGGAAAAATCACATGTAAGGTTGTGAAGGGAGGTAAGCAGCCTGTGGCTGTCAAGATTCCCCGACACTTAGACATTTACTGAATTAATAATTTTCCAGTAAATCCTTTCACATAATTAACATTATTCGAGAATATTGTCCAACCAATACTTGTCGTTGCTTATAGTAATCATCATGCTTAAGTACAGTTACTTTTTATGTCATTAGTTGTCCATCTTTAGACTGGTTGGATGCGTACGTCCATTGATTTCTATTCTGAGCTAGCCTAAACATTTCCCTGAAATTCCTACAGCCTACATCTTTCACTATCTGTGTGCAGTAGTCTAACCTAGGTTTACCTCTTCTTCTTTTTTTCCTATCTCTGCTTCTAATATATTCCGCAGTATTCCCCCATGCCGTAGTATGCGGTCTATCATCCTATCTCTCCTATTTTTTACAGTTTTCCACATATTTCTTTCTTCCTTTACCATTTTTAGTACATCTTCGTTCCTAACTTTGTATGTCCATGATATCTTCATCATAAGTCTGTAGCACCACATTTCAAAGGCTTGTACCTTTTTCTTGTCTGCTTCTCCTACTGTCCAGGCTTCACATCCGTACAGTGCTGTGTTCCACACATATGTTTTAAGCAATCTTTTCCTTGTTTCTACGGTTGTTGTCTTTGAACACAGTAGTTGCTTTTTTTTGTTAAATGTAGCACGACTTTGTGCTAATCTTTGTTTTATATCTTTTGCGCTTTTTCCATCTTACGTTATTTGGCTTCCTTGGTAGCAGAAATCCTTAACCTCTTGTAAGTTCTTGTTACCTATTTGTACTCTTGTTTTTTATTTATTTTTCCCTCCTTAGCATACTAGTACTATAGTTATATTTTTGCTAATTTTCATACCGTATCTCTCTGTTAGAACCATTTCCATTTCATTAAGAACAGCTTCTAACTCTTCCTTGCTAGATGTTAATACCGCTATATCATCTGCAAATCTAAGCATATCTATTTTTTGTCCCTGCATAGTAATTCCAAATGTCTTCCTGCATTCGACAGTATTCATTACCTCTTCAATGCACTAGTTAAAAATTAATGGGTATAGGGAACATCCCTGTCTCGCCCCTTTCGTAATGTTTACTTCTCTACATTCCTGCTCTAATTCTATTACTGCTGTTTGCTCTTTGTATAAGCTATGAACTATTCGTCTATTCCTATAACTCATTCCTATATTTTTGAGTGTTTTGAACATTTTTTTCCATTTTACATTGTCGAATGCTTTTTCCAGATCTACAAACGCAATATACATGCTTCCCCCTTTTTATATTGTTTTCTCTATTATCACTCTCAAAACTGAAATAGCCTCCCTTGTTTCGGCTAAACCCAAATTGAACTTCTGTTAGTAATCCTTTAGCTCGTTTTTTTATTCGTCTTTGTACAATTCTAGTTAATATTTTTTACACATGTGCTGTCAAACTTATTGTTCGAAAATTTTCAAATCTATCCGTGCCTTTCTTTTTTGGTATAGTTACTATGATGTTACGTTTGAAATCTTTGGGTATCTCATCTGTTTCATACATATAGCTTACAAGTTGAAAGAGACGTTCAGTTACTGCTTGTCCAGCGGCTTTTAGTGTTTCTACTTGCACCTGATTTGTACCCGGCGCCTTACCATTTTTCAGACCCTTTAATGCTAATTCAAACTCATCTCTAAGTATAGGATATCCCAAGTCATCATTTTCAATGTTTGATTCCTGTTCTAATGCAGTTAGTTCCTCTCCTGCATATAAATTCCCTATATATTCTTGCCATCTACCCACTTTCTCTACATTTTCTATAATGACTTTTCCTCCCACGCCCCTTATATTTTTGCTATACGGTTTTATATTCCTAAAATTAATTCCAATTAGTTTGTATGCTTCATCTGTCTTTTCCCCTTCCATCTTAGTTTGTACCTCTTTGCACTTTTCATCAATCCATTGTTCTTTAGCTTTCCTGCATTTGCGAATAATTTTCCATTTTATGGCTTTGTATCTCTGTTTTCCTGTTTCGTCTGATTTATTTTTGTATTTTTGTCTTTCTTCTATTAAATTCAGGATATCCTTTGTTATCCATGGTTTCTTATTTTCTTTTTGTGTATACCACAGAATATCTCTGGTCGCCATGTCTAGGCTGGATTTAATGTTATTCCATTCTGTTTCTACTTCCACGGTATCAGATATTCGAATATTTCTTGAATATCTTTATCTTCTAGTTTCCTCAAAGTCAAAGTGCCTTTTTTCAAATTTTTAAATTTAAGTGCGGCCTTCATAATTATGATATTGTGGTCAGTGTCTATTTATATTTATATTTACCTTATTTCACCAATATTCAGTGGTGCATGAAGGAGGGTTAAGCATCATCACGGCTACTAAGATTCCGTAACATTTAGGCATTTGCCGAATAAATCTTTTCACACCATTAATATTAGTTGAGAATATTGCGAAATCAACACCTGTAGTTGTTTATAATAATCATTGGGTTTAAGTACAATTTTTTTTGTCACTAGGTTTTCCGTCTTGGAACAGGTTGTATGCATACCTCTATTGATTTCTATTCTGAGCTGACACACACATTTCTTTGAAATTTCCACAGGCTACTTCTTTAACTATCTGTGTGCACTAGTCCAACTTAGGTCTACTTTTACCTCTCGTATTTCCTATCTCTGTTTCTGTTATATTCTGCACCATTCCTTCATGCCTTAGTATCTGACCTATCTTCCTATTTTTCCAATTTTTTACTATTTTTCACATATTTCTTTCTTCCCCTACCATTTCTAGAACCTCTTTGTTCTTAACTTTGTCTGTCCATGATATCTTTGTCATATGTCTGTAACACCACATTTCAAAGGTTTCTATATTTTTCCTGTCCGTTTCTCCACAGTTTACAGTCGTACAGAATGGTCTGATTGGCTACAAACCGTTAATTCCTTTTACCATAAAAAGTCTGCTGCCTTACAACTTGTTAAAAAACCCTTCGATAACCGCCCACATTTACCCATCTCGATTGGTTCCTTAAATGTAATAGCTTTACTGGACACAGGTTCCTCATGCTCCCTCATAAACTACGAAGGTCTACAACAATTATCTAAACAAAACATTAAAATTCAAATTGCTCCTGAAAAAATTTCTAATATATTCCGCACTATTCCCTCATGCCGTAGTATGTGGCCTATCATCCTATCTCTCCTATTTTTTACCGTTTTCCACATATTTCTTTCTTTCCCTACCATTTTTAGTACCTCTTCGTTTTTAACTTTGTCTGTCCATGATATCTTCATCATACGTCTGTAGCACCACATTTCAAAGGCTTTTACCTTTTTCTTGTCCACTTCTCCTACTATCCAGGCTTCACAACCGTACAGTGCTGTGCTCCACACATATGCTTTCAGCAATGTTTCCTTGTTTATATGTTTGTTGCCTTTGAACTTAGCAATTGGTTTTATTGTTAAATACGACACGGCCTTGCGCTAATCGTTTTTTTAGATTTTTTGCACTTTTTTCCTTCTATTGTTTTCTAATAATATACCTTATTTCACCAGTATTTAATTGTACTTATCATTACAAATTTTATGCGTATTTCTTAGAAATTTTTTTAATTTTGAAACAACTTGTTACCTCTGTTGTCCACCCATAGCAATTAACCAGCAGCACATCTATTTATAGAGTTATTTTACTAGTTATGCCATATGTTTTAACCTTTAATGCTAGTGATCGTAAATTGCACATATACAGTGCTGAACGTCGTGTTTGGCAATTTTTTACTACTTATTTATTTGTAATTTGTAAAAACTATAAATTTTTAATTAGAAATTTCACACGTGTTTACATACACATTTATATTAAAATAATATTATGAGGCCTTTTTTTCAACCTCTGATGGGCTGTAATAAATGACAAGTGTATATAAACAAATGATTTGATTAATAAAGCATATGTACACTTATGGTTACTTTTTGATAAAATTGCTAACAATGAATTGAAATGACTGTTAACATTGTCTTTAAGCTTCTAGTTAGTTTAGATGCACTTCCGTCCTAGCGACTTCTTCATTCAGTTTAATTAGGTCGGAACTCTTGCACCGTTTCTCTGAACGTTATAAGGGTAAGGTGGACCTACAGAGTTTTAAAAGAAAACTCTGGCGGGACTAGTATCGACCTTCGTGGCTGCGATAGATTAACAAAAGACTATTGTCAGGGATGGGTAATATATTTCGTGGACATGCTAAAGACATGAACAGATAAGGAACAAAAATCTCAAACACATATATGCACGGTCACTCACTGTGCAGTAGCCACCTGCCGCTTGTCTAACATTTATGAGGAATGATTGGAGGTTGAAAAAATAGCCTTTGTAATATGCATCTTACTGTTTTTGGTTGATTTGTTGAGACCAAATCGAAAATATTAGAAATTACCATACTAAATTAAATTAACGTACAGTATTAATAATATTTTGACTCCTTTTTTTACATCGGCATCTTCTAAAAATATAGTATGCCAAATGCTGTACATTGCAAAACAAAATTTACACCACACAATTACTTTACTAGATATTTATTCTTTTTTCTAGATAAAATACATATCATGTTTCATGTAAAAAACACCTAAGATACATCAAATATATTTTAAAGAAATCTAAGCAAATGTTTTTTTTATGGATTTTTTTGTATGTCACCATAGAAATTATTAAAAACGTATTTCTAGTAATTTTTATAATCCTTTGTTTTTACATGTCATTTTACAATAGTTATTTATGATACAAGTGTGTGAAGTAGGGCTTTTATGCACGAATTGCGAGGTTTAAGGCACAAGCTGTAGACGAGTACCTTAATCGCAAGAAGTGCATAAAAGTCCTTCACACACATGTATCATACAAAATTTTATCTACAAACTAATTTGGAAAGTATAATATACTTCTTAATTATATAACTTTTGTACACGAATATTTGCAAAATATAACACGATTTCATTTTGTTCGCTCGGAAAAAAGTGTGATGATAAAATTCGAACAAATGCCAATATTACCAATTACAGTTATTACTTGTCTAGGGCTCTTGCCTTAAATACAAAAAACGCATTTAAGTCCTGATACATATTATATTGCACAAAAATGAATCTGTAAACTAATTTTAAAGCAAAATAATAAACAACTTATTTCACAGAAAATACAATATATGTTTAACACAAGATCAGTTTATTTACTTAGAATTAATACTGATCGTCAAAATTGGGCAATTGCTAATATTACTTATTATGACGTAACTTTTTCATTAGCTTGTTTATTTATTGCATCCATTGTATATGTTATAAGAGGTCGATGGTTCTTGAGTACTTGTTCCAAAGATCTTTTTGTTGTTTCTTTTTTAGTTTGCAAAGAATTTTCTATGTAGCCCTCTGCGACGGTGGAGGATTTCCATCCACCATGTCTTTTGATTGCAAAAATATCCGCACCAGAATCTACCAATAAGGAAGCGGACGAACTCCTGAAAAAATGACCCGTATAGCTTTCAGGACATGGAAGATTAAGAAATTTTGCAATCAGAGAAGGAATTTTGCAAATTGGTTGATACCGACGGGCTGCTTTGTACACTTATTATTTCTGTAAAAGACAAAAAAACATTTATGATCTTTTGTGGTCGTAAACTGGTATATTTTCCATATATTTGTAAAAAATTCACAATTTTATCATTGTTGTTAACAACAGTGAAAGTTCTCGGTATTTTGTTTTTGCATTCTCGGCTAGTGATTATTAAATCACTTTTAGTGTCTTGATGTCGTCTATAAGAATTTCCACTATTCCTGTCGTTGGCATGCCCCATAAAATTCAAATATTATCGTAACCCAAATATTTATATATTTATACAAAAACTCCCATTTCGAATGGACCTGCACCTTGCCGAAGTTCTAGATTACTAGAACAGGTGAAATGGCTTGCGTTTTCTAATGAGCTAAAGAGCCAAACTACAGGTCCAACCAAAGTAGTAGGGTCGTTAGTGAGGAACCAGACTAAGACAGGTCCCCCGAAAGAGGGAAGCGGCTCTTTCGGTACTTAGATTGGCAGAGACCATAGGGGTCAGTATGGCAGTCTAAGACACACTACCGCGATGTGGAAGGCAACGGGAAACCACCACATTACCTCCCAAGTACACAGCGTACCTAAATTATAATAAAATGATGGCATTCTCTGGGGTAAAAGATTCCGGAGTTAAAATAGTCCCCCATTCGAATCTCCGGGAGGGGACTACTTCGGAGGATGCGATCGGAAAGTCAAGAATAAGAGTCGGGAACATTTTGCGAGTCGGAGCGTGGAATGTTAGAACTATGAAGCAAGTGGGTAAGCTAGAGAAACTAAAAATCGAAATGAATAGGTTATCATTAGACATAGTAGAGATCAGCGAAGTTCGGTGGCCAGAGGCGGGAGATTTTTGGAGTGGAGACTTCAGGGTAATTCGTACAGGAGTCAAGGAAGGAAATTTGGGTGTGGGGATAGTTATGCGGAAAAAGATAGGATACTGTGTAGAAAATTACTTACAAAAGAATGAAAGAGTACTCATGGTTAGATTAGAATCTAAACCGGTAAACACAGTAATAATACAAGTATACATGCCCACCTCTAGCTACAGTGACGAAGAGGTAGAAGCAATCTACAAAGATATCGAAGACATATTAAGACATGTAAAAGGACATGAAAATTCAATAATTACGGGGGATTTTAATGCAGTGGTAGGTCAGGGTAGGGAAGGAGCGATAGTAGGTTTATTTGGTTTAGGCACTAGAAACGACAGAGGAAATAGGCTGGTAGAAGTTTGCGACAAGAACAATTTAATCATTACAAACACATTATTTCAACATCATGCTAGAAGACGATATACGTGGAAGATGCCAGGAAGATATCAAATAGATTACATTCTTGTTAGACAACGGTTTAGAAATCAAGTAAAAGACTGTAGAAGCTACCCAGAAGCAGATATAGACACTGACCACAACATCGTAATTATGAAGGCCGCACTTAAATTTAAAAATTTGAAAAAAATAAATGGAAAAAGGCACTTGGACCTACAGAAACTAAAAGAGAAAAATATTCAAGAAAGATTCGAAAAAAGGTCAAATGAATTGCTCAAAGATATCGGGAAAATATCTGATACTAAGGAAGTAGAAACAGAATGGAATAACATTAAATCCAGCCTCAACATGGCGGCCAGAGATATTCTGGGGTATACACAAAAAGTAAATAAGAAACCATGGATAACAAAGGATATCCTGAATTTAATACAAATAGAGATACAAAGCCATAAAATTGAAAATTATTCGAAAATGCAGGAAAGCTAAAGAACAATGGATTGATGAAAAGTGCAAAGAGGTACAAACTAAGATGGAAGTAGGAAAGACAGATGAAGCATACAAACTAATTAGAATCAATTTTAGGGATATAGAACCATATAGCAAAAATATAAGGGACGCGGGAGGAAATGTCATTATAGAAAATGTAGAGAAAGTGGGTAGATCGCAAGAATATATAGGGAATTTATATGCAGGAGAAGAAGTAACTGCATTAGAAAAGGAATCAGACATTGAAAATGATGACTTGGGATATCCTATACTTAGAGATGAATTTGAAATAGCATTAAAGGGTCTGAAAAATGGTAAGGCGCCGGGTACAGATAAGGTGCAAGCGGAGACTCTAAAAGCCGCTGGTCAAGCAGTAACAGAACGTCTCTTCCAACTTGTAAGCTATATGTATGAGACAGGCGAGATACCCAAAGATTTCAAACATAACATCATAGTAACTATACCAAAAAAGAAAGGCGCAGATAGATGTGAAAATTTTCGAACAATAAGCTTGACAGCACACGTATCAAAAATATTAACTAGAATTGTGCAAAGACGAATGGAAAAACGGGCTGAAGAAATACTAGGAGAAGACCAATTTGGGTTTAGGCGAAACAGGGGAACAGGGGAGGCTATCTTAGCTCTGAGGGTGATAATGGAGAAAACAATAGAAAAAGGGGAAAGCGTATATATAGGGTTTGTAGATCTGGAAAAAGCATTTGACAATGTAAATTGGAAAAAAATGTTTGAAATACTCAAAAAGATTGGAATGAGTTATATGGATAGACGGATAGTACATAGCTTATACAAAGAGCAAACAGGAGTAATAGAATTAGAGCAGGAACGTAGAGAAGTAAACATCAGGAAAGGGGTAAGACAGGGATGTTCCCTATCCCCATTAATTTTTAACTTGTACATTGAGGAGGCAATGAATACTGTCAAATGCAGGAAGACATTTGGAATTACTATGCAGGGACAAAAAATAGATATGCTTAGATTTGCAGATGACATAGCGGTATTAGCATCTAGCAAGGAAGAGTTAGAAGCTGCTCTCAATGAAATGAAAACGGTTCTAACAGAGAGATACGGTATGAAAATTAACAAAAGTAAAACTAAAGTACTAGTATGCAAAGGAGGCAAAAATAAATCAAAAACAAGAATACAAATATGTAACACGAACTTACAAGAGGTTAAGGATTTCTGCTACCTAGGAAGCCAAATAACGCAAGATGGGAAAAGCACAAAAGATATAAAACAAAGATTAGCATAAGGTCGTGCTACATTTAACAAGAAAAAGCAACTACTATGCTCAAAGACCACAAACATAGAAACAAGGAAAAGATTGCTCAAAACATATGTGTGGAGCACAGCACTGTATGTCTGTGAAGCCTGGACAGTGGGAGAAGCGTACAAGAAACAGGTAGAAGCCTTTGAAATGTGGTGTTACAGACGTATGATGAAGATATCATGGACAGACAAAGTTGAGAACGAAGAGGTACTAAAAATGGTAGGGGAAGAAAGAAATATGTGGAAAACGGTAAAAAATAGGAGAGATAGGATGATAGGCCACATACTACGGCATGAAGGAATAGTGCGGAATATACTAGAAGCAGAGATAGGAAAAAAGAGAAGAAGAGGTAGACCTAGGTTAGATTACTGCACACAGATAGTGAAAGATGTAGGCTGTAGGAGTTTCAGTGAAATGTGTAGGCTAGCTCAGAAGAGAAATCAATGGAGGTACGCATCCAACCAGTCCCATGATGGATAAATTAATGATGAAGAAAGTAGCTGGAGTTAAACATGATATTTATTATAAGCAACTACAAGCATTGGAGGGGCAATATTCTCGAATAATGGTAATTGCGTGAAAGCATTTACTGGAAAACTATTATTTCGGCAAATGTCTAAGTGTTGGGGGATCTTGGCAGCCACAGGTTGCTTAACCCCCTTCAATAAATCTCTGTGAAATAGGGCATAATATTAAAAAACAATATAAGGGGAACCGAGCTGTATTACTGTGTGAGAATTTCAGGGAACCATGTAGGTCAGTTTAGAAAAGAAATAAGTGCAAGTACATGTCCAACCAGTTTTGAGACAGGAAACCCAATGACGAAAAAATAAGCGCAGATAAATCTGATGATTATTATAAACAACTAGTTGTATGTTGTGAAATATCTGCAACTAATGTTGACTGTGCGAAAAGACATATTGGAAAAAATATTAAATCAGTATATGTTCAAGTGCTGGGGGAACTTGGCAGCCACAGGCTGCTTACCCCCCCTTCGCAACCACTGAATGTCGGATAAATAGGGTATATAATGGTAAAACAATAGAAGGTGACCGAACTGCATCTAACAAGAAAGAACGGCACCTATGATGAAAGACAGCAAACATAGAACAAAAAGTTGTTGAAAGCGTGTGTATGGAGCACAGCACAGACAGTATGCCAACGAAATACGAGCAGTCTGAAAAGCAGACAGAAGAACAGTAGCGGCCTTTGAAATGCCGTGCTTCAGATGTTTGAGGATGGACAGACAAAGTTAATAACAAATAGGTTATAGAAACAGTAAGGGAACAAGGATATCTTTGGGAAAAAATATGAGAAGTAGAAGCGCATAATACGTTCTAAGGCATTTTTGGGGAATAGTATGTGATATATGACAAACAGAGATAGGAAAAAAGAGGCGGATGTAGACCTAGATCAGATAGTGATACATGCAGACTGTGCAAATTTTGGGGAAATCTGTAGGTTAGTTCAGAATAGGAAACAATGATGGTACGCGTCTAACCAGTTTCAAGACTGAAGACCCAATGATGATGATGATGACAAAAACTTATAATCTTTGATACTTTTATCATCAGAAATATATCATCCGGAGCTGCACTAATAAATTTTTGAATTTCTTGCAGGCTAAACATTTTTGATTTTTTGGGTTTATAGTTTTCCGATGTTCGCTTTAAAAAGGTAATCAGTTTACTAAATTTACTTAGGTCAATGTTGTTATTTATATTGAAAGTTGCTTTTAACACCGAATAATGGGACCATAGAGTCGATGCTTTACAATTTTTTGACTTCTCCGAAAAATCAGCAATGAAAACATTTTCTGTATAATGTTTTACTTGTTTTTCGTTGCACCAATTTATGAATTCGCTATATGTATTCATGTACAGCTTTCTGGATTTTGCCAGTAGCAAATTTGATGTTATGTTGTTTGCAGCTTCAGCTATCTCGGGGGGTGTACAAATGTCCTCATCCATAATCAATTGCTGATTTATTAGCTTTTTCAATACCTGAAATAGCTATTAAAGGCCTTTAAATCCAGGATAAATTATTCTCTCTTACCGAATGTCCAGCTAGTCTAGAATATGACGCTTAATTTGACGTTTCTTGTTAGGTCTCATAGCTAACTTTGTTATTTAGAAATCGTATAATAATGAGAGTCCGTTTAATTGACATTGATTTTTGACACATGATTTGCTTTTTTACACGCGATTATATTTAATATGAAATTTCACACACAATAAACTAGATATAAATATGCCCTTTTTTGTACGTGAGTAAAAAAAAATATTTAGGCCATTATTTTACTTCTTGAAGATAAAAGAAATAATGTACGCCATGTAATTTAATATTCTCGCTTGTCCTGTACTCATCGATTCTTTCTCACATTATGGCGATCTCTCTTAAATTTTCTGCTATCTTCTTTTTGCTGTTAGCATGATTCATACTTTTAATAATTTTATTAATTGCTAAAGTTGTTTAGTTTAAACGCACGCTGCAATACAAAATGAATTTTTTACATTGAATAGGGTTAATAAACCAATAACGTGTGTTGTAGGCAGCAGAGTTAGATACAAACAATGTAACCCTTTGGCATAAAATTGGAACGTTAGCTTTGAAACTGGATAAATTCCGTCGAGCAATTCACGCTTTTATGCAGGTAAATACAATAATTAATTTAATATTTAATCTGTTAATACGATTTTAAAAGGGTTTGAAGTGCAACGAAGCTCACTGGCCATGCCTGGATAAATTAATCATGTTGCTCTTTGTAATCAGGGATAATATTGCTTGTTTATTTTATATAGCAAAAGCTTTTAGAATAAATCGAGAATATGTACGAGGCCATGTTTTACGTAAACAAATATATGACAGTAATCCAGCAGCTGAAGAATATTTTCGCCTGCATAATCCTGAATTGTAAGTGTTTAAAGGAACATTTATTGTATAATATTTATATAGGTTTGCAGATTCCAATTTTTATGTTATCATTTCTGAGGATGATGAAAAATGGTGCTTAGAGGATGTGGATAAATTATTAAATCGTGTAAATGCTCTTGATGATTTATTAAAAACTAAACCATTACCACGCATTTCATTACCAAAACCACTACAAAAGTGTACATGGATGTCACTGGGTGACTCCTTAATAGATTTACATAAATACATATCTAATGAAAAAATGGTACGTTTCATTACAGGGTGATGAATTGGTTTGTATACCATATAAATTTCAATGCTAGATTCATAATGCCTTTTTTATTATTATACAACTAAACTGACGTTATTTTTTTAATTGAGAAAAGGAAACTAAAAATGACAACAATGTAAAAGTTCTTTCTTAAGGGCTAAAATACTTAACAAATAATTTACTTCTGCTTTTAATATAATATGGTCCTTGTATGAAATTGTTATGAGTGGGGAAAAATCGCTAAATACCAATGTCGATTTAGTTTACTCTATGCTTTATTCCAATTTATTTATAACAGTCCTTTATGGAGAGACCCAGTAGAAGGAAAACACTGTTGAAAAAGATGACACGATGATTTCAGCGTTGGCTTCCTCTCAAGCAAGAAACTGTAATCCTGTAGCTTTGGAACTAGTGTGTAAATAAAAATAGGATATAGTTTATTATTCCAATGGTCAGAATTAATCCAATTAATTACGTTTGGTAATATGTGCCAGAATGCAAAGGACACTACACTAATGCCGTTATATGTTGTATATTTATACATCAATAAATTGTAAAAAGCTATTGCAATAGTACTATGGGTACAATTATTTTCCACATTACATGTGATTTTCCAATGCTCCACCCGAAGGTACTAGATTGACCAGGAAGCGAGTTTTTTTTTACCTGGAAAATTTGGAATTTTGCCGAACCCTTGCTGTTCCAAGCAAGGTAGGAATCTTTAACGTGCGTGACAACACACACACGGGACCTCCATTTTACCTCTCATCCGAACGAGAGTGTATTTTTGTGAAAAATGCTCGCCTAACATTTTTCAAGCGAACCGTGTTGGAATATGGATCCGGAATTATTTTCCACAGCAAGTCCGCTCTGTTAAACACAAAATACATAATTTTAATAATCTATATATTGTAGCAAATTTATTTTCTATCAGTATTTTTATGGATATTTATGCTATTGTTTTGATGGAAGGTTATTTCAAGCATTACATCATTGTAAATTTTTAAGTGCTAATTGGTTTTACGGTTCTGTTTTACCCATGTATTTATTAACTGTTGTATTAATTTAAATTTATGCTTCAAAACTGTGAGCATTATTTCAAATTGTACGGTGGCATGTAATAACTCTTATAAGATTCATTTCAAGATCTCCCTCCTTCTATAATTAGAATGATACACTCAGTCGTTATAACTGTCAAATTGATAATCACTTTTACGTTAACTGTTGTGGGTGAAAGTCAAACTTCTTATCAATACGATGGCCTTGCGCAATTATGCTTGGTGCCGGGTTTGAAAAAAAAACGTAAAACTAGGAAAACATCGTGTAGTGATTATATTCCTGTCTTCGTTTTAGTTTTGAGAAGAGAGATTTTCCTATTATGTTTCTGCTTTAGTGATGTCTGTAATATGCGATGTTAATTTTATCAAGCGTCAGTAACACAGTGAGTATAAATTAATCTCATGATATGTTGTTAATTCTTTTCGTAGTGCAAGAAAAATAATTTAAAGAAAGGTATGTAATTTCGGAAGATGTAATTTCAATATTGAAATGTTAGAATATTCAGTGTCTGGAATTTAATTCTGAATTGATAAATTTATCTACCGTGATATTTTTTGTTAGGGTTTACATTGGATGATTACAGGAATATCTATCAATTTTGTGGTGGTATTTAGTAGGCTTCAAGATTTGCATAAATTCATGGAATGGTATAGGTGCATCACTGATATTTTTTTAAGCTATTGAACATCTGGTATGTTGTTTGTTCTGAAAGAACATGCGAGTTTTGATTACACCTGTACTTCAACAAGTAAGTGTTTTTAAGTTTTGTTCAAGTTGGAAATTCCTAAGCTATTTAATTTAACGTCGTTTGACCTTATTATCTCCTGTGATTTTGAAGTGAATTTTATAGAAACTCCATTTTTAATATTAATATGTGCCGTTGAAATTCCTATAGGACAGTATGCTAAATTGTTTACATTGTTGAAATAATAAATTAAGAGTAAATGTGAAAATTAGTTATTGAGTATGTCTGAAAAATTAAAATATTTCATCTTAAATAGTATTGGTTGTTATTAATAAATTACTGAGATTCTAAAAAAAATCCTTATTCATTGGTTAGGTTATGTATGCGTAATGAACTTTAGAAATATTTGAAAGTAAATTGACAACACTTTTATATGTGAAGTCTATCGTAGTACTACACAAGACTGAATAAAATTTTTGTTAGAATATCATTAGTCACTTACATAGTACGAATTTTTAAATATCTATATGAAAAATAATTGCTAAATTTTGAGATGTGAAACAAAAATTACTGAATCAATTTGATAATGGTTGTGTACATATTGAGTAATCATTTGTAAATAATTATTTTCGATTACTTAGATATTAAGAGAATAGAAACTTATTTTGGTTATGTTCCTTGACTATTATTTTGAATGAGATATTTGGTTCATAATATCTATGAAATTTAATTCTGATAATTAATAGACTGCACAAACAGTGCTACGTATTGCTTTTATTTAGTTACAGAAGTAGCAGTGCATCTTTATCAACTATAACGTGGAAGTAGGTAAGTATTTCGTAAGGGTTGTATTCATGCAAAATATTTGTACAGTGGTATAGGGCTTAGGTTTCCGCATTCTCCTTATACCAGTAGACTGATATTAATCATTAGTTGTATTCAAAACATCGGTGGTGCCATATTCGCTTTATTTTTGGTCATAGTTCAACCCCGTTCCAAGCTCGTGATCTACCCATAGCAAATTACTCTACTAGCCGCTTTGCCTTCTGAGGTTTCCTTACTTATAAGCCGTTTTCCATTAAAAATTATCTCGGGCTTCTCGTCACAACTGAAAATCCTCGTGTTAGTTACCCTTGCGCCTGGCATTTGGCAGGATAGGTGTCTTATATTACCTTATCTCAAGGTATTAGCCACAGTATATGGCTTATAATTATTCAATTTATATTGTTCTGATCTTATTTGGATTTATGATTTTAACTTAATTTTTGAAAGTTTTGTAATGGACCCAAAGTACGGCGTTCTAGTTTTGAATTTAGGACTGGATTGTATTTGAAGAACAGTTTAATTGAATAATATGTATGTAAATTATGAAGTGCGATTTGAACCATTCCGAGTACACAGAACAACTTAAGAAACATGACTGTAACTGAGAGTATTGGGCTTAAAATAGCAAACTTCAAAATGTTTTACATAATCTGCAACATCCCTTCTCCTGCACCCTCAGAAAAGCTCAAGATTAGCTTGAAGGCATTTTTCGAAACTTGATAAAATAGTTACACTTCAACATATAATGACGACTTTCTTTTTTCCACTTATGTATGATTTATTTTAACAAAATTCACTTTCTAGAACATGTTATGTTTGAAATACTGGGATATTGCTTAGTTTTGTCCATAAACTAGACCGTGCATTGGAATTCTATACTGATCAACTGGGACCATCGATTATAGTTTGAATTATATCTACGAATTACGAAATGTAGCTTATAGCCCATCTTTACACTTGGAAATTAATTATTAACTTAGCATGTTTGATTGCTACTTATTTCGATCAATTAACTATGTTTGGTTTTACAATCTTAAGTTAATTGTTGTAACAGACAATAAAAAGGTGCTATTTTGAATTTAACGGGCTGTATTTGAATATAATTTAATTGAATAATATGTACATAAATCATAAATGCATACATTTTGCATGGAAAAAGTGTAGTAACATAACCACAAGTGCAGGATGTGACATTTATTTCGAATATCTTTTTAAATAAAGTCAGAAAAAAATAAAAACCAATTTTCAAAATTTCAATCTTTTGCGGATTACTTCGGTTGTATTTGAAACTTTTCAATTTCTGACTGAAATTTTATTGTGTACCAAAATGCGCAACTTTGCTCCAATTTAAACATTTTCGTATCTCTTACAGTTTCAGAGAACCCAATGGTCCCCTTGAATTTGTTACAGCCTGTATAGTTATTGTTCATATTGCAATTTAAAAAATAAATGGAGAACAGCCTAGCAATACGAAAAATGATAATCTTGTGTTAGTTTGTGGGATAGACAATATCCCGCTACAAAATGCAATTTATCAAATTTAAACTGTTAGGGAAACTATAGTTTCCACTTTTGTAGTTTGAGTAAGAAAATTCAAATATCGATGTGATGCCAACAAGATCCTTCATTTTGAGTAATTATTTCACAAATAATTTTGTCTGATTTAGAAAAGTAATTCAAGCATAGTGAACGAAAATTTAATTAAATTAAATTATAATTGGTAATCGGTCATTTGTTTCATCTAGGTCTTCAGTTATCGTCTTGAAACAATTAGGCTACAACAAGTTGTGTTGAACTCAATTTGCAATTTTATGTTAAGCCAAAACTATCCATTTAATAAGGATTAAAAGTGCACGTGTTTTTTGTATAAACTAGTAGTTTCAGTGGTAACAATTATTGCATTAGAATTTGCATTACTTTGTAAAATTTACTGTCATTGCATGCATTAAGTAACTAAGGATAGATTAGAAGATATACGTTCTATGTTACAACTAACGATTTTTTACTTGTTTAATTAACAATTCAACATGAGTATATTAATCGAGATGCTGCATTTTGAAATGGTACTGTTTTTAGGAAAAAGTTTTTCTGCAGTGCCATAGCTAGGCTTTATTGATGTGTAAATACATGATACAACATAGATTACATGCTTAAGTAAGAAAAAAACTCGTTCTGAAGTTAATGGTGGGTTTGAATTAGTTGCAAGGTCCCAGAATCTATTGGGATATTGTGAATAGATTAACTAAACCTGTATGTGTGGATATTTTGAAAATTTTAATGCCACAGTCATGTTCATCGACAGTTGATATTTCAGCATGATTTCTCTCCACGTTTCAAATGTTGTATGGAACTGAAACACTTTTAAATAACCTTTTTAGGAACCCAAAGAAATCCTAATGAAATTTATGGTAGTTTGTTACACTCGGGCAACCGTTATACCATGCAAATGTTATACTAGCGATATAATTCCCGACAATTGTGACTTATTGCGCAAACGTTTTAAAAGTGATGCAACCGCTTTTTAAGTCAATTTGCAAGCACAATTTTAAAAAAACACAAAGTACTTACATTCCCAGAATCCCACGATGTTTTGCAGGATGGGTTCAATTTACGCCTCGTTAAATCAGATTACATCAGTTCTCCTGTGTCTTCTATGCTCATAGGGGAATGACAGAATTAGGTACAGGTACACACAGGCAAAAGGTAGAAGGAACCTACATCCCTAAAAAAAAAATAAAAGACACACGACACAGATAGATGTTGCTTCATCGAGGGCTCGTAACTTAATGACGTGTTTTAACACTCTCATATCCCCGCATTCACTCTGCGCAGACGTGACTGTCAGCGACGACGAAAGTTAACGTTATTAATTTTAAATAACGTGGGAATTACCTTATGAATTATAACTAAAACATGCTACATGCCATATTGGCATGTAACAAGTTAATTGTTTTAAAAAATGAATAAACGCAATTTTTCTCTAGAAATTTTAATGAAGTGTGTCATTCTATTCTAGAGCATTGGGAAAATTTAGACCAGGATTTGTGTTTATATTTATTAATGATCTTATTGAGAGCTAAAAGGTTGTAATTAACAATAACAGCTCAGTGACAAAGTATTAGCTAATTCTGTTAAATATCAAAAGTAGTCATCAAGGATATTGTCATGGGCTTTCACAGTCAGTGTTTATAATTATTAATATGTCCTAAGATTGGATTGTGTCATTAGCAACTGTCACTTAATTGAGCGTGTGAATGCACTTTCAGAAGTTGTGTTGTACATTTTGTCCTGATGATACCACTTATGGCTGCAAACGTAATCTTGACTTCTAATTTCTAATATAAGACTATTCAAACCCAGAGCATGTATTATTATTATTAACTGTCTCCCAATTTAAGTTTTGTTGTGAATATTTCACTCTTAAAAGGAATATTTATAAATTCCTTTTTGTTGAATTTTTTTTTATTAACTGTGCGTCTTACTTTTAGTAATTTATTGCACCACAATTAACGTTAGTGTGCATTGGATTGTAAGAAAAACAACAATTTATGTTTTAGATTCAAAATATTGCACAAATTACACCACCATGTATTTAGGTATCACTATTTCTAAAATGCCAACTATGCTTTCTCAATTACAGAAAATAAATAACAAAACTATTGCTTTTAAAATAATACTTACCTTTATCAACACATACTGCATCGAAACTGAAAAGTTATATATATATATATATATATATATATATATATATATATATATATCGCTATAGAGCGACTTTAGAATGTTAGAACTTGTTCTGGTTCACCAATACAAAGAGTAGAACAGTCATTTCTGCTGTTACTAACTTTATATCTTACCTGTTTCTAATCTCACTATGTGCAATTTTTTGGTATCTACATTAATTTTCCTTAAAATTTACACACTAAAGGTCTAATAGTAAAATAGGTATATTTAAAAACATTTGCTAGTTAAACTTTTTACAATACATTTAACAAGAAAGTCACTTAAATGAGTTAAAGTTTATTAAATCTAGGATAAATTAATTTCATACTATCTAAACATTCACCGCTTGAGGTCTATCTATCACCAATTTATTGCTAAAAAAAATGTTTTTACTATGTAAGTTTTCAAAATTTTCTTATTTTAATTTAGGAAAATTTATAGCTTATCAATTTTGAAAATTAAATAGACTTAATAACTTGCAAGTTTCATAGCATTTGCCAATTAAAGTAACGCAGTTCATGTAACAAATCTCACTTCATCATTAGGTGTTCAGTTCTGGAACTGATTGGACGTGTACCACCATTGTTTTCTATTCTGAGCTAACTTACACATTTTTCTGAAATTTACACAGTCTGTATCTTTTATTATCTGTGTGCAATAGTATAATCTAGTTCTTCCTCTTTTTCATCTTTCTCTGTTTCTAATGTATCTCATAATATTCCTTCATTCATTAGAATGTGTCCTATCTCTCCTATTTTTTGTACTGTATTCCACATATTTCTTTCTTCCCCTACTATTTCTAGAACTTTCTAGTTATTAACTTTGTCTGTCCGTGATATCTTCATCATAACATCTGTATCACCACATTTCAAAGACTGTTGCTGTTCACGTTTCATAGATGTATAGTACTGTTCTCTACACAAATGCTTTCAACAATTTTTTCCTGTTTCTATTTTTGTTGTTTTCTAACATAGTAGTTTCTTTTTCTTGTTAAATGCAACATGTCTTTGTGCTAATCTTGTTTTTATATATTTTGCACTTTTCTGATTGTGGGTTGTTTGGGTTCCTAGGTAGCAAGTACTATAGGTTTATTTTTGTTGATTTTCATACTGTATCTCTTTGTTAGTACTGTTTCTATTTAATTAAGAGCTGCTTCTAACTTTTCTTTGCTAGGTGCTAATATTGCTATATCATCTAGGAATTTAAACATATAAATCATGTGTCAATGCATAATAATTCCAAATGTCTTCTTGCATTTGACAGTATTCATTGCCTCTATTTTCCCATCTGTCTTTGTACAATTCTAATTAATATTTTTGATACGTGTGTTGTCAAACTTATTGTTCCAAAATTTTTACATCTATCTACAGCTCTCTTTTCTGGGTTAGTGACTATGGTAGTATATTTGAGATCTTTGGTTATTTTGCTTGATTAACAAAAATGCCAAACGTAATTGAAAGTTAGGTTTATGTATAGTTGTGTACACCATTTAAATTTGTAAATTTTCCAATTATCGTCGTTGGTCTCGGTAGCATAATTGGTAAATGCATGGTCCTGGAAAAACTAAGATACAGGTTCAAGTCCTGTCCAAGACCTTATATTTTCCAACTTTCAATTACTAGCTCGATTTGAAATGATCATTTGGGCTTTGCATAAAAGTCTAAATTATTATTTCATCTTATTAATTGCAATACGTTAGTATTTATCAACTTATCTTGTGTAATAACTGATATTGTCGGAGG
This sequence comes from Platerodrilus igneus, assembly GCA_036346225.1. Classification (NCBI taxonomy): domain Eukaryota; kingdom Metazoa; phylum Arthropoda; class Insecta; order Coleoptera; family Lycidae; genus Platerodrilus; species Platerodrilus igneus. The sequence continues at coordinate 238,000 of JARFIW010001004.1, forward strand.
CTTTCACAACCGTAGTCATTATAAATATTTATGGTTCTGGGTTGGGACCGTGTAATTTTATAAACTAAGGTCAACGTTTTGCCCACTTTTATAAGGGGCTTCATCAGGACAAAAAGCAAATGAAATATAAATATAAAATAATAATAATTTTATTTTATTTTTTACAGGTAACAATAACCCAATTACAGGAATCTCAACTATAAGAATAATAATAGTTTATTAAATAATAAATTATAAACATAATAATTATTTAAAGGATACAATGTCAGCAAGGCTGATTTTCACAGAGCACCTCTGTACACCAATTATATGTGGTTCTGCCTTCCAATAATTCTAATTAACAATGCATTTTTGAAGGTTTGAACTGAACTCACTTTAAATATTATTGCAGCATGATGTTTAAATGAACACTTGAACTTGGTTGTTTTATGGATTGGAATTGTTAATGTACTGTTGCTGCGAAGATTAAAGTTGTGATTAGATCATCGTACATTTAAAATGTTTTATAAATAACTAGGCTGTTAACTCTTATAAATAGTGAACAGAAAAATGACAAAAAACAGCTCACATTGAAATTTTAGCTTAAGAATGCCCAAATTATTAGATACAGGGGTCACATGTTCCCTATATGGCACATTATATGAAAATCTTAAACAACTGTTCTTTAAGATTTCTAACCTATTTTTATAGTGTTCCGAAAGATAACTAAAGCATATGGTGTTGCAGTAGTAAATATGACTTAGTATAAGACATTGATATAATTTCCACTTTGTTTGTGGCAGAAGTGACATTTTATATCTGTAGAGCGACTTCAGTTTGAAGTATCGTACACTGCAAATTTTCTTTACATAACTTTCAAAATATAAATTTGTGTCATAAATTATACCTAAATTTTTAGTTTCATCACTAAAATCTAATACACAATTCTCGAAGACAATATTTTCAGTTTTACATTGCTTGAATATTGTACAGTTGTAGGAAAATCTTATACACTGGCAATGTTTTCCCAGGATTTAAGAGTAGTCCATTGGATAATGACCACTGATTTAAATTAATGTTAAGCTTATTAACAATCCAATTAGCACTATAAGGATTACTTGACACATACAACTGTGTATCATCAGCGTACATATGGATGCCACAATTTTCAGTCACAATCGAGGGAAGATCTGCAGTAAAAATTGCGAACAGCAGAGGCCCTAGTATACCTCCCTGAGGGACACCTTGAGTTACATACAATTCATTGAATGTGTATTGCCATTAAATTTCACTTTCTGTAGTCGTAATGATAAGTAGTTTTGCATCAATTGCAATGCAGGCAGGCTCCAACCGTAGTATATTAGTTTAGCATTAAGTAATTTATGGTTTATTAAATCGAATGCTTTGCTATAGTCCAGATATACAGCTACAGTTACTTTTGATTCGTCCATGTTTTTAATAATGTCATTTGTAACTTTGCACAAAGTAGTTGCAGTGCTGTGTTTTGCATGAAACCCAGACTGGGTTTTATGCAAAATATTGTTTGCATCAACATGTAGAATTTGGTTAGAATAAGGTTAGTCAGACCATCAGCACAGTAAGGAAGAATAAGTTTTATCATATGTAAGTTGATCCCATCCACACCTATAACGTTTGATTTCTGCCTTGTAATACTCCTGATTACTTCACTAGGATGTACGGTGTGAAACATCAGCTCTTTAGTTGCCAAAGGATATTTGTTATTGGAAAAATAGTTTACTATTTCTTCAGATACTGTGGATATTGGAACACTGTCTATACAATATTGATTAATGTAATTCGTTGCGGGCATCGTTACTTGTTAAATCAACATATTTTTTAGGTTTGGTGTGTATATTATATTGCTCAAAAAAGTCCATAGTTTTTAGGGTTTTTTTTATATTTGCTAGAACTTGATATCTGTGGAATGCCTGTTTTTCATTCCTAACAGCTTGTGTAATGTAGTTTTGTAATTATTTATAATAGTTGTCACTTGTTGTTTGTTTTGTTCTAATAAACTTTTCGAGAGCTTTGTTCCTTAACTTAATCATTTCTGCTAAAGTTTCAGTTAGCCATCCTGGTTTTTTGCTTTTATTCTTTAATATACGAATAGGGGCATGTATGTCAAAAAGTGATGTAACAGCATGATTAAAATAAGATAATTTCTCATCAATTGTCGTATAGGTACAGCAATGTAGCCAGTCAATGTTAATTGCATCATTGGCAAACTTCTGTTGATTGAAGTATCTAAAATTATGGATTGTTTTTAACTCAAGTTGTTTATCAAGAGGAATACACAAGCTGCAATACACCATTAAATGATCAGAAGAGATATGACCCAAGTCATAATAACTAATATTTGCACATTGTAGGGTTTCACTAGCACAAATAAGGTCAAGAAGTGAAGCAGTAGTGTCAGTGATCTCGTTGGCTTATAAACATGTGTCAGCTTAAATGTTGAGAATATTGTTTTTAAGTATTGAGAATTGTAGTTTTCTTTCAGGTTTTTCAAGTCTCCCATCAGTAATATATTATCATATTTTAGGTATAATATTGACAGGGCATGTTCTAAGTCTTGAAGTGAAGATAAGGGACTATGGGGTGGTTTGTAAATAATGCTACAGCATATGTTATTTTCTTAATTGTGAGTTTTAACCATAACTTGTTTTACAATTGCCATTTGTGTAAACTCAGCTTTGATGATTTGGCAATTTATTTTATTATACACATAGCAGCAAACACCTCCTCCTCTAGTGGGTCTGTCTTTTCTGAATAGAGTATAACCAGGAATTGTAATTAATGTAAAGGGAAAGTCTACTGAGAGCCATGTTTCAGAAAGTGAAATAACTAAAAAAAATTTATTTTGAACAAAAGTACTAAATTCATCAAAACAGGTTATGAGTGATCTAATATTATAGTGGCAGATTTTGATATCATGGGAAGATTTCTGTGGTTGCTATTTAGATCCATAGTCAATTTTGGAATGTAGTCTGTGTAGAGTTTTATATAAAAAGGACACTGATGGTCTGTTGCACTATGGTCAATTTTGAGATGTAATTGTAGGTTTTTATTAGCTTTGACATAATTAACACTTGTTATAGTATTAGTTTCACACGACTTATAATCATGATTCCTTGAGCACTTAGAGCAACAAATTGCTTCTTTACAGTTTTTGCATGATAGTAAGATCCCATACACTTGAAACATTGGGCAATGTTCAGATGGTTGGACACGTATCCCTTTGACCACCCGATTGCTATTTTTCCAAGGTTTATTAGTATGCTGTGTCAGAGGATCAGATTCTAATACAATAGTTGGCTTATTTGCAAATTTGCTTTTTAATACTGTTATGACCTTCAAATGAAAATCCTGTAATGTGTTGTCTATATTATTTTGCTTTAAAATCTTTGCGATAGTAGTTTCATTATCTATTGTCTTCATTTTCCACATATGATACTCTTACTCTAGGTTCCATAAGAACAGGAATAGCAACCTTGTATTTATCACCAACCTTGTCAGTTATATTGTCTTTCAACAGTCTTTGTTCGCTTTTGTTGTCAACTTCAATGAGTACACCACCTTTTGACACTTGCTTAATTTTAGAAACAGTAATCCCTATAGTAACAGGATCAACTGAATTTTTTATATCCGACTTTGTCTTTATACTTTCTTGCTCTTGTACTGGCTTAACAATCAGCACAGGTTCAGATTTATTCTTAGTTGTATTGGCACAACTGGATGTTTCTACTGGCGGCACGTTTTCCAATATGTTCTGTTTGAGCAGTGTAATGTCATTTTTCATTGCAGTGATTAGACTGATGAGCCTTGGCAGGGTTTTGATAAAGTCGTCACATGTGTGACAAACTAACTTTAACACTCTCTTTTGCAATGGCATGCATTTGATCTCAGATGCTGTTAAAGCATTTTTGATGTACTAATCTATGATAAATATCACAATTGTAGCTTTCTTCTACACTATTAACTATTAAATTGCATATGTATGTTTACAGTCAATCAACTCTGAAGGCTTATACATGGTTTCCATCATCTGTATTATGACATAAAATGAATCATAAAAATGTCACAATCAGCACTTGGTAGATTGCACAGCGCACACATACCACACACTGGCGACTTACGTAACAGTGCATGGTGTAGGCAGAGAGAATAGAGCATGCTTTCTGGTGCAACATCTAAGAATTCATAGTTTCAAATGTTGTAAGATTTCTGTACAATCAATTTCATTGTGTATCAACTTACATAGAAATGTTAGTGATAACATGGCTCTGAGTGTTTCCAGTGATAGAAAGTCAAACTTTCGTAACAACAAAGCGTGACCATAACCTATGACCGGATAGGAGCCTTCCACTTTAAGGTACAAGTATTTTAGGAACTTTCTTTGAACAGACTCTAAAGACTTTATATGACAATCATATACGTATAGGTAACCAAATATTGCAGCCATACTCTAGTTTAGATAGAATAAGAGCTTGATATAATGTGATAAGTGTATTTATGTTTCTAAAGCACTTGCAAGTTCTTATTAAAAAACCCAGAACCTTAAGCGCTGCATTCACTGTCATATGAATATGTGAGACAAAAGAAAGAGAAGAATCAAACAGAATACCTAGCTCCTTAATTTCATTTTGCTTCTGTAGCATCACATCGCCAACATAGTAAATAAAATTGACTGGCCGCTGCTTTCTAGTGTAGGACACAATGTGACATTTGGTCACATTTAGCGTCAGATTATTTGTAGCACACCACTCATGTAGTTTATTTATTCCTGATTGCAATTTCAGTCAGTCAGCAGAATTTGAAACTCGAGCGTATAGTTTTAAGACATCCGCATATAACTTGTAGCCATCAATTGCTTTACATGCATCATTAATAAAAATTACAAATAGAAGTGGTCCCAAGTTAGATCCTTGGGGAACACCAGAAACCGTTTTAAATTATAATGCTTCAAAACCATTGTAGACAATGTACTGTAAGCGATCTTTCAGATAGGAGTAAAATAATCTAAGTAGCAGGTCACTAAAACCATACACACTAAGTTTCCATAAAAGTAAACCCTGATCAATACTGTCAAATGCTTTAGCTATGTCTGCATAGACTACATCAACTTGTCCATTGTCATCCAGGACCTTCGAGACAAAATTGCGTAAAACAGGTTAAGTTAGTAGTTGTAGAGCGCTGCGGCATAAATCCATGTTGACAGGGTGATATGTATTGCTTAATAGCAGGTTGTAACCTATTCTGCAATACCATCTCATAAACTTTTGCACAGTTGGACAAGATAGATATAGGTCTGTAATTCACGATTTTACTCGAACCCCCTGTTTTAGTACAGGGGATATGGCTGACATTTTCCAACACGACGGGAGGATAGAGGAATTTAATGAGATATTTATTATGCTGCATATCGGGCTTGCCAACACTAACTCACAATCCTTTAATAAGAATGAGGGTATTTGGTCTAGACCACAGGTTGATTTATTTTTAACCTTGCACATACACTTTTCCACTTCAGCAACTGAAACACTTGGTACACTTATATTTCCGTTGTTTATCGAGGTGGCAACTGATAGGGTATAATTACTTTTATTGCTTATATACAGTGTGTACAGTATAAAATGCAGTACATGGGGATCTTGGAAAGTATAGGAGATACGATCTTGGTTAAATGGGACAAAAGTTGTATAATCATGAGGGTATCTCAGATTGGTTTTCAAATTTCAAAAATTTTTCATAGGTTACTAGATAGAGGCAAAAAACACAAAATTGACGATTTCTTTATTTGCTCGTAATTAGTCTAGTAATTGAAATAGAATGTTCAAATTTGGTACATCATGGTAATTCCCCATTGCGCTTAACATTTTCAACTTAGATTTTGTCTAGGGCATCTAGATTTTGCGTGACGATGTTCAACTTTTTATTTTTAAATAGCCGCCATATTGGATTTTTACATTTTTGAAATACTGACAAAAACCCCTTTCCAAAGAGGTATAACATGGCTATGTTTGATTAAATCAAAACACTAAAAATCACATAATTATGTTTTGGTCGTCGTAGGCTTTAATTTCCATTATGACAAAGAGAAACAATTGCTCAACATCTGAGAAACGTCAAAGTTTGTCCTTTATTTTATGTTTCAAGTAGTGCAGTTTAAAAAAAACAGTTAATTAATTTACATAGAAATTTAAGCAAAGCATTTGTGCTTGAAATGGATCGCTTTATTAACCGTGATAAATATCAAATGTTAGAATGTTTTATTCTTTCTGGAAGGAATGATGTTAAAGCCGCTGAATTGTATTTAAATAAATACCCAGAAAAACATCAACCAAACAGATGTATGTTTCGGAGATTACAAAATAATTTAATAAATTATGGTAGTTTTGGCTTGTCTAAAAGAAATAGGCAAATTAAAAAAGATAATGAAAACACCGTTTTACAAACAGTTGTCGAAAATCCTCGTACTTCTCTTAGACAAATTCAGAATAGAACAGGTGTTGCTCATTCTACGGCAAGCGCTATTTTAAAACGTTTCAAGTACCATCCATATCATGAACGACCATGTCAGGAATTGTGTACTGAAGATCAAATTTGAAGAATGGAATTTTGTGCTTGGTACATCAGAAAGTGCAACGAAAATTCAAATTTTGCATATACAATTTTGTGGTCTGACGAAAGTCGATTTACGAATTGTGGTATGTTCAACCGCAAAAATACACTTTTTGGTCAGATGAAAATCCACATTTGAACCGCCAAGTTAGACATCAAGTTAAATGGGGATTCAACGTCTGGATTGGTATTATTGGAAGGTACATTATAGGTCCGTTTTTTTATGATGCAAATTTAAACTCTGCGAGATACTTAGATTTATTGCAGGGAAATGTGGCAAATAGACTAATGGAGCTTCCACTCGCTACTTTGCAAAATATGATTTTCAAAATGATGGCGCTCCACCCCACAATGCTCTGATTATTAGAAATTTTTAATTCTGAGTATAATGAAAACTGGATTGAAATCGGGGACCAATTAAGTGGCGGCGAGATCACCGGATTTAACTCCTCTAGATTTCTTTATATGGGGCCATTTAAAAAGTTGTGTGTACTCAAAACGTATGATAATGTAGGCCAATTACAACTAGCAGTCCAAGAGGCCGTAAATAAAATAACTCCAACTACGATAAGACGATCTTGTAAAGATGTTTATAAAAGGTGTCGGTTGTGTGTTCAACAAAATGGGGGTTATTTGAACATTTAAAATAAATAATGAATTCATGTGGCTGACTATTGTTATATTTTTTTCCTTGATTGATAATTTGCAATTGTCTGAACATGAATGACAACTAAAACACTTAAATAATATTTTGTATTGAATAGATGCTAGTTTGTATTTATTCTTTGTTAATGCATAGTTATGTAAGTTCTGATTAATACAGATTTATTTTCAACTTTCTACGTTTTTTACTGTTTTTATTACCACTGAAAATTGAGTTTAAAATTTTTGGAGCAATTGTTTCTCTTTGTCATAATGGAAATTAAAGCCTACTACGACCAAAACATAATTATGTGATTTTTAGTATTTTGATTCAATCAAACATAGCCATGTTATACCTCTTTGGAAAGGGTTTTTTGTCAGCATTTCAAAAATGTAAAAATCCAATATGGCGGCTATTTAAAAATAAAAAGTTGAACATCGTCACGCAAAATCTAGATGCCCTAGACAAAATCTAAGTTGAAAATGTTAAGCGCAATGGGGAATTACCATGATGTACCAAATTTGAACATTCTATTTCAATTAGTAGACTAACTACGAAAATAAAGAAATCGTCAATTTTGTGTTTTTTGCCTCTATCTAGTAACCTATAAAAAAAATTTGAAATTTGAAAGCCGATCTGAGATACCCTCATGATTATGCAACTTTTGTCCCATTTAACCAAGATCGTATCTCCTACAGTTTCCAAGATTCCCATGTACTGCATCTTATACTGTATACACTGCTGAAATAATTTTTAAATTGCTCCACAATCGAGTCTGGATTATCATGAGCTTGTCCATTTAAATACACCATTGCAGGTATTCTGGTCTTGATTTGCTTTGATTGGATGTACGTCCAAAAATTTTTGGGATTATCACGAAGTGACTTTTCAGCCAAGTAGATGTAAGTATTATATGCCCTATGAATTAGTATTTTAGTATGCGACCGTAACTTTGTATATTCTACCATGTAATAGGAATCCCTGTATATTTTATATTTTTGAAAATAGCCATGCTTCTGATGTAGCTTATTGATGATCTCAGGCGTATACCAAACAGGATACCTTTGTTTCCTAGGAAAACTTTTTGGCACATACTGGTTAAAAATATATAAACGATCATAAAATGAATTATTGGCTCCATCTGGATCAGTGAACTTTAAACTTGTCTAATTAATATTTTATCATTCTTGTTTTTTTATTATTATTTTATAGTTATATTTAATTTGCTTTTTTGTCCTGATGAAGCCCCTTACAAAAGTGGGCGGACGTCGGTCTTAGTTTATAAAATGACATGGTCCCAACCCGGAACCTTAAATATTTACATTGAAAACGGCCGGATAATAATGTATTTTTGTATTTCTAAATTGGAATGTTAAATTTGCATAACGTGTAGAAGCTTTAGTTTATTTATTTATTTACATCTTCTACAGGTTGTAAACCCAATTATTGAAGAAAGTGTTACGAATTTTCCTAACTGGGCTCAACTAGCCTCACACGTTGGGCGTCAGTGCTACGAATTTTCTTTTGCTGCACTAAAAGCACCAGCCCCACGTCGTGAGCCAGTGTAACGAATTATTTCAAATCAAATATATGGCAAGCCCAAAGCATGGGTGCCAGTGAAACTTTTTTATTGGTATTTACTAGCGTTTCTCTTGTTAATACATATATCTGACTTTAGAAGTTGGGTGTCAGCAAAACAAAGTCTTCCGACATAACTAGGGGTCTATTCTTTGGGTAGAGCTATGAGCAATGGGGGGGTAAGTCGAAATCTGTTGGGGGATCATACTCAAACTAAAACAAATAGGCGCCATCAAGTCCGGATTGATTCACGTTAATGGCATGGCATATTTCTAAGGGCGGACGTGGAGACCCAAAGAAAAAAAGATCGCCTTCGCTGACAAGAAAAACTGTCTTAACAGAATAAGACGCTGTTCCTGTAAGAAAGTAAAATAATTAAATCAACATAAAATGGGAGCACTGTTTGTGTCCCGCAAAAATACCTAAAGAAATATAAAAAAAATATTTTCTATATAAGGGTGGTATCAAAATACAACTCTTAAAGATATTAAATTTTGGTGATTAGGTTTGATCACACTTGATCAAAATAAAAAAACTTTAAGTTTGGATTAATAATTTACTCGAAAGAATCTGTTTATCTTTAAATAAAATTCAATGCAATAAAAATAAAAAAATTACTTGAATTATGTTGTAAATTTAACATAAGGTTTATTAACCCTATTCATGATCAAATACATTACAACAAAGTGTAACTTGTTACACCAATATTTTATAACCCACTCAGATCTGTTTAGGTCAATTACAGTATAGAAATTAAAATACAAATTTTCTCTTAAAGTTCAAGTACTAATTTCAGTTTAAAATGAAAATGTTCACAAAATATTCTTGTTTTCAAAGTCGGTAGTGATGCAGTGTTAAGCATATGCCATCACGGATACATGTGTCAACAACATATTTCAAACAAACAAATGATGCAATTACACCTGTTATAGTAACTAACAGATTATATTCTTACAAAATCAAGTGAGTGAATTTTAAATTTAATACTGGGAATTCCAGCTTAGCAATAGTTGAAGCAAATAACAAATACGCACTTCTACACATCGAAACAAAAATAGCGTGCTTCCTGAATGAAACACAAAAGAATTTCTTAAAGTTACTACGAACCAAACAAAACTGCTTTCCAAGACTGGATTAGGGAGTGCATTGTCCTGCGGCATTTACTGCTTACATTCTGTCAACGTAGAATTAATGAAGTGGTATTCTTAACGTCGATTCTCGTATTCAAGGTACTAAATTCATGTCGTTTAGATTCTCATCGCCTAAATTTTGTTGCGTACATTCATGTCGTTGTTGCGCGTTACTCTAAGAATGTGCTTACTCATTCAAACCGACCCGCAGGTCACTGGCCATCGTCCTCTTATACATGTTGCTCTTACTTCTACCTATGGCCGAGTGCTTATCCCGCGCTCTCGCATGATGGGAGGATCCCAAGGGGGGAGTTGTCAATCCTCTCAACGCGCGTGCGAGTGGCTGTGGAGCACACCGACATCCAAAACAAATAGACTAACGACTCACGATGCTATTTAAATGTAATTTAATTGTTAAACGTATTACGACTTTACTTAATAAAGGTGTTTTAACATTTGTTGTACCTTTAATGAAGAGATTTATTAATTCAAAAATAAAATTGTTACACTACCCCTTTCCTAAAAGAAAAAAATTTTTTTTTAAGGAATAAACTATAAGTATAACAAATACAAAAAAATTTTTTTTTTAAATATACTAGCCTTATCTACCTTCCTAACTATCAATACAATTTTTACGAATTTATTCAAACGAGGGAGACAAATATTTACAAATTCGAGTGTATTGGTAACTACGTGTACCTGACGTCCATCGGGAGACAAAATCGGGGAGTCACAATCGGTATAAATCAAAATTGGGAGGAGTCAAATTAGAAAGTCAAACACTCCACGGGACACAAAAAATCAATCAAATTCAAACTCAGAATAATCCTTCAACTAGAGGTTCTTATTCTTACCAAGGCTAGTATTTACTAACTGTAACCAAACATTTCACAATTTATCTCTACTTCCACAAAAAAAAACTTCACTTCCTGGAGCTCTATTAGCTCTATCTACAAAAAAAAGGAATGCTACAACATCAAAACAGCATAACCATTCAAAATATTATCACTATAAAGTGACAATCAAAAGGAAGACCCTACTAATAGGCCTAAATTTCAAACACTATTATCACAAAGTGATAATCAAAACAAAAGTAACCCAACCAAAAGGTTGCGCACAAATTTCAAATACAAAAAATTATCACTTTAGTGCAAAGAGATAATCAAAACTAAGGTAACCTAACCATAAGGTTACTTAACAAATTCAAATACAAAATATTATCACTTTATTACAAAGAGATAATCAAAACGAAGGTAACCTAACCATAAGGTTACTTAACAAATTCAAATACAAAATATTATCACTTTATTACAAAGAGATAATCAAAACGAAGGTAACCTAACCATAAGGTTACTCAACAAATTCAAATACAAAATTGAACCAGATAGGGCCGCAATCTCCACACCCTACTGATTATCCTATCACTAATTTCCAACAAACAACAGATCCCATTAGTGATGGACCAAATGGTGAAGCTCACCAAACAAACTTTTGACCTTATCAAACAAAAATTTTTCGAACGGTCACAACGAGGGAAAGAATAACTTAATCTTCTCTCTACCTCGATATGTAGAAATCAGGACCAACAACTTTACATAGCCCACCTACTTCTACATCTAAAAGATATCTGTCAAAGACATCTTCTAAACACATCTCCGAATAACGCGCGAACAAAACGACCAGCGTGCACACCAATGCACACCTCAAACCTACAAAACCTACAAAATCCTTAACCAGTTATTCCACTTTTCAACCAAAATACTCAAAATTAGTGAAACGACACTAAATCAAAAATCGGAACAAAACAAAGCAAACCACTACTGTATTATTTAACATCAAAGAGATGACCAGACCGGAACTAATCGTCAGGATCATCTTTTCATTTGGATACAAAGCTTCAACGGGTTTCAAGTCCTTTACGTGCCATTTCCTGCTCTTGTTCCATCTTCATTCTCTAACTCATACACTAAATTGGAATGTTTTTTCGGAACTTTACTCAAAACGAACTTTGGAGCTAACTTAGCGGAGAATTTATCACCAGCACTCGAGAGTACCTTATTAGCTCTCCAAACTCTTTCTCCGACTCGGAATGAAATGTCTCTTCTTCTAAGATTGTAGCGTTTACTCGAACGTTGATAAGCTACATGCAAATTTTCACGGACATTTCCAAAAATATCAAACAAAAGTTGACGATCTAACACATAAGAAGGTCTACTACTGGAGACGACATCAACATCCTCACCAGGTTTAAAATTATCATTATAAGCTTTTCCACTTAAGGGTACCTGACGACCAAAGACTAAAAATTTGGAGAATAGTTGGTGGACTCATGTTTTGCTGAATTAATTGCGTATTGAATTTTTGATATTTCACTATCCCACGTATCATGTTCTTCTACGTATGAACGAATTGCAGTACCAACTGTCTTATTGATTTTTTCCACAAAATTGCATTGGGGAGCATAAACAGCATTATACCAAATCTTTTGAATGTCGTACCTTGCACACAAAGCTTTAAAAACACGTCCAATTAATTGTGGACCATTATCACAAATAACAAATTGTGGTACTCCGTAGACAAGAAATACTTTTTCCTCTAAAAACTTCTCAATCAAATGTGCCGTGGCACTACGCAAAGGTTGTAAAATCAAATACTTCGAGAACCAGTCACCAACAACTAAAAGTCATTTTCCTGCTTATGGGTCATCAATAAAAAAACTAATCAAGACGATAGCTAACAAAAAAAAAATGAGTGTTCAGGTACACTCTCATCCTGCTACCAATCGAACTGTCGAAACAACTAGAATGCTTCACAATGCCTAAATATGCTAGAGTGACAAACCCTCTACGAGTCTCACCTAGACTAACAATACCAAAATTACATCAACTCAAAAAAAATATGATGCAAAAATTCTAGAGCGCCTAACTCACCTCGAGTCTCGTCTAGACTTACGCAATGCCGAGCGACCAACTCTTCCTGAGTCTCGTCTGGACTGACATACTGCTGAGCGACCAACCACGACGACAAGTTCCGCCTAGACTAAATTGCGTTGCAATGCCGATCTAAACAAAAATCTGCTAACAAAATCAAAAACGTGCTAATGCACAAAGAGCAATCTTCAAATGACACAACGACAGCTCACTCCAATGTACCCTCAAAATAAAATCTCTAGCCTTATCATCAAATTTGGACAAAAATGTTCTTTATTGACTCAAGCAAATCAAACTCCAGGCTTATCAGCTTCTTCAGCTAACAATCTTCCTAAATTTTTCTTTCTCCAAAACTGGTTTCTCACTCACTACTCCCATTCTTCTTTAAGCAGACAAACAATTCGGAATATCCGACATGATTACAAAAGCCTAATGTTTCAATGAAATCAAACTGGTAAATCTAAATGATTTGAACCTTACAAAAATTATCAAAACAAATTCGGGCAACTAAAGGTAAAAGTCAAAAGTGTATTTGTAAAATAAATTTTACCAAAACGATATCAAAAAATTATATTGGGTCAAAACAGAATGAAAGTTAAAATAAATTTGACTAAGTTAATTAATTGACTGAATGGGGTTAACATCTCACTACCAATCTTTTTAAACAAACATCGAAACCTTATTATCAAAACTAACGTTGAAGCAACCAAATCTCGAGGCAAAACAAATTTTGAACCTAAACAATATCAAGCAAAATACTTTTCGGAACAAACTAATTTCAAGCAAAATAATTTTCGAACAAGCAAATTTTGCAGAGATAAAACTAATTTTTGAACAAAACAAATTGAAGGTAAAATAAATTTTGAACTAACTAATAATTCGAAGCGTAAACTAACAATTTTGGGCAAACTAATTTCAAGTACCTATTAAATTATTGAACTAACCAAATTTCGAGGTAAATCAAATTATGAACAAACAAATTTCGAAGCTAATCAAATTATGAACAAACAAATTTCGAAGCTAATCAAATTATGAACAAACAAATTTTGAAGCCCCAAACGATTGCAACGATCGCCAGTGTAATACGAATTTTCACTAACAATGGAGCTCAACTAATTTGCACTCACAGCTTGGGACAGCACATGCTACAATTTTACTACAATTTGCTGCACTAAAGCACCAGCCCCACGTCCGTGAGCCAGTGTAACGAATTATTTCAAATCAAATATATGGCAAGCCCAAAGCATGGGTGCCAGTGAAACTTTTTTATTGGTATTTACTAGCGTTTCTCTTGTTAATACATATATCTGACTTTAGAAGTTGGGTGTCAGCAAAACAAAGTCTTCCGACATAACTAGGGGTCTATTCCTTGGGTAGAGCTATGAGCAATGGGGGGGTAAGTCGAAATCTGTTGGGGGATCATACTCAAACTAAAACAAATAGGCGTCACCAAGTCCGGATTGATTCACGTTAATGACATGGCATATTTCTAAGGGCGGACGTGGAGACCCAAAGAAAAAAAGATCGCCTTCGCTGACAAGAAAAACTGTCTTAACAGAATAAGACGCTGTTCCTGTAAGAAAGTAAAATAATTAAATCAACATAAAATGGGAGCACTGTTTGTGTCCCCAAAATACCTAAAGAAATATAAAAAAAATATTTTCTATATAAGGGTGGTATCAAAATACAACTCTTAAAGATATTAAATTTCGGTGATTAGGTTTGATCACACTTGATCAAAATAAAAAAACTTTAAGTTTGGATTAATAATTTACTCGAAAGAATCTGTTTATCTTTAAATAAAATTCAATGCAATAAAAATAAAAAAATTACTTGAATTATGTTGTAAATTTAACATAAGGTTTATTAACCCTATTCATGATCAAATACATTACAACAAAGTGTAACTTGTTACACCAATATTTTATAACCCACTCAGATCTGTTTAGGTCAATTACAGTATAGAAATTAAAATACAAATTTTTCTCTTTAAGTTCGAAGTACTAATTTCAGTTTAAAATGAAAATGTTCACAAAAATATTCTTGTTTTCAAAGTCGGTAGTGATGCAGTGTTAAGCATCTGCCATCACGGATACATGTGTCAACAACATATTTCAAACAAACAAATGATGCAATTACACCTGTTATAGTAACTAACAGATTATATTCTTACAAAATCAAGTGAGTGAATTTTAAATTTAATGCTGGGAATTCCAGCTTAGCAATAGTTGAAGCAAATAACAAATACGCACTTCTACACATCGAAACAAAAATAGCGTGCTTCCTGAATGAAACACAAAAGAATTTCTTAAAGTTACTACGAACCAAACAAAACTGCTTTCCAAGACTGGATTAGGGAGTGCATTGTCCTGCGGCATTTACTACTTACATTCTGTCAACGTAGAATTTATTAGATCAGCATTCCATCCTCTAAATACACATGGTAAAATGAAGTGGTATTCTTAACGTCGATTCTCGTATTCAAGGTACTAAATTCATGTCGTTTAGATTCTCATCGCCTAAATTTTGTTGCGTACATTCATGTCATTGTTGCGCGTTACTCTAAGAATGTGCTTTCTCATTCAAACCGACCCGCAGGTCCCTGGCCATCGTCCTCTTATACATGTTGCTCTTACTTCTACCTATGGCCGAGTGCTTATCCCGCGCTCTCGCATGATGGGAGGATCCCAAGGGGGGAGTTGTCAATCCTCTCAACGCGCGTGCGAGTGGCTGTGGAGCACACCGACATCCAAAACAAATAGACTAACGACTCACGATGCTATTTAAATGTAATTTAATTGTTAAACGTATTACGACTTTACTTAATAAAGGTGTTTTAACATTTGTTGTACCTTTAATGAAGAGATTTATTAATTCAAAAATAAAATTGTTACAATAGGACCAACAATACAAACTAACTTATACACATACATAATATATATATATATATATATATATATATATATAATATAGTTTAGAGATAATGACCTTGTATAAATATGATGATATATTATTAATGGGTTTGAGGTCAGCTGTAGGAAAGTAAACTCTTTTTTAAGGCCTAAATTTTCGAATTTTATTTAAATTCTTGATCACAGGCTTTCTAAAATTTTACAATTAACTAGGCTAACATATAAATGAATTGATAATAACTTACAAGACGAGGTTAAACATTAAATTAACATGAAAATTAAATCGAAATCTTATTTTAAATGATTTTGCTTCAATTTGTTATAAGAAAATTGTATAACTTGTATAAAATAAAATAAAATGAAAATGTCAAATTTTGAAACCTTTCAGTTTCACTTTTTTATTATTTGACGATTTAAATATAGAATGCCTATGTGTGTATGTATGCATGTGTGTATGTGTTTGTGTGTGTATGAGTGTGGGTGCGTGTACATGTTATATTTATGTGAGTGTCTATGAATATTTGTGATTATGTATATTAATCTGTTTGTTTGTTAGTACGTGTATGTATGAATGTGATAGGATGTGTATGTATGTAATGCTAATCACTACAATATCGATTATTGCATTAGGTATATGTTACTTCTGAAGACTAAGTATGTATGTGTAAATCGAACTTAGACCACCAATATCTGTTTTTTTATTTATACAATTTTTGGCGAAATATATGATACATTTCCAGAAATAGTCTTTTTGTGTATCTCTTTCTAGTTCTAAAATTTTAGGATGTTTAAAATCAATTTTGTGATCTAAATCAATTGAGTGTCTTGATAAAGCACAGGAATTTGGTTTGATTCTAATGTCACTTTTGTGGTGGGTTATACGTTGTTTTAAAGTTTGTGACGTTTGCCCAATGTAAGGATTATCACAATCTATACAATTAATTTGGTATACAAGGTTTCTTTGAAATAAATCTAGTGTCTTATCTTTTAATTTTGAAAAATGCTTCTTAATGTTAAAATGTTTTTTAGCGTATTTGAAATTGTAATTTTAAATACTTTAATTAATTTATGAGTTAGGTGGTCATCTATATTTGGTAGTGTTTTATATAGCTGTATAGTTCTGTAATTTTCGTTAGTTGTATTATTATTATCTATATCACCATCGTTATTGTTTATATTATTGTATTTTTTGTGTTATATAATAATTTTGTTATCAGGTGTATAGGATAGTTATTATTTTTAGAATCTTTGAAAGCTTTTTCATGTTTTATTATGAAAAGAGGGATGGGATATCTTATTTATTCGATCTTTTAATCCCAAAATAAAATTTAATTTTGTTTTAAATGGATGATAAGAATAATCATTTAAATATCTGTTTGAATGTGTAGGCTTCTGATACCAATCTAAAATAATTTCATTTTATCATTTCTAATTAATAAAGTGTCTAGGAATGGTACAGAGTTATTTGATTCCGTTTCTATTGTAAATTGAATGTGGGTATTGTATTTATTAAAAATGTTAAGAGTTTCATCTATTTTATCTTTCGGAATAGCTGTCACTATATCGTCAACAAATTTTTTAATAAATGGAGGATTGAATGGAAGTTGTGGAATAACTGAATTCAACAGTTCGTCCATAACTATTTGAGCAATAATGGGACTGAGATTTGATCCCATCGGACATCCAAAAATTTGTAGATAAAATTTATTGTTGAAGGAAAAATAACAATTGTCAAATAAAAATTCAATTTTAGAACTAGAAAGAGATACACAAAAAAGACTATTTCTGGAAATGTATCATATATTTCGCCAAAAAAATTGTATAAATAAAAAAACAGATATTGGTGGTCTAAGTTCGATTTACACATACATACTTAGTCTTCAGAAGTAACATATACCTAATGCAATAATCGATATTGTAGTGATTAGCATTACATACATACACATCCTATCACATTCATACATACACGTACTAACAAACAAACAGATTAATATACATAATCACAAATATTCATAGACACTCACATAAATATAACATGTACACGCACCCACACTCATACACACACAAACACATACACACATGCATACATACACACATAGGCATTCTATATTTAAATCGTCAAATAATAAAAAAGTGAAACTGAAAGGTTTCAAAATTTGACATTTTCATTTTATTTTATTTTATACAAGTTATACAATTTTCTTATAACAAATTGAAGCAAAAATCATTTAAAATAAGATTTCGATTTAATTTTCATGTTAATTTAATGTTTAACCTCGTCTTGTAAGTTATTATCAATTCATTTATATGTTAGCCTAGTTAATTGTAAAATTTTAGAAAGCCTGTGATCAAGAATTTAAATAAAATTCGAAAATTTAGGCCTTAAAAAAGAGTTTACTTTCCTACAGCTGACCTCAAACCCATTAATAATATATCATCATATATATATATATATATATATATATATATATATTGCCGTGTAACTTCTATAAAGCTTCGCCAGCGTAAAAAAAACATTCGAGCCCCAACGTTGGGCCGTCATAAATTGCCATGTAACTTAGCTCTGGCTCAGTTTATACGAAAATTATTTAATTTACAAAAATCGAAAATTACACAAAAACGAAAATTTTAAAAAAAAATTTCTTACCCTGATTCTTCTTCTATCAACTTTGATTTCTTCAACAGCTCCCTGACTAGCTCAGCCGTGCATCCTCTCGGATATCTAAATTTACTATCATACACTTTACCGTTCACACACACCATTCAATAAAACCACAAAATACAACAACAATCATATAATATTTATTTACCATTAGTTACAAATAAATATTCAAGATTATGTACATTTCGGTGCTCAAATTACACCTCAATAAATGATATCTTTGTAAAGTCCTTGTTTTTAAATTGAAATATCAAACACATTTAACGTAACAGGAGTAAATGGGCCCTAAATAATACCTTATTTATATTTTTCTAATTATTACACTCTGGAGTATGGCGAGCTTATGATAACCCAGTTTTTTTTATGTATGCTTTCTACTTTGCATACTCTTAGTACAAACACAAAAAAAACCATGTACTCTTAACAATAAAAATTAAATTCATGAGGAACGTTTATAAGCTTTACGTACACCTTTAGATTTATATTCAAATACCATAATAAAAGTTAGTTATACGTATTCTTTTCAATACGCAAAATAACAAAGAAAAATACCATCAAAATTCACTCTCACACATCACAAATAATTTCCACAGTTTAAAAAAAACAGCAAATTCTAATGCGTTACCTGGAAACTTGAAGATTCCAACTCTGTTGACGATGTATTGTTCCTGAACCCTTGGCCTAGTGGTAATACGCTGCTTGCCGCCTCCAGCTATTTATAGATGAATACCATCTAAGTTGTGCTGCATGATACTCATTCAAGATCCATCTCATATCCAACTCCAAGTATAGTACACTTGTTATTATTGCATAATTTAATTTACGTTACGAGCTTGTTACAGTATACATTGTACCTTAGTTAAATATAAATAAACTCGACACTATCTGCGTTCAAAGTATCAGGCCACAACAATCTAACACTGTACTATTTAATTTATAAATTTTAATACTTACAGGCTTGTTAGTCGATTTTTGGTACGTCGTAAGCGATGCAAATTAAAAAAGTCAAAGAGAAACTTAATAACTCCCCTTTCGTATTTATACAATTCCAAATGTAACCTCTCCAACCCTCTTAATGCGAAATATTTAATTGAACTAACTCTTTCTTCAAATTTTGTATAACCGTTTTCGAACTCCCCGAATTTTAGCTTGTCGCTACGCTATTTTCCGAAAAATTCGCATTCATCTGTCCCGTGCTCGTCTGTTGTACAACTAACTATTTCGACCAATGATATATTTCAGTGACGTCTTAAAACCCCGCCTGTATTAACTCTATTCCTCTCTTATGCATATTACATGTTTCCTTCTAGCCTTGTTTGAGTGGTAGAAAATCGATATTACTGTCCGCGTGCTATCTACCCCACGTGGAGTTGTATACGTGCTTTGCGACTGTCGGTTGACCAATATTCTTTGAAACTTGCATGTTATGCTCCAAAATACATAGAAGTTGACCTTTCAAAACATGCAGGTGTTCAATTAACGAACGTTTTAAAATAACATTTTTAGGAGTTTGCGTTTCAAGGTATTTCATATATTCGACGTCTGTTTATTTGTTAGTAAAGCTTTTCGTCTTGGAATTATCGATTTTTCATGCTTTGAGGCGTTTTCTGACGTTATAACCCACTGAATTAAATTAATTAATAATTTCTATTGGCTTATACAATTTATTTTCTTTACGAACCTACGAATTTTTAATCCCTAATTATAAAATTCTGTTAACACTTGATACTTTAAATTAAATAAATGAAATAAATTTTGCACGTAAATTATGGTTGTTTCCTCTATACAGGGTGTTTGAAATTGCATTGTTTATACCCAAATTTAACCATTTAAATCCACTACAATATATATATATATATATATATATATATAAATGTGAATATATGAATATATCGCAGCAAGTTATAAATGTATGATAGTAGTACGCTCAATGTCCTTTAAACTGTCATAATTAATATCGCAATAACTGCATATTGAATTATATCGTGAACACAGTATAAATTGGTAACCGGGATAGTAAATTTGTTCTATTCATAGGTAGGCTAAATAGTTGCTGTTGACGGGTATTATATCCTGGAACATGAAACTCTAAATAAGATACAGATCCATGCTATCAATCTTATTATGAAGCAATTTATATAAAATCACAATTGCGATTATTGCTCTACGTGACTCCAATGACAGGAAACTGTATTTATTTAGTAGTAGAAGCTGACTGTAGCCTCTTTCTGGATAATATCTCTCTGTTTTTATAAATAAATATTTAAGAAATTTGCACTGAACTGGCTCTAACAATAACTTTTGATATTTATATATTGGAGACCATATTAGACAACAATATTCAAGTTTAGGACGAATTAGTGCTTCATACAAAATTAAACTTTGGGATTTCAAAAATGATTTGGAGTTTCTATTATGAAACCTAATATTTTGAGAGAAGAATTTACAGCATTATTTATGTGACCTGTGAATGAAAGTGAAACGTCAAACAATACTCCTAAATCTTTTATTGATTTTGGTCTAGTTATCCTTTTATTACCAACATGATAATTGTAATGAATCGGCTGCAATTTCCTAGTGTAGGATACAACATTACATTTAGATATATTTAGATTGTTTGTTTTTCACACACCACTTATGTAAACTATTTATTTGTAATTGTAAAGTTTGACAATCATCAAAAGAAGTTATGTGCATATAAAGTTTTAAATCATCAGCGTATAAAAGATGATAACATGAAAATTAATCTACTATATCGTTTACGAAAATTATGAATAGAAGTGGCCCCAAATTGGAGCCCTGTGGTACTCCGGAAGTTGCTAAAAATAGAGACGACTTAAATCTGTTATTATATAACATGTTGAGCACGACCATTCATATATGATGCGAATAATGCAATAAGTGACTCATCAAAACCTAATAGGGCCAATTTATGCAGTAAAATAAAATGGCCAATCTTGTCAAATGCTTTCTAAAGTCTGACTAAAAAACATCTGCTTGTCCTTGAGCATCCAGACTATTAGAAATAGTTTGTGTCAAACATGAAAGATTAGTCATGGTAGACCTTGCCGGAAAAAAACCTGTTGATATGGTGAAATCCGACATTCCACAACATCAAATATTCTTTTATATAGCACCATTTCGTAAACTTTTGCACAGTTGGAAAGAATTAAAATTGGCCTATAGTTCTCAACACAATTCGATTCACCAGTTTTTAAGACCATACATATAAGAGAATTCTTCCAAACAGATTGAAAGGTAGAAGTTTGTAATGATAAGTTAATGATGCTGGTTAACGGGTAGGCTAGTGCAGATGCACGATCCCTGACGAGAAATGCAGGTATTTGATCAAGACCAGCAGTGGATTAATTTTTTAATTTTAGCATACTGCTTTCAATCTCAGAGGTGGAAATATGAGATAAATGTAAGTAAACATCTGACAACGATTTAATACCAATCAGACAATGATCTTCTACCTTGGCTGAGTAGACACCACTGAAGAAGTTTTTAAAGGCTTCAACAATTAACTGAAGGGTATCATAGTTCTGACCATTGTAAGTGACTTCTGCAGGAATGCGAGACCTATATTGTTTCTATTGTATAAAAGACCAAAAAGCTTTTGGGTCTTTCTGGATAATACTTTCTGATTCGACAATATAATTCGTATATGCAGTCTTGATGTGAGCTTTATATAGCGCTCTTAGTCTTTTAAATTCTAATAAACACTTTAAATTTTTGTAGATTTTGAATTTTTTCCGCATCTTATGCTTCTCCCTGATGAGGCTGATAATATTAAAATTATACCATAAAGGGTAATGACATTTAAAATTGCGATGAATCGGAACATATAAATCCAAGACTTGATACAGTTTGGCATAAAATGCCTTACATGCCTCCTCAGCATCGGTAAAATTTTCTAAAAAAGTCCAATCGGCAACTGTTAAAGCATTATAGAGGTTTGGATAATCAGCTTTTTTAAAATTGTACCATTTTTTGTCACATTTGCGAAAATTACTATAATGTAACTTATGTAACACCCAAGAACATTTTTAAATTCATCCAAATTGCAAACGATATTTTCTGCCAATCACAGACAATTCTATCTAAAATGTAACTTATTACTGACCGGCATTAATATAGTTACCCAACCCTAGTTTGATTTTGGGTGACAGTTGACAACTTAAATGAACATAACCTATCAACTGATATTTAGAAAATTTTTAATTAAGGCGCCAAAGGAAATGTTAATTTGTTCTAGAGAATTCGAAACCGGAAGTGCGCAATAATATCTAATTTTTCGTGATATCTATAAAAATATTAACAGGAAGTACTTTAGAATATTGCAGAATAACTTAAATTTAAATATAGGGTAGTTTTCAATTAGCAATGGCAATAATAAAAGTTGATTTAATCAATTAACCTAAAGCACATGTGGGGAGGATTTAAGATTGTGAAATATGAAAGGTTTTTGATTGGCTAGACCATTCACGTGATCGAAGGTCTATAAATACGGGAAGTGGAAAAATTAAAAAAAAGACGACACACAAAGCCACACCAATACACACAAAGACAAAAAGGTATGAAAGGAGGTTCGTGGAGGTTAATGTAACTAGCCCGGGGCTGGTGCGTGTTATGCTGCAATGCCGCATATCAGTATTGGTTATATACCAGTTTAAATTAAAGCAATGTTAAGTGAATAAATCTGAGAAGTGAGTGTGCTTATATGGAAAGAATAGTAAATTTAAGTAGTTGATGGTGGACATAATACTAAATATCCATATTCGGCGATATACAAGTATTAGTTTCATTCTATAAGAAAACTAAATGGTTAAGCCGTAAGGCGTTTAATGGTAGGAAGTGCAGTTTTATTAACTGTGAAGAAGATGATGACTAATCCCTCCCATACAGTTCGGTATTTATTGATTGTGGAAGTTTGGTTTTAGGAAGCTCGGTCCCAATCCAATTTGGTGCAGAAGTAGGGGAATATAAAGAGTGTCGAGCACAAAATTTATCAACACCCGTGCTAAGCACTATCGACCCTGGTGAGGATAAGTTACCTCGGAAGTATTGTAGAGACTGGAGCAACAGTGGGTATTGCATACCCGAAACAGGTATTGGGTGAATCTTTGAATGAATGATTCGAGAGAACGAACGTGTATATGCATGCATACACGTGAGGATGCATGTATGAACTTTTATATATTTATACATATGCTTTCATATGAATATGTTATTAAGTTGCTAGATTAATGGTGAAATTTTGGGACATTATTATTAACGTTACCACTTACTATTATGAATTTTGTGTAGAATTCCAAGAGTTATTGGCTATGTTTAATTCGGAGCCAATTTGTTTTAATTGTAGAATTCGCATTGATTAGTACAATGTATAACAACCCGACTTAAGGTAACTTTTAGTTAAGTAAGAGATATTTCTTTTATTGCATTCAAGTATGTTGATATAGGTAATGTATATTGTTATATCACCATATTAACGGTTATTAAATTCATTACTTGATACGAATGTTGATATATATAATATATATATATATATATATATATATATATATATATATATATATATATTAATAGTTATTAAGATGAAATGAAAACCCAACTTTGTATTTAAAGTTGAATTACCATTTCAAATCGAACTAGTAATTGAAAACCACTAAAAGAACGGCTACAGCAGGACTTGAACCTGCAACCTCTGATTTTCCGGATCAGTGCTCTAACCAATTGAGCTATCTAGCCTAATTGTTTAGTTGATGTTATACTTAATACTACTGAAGCTTGGCTCTTCTTAATAACTATTAATATATATTAAGCATTCATTTGCATTCCAAATGTGGTTTATTCTTCTCTATTAATAATAATATAATTACATGTTTGTATTATTCCGAACGTTGCAAAAATGGGATGATCAAGTTATTAGTACATGAATTATGTATATAACTAGATTCAATTTCCTTAAATGCAAGACGTAATTGAAAAATCGTTAACAAGAGCCAAGCTTCTGTAGTATTAAGTATAACATCATCTAAACAATTAGGCTAGATAGCTCAATTGGTTAGAGCACTGATCCGGAAAATCAGAGGTTGCAGGTTCAAGTCCTGCTGTAGCCGTTCTTTTAGTGGTTTTCAATTACTAATTCGATTTGAAATGGTAATTCAACTTTAAATACAAAGTTGGGTTTTCATTTCATCTTAATAACTATTAATAAATATTAAGCATTCATTTGCATTCCAAATGTGGATTATTCTTATATATATATATATATATATATATATATATATATATATATATATATATACTGGGTGCTTCAAAAAAATGTATACACACTTTGAACTTCCATAGAAAATTTATTTACCGTTCTACAAAGTTAAATTTCAGGAAAATAGAAAGCTGAAAGTCCAATGTAAATGAAACATAAATAACAAATGTTAATACTGTTCAAATTGGTGACCTGCAGCATCAATACAATTCTGAGTACGAGTCACCACAGATTCTGTACATCGTATCAAAACGTCCAATGAGATTTCTCTACACACTGCTTGAATCTCATTCCAAGTAATGTCTAGGTTACGTGGTTTACGTTTGTACACCTCATCTTTTACTGTGCCCCACAAGAAGAAATCCAGTGGTGTAAGGTCTGGAGAGCGTGCTGGAAACTCGATTGGCCCCCTGCGTCCTATCCACTGGCCCGACAAATTTTGATCCAGGTAAGCTCAGACGTCCCTGTGATAGTGCGGCGGAGCACCATCTTGTTGAAAATAAAAATCATCATTACCGTATAATGCACGAATGGCAGGAAATATGGAATCAGCAAGCATTGTTAGGTAATTAATACCAGTTACAGTGCCTTCAAATCGAAAAGGTCCAATGAGTCCCCTTGAAGACAAACCGCACCACACATTTACACCAGGCAAATTTACAGCTTTTTCAATTGTAATGTGAGGATTTTCTTCACACCAGTAAACACAATTGTGCCTATTGACAGTTCCATTAAGTTTGAATTGGGCTTCATCCGACCAAATGATGCTACCCTTAAATCCCGGTTCACGTATCACCATCTCCTGAATCCATTCACAAAATTGCAACCTTCGATCTGGATCGTCGTCATGTAAACACTTGGAATGTAAACACGATACTTGCCTCTCTTCAGAATGCGTAGCACCGCTGCTAGCACTTACATCACTTTCACGTGCCGACCTGAATGACCTTTATGCACATCACACACTGTTCCATGAACTTCGAATTTGTCTCGTATGCGTGTAATTGTTAATCTTGAAGGTGGTTCTGTATCATACTCCCTTCTCCACTGTCTTTGAACTTCATTTACATTCTCAAACTTCCAGTACCACTTAATAACCTGCTTTCGTTCTTCAAAACTCAAACGTACGTCCGCCATGTTGATATTACAAATTCCAACTGATAATATAACATAGAGGGACGATTATGCTGGCACCTGGCGAAGAAATATAACATTAGCCTTGTAGTGCGGGAAAACTACAATAGTTTAAAGTGTGTATACATTTTTTTGAAGCACCCAGTATATATATATATATATATATATATATATATATATATATTACAATTAGGCGTTCGTTGAAATACATTTAGGTACAGGTATTTTGTAAACTCTCTGGTAAGTTAACTCACCAGTGTCGATTTCAGAGTTCTATGCCTAACCACCCTGAGGAATGTCCATGTAGTCTCCGCTGTAGAGGAGCTGAGGCATTTGAGTGAAGTACAGTGATTGCTGTTGGATCAGAAATAGTTGACAACCTTTGGGAATACGTAAGTGGACCCTTGTATTTGAACCGTAAGAACTGATACAGAGTTTGCATTTTATTTTTATATATTAGCTCGTTTCTTGTTTCTTTGAGTGTAACTTAAGACAGAGAAAGGGGGCGAAGTGTTACACTTACTATCAATATTTATGCAAAGTGGTGGATGATAACTATCTTTCTTAACTAATGGACACACATCTTCTGAAATTTTACAGTTCATGTTAAAAAATACTAAGTCAAATAGTCTACCATTCTGATTTACAATATTGTTATTTTGCCTGACATTGGTAAGATGTAAAAAATTTAAAAGAATGTTAGTATGCACATCAACTTTACTGTTATCATTGTATAATGGAACATTAAAGTCCCCCATAACAAGTATCTGGAATTCAGCGTACTCCTCCATGTACTCAACAAGAGGTTCCAAGATAACACTGGTTGTATTTGGAGGGACATAAACCACAAAAATATATAAGGTATTTCCTTCACTATAGCATTTACAGCCTACAATGTCAATTATTGGCAGAGCAGTTGTAATTTTTGTGAGATCAAGAGGTTTGATCACATATGAATTTTTAACGGCTAGTAGTACCCCACCGCCTCGTGTGGTATCTAAAGCATTATAGTTACGATCGTTACGCATTACTATATATTGGCTTGGAAATAATTTGGAATTTGAGATATCAGTTAATAACCATCTCTCCGCTAATGCTATTAAATCAAATTCATATTCTTTAAATATTCAAAAATAATAAGTTTTATGCTATTAATTTACTATGATCTCTAACTTGGTATTTTTTCTGTTAATTTCCTGGTTCGAATGTGTAGTTCTGCATACACCCCTATCCTTTGACCTGCCACTACGTGCTATTAACCAGTGACCTTTGGTTGATTTCAGCTTAACATCCTGATTCAGAGTTTCCCTTTTATTATACTTGTTATTGTAATATTGGATTTTTTTTTTGAATTTGTTTAGTGAATTGTTTGTTGAATCGCTTCGTAAATCTCTCAGTAAATTTGTTGGATTCCTTATATTCCTTAGAGCCCTAAGTTAATAAATGTTAAAGATCATGTTTATCTTAATTAAAATTTGTACTTACGTCTTATGTCGATGGTGAACTTGTATATTAGACCGTGCACTTGTACTTAAAATTTTTAATTATTAACTTTCACTTAAAATCGTGGTTTTAATTTCACACTTGAACTTTGCGCAGTATTTTTGTTCAAACTAGTACAGTTTGTGCTTTAGTTATTGAGAGACTGACCATTAACAGCTTGATATAAAGACAAGCCCTTCCACGTGCTGTCATAGGCTGACCATGCTAATCTTTGTTGTTTGGGCATGGTAGAGGCGTTACACTTGGCTTATCATGAAAACCTTGGGATTTTACACAAAGTTACCTATCCTAAATTTTGTTGCAATGCAATTACATTTAATCTTGCACTTACACCAAACATATGGTTACATATTTTGTTTTTCTCAATGTGAGATTTTATTCGAATTTGTCAAGTTTACTTTTAAAAGATCACGTAGGCAAATTTTAGAATGGAATTCTTTAACTGATGACGTAAATTGATGTGTTTATATTGACTCCTTACGTTCTGAAATATGCTTGTTTTACAAGACCTGTCTGTTGTAATCACGCATGATTATTTTCTTACATTAATGCGTCGAGTTTAAAAGAATTTGTTTCATGTTTGTTTGACTTTACATACTTCTAATGTGTATTTATTTAAAGTTTCTGAATGTATTCTTGTTTCTATAATGAATCCGATTGCATCTAGAGTTCTTTATTCTCCTAAATGTGGTTAAATTATTAAAGAATGAGCTTCCTTTCATTGAACTGACTAAAGTTAGTTGTAGATTTTATACAGTGTGTTTGATATTTCCTTTTTGCATAATTAACAAATTGTGTACTTTTATGATTCAAATGTTTAGTTTCCTTGTCTTTGGGTGTTGTTTACATGAAGTATACTACCCTTGTGACCCTATATACCCTTAAATAACCCTATTATCATAGCAATATATATATATATATATATATATATATATTTATATATATATATATATATATCTAGACTTTACGACCTACATGTTTAATAATTATGCAGATATTTGTGGGTTATAGGTCTCTAATAAAAGTATACTCTTTTTATACCATCTGAATTTATATATATTTATATATATATATATATATATATAATTTATATATATATATATATATATATATATATATATATATTGCTGTGAAACCTCCAAATCCGTGAACTATTCTTTTCGCCTCGGCTGCTCACCTAATTTTATAAATCTCCTCATTCATAAAAATTAAACACATTCCTACCACAAACATCAACGTTAATTCTATTTACATCAATATTCAGAATACATTAAATTTTCAAATTAAATTTCAGCATAAAATTCAGTTTTTAAAAGGAATTTCAAAATTAATTTTATTATCACTTTAACGTGCATCCAGAATTCAAGTCCTTGTTGGATGCCTACTAATTAATATAACAATATAAGCAGACCGGAGTCTGAGTATAAAGGGAGCATCTACCACCCCTTTACGTTAATTAACCCGGTTTGTCTAATTGAGCTCAAAGACATACCTAAATTTTCATCATATTCCCAAACATCAAAACCAAAATACCCCTTTTTACTTAAACAAGCAAATTTCATCTTAAAATTAAACTTTTATGGTTAGAACAAATTCACTAATGTCCATTTAAAGTAAATCAATTATAAAGTCATTCAATACACACAAAAATGTCAAACAAAATAGTATAATTTACCTGAAGGTTACTGTCCTCGTAGCTTCAAAGTATCGTTTCTTTAGTTAATCACACCATTCAACAGGATTATATTTACGGCTTCTGATTCTCTACGCTTTTAAAATTTGCTCCATCACCATCCATTCAAAGTCGTTTCTGGGCCTTTCCGGGACTCATCTGTGTTTATCTAACCCTTGATTCATGGATCCAGACACGTATTTGAACCATTTAATTATTAACACCCCCGAAAAATAGCAAAGACAGTCATGCTTCTGTCACCAATATACGCCAAAACTGCCTACTTTTGTGTATACATTCGTCGTTGTAAATTTTGCTAATTGGTACAGTGAAACTAAATTTTATTACCTTGTATCTAAGTGCACTGAAGTACATTCATGTTAGCACGTAAATAACAAGCTATTGAATCACTAAAATATACTAGCAAACTTTAAATTATTTAATCAAACTAAAATGCACGGTTTAACATCTTCAATCAAGTCGCGTATGTACGAGCTTTTAACGCATCGAATCGTCAAAAGTCTAAGAGTCTAAGAGAGTTTGTTTACATTCATCTCGGTATATATAGCAAAAAGCCTGTCTGTCGGTCGAGTCTCTAAAACGGCCAGTTTCTAGAATTTCTCATGCTCTGTTCCCAGTCTGTCGCCCGCACGTCGATTTTTACGAATTTTCACTCGCCCCATTCAAATCTCAGAAAATTTCTACACGGCTACGCACGCATGTCCGAGAAAAACTAATTGATTTTGTACAGAAATTGTTGTTTCTACCTCTGATATTTGCATCCTATTTTAACCAATTGTAACCCCATGACGTTGTTTAAATCCGCCTTTTAAAATATGTGTCTTTGCTTGACGCATTTTCTCTTTCCTTCTCTAACCTGTTCGTATTGGTGCAACTTGACACTCTTCATTATCGATTATTTCAGTCCACGCGGACTGTTATCTGGGTTTAATAAACCCGTATCGCACATTCTCGTGAATATTAAGCCCAGGTTTCTCCAAGATTCTTTGTAAACATTAATTATCTGCAAACTTTTCGCCGTATTTGACATTTAAACTACGCAGGTGTTCAAAATATAATATTAATTCTCAGAGCTTTATTCCGTGGTATTTTAATCTTGGGTTTTTACAAGTTTCTATGCTTATTATATGTTACTAACGGTTTAATTAACTCTAATTAAATTGATTTCTATCCTTTCATTTTAGCGAATACAAATTATTATCCGACGTTTTGTTTAATACCAGTTATTTAAAATAGAGTTCATTAATATAAATTTTGCACGTAATTTCCATTTGTTTATTTCTTAGGAATAATTACATTACACGCAGAGCTTTTCAATACTGCTTCTTTTGATACAAAGCGTCTTATAAATAATTTAAATTTCTTATTTTTACTGAAACAACCGAGTTTATTTATGCTTCATGGTTTTAATAACGCGTATTATCTAATAAAATTCCTTATACACGGTGATTAAAATTATTTGATGTGATTATTTAATTTTCTACCCTGGTCTAAATATGAGTAATATATATATTATATTTATATATATAAAGTGAAATAATAAAGCTAATGTTTTGTTAATGGCTATATAACTACTAGCCTGATTTGTATTTGTCAGTAGTTCTTATTATTTTCATAAGAGTTTGCTTACAAATATATCTTATTTTATATACTATTTCTTATTGCGGACTGCAAATAACTTGTTCTTTTTTTATTTGAATTGCCTTTGGGGCATGAACCCGGGTGTCGCCACGAGAAAGTTCGTTACATTTGCAAATAAATTTTGCTGTAACAATCCGCAAATCTTAAAGGTCAGACGTACTTTTATAGCCATCTATAGAATTTATTATGTAGTTTCGATTCAATTCTGTACTTCCACACTTGTAGTGTTGGTGTTTTATCACCTGACGGCGGTTTTATTTACTTTTGCGATAGTACAGAGATTGTTTCGAAATTATATCATTATAATAGCTTCAATTACTTCATAGGGTTGGAAACTAATCTGCTCTGATCAGGCTTAACAAGCCGAAGCCGTCGGTCAGTGGATGTTTCCTCCCCTGTGAAGTAATAAAGCTAATGTTTTATTAATGGCTATATAACTACTAGCCCGATTTGTATTTGTCAATAGCTCTTATTATTTTCATAAGAGTTTGTTTACAGATACATTTTATTTATATATATATATATATATATATATATATATATATAAACATATAAGCTCATGGACTAGTCTAGTATAATAGTTTTTTCAATAAAATGTTACGGTATAATTGGGATATTTTAGTCCAAACAATTAAAACGAAATAATATTTTGCATATATTTAATTACAAATCGACGTTTCGACAAGGGTTGTTGCCTTTATCAAGATTCTACAAAAGGAAAAGCAATCAATACAGTCATCAAAAAATTTTCTTTTAAAAAATTACTTACTTAATTGTTAATGCATAAATATTAAAATTATAAAGACAACCCTGAGTTAAAACAGAGGTTCTGTTACTACTTCTCCAACGACTTTCAGAGTTTCCACTTGTACTTTATCTATATCCAGTACCTTATTATTTTTCAGGTTGTTTAATGCTGGTTCATACTCATCTCAAAAATAGGATATCCCAAGTCATCCTTTTCAATATCTGATTTCTGTTCTAGCGTTTCCAATTCCTGTCTTGCATAAATTCTTTATATATTCTTGCCAACTCTTTACTTTTTGTACATTTTCTATAATGATATCTCCTCGCGCACCACATATCTTTACTATATGGTTTTATATCCCTAAAATTCATTGTTGTTAATTAGTATGCTTCTTCTGTTTTTCCTGTTTCAATCTTAGTTTGTACGTCCTTGCACTTTTCTTCAATTCATTTTTTTTTAGCTTTCCTGCATTTGGGAATAATTTCCCATTTTATGGCTTTGTATGTCTGTTTTCTTGCTCCGTCTGGTCTGTTTTTATATTTTCGCCTGTTTTAAATTAAATTCAGAATATTTTTTGTTTATATCCCAGAATAGCTTTGGCCACCATGTCTAAGCTGGATTTAATGTTATTTCATTCTGCTTCTACTTTCTTCGTATCAGAAATTTTTAGATGTTTTAAGCAATCTGTTTAACTTTTTCTCAAATCTTTTGTGGATGTCTTTATCTTTTTGTTTCTCAAAATTAAAATGCTTTTATTCGGTCCTTTTTTCAAATTTTTTAATTTAAGCACGGATTTCATAATTACTATGTTGTGGTCAGTTTTTATATTCTGTATAAATATCTCCAATACCGAATTTCCCTCCTCTGACCCTGCTTGAACTACCCTTGTTACCTTAAAATCACTGCATTTAGAGCTCGGTAAAGTTGTATTTAACAATATAACCTCAAATTTACTCGGGGGTTAAATTTCCCGGGGCGACCTAATGCGTCATTAAGTTATTATAACTAACACTTACCCACAGTATCTTGCTGCTGATGCAGCGGCTTCAACGGCTCTGCGGGGATTTTGTGGTGGCATTTTGTTGTCCCAGTGTTTGCCTGGCTGCAGCCCTTTGTGATGAAGTGCTGATACGATATGTGTTGAATGATAGGAAAGGTACAGAATGAGGAAATCGCTTGTCAATAAGTCGGAGCACTACAACACACATCAACATGCAAGAAAAGTCGGTAGTCAAGTCCTTTGTTTCTATTCATATTGATGGGTACAACGGCATACAAGGCATGAGAAATGCTAATGAAGCATGTTCTTAGATCACAAAATATGTCAATGACTGGACTTTTGTGGCAACCAAAACTTTGTGTGATTTCGCGTACGCCTTCATTAAAACATTAATTAGCTGGGAATTGTGATTTCTGTAAAAGTCACTCAAACAAGGTGTAAACTGTTGATCTATTGTCAATGTTGTCAAACTGCCAACCCATATTTGAATATCCCCAAAAACTTTAAATTGTTTTACAGTTCCTATTTTCAAAGAACTATGAATGAAAATTTTGAATTTTGCATTGATATTCCTATGAGGCATGAATTAATTGACCACCCTATTGACATATATTGGATCCTATATTAAACAAAAAAAAATGTTTTTTAGAGTCATTTTTGCCAAATTGATTTATCTCAAAATACGAATCAAAACCATGAACCTGAAAGTAGTTCTGCACTTGGTGATTTTGCTGCAGCTGAAAAAGTTGCAGAAAATATTGAAGATGCTCAAGAGACATCAGTTAAAAGTGATTTGTTAGAAAATGTAGAAAGACGCATGTCTGTCAATAGTGAAAATAATACCGATGAAAATTTCACTAGCAGCCAAGCTGAAGATAATGACGAGGTATTAATTTTATTTCTTTTCATTTATTTATTTAAAATTTTGATTATAGATGGATCAAGATACCGAAGATCCAGAAGAAAATCTTGAACAAAAGGTTGAAAAGAAACAAACTAAAAGGCGTCGACGTGATTTGCTTTTAGACCTTCAAGTGTGGGGTTGGCATAGTAAACGCATAAAAACAAGTAATAAGAAGAATAAAGTGCATCACGATTTTTCATTAGAAGGTGCTCTTAGGAGGACTATACCTGCGCACTTGCTGTAAGTATTTTCTACCAGGTTTGTTATTGTGTATAATGTATTTTGTGGAAGATATAATATTCTAAAAATCAAACAAAAAAGCAGATGCAAAATAAAAATTGATTAAAAGTAAGAATATGGAATTTATTTGATAGTTTGTGAAGTTACATCTCAGCCATTTTCAGGCGACACTGGCAAAAGAGCAGGTTATATAGCCTTTATTGGTCTTGGTTTGTTGAACTCGACTCTTTTTTTTTGTGTTAAACTTGACTATATGTTTCAACATTTTTTATCTTTCTGAATAATCATTCTTTTGCAATATTTCCCTTATTTTTTATTATTTGTGTGTTAATCAACGAGATCTTGTTATTTTATTGCTAACACAGGGCTTATATCTGTTAGTTCTACTCTTTTTTATATTAGTAGTTACATCGTTAAAGGTAAAATGAGCATTAAATTAATAAATTTTTATTTGCCCCTTAGGGGCAAGGAACCCATAACAATATAAGGGTATGTCGGTTAACTGCAGTGGTGTGCAAGTGAGTTCCTTTGGAAAAATTTTTAGAAGAACATAGAAAAATTTAAAATAAAAATAATAAAGAAAAAATTAATAAATAAAAGGGCTGAAATACAATAGTATATTGTGTGATGAGTGTGTGAAGTCACATGTTATACACGCGCTTTCAGCTCGTGTTGCAATCCGAACAAGTGTATAAACTGACTTCACACACGTGTTGCACACTATAGTTTTTTACGACTTTAAATAAAAAATCAAATAAAAACAACGATTCGATTATTTTTATTATAGTAATAATAATTATTAATAGTAATTATACAGTCAGTTAAATTATCTAATCTTACACCCGATGATTCATTCAACGACCTGTTTGTGACTTGGTTTGTAGTGGATGAAGTATTTTAACAGTTGATTTTCAAAATTTTGTTTGCAATATTATTTTTGTATTTAAAGTATTTTCGATATAACCTTCTGCCACATCAGATGATTTCCAACCACCATGTTGTTTCAAGGTCAATAAATCGGCACCTGACTCCACTAGAAGAGAAGCAGATGATTGTCGAAAACAGTGACTTGTATAATTATTGCAATCACGCAATTGTAAAATTTTTGCAATTTTACTGGAATTAATTATCGTATTTTGCCTTTTTTATTGCTTGCATTCTAGGAATGTTTTATCATTGTCTAGAATATATATTTTTGATTGTTTTTGTAGAAGATTTAACATTCTATTGCTGGGAATGGTTTTATTTTACTTACCCCTGTCTTTCTGAAGTGGTATAAATGTAAGTTCAACTTTGGAAAAATCTCTCTTACTTATTTCGTCCTCTTACTATGTGACTTTTTTGTAAAGTTACGATTGTAAAATGCGATTTGTACAGCGTGTGCTAGTATAAGTTAAGTTGGTGGTTCCAACACCCAGCCATAGACAAATGCAGCCACATTTCCTCACCCTAAGATGGTATCCGAAAGAAGCCGTTAGCTCAAGGTACAGTGAATTTTTCTGTTTGCTTTATTTGTGCTGCTGTTTTGGAAGATAGACACTTATTTATTTGTTGATTCTGCAATAAATTGCAGACCGTATGTTACCAAAGCATGCTCACAATACAAACAATTATGTACCTTATTCTTAAAGCTTGTGTTAGAGCACTTTCTACTGTTTACTTTTCTGTGTAAATTAATGTTAACGTCAACAATTTTCTATTTAAAATTTAATGTTACCCTTTTATATTTTACGAGGAGCACTTTCTAAAGCAGATGTTAGTGTATTAGTTCTTTATTTCTTGTACCTATTCATGGCTGAACATGTTGTTACGTTTATTTTTAACATCCCGTATATTTTTACTGGTTAATAATAATCAATACACTTTCGAATAATTCCTCAATTTAAATCTATTTGCTTTGAAACGTAAATTTTACTATGCTATAATTAAATAGTTCATAGCCTGTTTGTAGATAACCTTCAATTTGTTCAACATTACAACCACGTATAATGGGTTTTCTCTATTGTAACAAAGTAACGACTTGCTGAAGTAAGGTCACGCACTATTCTCCAGTAAAAACCGTGTTTTCCAGTTTAAAATCGCGTTTCGATAACACATGTCTGGATTTTGAATTGGCGTCATTTAAATTTATTGTGAATTTGATTCTGCAGCCCGTGTGACGAAATGTGTTCCACATTACTTGGTCTATCACTTTAAAAACAATGCACGTTTATTGTTGTCCTGTCAATTAGAGATGTTTTGCGTGTATTTGGTGAGTGTTCCCGTGCTTACCCCATCTATCCCGATTCTATTTTTAGCTTTTGTTTTTGCTGGAGGCCAAAGGCGTTCTTTCTGGGTGTAGCCCATGTGCCTTGTATTCTGTTATGCATGGCAAGGATTTTTATTTATCAACGGTGGATGGTGTAAAACTTTTTTGATATCCCTCAAAATTTAACATACTTGCAAGGGAGTAAATTTACACTTAATACCGAAATTTAACATACTTGCGATTGGAAAATTTTGTTTTAATTTTCCTTTTTTTGACTGAGTTTATTGCATGTTAGCCGCGAAATGCACACTTTGTGAATCCAATATCCAATTTGTCCGTATAATATAATTATTGGTGTTGAAATAATAACGTTTATTATATTGCGTTCTCTTGTTTGTACCGAATTATGTATTTAATTTTTTTTTATTTGTTAATAGATAATCGTGGGCGATGTACTTTATTTTTGTTTTCTTGTTTTTTTGGTATGTAGGCGAATCTCCCCACTCTCCGCAGTTGGTAGTTAGCCTGGTGTTTACTTTTCTTCCGACTACGTCTAGGAACGTAGCATAATTACTGACGCCATGGCGTGGGATTGCGAATTTGTTTTAGTTAATTTTTTTTGTGCCCCGATTTTATTCTGTGTAATGTTGGCTTAACTTTTGCTTTGATTTTGGTTTTGGTTAGCGTTGGTTTCGATTTTGTTTCGCTTAATTTCTGCCTCCAATTTTTGTTTTGCTTCTCGGCCTGATGCTACTTATTTTTTTTTCCTTTACGTTCGGACTGTTATTTATTTTTCTTTTCGGTTCTTTAGTGTCCCCCACATGCGGTTCAATCTTCTTAAATTTTAGTTTTGTTTCTTTCCTAATCGCTCGATATTATCGGTTGATTAATTTCAGATTATTGGACTTGTGTTTTCCTAGTCCATTGAAAACACTGGCGCCCAAGATTTCTTTTTTCTTCCTTCCCTTTCTGTGTTTTGTTCTCTCTGTCACGTCTAGAGTTAGTTTTTTTTCCTCCGATTTTTCTTTTATTCTACAGCCCTATTATAATTTCTATTTTGTTGTTTCGCTTCTATTAGTGTTCCCGAAGTTTATCTGTCGGATATGTTTTAAATTGTCCTATATTTGCAACAATGTTATTTTTATTTGGCTTCTCTTGAGTTACGGTTAGCCTTTATTTAGTTACTTTCTAGCAATTTCTTTCTTGTTCGTATTCAAAATTACTTCTTTTTCGGCTTCCCACCAAGGTCTTCCTGTGTGGGGGTGGAATTAAAAATTTTCTGGTGCCCCGAACACTTACCGTACACGATTTTTTGAGACGGATCAAAAAACTCCGACGAACTCACCATGTGTCTGAATTGCAGTTATTTGAGTCTGCGGTGGATTTGTTTGAGGCTAAAGGATTACTTTGGTATCGTGGTTACCGGCATAGGTTTTCTGACTGGAAGTCGTTGTCCAATTTACTAATTCAACATTTTGAAACCTCGAATTTTTACTTATAAGTTTGCTACTATAGAGGAAAATACTTTTGCTTCACTTGACTGAGTTGTTAAGATTTCTTCTATGCCTACAGGAAGATCCGATACTTCTTCCATACGTTCTACTGTTCTTTCTCCTTGTTCTGCTTCTACTCGTCAGGTTATATGCTTTAATTGCGACAGACCTGGTCATGTTTCAACACGTTGTACTCGTCCTCAAGTACTCCATTGCCTCAATGTATACTTTAAAGTTGGAGTCAATAGGATCCTTCACAGAGGATAGCGTTATTAAAAATTACGCCACAAAGGTGTACCTACAAAGAGGGAGATTTTAAATCCGTCACAAGACGAAGTCGAAAAATATCACGATCTAAACATAAATCTAAACAGATATGTTCCAACTAAAATTTCTGTAGCTGCTGGAATCCTCTAAAATCAGAGATGTTTCAGGCTGACACACTCCTTCTTCCTACGACAGGTCAGCATAAGATGATGTCCAACCAACGGATAAGAAAGAAGCAGGACCAACTTAATGACAAATTAGACATTCAAATATCGAAGTGTCAACTTAAAAAGTAGTGGTTAAGCTACCACTAAGTTTAACTAATATTAACCAAAATAGCATAATGATGAAAGTTACTATAACGTTTCTAGGAGTTCAAAGTTTAAAATCACATTTTTGTATGCTGTAAGAAATGTGTGAAACAAGTTTATAGAAATTTGACAAGTGCATTTTAGAGGATTACCCTACTTTCAGTAATCAAAAAAATCCAAAGGAAATTATAGAAGGGTTAAAACCACATTCACCCCTTGCAATTTTTCTTATACTTTTCTTAGGGGTAGTAATACTGTTGTAAGACTTTTTAATAGAAAGATTTACCCATCATCTTCATTTTTTGACTTTTGTAAAAACTCTGTATTTCGCTTAGTTTTGAGGAAAAAATGATTTCTCAAACACTGCTAATCGATATTCAAAAAAATAAATATCATAAAACACAATCGTATCACTTTAGTTTTTGGCACTTTTGACAGTAGATGTTACAATTATTTCTTTGCTTCGGTTTGCTTTTGTACTGTTTTCTTTAACGCAATCAACGTTATTGCTTTAATTGCTATTACTATTATGTAATTTTGGCAGCGAGCAAATTATGAGGTTGCTTTTTAATGAGCAATTGGGCATGCTATTAGTTCTTGGATTATGTCAGGGTAACTGCCTCGAAAGTGTCTGCTCCACGTGCATCAAGAGAAGTATCCAAACCAAAGTGTTTCAAATCACAAAACATCTGCCCGAATCCTAAGACTTTTTCGAGAAACAGGAACGTTGAGGCCAGTCACAACTAATGCTGGAAGACCTCGACAAGTCTG
The DNA here is from genome assembly GCA_036346225.1 of Platerodrilus igneus. NCBI lineage: Eukaryota > Metazoa > Arthropoda > Insecta > Coleoptera > Lycidae > Platerodrilus > Platerodrilus igneus. The sequence continues at coordinate 276,703 of JARFIW010001004.1, forward strand.
AACATTGCCACAACATTGCAACCAGAGACTGGGATATCAAAAAGCATTGTAAGTCGGATCATTAGTGATCAATTATTTTGTCCATTCCACATTCAGCGAGTGCAAGAATTACGGCCACTTGACCACGGATCATATTTAAATTTTTGACAAATTATTCGGAAACAGGGTAGTTGACAACGGATTTCACACTAATATCTTGTTTACTGATGAGTCTTGTTTTACACGCCGTGACATGACGAACTTGCACAATGAGCATGTGTATGCAGATGAAAATCCACATGCTATTAAAAGTAGACATTATCAACGAGAATTTAAAATTAATGTCTTGGTCAGAGTTATTAGCAATCTTATGGTAGGGCCATTCCGATTGCCTGATCATTTGGATGGCATTAGTTACCTTCAATTTCCTCAAGAAAGTTTGTCAAATTACGGGAAGACTTGTCCTTTAATGTTTATTGAAACATGTTCTTCATGCACAACGGTGCACCTTTATGTCGTAAGAGAGTATCTTAATGAACAATTTACTCGTAGATGGATTGGTAGAGCCCACAAAGCACCCATTCAATGTCTTCCGCTTTCTCCTGACTTAAATCCTTGTCGCTTCTTCATCTGGGGAGTGTTAAAAACACAAGTGTACAAGGTCCAAATTAATAATTCTGAACAATTGTGAAACAGAATTCAAAATGCTGTAAATGCATTACGACAAAACGCTGATGTTTTAAGATGGGTACATGTCAATTTTATGTCGAATTGACCTTTACATTAACGAAGGTGGAGGATATTGCACTGATTATATAACCCTAAGGTACGTAAATGCCATAATTATAGAATGCTAATAAGTATTAACTATTGCATTAGTAGATTTGTAGTTCATGAAATTGTAAATGGAATATGCACAACTATCTTTCAGTATTAATAGGATAAATTGTTTAATTTACTCTACACCCTCCTACGTGAGACCAATACTTCCTGTAAGATGATTTTGCCTTGCAATACAAGTCATGAACAATAAATTGCAGTTAGTGCTGATAACTTAAATGATTAAACTGCTTATAAATAAATGTATATACATTTCTAATTAGATTAATTGCGTATTCTTTTATAAACTTGTCTTATTCGTGAATGCTGACTCTAATTATAGTGAATTTTATTCACTACTAACCTAATTAAAATGTTAACGCACTTTAAAACTAGACACTTTCTAACGCTCATTACAACAATTATGTTTCTGACATAATAAACTTAACATTTTTGTTCAAATGAATTGTCTGAATTTTACCTAAATTGTCTTTCGTTGTACAGTTAGGTTTGTTACATGAGATAATAGTGTATGGTCCCTCAAAATAACTGTCGGGTTTTTACCGATTCTCCTTTGTTAACAGACTAAATTTTCAACTTTTATTATGTCAATGGTTTTGTTTCTATTGGTTAGTCATTCTTGACATTTTACTGTGTATTGTGCCACATCTCATGATATTCCTTTCCAATTGTACTGAGTTTTTAATTTTTTTCAAAATGTTAATGTCCTCCAAAAATTGTGGTTTCCTGAGAAAGTTTTAGTAATGGCTGTCATTACTCCTTGTTTTCTACATTTATTGATTTTGGATATAGTATTACACATACTTCACTCAATATTAACAATGCTGACTTCTTGAATTTAATAATTGTACAATGCTGAAAGATTCTCTCTGATGTGCATAATTTAATATTTCGATATCTTAATTCAGCTTCTCTTTCAACTGCAGTAGAAGTTCCTTGAGTGGAAAACAACCCTTAATGAAATGATTTATCTCCTCTGTTTTATATCTTCCATTCTTGCTTAAATGCCTAATTATTCAGTTCGGTGCTACCTTAAAACTTACCTACAGTATGTTGATTAAAAAGTTTTTACTTCATCTCAAATCACTTCTCTTCCTTTCTCGTCTTGGTTTGTTTCTTTATTTATATTATTTGGGTTGTCATAGTGCCTGGCCACGGCTCTTGTTACAAGTATAATGTTTTCTGATAACCACGTTTGGTCATTGTTCATAACTTTTTAATCTATTGTAGCTAACCATGATAGACAGTCTGCTATAACATCTTCGGTACCTGAATTCCGTAATTTTTTAATCCATTTTTGACTTTACAATTCTTATTCTTATTTGTGACAATTTACGAAATAAATAACGTATATTTTGCAAGTTACTCTTATAATCTGCCTCGAGTACTTTATAAAATTCTTCTAGTTCTATCAATAATTTCTGTAATTTTGATCCTATTGGCAACATATCATACTTATTTTTTAAATTTGCGAAAAGAAAATCTGTTTAATGCTCGAAATTTTGTCTATGTAAAAGAAATTATTAGTTCCTTTTTGATAAAGTAGTCAAGTTTGTAACGTATTAATCTCCTCAAAAGGAAAATAATATGTCTGCTCTATCATACAGGCGGCAGAGCCTCGATAGATTAAGAGGGGTTCCTGTTTGACGGTCAAGCCCAGGGTAAAAAGGATGTTGAATGGCTTTGAGAAAAAAGGGTCCCTCTAAAGAGATCTTCCAGCCAGCTAAGCTTCTTCAACTTAGGGCAGAGCAATGAGCTAGGGTCGTAGGATGGTATACGATAAAACAAAAGAAATTTTATTGGACGCCACCGTATCTTAATGAGTGTTTGATAAGAAACTATCCGAAGATCAGATACGGAAATCTTCGAAAGAAACAAAATTTAAGACGAGCAACATAAACAAAAATACTTACTTTGGTCTCTGCAATCTGGAATGGGAACGACGATCTCGTGCTATCTGTAAATTTAACCACACCTAAACATGTTCAAACTAGGGCTTCGTTATAGCCTAGTCACTTTATCACAAAAAAATTATAAATAAATCCACTAGTCAAAATTATACTTTCAAAAAAAACTTTTAACTTTAACACCAATAATACCTTTCTTCAGTATTAACATTTCATATTTGTAAACTGTTTGCTTCTGTAGGATAATTACTGTTGACTTCAAAGAAAGAAAATTTTGAGACAACTTAATATTTTTTCTATTGATTTTTTAAAAAAAATATGTATATATACATCGTTTATATAAACTTATCTATAGGGAGACTTTCAAAACAGTTCCGTTATTATTATTTAATAATAATCTCTAAGCATTCTTGGAATATTTTTTCTTTAATTGCATAAATTACTTCAATTCTCTTTAAGAAATATATGACTTTTATTTTATGTTACAGTGACTTCATGCTACTAGAATAGGACCCTGTTCAGTGTACAAGAAACAAATTACATATTCAAAAAAATAATTTCGCTGGTTATGGTTCTATAATTTAATAACTATCTTTAATAAAATCAAAGGTCAAAGAAAAATACTTATTGTCGATATTGAACTATACTTCAGGTGTATTATCACAATGTATTATACACAATAATTCTGCAAACAACTCTTATCACATCACATGTTTAGTAAAGCAAACCTTTTAATACAACTTTGTAATTTCAAACATAATCTTACACAAATACCTTGAAAATATTAAGGTCAATTATGCCTTATCCAAATACTAAATTTTCAAACTAAATTTTACGTGAAACAAATTAATTGATCTATCAACCTTAAGAAAATTTCGAGAATTAATTTTAAACAAACTTATGTATAGCTTCTTCGAAAAATTATTTGAACATTTTAAATGAAAGTTCCTTGAAAAGAATATAGATATAAAAATGGAAGATGACTCACCGCTGGCTATCTGTTTGGCGAGCGGTTTTCCTTCTTTAAATTTATTTTTAAACATCTGCGTTCTTACTGTTATAGTTGAGCGTGGCTGACGCAGGGGTCCGGATTTTGACCTTCATACAAACCAATCACATGTGGGGGTTTCCACATTCCTGCCTAACAACAATTGAAGCTGCCTCTGAGTCTTGTGCTTGCCTTATGGTTAACAATTTTTTTTTGTAATACTTAATTTCCATTGCTTCATTACATGTAACTTGAATTTAATATTTTAAAACTCGGAATTAATATTGTCGTCCTATTCAATAATTGGTAATTTATTCTTTAAAACTATAAACTAAAAAAAACTTGCGCTGAAATCAAACGAGAGAATAGAATTTAAGGGTAAGCTTGCGAAATATTTTCTTACCGTAAAAATATATCTACAACCTTTTTAGGTCGATGCTATCACCAAAACTAAACTTATGGTACATGTTGACTCCACTTAACTAATTGTTCGGGCGGCATGTTTGATTAAAAATCTGCAGGCCCTGGATAATACTGGTATTCGGATTACATCTGATATCAAAATGGCTTATTCCACGAGGCAATCTTAGCTATACAAGCGTGTGCCGGGAAGGGGATATTGAATCAAGATACAAACAACTAGAAGTTCACTTAAAGTTTACTTTTGCTATTCTAAGGTAGATGGCGTACTATGTATGAATTCATAATAAAAGGTTTCAATAGAAATTTAATATTTATTGGCTAGGTGTATTGAACAAAATTGTATATTTGAATAACAGAAAATCGTAATTGTTACAAGTTGTATCTCTATATCTTATCTATTATTTAATCTAAACACTACAAATAAGTAAGTGAATCTTGCTGAATATTATGCTTTTACTAATTAGTAGTTCCTGTTTTATAAAGTAATCAAATTGTATCTTTATATCTTATCTATTATTTTCTCTAACAATTACAAATAAGTAAGTGATCTTACTAAAAAATTATGTTTTTACTTAATTTAAATTATGACATGTAAAAAGCAAGAGTTTCATGAAATTCCTGTTTATTTTTGGTACGTTAATAACAAGTTATACCATTCTAATCATATTGCGTTTCATTTCTTCACGAACAACTTCACGATTTTAGTCTGGATTCGAATGTTTATTAATATTTAGAATAACTGATACTACAAAGTATTAAATTCTTTACTTTCACAAATCTTATTTCTATTTATATGCAAACATATAAATGTCAACATTTACAAATTGAAAATATTAATTTTGAGTATAGCAAAGGTATTATCAAGTTTGTCGAGTTTTATTTGGTGTTATATTGTAAATATTTTTCTTTCAGCTGTCTTTATGTTGGTTACCTTTTAATTACCTTATAACCCCTGATGGTTTAAGTCTCATGTATACTCCACAGCCACCAACGGTTGACGCTTAGCCCCGCCAAAGTGTTTACAGAATACTTTATACCCCGACTTATTCTCACGTAAACAAGTCAGCCACAATATATACATTCAGAAACAAATATTTCTTAATTCTGGGCTGCTTATTGCAATTATAAAACATTATGTTTAAAATATAATTTGCTTACTAGTTAACTACTTACAGTTTAATCATGACATACACTTGCGAATTTCTCTTCATACTTTTTTTTTTGTTTAATTTCAAATTTCAAACGGCTGGTTTTCACGCAGTGTTGTTGAAAAATTTTATAACGTTCTTCCTTGAATCTTCTGGACTGCAGGCATTTAATGTGTTGGAGGAGTTGGCATGATCGCCATGTAATAGGCCACGACAGGATCATGTAAGGCAATAAAGCTTCTCACATTTTTAATACAATTCATTACCATGCCATTGTTTTACTGTCTTCTTTTCTTATTTCGTTATTCTCTATTTCTACACGTGTGTACTTATGCTTCAGTTCTACATTGCACATATTATATAACCTTAAAGTGAGTAAATGTCATAATTATAGAATGCTAACAACTATTGTTATTATTTTTTCTTTCGCTGATTCAAAAAAATTTTTGAGGGTGGCCTTGGTTAAAGATGTGATAGGACCAGGTGTTGCGTAGAAAAAATATGGTGCTCTCAGTCTAAACTCGGGGTCTATTCCTGCGGAAACATGAGGTGGTCGGGGTATTTTACTGAGACTAATCTTGTATTACGAAAAAATCTTGGGCGCCACAGCGTCTATGAAAACCAACAACAAAAGGTCATTTTAAAGGTACACACAGAAAAGCCTTAAGAGAATTATATTGACTTGATTTTAGATGTATAGTAATTTTATCGTCTCAAACAAACTCAATAGACTACTTATTTTTATTAAATCCTAGAAATAAAACGATTTAAGTTTTGGCTAGCATCTAATAAAAAATTAATTTCTCTTCATCTTTGTACAAAATTAATGGTGTATATACAACAGCATAAAAGTGAATGCTGATCAAATTATTAAGTAGGCAAAGATATAATAATTAACAGACTATGCCTGTCATAAAAAATTACCAAACGTTTATTAATATTAGTCATACACTGTAATCATAGATCTTTGATATAGCTTACAAGTATTAAAAAAATATGTTTTTAGCTTAATTTTTAATCTTTCTACGATTTTACTTTATTTTCTTGAAATCATGAATTTCTTAATACAGAATTTACTCAAAACAAACATTACCGTCATCTGTTTTAATGAAATTTTGAGAACTAGATTTTTATCACTACATATGTTGTTTTGAAGTACTGAATCTAACAAATGTTTAATACATAAATATGGCTACTTAAAAATGCCATATTATACTAATAACACTTTACTAAATTGTAATTTGCTTTTATAACATTATGTGCAATATTTATATTCAAAATATTAAATTTCATATATACTAAATAATTACATTTTGGTTTAGCAAACTGTACTCTTCAAACAAAACTTTCCATCACGTATGTGTAGAATATTTCTAAGAAGGAAAGTTATTATATGTTCATCTCGATCGTTATAAAAAAAGGAATGTTACTCATCAAAGTTTGATGACAAAAATATTTAAGTAATTACAAATAATTCGTGACACCTGTCATTTCAGAAAATCATGATTCTGCTATTTTCTGTACGAAAGATAACAATTTTCTTCCAAAAGCTAATAATTTAAACTTGGTCAATAATTTGTATTGAAATCGAATTCTGCTATCATATCTTTGATCCATAAATTTTATTACCATCTAAACATACCTGCGTTTCATATATATCACTTCACTAATTAGAACCACGTTCTAACAGAAAACTCAGCGCCTGACCTCAATCCCAGTCTATACGAAATTGCCATGAGTGGAGTTTGTTTCTACCCATGTTAGCTCAAAAATTCACTTTCTTCTTAAAAAACGTATCTGCTGACTACATGCTAACAAACATGAATCAACTTCTCGTACTTTACCTATCGATGTGCATGACTATCCAAACTACGGCTGCGTGGGATATTATTTACTTTAGTAATGACTTTCTCGCCTAAATTCTAGCGACCTACGTAGCATGAAGTACGTTATGTAATTGCCTAAAACTAAATTGTTTCACTATTACTATTGTATTAATAGCACTGTAGTTCATGATATTGCAAACAGAATATGCACAATCATTTAGTAGGTAAAATTGTTTAATTTACCCTACACTGTATTAAGATCTTAAAGATTTTAGTGTAGAACTTTGAAATCTAGATCATTAAATTCTATCAGTAGTAGGGGTCTGATAACTTTTATTTTTTACTTAACTCAACTATTGGTCTAAGTAATTATTTGATTAACACTAATGATTTCTTCTAAACACATAATATGATATGTAAATCAAGTGAAACAGGCTTTAATATAACCACGTGATTTAGTAAGATTTTATTATGCTAGAAATTGTTACCTGCCACTGGTAGTGATCATTCCAAGTCCATGCTACTAGTTGACTAAGCAGCAAAATTTGAGTGAATGCATTTTACTACTGACTTTAAAACAATTTTTTTTGACGTTTTCTGAACTTAATATATGTATTTTTAGATTAAATGGATTGATGTCAGAACCACATAGCAATATAGAAGATAGTATGAATACATTGGATATGTATCAAGGAACTGTTAAAGAATATGCTTCGTGTTTGCCGCTTATTGAATCGCCATCTTCAAATATGAAGTAAGTTGTATAGATATTTTTATTTTTAGAAGTGATATGTACCTCATATTGCCAACTCAAAGCAAGCAAGTCTTATAAAAAAAATATGCACAGAGAAATCCATGTTGAATAAATCTTTTGTTTGGTGAAACACTAAGTTGGGGCGATTCCCTAAATCAATTTTATATAATGCAACACTGGAATAAAATATATTCTTTTATTTTCATTTTTACTTAGGACTTAAAATTCCCGGATGTTTAATAGTTTGCATTTGTTTCATAAAAGCTTTGATTTCTTTAATGTCTTGATCTACATGTTGTTGCATTTGTTAAGTATATATTTTTTTATCTTAAATATCTCATTTGATCTGTTTGGTCTGCAACCTTTCTAGAGACTTCCGTGTGTTTATTTCTTTTCAACTGCACATCTTTGCATTTTGGTTGCAGATTTAATACGAATGAGTGATTTTTTAAAGATAGTTATTTTATTAGATTTTCTAACTTTTATAGGTTTTGCTCCCATAGTGCTGTGAAATGTATTGTTTTATTATTTTGCTTAAATTTCTTATCCAATTGTAAAAACGGTTCAAGTTAAGCAAGTGGATATTACACCGTTAAAGATAACTCCTATGAAAAAAATTGTAAAGGAAAATAGAAAAATGTCATATAAAATTATATAATGATTGGAATGAAAACAAGTAAGTTTTAAAATCACTTACCCTGAAAGGCCTTTTCTACTTGTCATAATGGAGGCCCCAACCGTCTAGTCACAACAATCCCTTTTGATAATATCCTCACATGGTAGATGGTTATTCTTCATAGGTCTCGCTTGCTCTAGTTTACTAAATTTTATCATCTTGTATGTATCTTTCGCTTTAATATCACAAAACACTTATTAAATTTTGGTCAAATTAAATAAAATTTTAAAATAAAATGCTTTCCCAATTATAATTTCATCACTGGGGCAACTGAATATCCTTTATAATAACCTAAATTTTATCCTGATTTTTAAATGAATCCAAATAGAATTCAATTTACACTTAACGTCTATTAACATAAACTAATCGCAATTTACACACAAATGTACTTAAAATCTTAGTTTTTAACCTTCTCTAATCAGGTATTGCTAAAACAAAAAATCCTAAAAATGTTTAAAAATCTATTTCATCAACAAAGCTATCACTTTAAATTTTCCTGATTCCAATATTAAATTACATGACATTTATAAATTTTAGTACCTGGAAATGTCGATAATAACTAGGGATGGGCTCGGGCTTTCGGGCCCAGGCCCGGCCCGATTTTGGACTCGAATCCGGGCCGGGCCGTTGACTACTTTATTCGGGCCGGACCTATTTTTTTTTCGGACCGGGTCGGGCCAAACGATTCGGGCCGGGCCGAAAAACGCATGAGTCGATACTCCACTGTCCTTTCACTTCTATCTTACATTGAGTAAGTAAACGTTCTTAATTATATTTTCACGTAGTGTCTTCATGAACCCATTAATAATCATCTTTTCGTCTTGTTTTGTGTAAAGGAGACGTGATATTATAACTCACTTCTTATCTCAAATATTTTTTTTTCCATTTAATGTCTCTCATGTTGTACTTTAGGCAAGTTAAAAATGCCCAGAAACATCGAACTAGGTGATTTATTCATAATTCAAAAGTTTGTACGATTTATTTTATGTATATGTATATACTTCAAATTTCAATCATGCGACGAACGTGATATTATCAATAACGTGTATAGTTTATGTATACTGCCTAAAACAGCAGAGAGTTATTGCAACGTTCATTTTACCGATTCTTTAATAAAGTTTTCTCTTATTTGATATTTACACATGCGTACTTAACACACCTTTACTGTTTGTACTGTATTAAAATACAGGACATCTTTATTTAATTTAAATACAGGCAAGGAATGCTTTTATTTAAGGCGCCTTAATTTTGACATATACCAAATGCCTAACATACAAACTTACATTTAATTGTCTGATTTCTGTATAGATATTGTGAAATTAAATGTCTTTTGTAGTGTTGTTTCCGTAATTAAATTTAGAGATATAATGTCCAAGTTTATAACACGAAAAAGATATAAAACGTCAACGCTCTAAATACGAGTATGCTGTTTTGTAATGCTTTTCTTAGAAGTAAGGTGTAAAAATCCTTTTGAAAACAGATATACTATAGACTTGGGAAAAAGTAAAAAGCAGTGTCTTGAAGTAAACTCGAAGAGTATTTCGTGAAAACACTTTGACAACACATACAAGTGTTATCGAATCAGTGGGAAATGAAACACTCAAATAATAAAAAAGGTTTATCTTTGTGTGAATACAATTTTTTTCCAATATAGTTAAACATGTTTTATAGGTCACCTAATCACAAAAGAGATTAATTCTTTATTCATTTTTAAAACATAACCTATAGATATAGAATACTAAATATATATGTCAAAATAAAGAGTAAAGGAAAAACACTTGCTCTGAAATATTGTAGGAAATTGAACTATGTAGTACTAGCACAGACTGAATTTTTTAGGATTTTTTTAAGAATACTGTCGGTGTTTTAAATATATCATTTCCATACCAACGTGTGATGTAAAGCCATTATATAAACATATAAATTCTAGCTATAGCTTAAAAAGTTAATTGAAAATTTTTTGTAATAATACCATGCACGGTTGCACCTATACCACGAAATTATTTTAGCGACCTCGAGATTATATTGCTTCCGTCGAAAGCGATCTATGCGATAAACCTTCTCTCAGTACGCTAAAAAACAATTTTGCGGCCTTGATATACAAATAACTATTTAAACGCTACCATGTAGTATATATTAATAAGCGTTAGATTCTTTACTGCTGCATGTATTTTAAAATAACGATTTCAATAAAACTTTTGAAAACAATACGTTAATCGTCTATTCGTAGACGATAGTTATATCAGACACTTCTAGGGTACATGAAATTTTGAATTTCATACTTTGAATGCTTTGATATTATCACCAGTAACGTAACTAGCTTTTTGTTGGGTGTGGGGGACTGAACAGCCATTAATGATTTTCTAAATACAACTTTATGTTTAGCGTTTTCTGATCACCCTCCTTGGGATGGGCTAGAATTTTTGGGGGGGGGGAGCCTTCTAAGTACCCTGCTCCCCAGCTACGCACATGATTATCACTTAATTTATTGTTGAATAGTAGAATTTGGCTGCAGATATAGTTTTCTATTTATTGCAGGAAAATGTATAATAATGCCATATCGAACTCATGCCATAAAAAAAGGATAAAGTAAATAACATTTTATTGGTATATAAAAGCATCCGTGTACTGATGTATACCTTTTGGTAATCATTTTTAAAAACTTTTCAACGTTAAACAATTATTTCATTTTACTTCTATTCCATCAGATAATATGTATTTTTAAAGAATAAGATATCCTCTACATATCACAATTTGAAAATCCAACTTTTTTAAGCAAACATTCGGTATATTATTTGACTTTCAGGTTCCTTAAGTTCTAATAACATTAGGTACCAATTTTCAATCGCTTGAGATATTAACCTATGAAGTTTGGTACCGTTTATACTATGACCTATAAACAATTTATTTAATTTTTAGCATTCAGTAATCAATCAAAAGTGTTAATTCTTGAACTTTGGCATGATTTGTTAGTCAGTCAAATAAAAATTTAAAAGAACTAGAACAAAGACAGTCAAATTATAGATCAAAGTTCAATTCCAAAAGTTTCAGTTTCTCAAAGTAAAAAAAGGTTATGAAAATCCGTCTGTAACAATTTCATAAACATTGAAAATTGCTAAACATTTTGTACTTCTGTTACATATTTCTAGGATTTTTCAAAGAATCAAAAATCAAATGATTTACTATGGTATGTTCCACAAGTATCTTAATTGCAACTCAAAATCATTATACTCTTAAATCAAACAGAGTGATACTTACTTGTTGAATACAACTGAAAAAAATATCTTCTCATTCACTGAATGAAAGTCGGGCCGGCCCGCCAGGCCGTCAGTTTTCATTTCGGGTCGGGCCGGGTCGATCACTTTTCTGCATCGGGCCCGAGTCCATCCCTAATAATAACAAACATGGCAAACAGTTAAATGCCACCTTTTTTGTTCTATCCGTTCATTGTCCATTCCAAAATAGTATAATATCAATTTACACTAGTTCCTTTGTCAATTAGTCCAATAAAATAAGTACTTTCACTTTAATTCCGTATTACATAAATACACATTAATAACTTTTTAGTGCATGTGTACATAATTATTAAATCATAAAAACTCATAACTGCTCACAGTTTTATTCCAATTCCTTAAATGTGAGAATGTCCAGAGACCTTCAATATTACAATCTCTGCTAACACAACTTTCTTCTAACACAGCTTCCACACACAACCAAACTCTATCTCTATATTAGCTATACACGCAAGTAGCATTTCATTGAGGTACATACACGAGTTTACAAAATCCCATGCATGGTTAACCTATTTGCCAATTCTGCAAGTGAAGTCCTGCAAAAGCTCATGCACCGTTTTAATATTCCCTTTTGGAAAAAGCCAAATTCCTCTTGAAGCTGATTTGAAAACAACAAACATACAAACAAGAAGAAAACAGTTGAAAGCATGTGTGGAACACAACACAGTATGCCTATGAAATACGGGCAGTAGGAAAAGCAGACTGAAAAACGGTAGCAGCCTTTTGGAATGTTGTGCTTCAGATGTATAACGATGATAGCATGGACAGACAAAGTTAATAATAAATAGGTTATGGAAATAGTAGGGGAATAAAGATATTTGTGGAAAAAATATGAGAAATAGAAGGACAGGATACGTAGGCATTTTTTGGGGAATTTTATGGGTTATATTACAAGCAGTGATAGGAAAAAGGAGGTAGATGGAGACCTAGATCAGATAGTGATAGATACAGACTGTGCAAATTTCAGGGAAATGTGTAGGTTAGTTAGAATAGGAAACAATGAGGGTATGCATCTAATCAGTTTCAGGGCGGAAGATGATGCATGATGTGATTCAGGATAATAGTAGCACATGTGAGTTATTTCTTATAAACATGTAACAAAACAGTTTAACAAAACAACTTAAGTTGACCTAGGTCAGACGTTTAAAATTCGATTCGAGAGTAAAATGCCTTTTAGGTTTGTTTGTTTAGCCTATCAATCTCTATCACCTCAATTTAATGACAAAACTAATGCCATCCTGCATGGATCAATAAAGTCTTTTGCCGCCCAACAGGTAATGTAATAATTTTGTATGAACATAATTTATTCATTATATCATCATTTTATGTATTACTGAAAAAAGTGTGTACAACATTTTACGTGAGTACAAGTAGCAATTTGGAACAATGATGGAATTAAGTCATTTTGGATGTATGGCCCATTCCTTTTTTGAGAATAGTAATGCACCTATCCATTCTGAATGGGCCTGCACCTTGAAGGAGTTTTAAAATACTAGAACGGGTAGAATGGCTTGCTTGTTTCCATGAGCTAAAGAGCCGAACTATAGGTTTAACCAAATTAGTGGGGTTTTTAGTGAGGAACCCAGAAACAGGGCAGCAGCTTTTTCGGTACTTAGATTGTTAGAGACTGTGGGGTCGGTATGACATTCTAAGACATACTACTGCTAAGGTGGAGGGCAACAGGAAACCACATTACCTCCCAAGTACATAGCGTACGTAAATTTTTATTTACAATGATGGCATTCTCTGGGGTAAAATCTTCCGGAATTAAAATAGTCTCCCATTCGGATCTTTGGGAAGGAGCTACTTCCTACTCCTACTCCCCACAGCAAGTTTGTACTACAAGGAACTTAAAGTTTTTGAACAGCAGTCTCACCATCACCGACTTTCTCGCTAGCTTGCCTCGAAGATGTTGTGGAAGTGAGAGGATTTAGAAAATTACTTCCCAGAACAGTTCAAGTGGAGGAAGTCTTATTAGAACAAAACTTTCAATGCCCACGTGTCTTGTGTATGAAACAAGTTGGAAATTATGAGGTATTTCTTGAACAATATGTTTACTTTGACTTTTGAAAAATTAAATTGTTATTTGTGACTTTACAAACCAGGTTTTATAACAGCCGGATTGTTTTCTGCAGATTGTGGGTATGAAATGTAGAATTTAGTCTTGTGATTGAATCAAATTAGAAAACAACAATCAGCCTGTTGTTTTTTGTGTGGGACCAAGGACTTATTAAAAATTGAGGATCGACCTAATACTGTAAATAAACGGTCTGATGGATTTTTTCAATTTTTTCCCTTCGCTCCTTCCTGTAGATTTCTAATTTGTTTTAATCAGCAATTGCTTTAGCATAACCCAGCAATACTATCAGAACTGCGATTTAAACTAAATTTATTAAGAATTTTTTATAATTAAAAGTGAGCTCTAAATCATTTCTGTTTATTATATTAATTTGAATATATTTTTGTAGCATTGTATATTGCCAAATGAGTCTAATAAACTTTTTTAGTGTGGAAGAGTATTTTGGTTCTCAACAAGAAAAGGATGATGTTGCCAAATTTTGGAATAAACCTAGAGCTTGTTGTGATGCAGTAACACTGATTGAAGAATATATTAATGCACTTGCTAGTCGTTGGTATTTGAAATGGCCTGAGAAACTTCCAGATATGTATGTTGAAGCATATTACATGTACAGGTGAGTACATTTATTTAATATATGAATTATCATAAAGTACAAAACATGCTTTAAAGATACTGCTGTGTATTTAAGGTATTACTAATATTAATTACGAAATGACTAGACACGTAGATTCACAGTTGATTTATTGACAGAGTAGATAACATAATAAATTGAGACACGTCTATTGCTTACCAAGGCTGACATCGTACTAGTGGGGGAATATACAACTATCACCTAGCGCATAGTTACTAAATATTCATAAACAGCCAATGGCATGCCATACACAACATTTCCCTTCTTACATAATTTTAAAAAAAAGAACAATCCTTATAAGGCTACTAAGCTATAAGTCCATACGTTTTGGCACTGTACGCACTCGCGAACTACGACACAATTCACGTTCTACTTTAGCCGGAGCTTCATCACCCACGGGCTTATTATTTAACTTATTCGATATTGACTTTGTAAGGGAAATCACCTTATTATCGAGGATCACCTTAGAAGGTGACGTTACCTCTGGACTAATATCATTTACAGGCATGTTGTTACTAACAGAGCAATCTTCTTTAGGTGAACTTATCTCTATGGTATTTTTAACAATTGGTTCACAATAGGATTCAAACTTAGATTTTTCTAAATCTATACTAACATCGTTGTTTAGTTTTCTTAGGCTGTTGACATGCTTGTACAAAATTTTGTCGCCTATCTTTACAAGGTATGTTACTGCACTAACAAATTTTACAATACTACCTTCCTTCCATTTTTCTTTAACATAATGCCCTAAATTACCTACTAACACTTTTTCTCCTGCAGTTAAAAGTTCTGGTTTTACATACTCAAAATCTGAACTAAATAATACCTTAGCCCCTTTTTTTGGCCTTAACATGTCTAACCTGGTCCTTGGCTTAATTTTAAAAATAATTTCATTCGGAGTTACACCTGTACTTACACATGGAGTATTTCTGTAACTAAATATATAGTTTAAACTTATCTGATTCTAACATATACTTTTCAATAGCTTTTTTTACTGTTTGTACTTGCTTTTCAATTTGTCCATTTGATTGTGCATGGTATGGAGGACTTTTTATAACATTTTTACCATTTACTTGACAAAATTGTACAAAACTATGAGAATTAAATGGAGGTCCATTGTCTGATACCAGAGTGTCTGGAAGACCCAAAAAAGCAAATGTACTTTTAAGTTTCTCTATTGTTTGCACTACACCTGTACCATTTTTCATAACATGCGCATCAACCCATCGAGATTTACTGTCTACTATTAATAATATAGTCCAATCATCAATGTGATGGAAGTCTATATGAATCCTTTCAAAAACATTATTGGTCTTAGGCCACGATATTAAACATTTTTCTTGATTATTTTGAGTTAATTTACACACGTTACAAGTGTTAATCAAGGTTTCTATGTCTTGTTGCATGCCTGGCCACCACATAACTGATCTTGCCATCATTTTAGATCTTACTATGCCGATATGATCTTCATGCAATAACTTTAAAACTTCTTTTTGTAATAGTACCCATCATTAAACAATTTTCTTCTACAGATAAATCGTTTCTTTTTACAAAATAGGGTTTGAGACTAGGATCGGCTATTTTCATAGGCCACCCTGTTTTAACAAAATCTATTATTTTAATTAAGATACAATCTTTAGACGATACTTTGGCAATATCTTCATATGACAGCGGTAACTCACTACTTAAATGGAACGAGTTGATTGTGCTATCTATACCTGTTAGGTCTGGCAAAGGTAATGGCGATAACATATCTGCTTCATACATGTGTTTACCTTTCCTATATTCAATGGTATAATTATACGCAGATAAAACTACATTCCATCAAATAATTCTAGATGCTGACATTACCGAAATTTGTCTGTCTGGATTAAAAATAACCTTTAATGGTTCGTGGTCGGATACCAAAATAAAAGATCTTCCATAAATATATTTATGAAACCTTTTTATGCTAAAAATAATCGCTAACGCTTCTCTTTCTAGTTGCGAGTAATTTTTCTCGGCTTTTGACAGTGTACTAGACACAAAATATATTGGACGTTCTGTGCCATCAGGGTATCTATGGCTTAGAACACCACCTATTCCATAATTACTTGCATCACAAGAAACTACTTATGTTATCTTTGGATTATAGGGTACTAACACATTATGCGTGTTAATTAATTGTTTACTAAGCTGAAAAGCTTTTCGTGCTTCCCCATTCAGTTTAAATTCTACAGCTTTCTCTAAAAGAGTATACAAGGGATATAAGTGTGTCAATAACATTGGAATAAATTTACAGTAATAATTTAATAAACCCAAGTGTGACCTAAGCTGAGTTATATTTAGAGGCTCAGGTGCCTCATTAATTGCCCATAATTTCTCGTCTGTTGGGTGTATACCCTCACTATCTAATCTGTGTCCAAGATATTCGACTCGATTTTCAAAAAATTTACATTTTTCTAGGTTTACCTTAACATTGCAAGTATTTAACCTACTTAACACTGTATTTAACTGTTTCTTGGCCTGGACAAAATCTTTACTGGCTATTAGAATATCATCTAAATAACAGTGGACTCTCACAATGCCACTTAAAATTTGATCCATAACTGATTGAAATAGGGCTGGAGCACATGAGAGCCCATATGTCAAATGAGTGTATTGAAACATACCAATATGTGTATTTATGGTTAAATATTTCTGGTAATCAAGGTGCACACGTACTTGCTGATAGGCCCCTGTCAGATCAAGTAAACAAAAAATAGTACCTTCTGACATACTTGAAAAAATATCATCAGGGGTTGGCAAAGGATATTGATCCACATTTAAAACTTTGTTTATGGTGACTTTAAAATCTGCACAAATACGTACATCATCTGTCCCTTTTTTAGGTACAACTACTATAGGCGAGGCCCACTCACTGAAAGTAACAGGTTTTAGAATACCTACTTGAATCATTTGTTCAATTTCCTTTTCCACCTTAGCTTTTAATGAATATGGCATACTATATGGTTTTTTAATTACAGGAACACTAACTATCCTCTTTCACATTAAATTTCAATTCGAATGTATTTATAGTGTTACATAGGTTCCCATCAAAAACTACTTTATTTTTGACCTTCAAATCATTAATTACTTCCTCATATGATTCCTTAATGTTTCCTAAATAAAATTTCTGTTGCCATCTTGGGAACAAAACATCTAACCAATTTTGTCCAAGTAATGGTACAAAATCTTTGTTCGATTCTATTATGGTTAAAGGCAAATTAAAATACTTGTTATTACCATGCACTTCAACCAGACATTTGCCTACAGCTTTAATATTTTGTTCACAAACCAAATTTAACTTGTATATTACAGGACTAAGATTTATATTTAATAACTCTTTAAACCTTACTACTGACATAACAGTCTTACACGCACCTGTATCTACCTCAAACATTATACTTACATTGTTCACTGATAGCTTTACCTTATACATGTTACCTGTGTCTCCTACAATATTAAATAGAAATAGATCCTCGTTAACGTCCTTTCTAGTAACGTTTACATCATCTAAATTTTCCTCCACGACTGCTACCGTACCTCTACCTGTAGTAGGACACATTGATTTAACATGACCCAATTTCTGGCATTTGTAACATTTCCATTTTACCGCTGGGCATTGCGACTTGGAATGTCTACGTCCACATTTATTACATGCATTACCAGTCATCTGCCTAACCTGTTTAGAACATTGACCTACATTTACCGGTGGAGCAGCTACATAATTCCTACTCGCAAATTTACTTTTGACGACATGAATGCTACTACCATTTTCAGTTAATGATTTCACTTGTTGTTGAGCTAATTCCGCAGCTTGAGCTATGTGACGTGCACTAGAAAATGTTAACCCAACTTCTGCTAAAAGCTTTTTTTGAATATTTTCTGCTTTAATACCACAGACGAAACGATCTCTAAGCGCCTCTTCTAAGAATGCTCCAAAATTGCAACTACTTGCTTAGTTTATGCAATTTCACTATATACTCAGCAATAGATTGATCGGATTTCTGGTTACATTGGTTAAAAACAAACCTTTCATAAATTTCGGACACTGGGGGAGAGTAGTGCTTCAACAATTTTCCTTTGATTTCACTGTAGGAGAAATCCTTAGATTTTTGCGGAGCCACTAGATTCTTTAATACTTGATTAATTTCTGTACCTGCTAGTGTTATAAATAAGGAAACCTTTTTTTCCTCTTGCACAACATTTACTAAAAACAGGCGTTCTAGTCTTTCCAAGTAAGATTCAATTTCTTCCCCTTGATTTCCTTTAAAAGGCTCTATATTCCCAATTATTACCATTATAATAATTTATTCGTCAAAAAAAATTATTATAACCTTATTCTACAGCTGTTTGTTTACACCACAACAATATGCTGATTCGATTACCATTATCTACAAGGTTGCAACTTAATAATGCAGGTGCATGTGCTAACGAATTTTTGTTTAATCTTGCACAAACTTATATGCACATAACTTTAAAAATCAACTTTACTCGTCGCCATTATGCTGTGTATTTATGGTAGTAGTAATATTAACTACGAAATGACTAGACACGTAGATTCACAGTTGATTTATTGATAGAGTAGATAACATAATAAATTGAGACACGTCTATTGCTTACCAAGGCTGACATCGTACTAGTGGGGAAATATACAACTATCACCTAGCGCATAGTTACTAAATATTCATAAACAGCCAATGGCGTGTCATACACAACAGATACATATAATTTTAAGAAATGAAGTTATTAGCAAAAAGTAAATGGAATATAGTTGCTTGAGGAATTGTATTTTACCATATCTATAAACACAAGAAGAGTCATCATAACAACCAGTAAATACGTGTTAAACAAAACCACAAGAATATATTCCAAATATTATTGAAAATACTAAAGACCAATCTGAAAATATAGTTGTGAAATGTTAGTAATAGTAGCGGTGACGTTATTTCAATATAATTTAATAATTGTTGTTACCGTATAAATATTTTCTTTACATTTTTCATACTGAAAAAGATTGATGAGCGTTTTATAACTTTTACAAACTTCACAACTGCTACTAAGGATAAAGCAAAAATATGATTAAATAATTAATTTGAATAATCGCTATAGCTACGGTGTAGTGCTTCTTTACAAATTATTAACTTACTGCCATGCTGATATTGTACATACCTTTATTTTGACATTTACAAATCCTGCTCCTTTGAATATTTTTTGTGTATTTTGTTTGTCTCTGCTAATAATAATTATACACCAGTCTTTTTCAAAACTATGCTACGTTATTTATTTTGAAGCTGTAAAACTTTTTAATTTTCATAGTTTTGGAATACTTCTTGTTTTATTTTAGATGAAATTCTTACATTTAAAACGATAATTACATTTAAAAATGCATTCGTACATTTAAACCCAAATTCTTACAGTTTAAAAGTTCATAAATACAACACCGCAAGCGGGGTTTACTAGACACCATCCGCAGTTGGTAGCGCTAATCTTATACAGATTTTGGGCGCGCTCATCTGCCAATGACGTCACCAATGCACAATTTATATTGCGCAATAATCGGAAATTTATATAACAATAAATAATACAGCGAACAAATTAACAAGAGAGTACTCACTCAGAGATCCGGCGTCCGGCGGGATTGAGTTCAAGTTGGCTTCTCTAAAGTCCATCAGGCTACGGAGGGCCCTTTTGAAGTAGTTAAAGATGGTACGCCCGACGCTCTTCCAAAGCGTTGGACCAGCACTCAGGCAATCATGAGCTCGTCATCCAGGGTCGGCAGTACGGTTCGCCCTAGGTGGCTGCAAATTTCATCTACCTATGTAGGGATTGACGGGAACATGGTATAAGGGACGACAAACAAAGACAAGCAAGCAAGGAAATCTACATAGATAAAGATAAGGCACGATACAATACCTGACAGGACCACACTCCTTGAAGATCAATGGCAAACAGCCACGTTATAGAGAGCACAGGAAACTTGTCCCCATTTTTTGTCTTTTTCGCGTCGGCGCGAAGTATTCGTCCAACCCACTCGCGTCGCGCGATCTGGCGCAAACGCACTGTGACGTAACGGAAATGCGCGCCCCGAGTCTTTTGAAATTGTGGCGCGAAACTTCCGCACAACAAAATTAACCTAAAAACAATGTTTAAGGGCCAATTTAATTGGCACGTAACAAAATATGAGCAATTCTAAAAAAATTATTCATAGCCAAGGTTGCGAGATTATATACAACCTTTACAAAAATATGAAAGAGCAGAAGGATGCTGGTCAAGACGTCATTTGTCTAAACAATTTGAGCAGAATTGTTTCGTAAGCAACTGGTGTTGGGTTAACGACTATTAAGAAAATTATTTAGGAAGGCATAACGCAACCAGTTGGTGTTAAATTACTATTTACTTCACCAAGGAAAATTACCGAGAAAAGTAGCACAAAGTCGTATAGAAGAAGAAATTGTGCGCACAATTATTTATTGATTTGCAAACATTCATCATAGACAGCCTACAATGCTTGCTGCATTTGAGGCTGTCAAATTAAAAGGAATTAATTTCTGTGGAAAAATAGATTGGTTAGAAAATTGATGCATAAAGTTGGAATAAATGCCAAGACAATCGTAAAGTCTTAATTCAGAATCCAGAAATTCGAGCAAAACAAGTTGATTATTTACGAATATTACAGCACTATCCAGCAGAAGGAAGAAATATTATATATTGTGATGAAATTTACTTGCACAGTTCACATGCTGTAAAGGCATGGGATGATGGTTCAATTCAACGTTTAAAGGCACCATTAGTTAAAGGAAAACAGTTAACTATTGTGTATGCTGGCAACAATAACGGTTTTGTTCCTAGCAGGTTGATATTTTTTAAATCAGGGCTTAAAACTGGGGATTATTACATGCCATAATAAAACACTTGCATATCAGGTAGAAAGTATACCAATTCCTTCTAGAACGAACAGTTACCTTATCAATTAATAGGCTGTTAAGAGATATAGTCGATTTAGAAAAATGGGAAAAGAGGAGTGAGGAAATGATATAACATAATCGTATGTATGGAAATTATGACGGAGAACTTATGAGGGGAATAGATGGAACAGTTTGGCGAATCCGCGAAATAATGGCAGAAACGAAGCAATGAATGTTTGTATAATGGAAAGTAGAGGGGGCGAAGAAGTTAATCCTCATAATAAACAATGCGATGAAAGGCGTGGTAACGGAAGTGATTAAAGAAACCTACCATGGGAAACCACATGGTTACCCGGTGGTAGGAATAGTGGAGTTATGGGAAAACTAAAGTGTCTTGACAACACAGTTCCAATTGACAAGATAACTTATAAAAAGGATCCTGTTGGTACTAAATCTCAAACTTTAAGTAATAGCATGAAATCTGAACAAAAATTGGTTATACAATTCATCAAAGCTTATTTTTTGAATGGTAAAGGGGACAAATTGGACAGGAAACTAATTATGAAACAAAGCCTGAGGAACAAGCAGTAATCATAAAAATAATGGGAACTGTTGAAGATATAAAAGTCGAAATTTTGATAGACACGGAAGGTAGTTTAACATTAATCGACGAAAGCTTTTTAAATAGTTTGCAAATTAATCATTCGTCACAAATAGGAACATTTGTGGTAAAAAATGTAAGTATCATCGAAGTAACTGGGAGTGTGACTAAAATGAAAAAGCCAGTGTTTTTCTACATTAACAATTTCTAAATTGGAACTTTGTGGAGCAATCCTTCTCTCAAAGTAAATGTATGTTGTAACAAATTCTTTAAGATGCAAGATTCAACATTACTACCTTTGGTCAGACTCTACCATTGTGCTTGGTTGGTTGAAAACACCTCCACATCTTTTAAAAATATTTGTCGTTCATAGAGCCGATGATGTTCAACTAATTACTCGTGATTGGACTTGGTCACATATATCTACTAATGAGAATCCTGCAGATTTGCTATCCCGTGGGATAATGCCTTCACAACTACAAAATTGTTTTATATGGTGAAATGGTCACAATTTTCTCACGAAACCTGAATTAACATCTGATCTTTTAGATTCTCAAGAGAATCTGCCTGAACTAAAGCTTGAAGCTGCGGTGACTTTTTAAAATATACATTTTCCATTTGAAAACTATTCAAATTAAGCAAACTTGGAAAGGATTATAGCCTATTGTATTCGCTTTATACAGAATTGTTCTGTTTCTAAAACCATGCGAAATTATGGCATGCTAGCTCTAAAAGAAATTGGTTCTGCTTGTTTGTATCGTAAAAATTGCTCAAACAGATCATTTTCTACAGAAATAAAATTGTTACAATCTCAAAATGGTCTTCTGAATTAAAAGTATAATAATAAATTTAATTCCGTTTCTTGATCAAAATGGTTTGATACACATTGGTGGACGTATCCATAATTTGGAATACACGTTTGATTAAATAAAACACCCTTTGTTATTAGATGGCCATCGTCCTCTGTTGAAATTAATTGTTACGTGGGAATATATTAAACTGTTTTATAATAATAATAATAATAAGGAATTTATTGTTCAACAGAAAACATTCCAATTACAGAACAATAACAAATATCTAAAAGGATGATACAGACTAAGATACAATACAGTAATATTAAAGTAAAATTTAGTTAATTATGTATGGGTTTGTTCATGCATAACATGCAGTATACGTTTAATGCTATGGAACATGATATCACTAACATAGAAATTTTATTATGATTTTGGTACATAACATAAATAGGTGACTTAGGCATTAGATTTGTTCTTGAAGTGGCACATACGAATGTAACATTAACTCTCGCATTAAGCCTCGGCGTTTGAAAATTAATTTTTGATAATAAATGTGGACAGTCAACTGCATTGTGAAGCAAATTATATAAAAATTTGACAGAGGAGTCAATTCTACGATTCTCCAAAGATTGTATATCAAATAGTTTAAGTAATTCATTTTGAGGATAACCTCTCACAGGGTAGTAATTATTCACCCTAAAGTATATAAATTTTAAGAATTTTCGTCGAACACCTTCTACTGAAACTGTATGTTTATCATAATATGGATACCATATCAATGAACAGTACTCAAGCTTTGACCGTACCAAAGAGAAGTAAAGTAATTTTAGGGTCTTCAGGTTGGTAAATGTTTTACAATTCCTAATAAGAAAACCTAAGATTTTAAACGAGGACACTGTAACATCTGCAACATGTTGTGAGAATCTCAATTTATCATCAAACTTAATTCCTAAATCTTTTACCATAAAATACAGTGGTATATCGATAGATTCAATGGTATAGTTAAAATATGTAATCTGCTTTTTACGAGAGAAAGTAACGATTTTGCATTTGGATATATTGAGCTTAAGACTATTGTTATGACACCATAGTACAACTTTATGACACTCTGAAGTTTGGAACAATCATCTATAGTGGATATTTTTGCAAACATTTTCACATCATCTGTAAAAAATAGATGTTTATTTGTAATTTTTTTTGATAAGTCATTAACAAAAAGAATAAATAGTAAGGGTCCCAAATGAGAGCGTTGATGAACTCCTGAAGTTATTAACACGAATTCTGATTGAAATCCATTATAAGCAACATACTACTTCCTACAAGACAAATACGATTTGATAAATAACTGTAATGATTTATTGAAACCAAGATTTTCCAACTTCCATGTAAATATAACATGAGAAATACTATCAAATGCTTTACGGAAGTCCATATGTATTGTATCTACTTGACCTTCTGCATCTAAAATCTCAGAAACATATTGAGTAAAAACAGCTAAATTGGATTGTGTTGATCGTTTGTGCATAAAACCATGCTGGTTATCGGAGATAAGTACTTTAACAAGTGGATATATTTTTTTATAGATACACAATTCAAATACTTTAGCAAAGTTTGATAAAATACTTATTGGACGATAGTTATGTATATCAGTCGTGTCTCCACCTTTATAAATAGGGCAAAGTCTTGCAATCTTCCATTTGTCCGGAAATGTGTTAGTTTTAAGTGAAATATTAAAGAGACTACTCAGAGGTTTAGCTAAAATAGTGGCACAGTCCTTTACTAAGAAACAGGGAACTTGATCGAAGCCAGCTGTATTTTTATTCTTTAGTGTTTTAATAGAGCTCAGTACCATTTCCTCTGAAATAGTATTAACAATTATATCAGGTGTCCTACATGGATTGATATTGTCAAAGAACTGAAACGAAATTGTAGCAGGTGAAAATACACTTGCAAAGTGACTGCTAAACCCATCAACGATTTCTTTAGGTCAGTTATACATAGTATTGCCAAGTCTAATCTTACCAGGGATTTGTAAGTCAGATTTTTTTGACCTAATATAAGACCAAAATTCTTTTTGATCTAGTATTATGGCATTTTGTATATTATATATGTATGCTTTATAACTTGTCTGTATTTGTTAAAACGTTTGCAGAATTTGAACTTAAAGTAAATATTATTGATTATTTCTTTAGTAAACCATTTAGGGTAGTTACCAGGATGCTTAATATAGTATGGAATGTGTAAGTCAAAAACTCTATATATAGTTTTGTAAAATGCTGTACATGCTAAATTTGCATCCTCAAATTGTGATAGAAAATCCCAATTTATTTGTGATAAAGCACGATATAAATTAAGTATATCTGCTTTCTTAAAATTGTATTTGCTACTCACAGATATGTTAACAGGAAATTTAGAAAACCACGCTCAAGTCTCTAAGGTAACAACTAAAGGTGGGTGATGCATATCCTCTGGTACAATAGGACTATCATCACGAGAAACTGAACATATTACATTCGTCAGTACCAAATCAAATAACTTATTATTTGTATTCAGAATGACGTTACATTGGTTTAGGCCTAAAATAGATAAAAAAATTTTTAAGATTGTTGATTTTGTATCAGTAGTATTTGCCCAAACAAAAAGTAGAACATTAAAATCACCTAGTATAAGTAAATGCATACATGAAAAACATAGTTGCTCAAATGCTTCAAAAAAAGAAATAAAATCATTTACAGTTGTAGGTACTTGGTGGAATGTATAATACAAAAATGGATAAAGTTATTGCTGTAAATCTGCACCTGCAGCCTACAACATCAATTGAAGGAACAACTTGACGTAAGTTAGTTGTGTCTATTGGCTCGGAAAGTATTGATGCTTTTAAGGCAATGAATACTCCTCTGCCCCAAGTTGTATTTGTCAAGTTATAGTTACGATCACACCTAAATAACGAGTGGTTTAGTGGAACTACTTCATTTATATGTATGTCAGGAGTGAGAGCACTCTCAACAATTCCGGTAAAATCAAATTCATTTTCACTAACTATCGAATAAAAACTTTGTAATTTGGTACGTAAGCCACGAACGTTCTGAAAGTAACCTATGAATTTTGCTTTATATGCTACATCATTATCCACTAAGTTTCTTGAATTAAATCTGTTACCTTTTGAAAATCCTTTTCTACGATAGTATCGGTTTTAAGTTTTGAATAGAATTTCCTAATAGCTATTCCTTCTAGCCAGAATTCGGAGTTAATTAAAATATGAACATAAATAGAATTCATTGTTAATTTAAATGAGCTATAATTATTATGATAGCGTGACATTATCTTCTGAATTTTAAAGTTGTGAGGACCTTTTATTTCTAAATATGGTTGCAATTTTGCTTCGACATAGTTATTGATTTTGCTAGTATCTACAGAGGGATTCACACTCGTAAGGTGTAGATTTGAGTTTCTCAAATTTTTTTATTGCAATGAAATCATCTAAACAGGGTTGATTGATTGATTGATTTATTTATTTCCACAAAACATTTTCATGTTGTAGGAAACTACACTTATATTAATTTACAAAGTTATCTTATAGACTATTAAAACATGTCCTAATCTAATAAAATCACTAGTATTAATTACAACTAAAATGTCACAAATATCACTGTACTATCAACTGCTCTGATTTATATGGTTTTGTCATCAATATATTCATGCACTGAGTAATATGCCTTCTGAAGCAGCAAAGCTTTAATCGCCCTTTTAAATGTTAGAAGTGAATGGTTTTTAAATCTGTTAGGAAGATGGCTGTACAATTTAACACCCATATATTGCAAGCTGTTTTCAAATTTTCTGGTATCATGTCGTGGCACTACCAGCAATTGGCCCGATTGCCTAGTTTTAATCGTCTTGGCGACTTCAAAGAATACATTTTTAAATTTGTGCACAAAGCACAGACATTCAAAGATGTAGACACATGGAAAGGTTAACAACGCTAAGGATACAAATAGTTTTCTGCAGCTTTCTCGTCTAGGAGACTTACTAAGTATGCGAATGGCTGTTTTTTGTTCGAGGAAAATTCTAAATGCATGAGATGATATACCCCAAAACATAATGCAATAACGCATTATACTATAAAAGTATGCATGATATACCATCAATAGTGTTGAGTGTGACATTACTGTGAGAAGTTTGCGCAGTGCAAAATTGGCTTTCACGAGACGTTTATGAATTTGAGTAATGTGATTCTCCCAATCAAGCGAGCAATCTACAGTAGCTCCCAGGAATTTTATATTGTGAATGACCTTTATGCCAATGTTGTCCATGGAAATTGTAATCTTTTTGTTGAATAATATGCAACTAGTTTTATCCAAATTTAATGTGATTTTATTTAATTCACACCAATCATTTATACTTTTTAAGCTTTTTTGTATTGAAGTACTCAATCCTAAGGGAGTCGTCGACTTACAAATACATAGAGCATCATCTGCATAGAGATAACTATGTCCAAACTCGATGTTTGCTGGGAGATCATTGACATAAATCAAAAATAGTAGTGGTCCCAAAATGGAGCCCTGAGGAACTCCTTGGTTTAGTACAGCTTCCGATGACAAAGATACCCTACCATCAATACCACCAATTGCAACATATTGTTTTCGTTCAAACAAATAAGAACAAATTAAGTCGTAGGCTATACCTCTAATACCATAGTGTTCTAATTTAAATAACAGTATTTCGTGTTTTACGGACTCAAATGCTTTACTAAAATCGCAGGATATACACCCAACATACAGCTTCTTATCTATGCTGCTATGAATATCTTTCGTTATATTATAAAGTGCTGTTTCTACACTTTGTCCTTTGACAAATCCATGTTGTAAACTAGAGATAATATTACAGTCCTTGAAGAAACTAATAAATCGGTTGTAAATTACTTTTTCAAAAATTTTTGATAAGCATGGAAGCAATGCTATTGGTCTATAATTATTAATGTTATATGAATCACCTTTTTTCAACACTGGTATAACTTTGGCTATTTTAAAGCATTCTGGAAAAATCCCTCGTTCTAAAGACAAATTAAAAATATACACCAGATTTTCAACAATTGAATACTTGCAATGTTTAATTACTGTGATGGAAATTGAGTCTAATCCAGATGAAGTTTTATTTTGAAAACCATTTATTATATCTATTATCTCATATCGATTACATGGTGTTAGGAAGATTGTTCTACTATTTTGGGCCATCACAGAATTCAATTTAGATTTTATATTTACTTCACAATTATCTTTACCTGTACTGAAATTTTGACAATAAAAACTAAACTGCTTATTAAACAAGTTTGCTATTTGTAAAGAGTCCGATATAACCTTGTCATCTATCCGAATTTTAATTTCGTTGACATTTGTGTTGCTAGATAGTTCGCCTTTTATTATACTCCAAGCCATTTTAGACTTATTATTCGCCAATAAGATTTGTTTATGTAGGAAATTCTTTTTGGCCTGTATGATTACAGTCTTTAGTGTTTTGCAATACACAATTACATAGTTATGAAACCAGGATTCTTTAAAGTATTTACATAGCAAAATTAAACTTCTTTTATTACAACAAGAAACACGTATACCTTTGGTGATCCATTCATTATCTCTATTACGTTGTTTGGATTTTACCAATGGAAAACACTCACCGAAACACTCTACTAG
This sequence comes from Platerodrilus igneus, assembly GCA_036346225.1. Classification (NCBI taxonomy): domain Eukaryota; kingdom Metazoa; phylum Arthropoda; class Insecta; order Coleoptera; family Lycidae; genus Platerodrilus; species Platerodrilus igneus. The sequence continues at coordinate 305,259 of JARFIW010001004.1, forward strand.
TCTAGACATGTAATCCTTAGCTAAGGCATTTATATTATCAGTTGTTGCTATCACAATGTTTCCTATTTCATTAGCAAATTTTTTAATGTTATTATTATTAAAAGTGCGAAACCATTTGTACTCTTTTTTGACCTGTGATGCATCACTGATATTATTCAGTATACTTACATACAGTGGGAAGTGGTCGGATATTTTATAAGGTATTACACCTGATTGCAAAATATAAGGATAATTAGTATATATGTTGTCAATGCATGTACTACTTGACACTGTTATCCTAGTGGGTTCTTGAATAAGTGGCCGCATACCATAGGTTGCAAAAAAGTTCAAAATTTTAAGTTTTTGTTTTTGTTGTTTCGTAGTAACTGAAATGTCTATATTGAAATCACCACATAATACAATATGATTTTTAACCACTGAGAGTTTGTTTAGGAGCCAATCGCATTTTTCCAGAAATAATTCCAAGTCCCCATCTGGAGTTCTGTAAACACACACAATAAATATGTTTTGAACATTTATTATTGAGGTCTCAAAATGCTTCTCAACACATAGTTCACTTAGTCTACAAATTTTCAATGCTTTGATACCTTTCTTTACAAAAATACAGGTGCCTCCTTGTAAGTTGTGAGATCTGCAATAATACTCCATCATCTCATATCCAGGTATACATGATTTATAGATTTCAATTTCCTCTAATCGTAAGTGATGTTCAGTAATGCAAATAACGTCATATTTTTTGTCATAACTTTCCAGTACCTCTAGTACCTCCTTTATTATTAATAGCTGTACCAATTACTAAGCCATTTTTTCTAAGATAATTTAATTGATTTCCAGTTTGATGCATAGGAGTGTAAGGTACTTTTGATACTGTTTTTGTCTTTATTTCCAACACATTATTATTATTATTATTATTAGTTAGCAATGCAATATTTTTATCTAACGATAAAGATGAGTCCTTAACTTTATCTGCATATGATTGTGCATTATGAACATATTTATCAATGTTATAGTTATTAGAAGATTTCACCTTATCTTGACTATGTTGTGTACCATCTACAATTTTCTTTACTTTTCTTGCTAGACCTAATGGTTGTAAAATTCCAGTTAGATCAATATCTTTAGTAAGTAGTTTAATTAATTCTTTATTACTTTCTGTTAGAATTATGATTTGCATTTTCAAATCTTGGATTTCATTCAATAATATTTTGGTTTCCTGATTAATTAAAACTTTGACCATGTTTTGTAGTGTAACATTCTCTTCTAAATCAGCTATATTTTCAACATCTTCCTTTAAAACACTATCTAAATTGTAATTTTTGACAGATTGAGTATTGACACTATCAATAATATCAAATGAATTGGCTGAGGCTTCACATGTCTTACAAAAATATTTATTAATACTATCTTTGGAACTTGTAAATACCCCATACGTCTACTACATGATGTGTGACACCTTACAGAGCATTTACATTCCACAAATTTATTTACAGCATTTTCACTACAATAATAACAAACTTTCTTCAGAGAACTTTCATTATGATTTGACTTGGTAGCCATCTTGATTTGAGTTGCATGCTGGTGACAGTTAATTCTCTCAAATGTTGGAACAAATAGTACATAATTGTATTACATGTTTTCGATGCTCTCCAAAGGAAATTAACCCTATTATGTGTAATTTGCCCCGTTATAGAATCACAAAAAAATTTTCTGTTTGCTATATAGTCTGTGTTGACTATGCTGGACCCATGTCAATTAAAAGTAAAAGTGGTCGTGAAAGTACCATATCCAAATGTTATATTTGTATGTTTGTGTGCTTTTCTACAAAAGCTATGCATATTAAATTGGTCAGTGATTTCTTTACTCAGGATTTTTATAATGTCTCTAAGAAGATCTCGTCGTGTAAAACTATCGAAAACATACTCTGACAACTCTACCAATTTTGTAGGTGCAAATTTAAAATTAAAAGATCTTTATAATTTTCTTAAAGATAATAAAAATTATCTTGTTAAAACTGCCCTTGAAATGGATATTGAGTGGCATTTCATACCTTCTCAATCTCCTCATTTTGGAGGCGTTTGGGAGGCAGGCGTAAAAAATATCAAGCATCACTTGAGACACATCTCAAAAAACTCATTGCTTATTTTCGAAAAACTTGAAGCTAAGTTTTTTATTTTCTCAGAGATTGTCAACCCACCTTATCAGTGACAGAAACATATTTCTAACAAAACTCGTGCAGAAGATGTTGATTTAACCGTATTAACACAAACTGACTTTTGTAGACTTCCGTACTAACTCTGAACTCTATCTTCAGCGGTGACTATCAGGGGGTTGTTAAATAAATACTGATGGGTAGGGTGCCACTGTACTTATGCAAAGTATAGAAACAAGGAGAATCGCCAAGAAAAATGCAAGAACCTCAAAGAATATATTCTGTTATTGGAATACAAGATTTTGTATTCATAGATGGTACAAATGTTTATCCTGCAATAAAATAAAGCACATAGAATTACATTGGGGACAGCAGTTTGCATCTCAAAATTATAAAATCAATAAATCAGACAACTTATATGTACTTATAGATTTTGCCACTGGCCATGGTGCATGGACACTCTACTTACTAAATTTATTCACCTTTGGATCATATAAGATTTATAGAATCCAAAAGTATGGGTGAGGTAGTATAAACACAACCCCTTAAGTTTCTCTTAAAATGTGATTAACCACTTCTAAAGTTATAAAAAAATTAGACTTGTTAGAGAACAAGACATATATTAACTAAAGACAATTTTCGTTTCAAACTAACAGGAATTTACTATAAATTTTGTGAGTACTTAATTAATTTTGTCGAATTCTATTTATAGTCTTGATTATATGAAAGCCTCTAAAGTAAATAGGTATTATATATTTCATTAACAAAATTATTAGTTCTGTCATTTTTCCAGTACTGGTCAAACGACGTACATTCTTAATAAATTTCTTATGCAATAGGATCTTTCAATTAGTAATTTTAAGCCTTGTTAAAAAAAAGGTATCATGTATAAGAAATTACTCAACTGTATGATAAATAATCAACGTGAATAAACAAATGTTAATTATAAAATCTATTCAGTATGATTCATAACCAAAGTTCTTAAGCAGATCGTTTTAGTTAACAATCCTATAAAGCAAGAATTTAATTTAGTGTAAAGTTCAGAGGTCTAAATATTTAAATGTGATTATTAAGGTATTAGTTTTCAATAGTTTAAGCTACAAAGAATACAACTTAACCTTGGATATCTTCTGTTTCGGCACAAATAGCCACTAGCGTTGTACGTCAAACAGATGGTTTTTATAACAAAGGAAAATCGACTTACCGACCCTTTAGCAGATAAACTCGAAACATGTGTGCGTCTCTAATACTGCATAATGACAGCAAAATCTCTTTGTCCACTTTGTTACAGCAATATCCTGAACATCAGAAACATAAAAATAAGAAAGTGGAATCCACTTTAGGGGAGAGCCATCGTTGAAATCTCTTAACTGAAGGTTTCCATTTGTATACAATTTGTACGCTATAAATTAGCTGTTACGCATAGCCATTAATAAACCAGAAACTTTCCGTGTTGACCAAACATTTCTGTGTTAACTAAAAACTTCAATGTTAACTAACAATTTCAGTGTTAACTAGCAATTTCTATGGTTACTAACAATTTCTGTGTTGCGCATGATGAACTATCTAACTCATTTGGATCGATTTACTGCATAACTGAAATGCGAGTCACAAGTCACCCTTCAATAATAACCTCTGCATCTTATTACAATTATGGTAAAGGGTCGACTGTCGTAGTCCACAGGGCCTCAACACTTGAATATTCAAAACAACAGGTGCGCATAATCGCTCTTAATAACATCGCCTTGAAAATAATTTATGGAATTTCTAACAAGCACGTACGGCTTGTAACATAATGTTAAACACAAAACTGGAGTACTTTTAACGATAATTTTGTTTATTACATAATTAGAATAAAACAACTACACATAAAGTGCTTCAAAATTATGATAACTTTCTTTTAATTATTTATAAGTTCTTGACATACGAATTATATTGAATTAAAAAGGGAATCTAAAATTTTTGTTACACAATACAGGATTTATATGCGTTATTGCTGGAGAGGAAAAACAAAACGTTACAAACTGTCTACTCTCTTGACACAAATTGAAATGATCCTCAGTTCTCGTCTTTTCTTCTCTTTATCCAGTGACCCAATGACCTAAATCCTCTCACTCCAGCGTACTTTCTAATCGGAAGACACATGGCTAGTATTTCACATGCAGATGTTATGGATGTAACTGTGTGTAGATTGAAATGCTATAAGCAAATTCAACAGTTCCAACAATTATTTTAGAAGATGTGGCAGCTCGAATATATTGGTGAATTGCAACGTCGTATTAAGTGGCAAGCCAGTCATTAAAACAAGGTCAACTGGTCATATTAAAGACGACAATACTCCTGTTGCATACTGACAACTTGGGCCGTATCCTGAAACTTTGTGACTCTGATGGCATCAGCCGTGTTGCTGAAATCAAGACATCTCATGGTGTTGTGTCTTGCATTTTCAAAAATTTGTCCTCTGCCTGAGAGTGAATAAGTCTCAGTGTTAATAATTTTTTTCATTTTTTAAGCAAACTTAATGTTCCCTTGGACATGTTTGATTTAAGTGCATATTTTGAGTGTTATAAAAAAAACAGTAATGCCTTTTTTCATGGAGGACACTTTATGTTAAGTACTTTAATCGGATAGTTATATATTTTACGTTTTATTAATCGTGTCAATAATAAGGACTTATTCTATGCACTCCTGGTGGTTATTTGTTCTAACGCACCCTTCAGGATGTAAATGAAATTATATTTAGCATTCAGTGACGAACCTTCTTTCTGTGAAAACGAGATGTTTTATTATTTTCCTAAATGTGTATTAAACTCTACTCATTGTAGCTTCTCAATAAAACTCTTAATAAGTGTACAGTCCTACTTGCTCTAATTAATTTCACAAACAATACCAGTCGATATATTGAACAAGTAGAGGACTGTTCGCCAAAATTTTAATACCTAAATAAGTTAAATAATCATGATAAGAGTCACTTGTATATAGAATTTCAAATTTAAAACACATAAATTTAACAAACTTCTTTTGAATACATTCAATTCTTTTTATTAGATCTTTATTATTTGGATTCCAAATTACAGAGCAGTTATTCATACTAGATCTCACATAAGCTTTATATACCTCTAACATTATTCTTATATCTGAGAAGTCTTTGGACTGTCTGATAATGAGTCCAAGTATTCTATTGACCTTGAATATAATACAGTATTGCCCGAAATAAACAGTACTGAAACTAAGTTGGCGGTGTTTTTATGCGTGCGCTGTCACACTCAAGTTAGCTAGTATAGACCTGTCAAGTAAACCTCAAACAAGTAATTAGTAGGGCCTAATTGTTAAAAATGGTGTTAAGTACAGAGGAGAAAGTGTTTCTGGTAGAGCATTATTTTCGTTCATACAATCGGCCGACGTAATGGTGCAAGTTTGCTATACGTGTCTGATCAATTCACACAAAGGTTTAATAAACGTTCTCCAAGTAATGCTGTAATTTTGAAGGTTATTGAAAAGTTTAGAAATACAGGTAGTGTATTGTGCCAACGAAAAGGAAACTCGGGCGTCCAGGACAGTTAACAACAACAATAACCATGAACGTGTTTTTGAGCAAATCTTAGAAAATCCGAAAGTCAGCCAGGCAAGGACAGCGTTACAACTTGATTTAAAAGAACTTCCTTTCAAAGAATCCTGAAGGAGCTGGGTACATTTTCGTATGTGATTCAGGTACATCAACAACTACATCCTCGGATTATCGCAGTAGAGTGGAATATTGCGCCAGAATTCTCGCGTTACAGTATGAAAATCCTGAATTTTTGAAAAATGTTTGGTTTTCAGACGAAGCACATTTTCACTTGTCAGGCTATGTGAATCGTCGCACAAATCGATTTCTGGGCTTTGCCAGACCCGATGAGGTTCAAGAGGTTCCTTTACATAGTGAAAAGTGAGTGTCTGGTGTGCTGTTTCCGGACACGGAATCATTGGTCCGATTTTATCGAAGACAGAACGGTTAGGCAAGTCACACTTAATCAACAGAGGTACAGTACAAATTTTAACACGATTCTATCCCTGATCTAGCGTCAATTCTGTCGTCACGTAAACTGGCATTATTGAAACCTAATTTGTTTCAGCAGGACGGGCAACTTGCCATACTTGCTGCGCGTCAATTCGTCAATTTCTTCAAGAACAGTTTTTCCAAGCAAATTCATATCACGATTTACTGACTTCCTTATCCTTTACATTCTCCAGACCTCACACCTCCAGACGCATACATTTGGGGCATGGCTAAAATGCCGTTTTCAAACGGGCACCACAAACCATCGATGAATTAAAGGATGCCGTTAGAGTCTTCCTCGCAGCCCTGAGACAACCCTTATTCAATAACATGACCAGAAACTTAGAACATCGTTATGAAGTCTGTCTCGAACGAGGAGGTGCACATTTAGAACATATAATAAAGTGTCAATAATATGTATTTTTTAAATATACAAAACAATTACAATTTCAGTACTGTTTATTTCGGGCAATACTGTACTTTCACCATGTATTTTAAATTACAACTTAGAATCAACAATGACACACAGATCTTTCGCACTTCTTACCTAAACAATCTTTTGATTTTTTATATAATAATTACAGTGTATATATCGAGCTATTTTTTAGTGATTCTGATGCTTTTACACTTATCGGTATTAAGCCTTAGATTGTTGTAATCATAAATGAATCTGTTTCCTTTTGAAGGCAGACACAATCCTCATCTGTATTTACTTTTGTAAAAATGTTTTTAAATCATTAGCATATACTGAAAATCAGCAATGCTGGAAACAATTTATGACCACGTTCATTGATAGAATGCAAAGTATGGAACCAAGATGAGATCCCTGAGGAACTTCAGACTTTGCAATTATTTGCCTTGAGGAAATACCATTTAAATTAATCTCCTGAATCTGTCACTAAGGTAAGAGCCCATCCAATTAATGTTTTCACCAAAACCAAGAAGCATTAATTTGTATAATAATCTTTTGATATTGACTCAGGCTTTGCTTATATCAGTGTAAATAGCACGAATTTCGTATCCTAATTCCAGGTGTTTTTATAATATAATCAATGAATGTTTATTTGAAAAATGGCTAACTTAATTTTTTTGTTACAATTGCTTCAAAAATCTTAGCAATATGGGATGCAATAGTAATTGCTCTGTAATTCTGTGATTTTGGACTTTACTCCATCGTTAAAAATAGGAACAATATGAAAAATTGTCCATTTTGATGGGAAAATAGTAGATTGTAGAGATTTGTTGGAGAGATATTTTAAAGGATAAATAAGATTGTTAGCATGTAGTTTAACAAACCCTCCTTGGATGCAATCGAGTACAAATTTGAAATCTTCATCTAAGTTATACATCTCTTCATTGATGCCGTCTTCTGAAATATAGATTTTATCGACATCCATCTGATTTAGAATGTTGCTATACCATTCTGCATTTCCGAGATTGCAAAATTTTATAATTACAGTAAACAGATTCTAAGTGATCGGCAAACAAATTAGCAATACTATATTCAAAATCTCCTTTGTGATTATTGAGAAACATAGTTGCCAGAATAGTATTAGTTGAAATATTTTACTTAATATTCTTCCAAAAATTGGGATTTTTGGTAACAGATTCCTGTACAAGCATTAAATGAGATTTTCTACATAATTCAATTTCAAGTTTACATTTATTTCGAACCCTAGAGAAACTAAGATGATCTTTCCTCAAACTTGATATTTTAAACTGCTTACATAGTTTCTTTTTAGTCTAATAATTGACTCAGTATTAGCATGAATCCAACTAGGGAAATTCCTATTAATTGAGGACATTTTCTCTTCCAAGTAGATTGTGATAACATAATTCAATACTTAATAGAAGGATGACACTCTCATCAATAGTGTTAAAGTCTTCCAATAAGTTCAGGTTTACGGTTTGCAAATATCTACTAATAAGCATACAAATTTGCCTGCTTAAAGTCTTTACATGACTGCACATTATACACATGATTGAAGAGATTATTGGGCGATCAGTAAGGAAGGATGACAATCATTAACAGTTTCAGACACAGGCAAAGCTTCCTCCAAATCAATATTTTCACTGTGTGAAAAACCAAATCCAACAGTATTTTTGTAGATTAGGATATTAATAACTTTCAATAAATTGTTGAAAGAAAAAAATCAACCACAAGTTCTTTACTACATGTAGAAACATAGGAAGTGATAAAGGAATTTTGATCATCATCAAAAGATCAGTTGATGTTAGGTAAATTATAATCACCAATTATAAATACATACAACATGTTTCGATAAGACAGTTATAACTTCTTAGGTTAGGTGAACATGAGCTTGATACATCAGAGTTAGGTGGAATATATAACATACCAATTAAGAGATTAAACTCATGAAGTGTATGGGAAACTGTTCTTGTCTTGGTACACCCATGCTTATAACTTGTAAAGTGCAAATACAGGACAATGCTGCTTTATTAAAGCTATTTACAACAAGTAACCAAGTATCATCTGTAGATTACTTGGAGACTGGAGATGACATTTGCCACATCAAGGATTGTTAATGAATTGGAACTTGTAGGTCTTACGCAGAACTCTTTTTCTTTTCTTTTATGATTTTTCAAAACCTATGCCTGTTTATTAATTTTTAGTTCCCCAGGCCACCGTCCCCATAACATTAGTCTTGGTCAACCCTTTGATTCAAAGCTTTAATGAAATGAATTATATTAATGTGATGAATATGTGTTCATTTCCCAAACATGATGCACTAATTTTATTCACAGTTTTTCATAATTTAGACTATTGTATTGAAATTCATGTGACTGCACCTCTCTTTTAACCACAACAACTGCTCTATCACCTAAAGTTTTTGCACTAGTCCAATAAGTACCACAACGATAAATAATATATCTTTCATCCATGAGTTTAATTTCATAAAAATCATGCAAAAGCTGGGTTTCGATAGGTACAACTTTATCAATATCACATTTAATATATTATTATAAAGCTTTTTCAGTTTTCTCCTTAAATCCTTAACATTCTGATATAAGATAGTTATATCATATTTTAAATGATCTATCTTACAGCAGCATTTTTTAAAGGATTTTTTTTGAAAATTTGATTGTGAACAATTCGCAAAAATGGGCCTTCTAGCAATTAATTTTAATGAAACCACACATAGATTCATCAAATTCATTCGCTTGTAAATTGTTTTTTCTGTGACGGGAAAAAAATTTGACATTTAATGTTTCTTGACAGATAACAAAATGTCACTTTTTATGAATTTACTTTTTTCTCCGGAGATAAAAATGAATATTTTTTCCCCAGGTATGTGCAAATAAGTGAGAACATGAAGATATTTAATTTAAATCCGGGTCCACACTTGTAACATTCGGATGTAACATAACATCGTATCATAACTTTGTCGCATTCAAAGCAGCCGATATAAGTAACTTAAGTAAGCAAATTTTGAAACCACTCGCAAAATTAAATTGACAGATTTTTGTTTACTTTAAAGGTTTCCTTAGCAACGCAAGTCTAACTGTCCCTATAAGTACGACAACCTACTTGTTTGAAACTTTAAATTTGACATCAATTGATTTTTTGACTTTAATATATTGTAATATTTTTTTCAATATTAAATCATCGTTTAGCCTGTCACAGAAAAAAAATAGTGTATTATACACGGGTAAAAATGTAAGATTTTAACTCTTGGTGTTTTGGCACCCTCCGCTTCGCATCGGGAGACAAACACACCTCGAGCTAAAATCTAATACTTTTTCCCTTGTATAATAAATGACTATAATTATGTAAGCCAGTATTTTTGTTTCGTCTACTTTAAGATTCAATCTGGTAAGATGTAGATATTGATTTCTTACTCTAGTTTTAATTGCAATAAATTCTGTATTTTAATTATTAACCTCATTAATAAGTTTCCTTTTAAGTTGTTCAAATCTAATATCTTCATTTAAAGCTTTATCAAAAAATTGTTTTTAATAGCTTAATTTAGAGATCAAAGCATATAATTTATTCTTTGTTTGAAAATTCAAGAGCTCGGACAATGAAGAAGTATGGACGCTTTTGCTGTTATTAATATTGCAAACATAAAAATTTACTTTATCTTTGGACTTTTGAGATCACCAGATTTCATCACATTTTGCTTATATACATGTATATTTGTATCACACGAGGTAACTTACTGAATGTTACATGTTTTATCAACCCAATATTAGTTTCTTTTAGATTATTTATTTCAGTTTTCAATTCCTTGATATCTCTATTTAATTTACTTGTTTCATGTTAATCTGGGTGGAAAGAATTGTAATAAATATTGTGACATCCTTTCGAAAAGTTTATAATCATATTTCATTTTAATAGTTTTTGTATTGGTAAATCCCTCCAATAGGGTTAGGCTATTTCCTTTAAGAAATATAATTTTTAGGTCACATGCATTCTTGATCTAAGGTAGTATTACTTCTGTATCATATATTGTTCATACTCAAAGGTTGTCAAATTCTTTATTACGGTTTTTAAAGGTTGGAGATAATATCATAATTCTGTTATAAATTACTACAGTTTTATGATTCATTCATTTTGATTAATAATGTATTACACTGGTATGCCAATGATTTCATCATTTGAGTATGAAGACTTTTCAGGCAGTTTTTTGCTGCTGAAATACAAAAAAAAAAAAACCTTTTCTGGTTTAGTCGATCTATCCATAATTTAATTATATTTATTTATTAAACAGAAATTGACACAAACATGTTTTCAAATAGCAGTTTTAATTCAACTGTCTGAAGTTTTGTAACATGCCTTTTTGCCCATATTTCAGCATGTTACATTGTGCTTGGCACTATTAGCATATAAATGCTTATATCTACATTTAAATATAAAATTACTCTCTTTATTATATAATATCTTTTCTATAAGAATTTATCTCCCACAATCCTGGATTATTAGTTTTAATCCACAAGTTACTAATTTGTTACATAGTACAAATAAATATATCTATATGAAATTTTCCTATTGGTTATTTCTGAAGTGTTTATTCCAAAAGCACAACTGGTGTGGTTCTAAATTCTGTATTATTGAGAATAATCGCTAGAGATTGTCCATCTCGAAGATGGCCGAAAATAATTTATTTGAAGTGTCAAATTTTCATTTCTCTTTTGATATCTGTTTGCTTATCTGGCACTGTTGGCCATTTTTGATTTGAACTTTTACCTTGCCTCATGTGCTTACTTGATATGTAAATTTTCTAATCATAAATCCTAAATTAACATTTAAATATAATTTTAGATGTTTAGTATGAAGGATAAGGAGTTTCTTTATTTGTTTAACGCGTCAAATAATTATACAGATGGTAAGTTATTAATGGATTAATTTTCCTTTACACCTCGTGTTAAATTTTCACTTTTGTAACACAACTGAATTTTCTAGGGTGCTCCGGTTACTTATGCTCCGGATACCTATGTTCTGATTACCTGTGTTTTGGTTACCGATGTTACGGCGATTTGTAGCTCTCATTCAGATTTCTACATGGAAAAGTTGCTCGTGGATTCGCACAACCAGATGATGTAAAATAAATACTCTCATTACAAGAAATTTATATTTCGTTTCTTTCTACTTTACATAATGATGCTCAGTTATTATCTTATTGAAAAATATCCACATGTTTAATTTATGGAACGGAAGTCTGTTAAAGACAACATTTGAAGTCGACCACATGCTGTTTTGTACATACACTAGGAGATCCACTAATGCAGGATGTCTCAGTTTCCTGAATATGAAGGATTCCTATACATGAAGTAACTATTAGTTTTAGTTTGTTACTGATGCTACAGGTATAGCGATGTCTACAATGTTAATGACACAAGCGTATATCTTATACATGCCTTTGGAATTGTAATAACTGAGTATTAATATACATATTTAGTCAAATTTCTCTTATCGTGTTTTAACTTTTGTTTCTCTAAGTTATTTTACAGTTGTATAAACAAGTGCCTTGATATATAAATTTTAACATTCAGATATTCTCTAAGCATTCCCCTTACCCGGTGATTTCGAGTCTCATGCAGGCTCCGCAACCTTAAAGGTCGATGGAAGCTGTGCCGTATTTCTTATACTTCGTCGTGCACTTACTCTTTTTATAACATCGAGAAAAAAGTAAGTAGCAGTTTACCGAAGATGTTTTGAATTATTTTATAAAGGAAAGATCTATTTTTTAGAGCACTTCGTATTTACCATCAAAACAATCAACATAAAATTTTAGTAGGTTAACTAGCTTTGACAAAAAGGTTATCGAACAGACAAAGTAGTTAAATGTTTGAATAACACCCTACAAAGTTGATTAGTTTTAATTTTAGGGACACACTAATTCCCATATCAACAACTTTATGTTGGAGATATGCATGTTAAGGGTTTCGAGATTAAAGCATAGGCATTTTATGGCGTCCGCTTTAGCTACAGTCAAGTATCATTCAGCAAGTATTTATAAAAATCATCTGAAACTATACCCAAGAGAGTTTGTAACTAAATAAACATTTGGAATTCATTGCATGAATTGATAAAAGGTACGTCTGTGTGATTAGGTTTAGAAGTTACTTATTAAAATTTGCAGTATATTTGACTTTTAATACTTGCTTATTACTATATCATGTATTTGTAATGAAAACACGTGTGCTATATAGTTAGAAACAAAAGTAGTGTGTAATAGTTTAAAAACATTGTTATATTTTGTGGATGTCCAGTTCACGATTTTTGTTTTGTGGGGTCACCTTTTGTTTCTTTAATGTATAGACACACCTATACAAACGTCTTTCAATTTATGCATGAGAATAGAGTTTTTATGTGAACAAATTTTATTAACGCTAGAGATGCAAATGTCCTTTAATGTTAGAAAATTTATAGTGCGACTTTGAATGAATGTAATGTTTGTACACAAAAAAAATGAAATTTGCGCACTGGATTCATTTTGAATTTTTATGCGCGTTTCTATGAAGAAGTACGGCTCAAAAACAAGCCTACACTAAAATGGATTAATGCAGGAGTAGGTACTTACAGATACGGTGTCGCCTGGAATCTGCAGGTAGAAATTTTGTTGGATCGACGTCTGTATACGGTGCTAGATGTGGCAGGTCTATCAACACAGGTGCCATGTATTGTGCGGGTCTCCTTATTGGCAATATGTGGCGTGGAACGGCATAATGATGATAGATTCTTCATAGTAGGCGTCAGAACTAGCGCAGGGTGTGGTATTCACACGTCCAGCCTGCTATGTCCACTTCAGTAATGGTGGGCGGCGAAGACGAGGCCGTCACGGACGATTCAGACATCCCATCTCGATGGGTCACGTTCAGCAGTAGGTGCTGATACCAAAATGATTCTAAGAAGTAACTTACTTTGGTGGAAGTCCAGACCTTGGTGGTTAGATTTGGTGCGCCTTGCTGGCAGGGCATGGAGTATCCACTCCACATTAGTGCATAATGCACAACCTTCTGATTTACGCTCAAGACTTTGGTGTACAGTGATAAGAGGTTAAACTCAGAAAATCAGAAGTTATTGCTTGCTCCTGACTATTACATGTCAATACATATCCAAAAACAAACGAAAACTCGCCTTTTTGATCATTATAATTAATGTTTGTATTCTAATAATTGGAAATTCCGGGCGAATCTATTCGGTTTTAAGACGTGTGATGGGTGAGTTATTATTAAGGGGTATTCACGTTTACGTTTCTATGATGCTTATTAAATTTTTTTAGGTTTAACTTGGGTTGTATACCTACAATTTTTTTTTCAATTAATGTAAAGGTATAGCTACAGTTTTGTTGGAATAAATTATTTTGTAATTACCGAGAGGCATAATTGAAACTTCAGGTCATTTAGCATTCAATTTTAAAACTCTCCTTTCAACTAGCCTAATTGTGTTCTTAGGTTGCATGTTTGTTTCCTGTTTAAGCACTAGTATACTTAACGATTTTTCAGATTCATTTTAAACTAGAATTACTCTTCTGATCTCATGTTTTGGTATCCTGTTGTTGTTCTTGTTAGGGCTTGTCCCTAGAAATCCTGTGAGATTAAGTATTTTTCTATCAAGACATATTTCATACCCAATAGCATTCTGAAACCCTCTTCAAACATGTTCACCATCAGTCCTACTGAGTTAGTTGGCAACCATTTTTCTTAGTACAGTCGAGGTTTTCAGTATTTTACCGAAACAGAATTTTTAGCGGAGTACTTCAATGAGTTCTTCTGTGTATTGCAGGCCAGATTATCTGGGGCCGAAACTGTATGTAACATGATATCATTTTTCAAGTATAATTTGACATTCTCATTAACACTAGACTTATCAACCATATTGCTTAGAGACACATTAGTTTCACTGCTATTGTTTGAACACTTAATTACAAACATATAATGTAATACCATTAATCACTTGCTGTTCAAATTTAAGTCTATTACTACAAGATATAAGTACCTTAATACCATAAATCTTACACATTGGAAATTTATCAGCAACCTTACTTTTACAATAATTGCAACAAGTTTGCTACTCATAATTAACCTCAACTGTAATGAATCACATCACAACAAAACAATCAATTGTAATTTTGTAAAGATTACTGTGTGTTATATACAACTTGGGAATTATCACTTAATATTTTACGTGAGGCTTGAAGTAAAGTGAAATGTCACAGGATCACGACGCTGTTCGATTGCTGCAAACTATCCTAAGCCCAGTGTGGGAAAGCCGGGCATCCTAATAGCAAAGATAGTGCGACAACAATACAGGTGAAAGTGGCCCAAACCCATGAAAGCCAATCTAAAAGCAAAACACATATACACACCACCAATCAGGCCTTCACAGGTGGTAAATATCCAACACCCACAAGAACGCAATTCCATTACAACGACTCCTCAACACACAAAATCAAAATCACAAAATCAACCACACAATGCTCATTCAAAACCTTGACCACACCCTACACTCGATCAGGTATTCCATCACAAACCAACCCAGTCTGAATCCCGGAAATGCGATTGATTTTATTATCAGACCCATTTCTCTCTAACTGCTATATTATTACCAATAAAAAATATTTTGGTTACTTTTGTACCTATTCTTAGAAAATTCATTGACATTTAACTGTACATTTTATTTTGATATCAATTTTTTCATTATTATACTCACCGCTATGTGAGGTATGTTGCTTTTTACCTACAGTTACATTTAATTGGTTAAAAAACATTCTGCAATTTTTTATTTTTAAGTGAACCCCTCATCTAAAAACCATATTTTTGTGAAATTTACGCAACTTAAAAAAATTATATTTACTTATTTTATTAATATGACAACTGGTATTTATATTTGATTTTAAAATGTGCTAGTTTTGTGTATTTTATCCTTGGTTATTGTGAAGTTTATTGTTTATAGAGCAAAATAATGAAAGTAGCTATACAATTGTAGTTTTTACATATAACATTTATTCGTGCATACTATTAATTTAATTTTTTTTTATCTAGAGAACATTTTGAACATCCACCTCTATTCCATAGCAATATTCTTTTTGAACAATTGAAGAACGATGCTCTTGCAACTTTGCTATTTGGGGAATTTTACCATTATCGAAATATTAGGTAAGCATTTTATGTACACTTACGTATTTAAGTTTTTACATTATATAAAAACGGTGGTAGTTATTTACCTTTCTTGGGTATCTTTTCTTGAGATTTAAATTATATATAACTAACAATCTAGAATATTAAGTAAACATTTAATCACCGTTTCAATTGTTTGTCGAAATTACGAACCTTATAAAATATATGTAAATACAATATTGTCTGAATTTATGCAGTGTTTTATTCATTACATAATAAATTGCATTTTCTAAGTAAAGTGACATAATTTGTTAATACATCTTACTATTTATCACTGTATAATCTACTTACACTTTACCATAAACAGCACTTTATTAAAGGTATTTTATATTAAATACAAGGATTATGGCATGTATCTAGGATAAGTCCCTGATCTAAAAACAATGCAAAATAAACTCAAATGAGGACTGTTGTCAAAAATTTTTATTAACGAAGCATGTAAAATCTGGATTCCTGTCAAAAATGACCGAGGAAGTTTTTAATGTCTACATATTGCTTCTAGTGATATTAGAAGTGAACATAAACGTTTTATCATTTCCATTAATATTAAATTTATTTTTAAAAATGTGTGCTTTATTTATATTAACCTTTGGTTTGTTTCTATATTATTTTTCCGAACTAGTTAGAAGGATTATACCGTCAGTGGTAAGTTTTTAAAAAATAATTACGCATCTTTGATGTAGGAAATTCTGAAAATCAAGCATATGAACATCTGGCAGAAATTATAGGTTATTTGCTAGTGTGTTTTAAAAATATCCACACATGAAGAAGACCACAAATTAAAAGTGTTTTTTAAATTCAACAAACCTGCCTACGGTTGCCTTTTTAATTTTCGGTAGTCATATGAACTTTGCAACACCTTAGCATTATGTTAATTAGAAATCAGGTGCAAAAAGAGAAAAATTATCTCAAACGGATAAATTAATATTGAAACATCATGTATAATTATGATTTCATGTATAATAGTGTTTCAGTAAACATGGTATTGTAATAAATAGTTAGTTTTATTAAAATCATAAACTTAAAAACCATTAAAGTATCGGGTTATTCCAGTTAAACACTTATTGAAACGGAACTTAGGATCATAAAATATTTTAAACCACAAAATGTAAACCTGATATTTATTTCAGTAAACTTTAATAGCAAAACGTGTTATTTTAAGATAGCTTTTGAATTATGAAATAACAGTAGATTTATTAATATATTGCTGTGCTTAGGCCGCCTTCCGTTGGGCATCGCTAATAATTGCTGTGAAATGCCTATAATTAGGAGCACCACTAAGCTTGCTGTGACTCAGGTACAGCAAATTGTACCTTAATTTTCCTTACCTGACTAGCTCAACAGAAATAATGCTGTGGAATTTACGAAAATGGAATGAAACACAGAAATCTTAAGATACATCTATGCATCAAAAAACAGTTTACAGTTTAAGTTAATACAGAAAATTATTCCTAAAAGTTACTTATTTATTAAAATAATCCTTGCCTAATCTTTTTTAACAGCTACAAAATCCTCTTTAATTTATATGTGGATAATTTACCCATCTTTTATTACCCCATTTGTGAAATGTAATTGGCTAATGACGCTGCACAGATAAGTTAGTAAAGGTCAAAATGCTTCGAACTCTGACCTCAAAATTTTACTAGAAATTATCCTCTTACAAAAAATTATTTTTATCAAATTAAGAACGTATTCTAGCTTATGTTACAAATATTTAAATATTCTTATAAGTTACAAAAGAACCAAAATTTATACTTGCGATTGATATAAAATAGCGCTTAATCAAAATTACATTTCCAAACATAATTAACGGCATTAAATTCTTTCTGGTTCTATCTTAAATCTTTATTTGACATTAGATCATCAATATGCAAGATGCATCTTTATGGTTAAGTGATTAAAATGATCAATTGCGATCTTTTACGAAGATTATTCATATTATTGTGATAAATCTTCCTTATACTTTATCAAATAATTACGCTTACATTAATTGTGGAGCGCCGATAAGATTGACTACAAATTATTCGAATTGTATTTGTTTTGTGTCGTAAAATCTCTGGAAAAGATGAATGCACATGTCTAGACAAGATGAACAACACAGAGTTGTCAGATTGCTTGCAGTGTTTTCAGTTTCATTACTTTGCTCACAAACCTCGTATTTGATAGGACAGGGTTAAGGAATTATGTATCATAAATGCAGTAGCACTGACTAATGTGTTAACTTAACGTTTATGCTGCTGCATCACATTTTGCATTATCTTGTTAAAGCCGGTATAAATTTGTTTAGCATTCATAAGTGTATGTGAAATTCTTTAATTAGATTTATATTGAAGTTGAGTGTAGTAATAAGTATGAGAGTTTCATGCTTCAAAATTTGTGCGGTTGGTGCTATGGAAAACAAGACCTGTGCAAGCTGAGTGTGAGTAAGCCTTAAAGTCGAATGTCTGTTCATTTCCTTTTCTGGTATGACAATTTTTGATATGGTTTAAAGATCCAGGTGTCACAGATAGACAAATGTAATTTAAGTTGTCTGTGGATGTGTAAGCTCTTGTACAAAGAGACTTTTTCTTTTTGAAGCTTTAAGGCGATAGTTATGCTTTTTGTAAAGCTTTAACATTTAGTGTATTAATTAGGTTTAGGGCACTTTTTAAAATTCTGCACTGGAAAATTCCTAGCTTAGTTATATTGTAATGTCGACATACGCGAAAACCACATATAGTTGTGGTTCACACGAAAAGTCATGACATTAGCTTATTTTTGTGGTCTGGGAGAATGCTAGCGTTGCATTTTTTAATGGTTTGAACCACGTTGTACCCACTAACATGCATCAAACAACTTTAACCTTTTCTGGAGAGAATAGACATTTTCTTGAGAGCAAATGTATCAAAACTTGAGACTTATTGCTGACTTTCTTCGAGTGGCTACAGCAAGACAACTCAGAAAAAACACGAAGCAACCGTGGAACACCATTTGGAAACCAACGGAAATCCCTGCAACAGGAGCCCAATACCGGTTTAAGTGATATCTTTAATAACTTGTGACGCATTTCGTTGTCTTGGGAAATGTAATCTCGGAGAGATTTGAAATTATATATGTGGGAGTATTTACTATGGTATTTAACTCTAGATGTGGTGGGTTTAAGGGTTAACAAACTAACAATCCACAATGCTAACATACTGTAACTGGTTTTAGATATTTTAAACGTGCTAATTATACAGTTACTCTATTAAAATTAAAGTAGGCTTAATCACAATTGTTGCACGTGACACGCAGTATTAATGGACTTTTAAAAAATTAAAATTTTTACGCTTACTAGACGGAAAGGCTAAAATCTGTTTTGTTGATGACCAACTTGGCTATCACCCCAAGGCAGATGGGTTCGGGATCAAATTTTCTTAGTTACACGGAAAACGTTTTAAATTAAAGTTGGATGCCACTATATCTAGCAAATATTAATAAAAAAAAATTATTTTAGGTAGATACAGAAAATCCTTCTGTAGTTGATGGTTCTAAATTTTTCTACTTAAATTCTTGGATAATTGATTAGACCTCTTTAACATAGAAAAATTATCAGTGATAATGCTTCTATTCTATAACAAATAATTTGAATCAATTAACAATGGTTATTAACAAATAAATTATATCACAGACTTTTTAAGTTTAACCTCTACAAAAATTTCATTGCATTATCGTCATATTCGTTAATGATTGTCAGATCTGGCAGTCATATACAAATTTAATAAAAAGCTGAAATTTTAAGCAACCTTAATATAAAGCTTATTTTGTTACTAGTAAAGCATCACGCTTTTAGGTTTCTCTTAGGTGAGAGATTCAAATATAACAAAATTTAACGAAAGATTTTTCTTTCACAAAAATATAGATCTGTAGTAATGAAAAATTAATAAAATTAAGGGAGATTACAACATTTTAACAGATCTTATGAACTGGTAATTTGACCATATGTGGAGAAGGGGGTTGTTAAATAATTCCGTTAAGGATTCTGCAAAAGTAAAATTCTCACCCTTAACCACCAGACTGCTACCCTTGTGTTGCTTATGAACTGGTTTCAACTCATCTCCTGCTGTTCACATGCAGCAATAAATTTCAATGGACCCCAGACTAACTCGTGGAACTTATTGATTAGAGAGTTTTTTCATTGACCTGAGGGTGTTCTCATTATTGAGCTGAAGGTTTTTGCTGACTGACGGTGTTTTCATTGTTGTCTTTTGCAAACTTGGGGGGTTTTTGTTGACTTGCTGATTTTAGCGTCGAAACGAATATCAATTAAGGTAATTAATTTTTCACCACTAATTTTCAACATCAACGATGCCCACCTCACTTGGCTCGAAGATTAACGTGGAAGTGAGTGGATTAGGAAAATAACTTATTAAGACAATTCGATCTGGGAAATTCTTACCTTCCTGAAATTTTATGCTAATCAGAAGAAATGCTTGGTGACCAAGTGCCGTGGTTACGAAACAAGTTGAAAACCTTGAGATATATGTGAACACTAAGTTATTTACTCAAACTTTTAATTATTAAAATGCTGTTTAAAATTTTCTCAGCAAGGTTTCAGAACACCTAAATTATTATCAATACTGTTATTGGTACAAAATGTAGAGTTTAACCTTGAAATGTAATTAAACTAGGAAATTTACAGATCGTTTGTTGTTTTCCATATGTGACTAAAGATTTATTAAGAATTCGAAAACATTGGTTTGTAAATGAATAATTTTTAGTGAATTTTTTTCATTTTTTCAACTTGCCTTAATACAGCTTTGTTATACTGTAAGTAAATTTTGTTATACACCAAAAAATGTGTTACAGTACATGGGTGAAGAAGCATACATAATTATCTGCATATTATTTAACTATAAACTCAAATTTGTCCACAGAACCAACAAAATGAAAAATATATTAAGAATACAGCTCATATACGCACAATGACAAATAAAGAATATATATGACAAGTGGGTCTTAAATTTAACAACAGATACAAAATAGATATCTCTGTACATATAACATCTGATAAAAACAAATATGATCTTGAATTAATGAGATAGCTTAGAAATCAGATAAATGTCACAAAAGTAAAAGCTCCCCATACTTGAACATGCAAATCAACAACCAACCTGCAACATATTCATAATTCTCAACACTATGAAGAAAAACTGTTTCATTTTAAATACAATTATTATATTTTAAAAGTGTAAGACATTAAAATCAGACAAAGATAAACTGACTAATACTATAACCTACTAAAAAAGCATATGCTCATAATACCGCCATAAAGCACAATAACATCTTACAGTTATAATCCTCAATACCAGGACCTTGCTAAAGAAAATCTTTAGGGTGGGATTTTACAGATTTTGCTATAAGTTTCTTGTGAAAGAAACCCAAGATGAGATGAAAAAGAAAGGTATACTTGTTCTACAGCACTTATTACAGCTCACGACTGCAGGGCTCTAGTAAAAGTGTTACTTCACTCCTAGGAAAAACTATTATATTCTCAAATCGAATCAATTCAAAGGGTCAATTCTCATTAGCTTACAATAGTTATGCTGAAAGCCAGTTATACAATATCCAGCAGGAAGCATTGTAAATGTTTTAAAATGGCACTTAATATAAACATAAAGTTATGATGAAATTATTTACAAATACAAAATACATACCAAAAGATATTTGATATGTGTCAAAATGATACATAGTAAAACCTATACTGCACATGCTGACAATTGAACAATCACACCTATAAATGTAGTAACACACACGCACGCACACATGCACATACACAAACACACACCCAACTCATGCATGCATGCACACACAACCAACCTAAAGATGAGTAGTTTTTTAAAACGCATTGTAACAGACTTCCTTTTAAACGTGGTCTGCATCACAATATGTCAAATTATTGATACCAAAAAGCCAAAAACCAACATTGATTAATGTTAATTTTTGACTTGCTTTTATGCCAACATTTAGCAGGTATCTATTTATCTGTAAATGTTTTTACCATACATTTCTTCGATACCCTATCCAAAGGTATTACATTGACCAGTAGGTGAGTTTTTTCCTGGAAACTTAGAATTTATGTAACCTTTGGTTTTATGTTATAAGTACGCATTGTGTATCATACAATTTTCCATTTTAAAATTTATAGTTAATAAAAGAATGTTACATTATAAATTCCTATAAAACCCAGATGACTTTTAATACTGCGTTATCTTATGCATGCTAAAGCAGATGGTTAAAATTCTGAGAATATCGCATAACAAATACATATCCAGTTGCAAATGTTATAGCTATTTGCAATCTTCCTTAGTTATATTGGTTAGATTATTGGTGTCACTTACCTGCAGTTGCAAGGAACAAGAAAGATATGTTAATCGCTGGAGTTTTGAGTTACTGTTGTGTACTTGAGGGTTGAGAGGTAGATAGTCAAGCGAGGCAAAAGATGCGAAATGCAACAAAGTCACGTATAACACACCCTCGTTCGGATGAGAGGTAAAATGGAGGTCCCGTGTGTGAGTGTTGTCATGCAAGTTAAAGATCCTTACCTTGCTTGGAACAACAAGGGTTGGCAAAATTCCAACTTTTCCAGGTAAAAAAAAACTCACTTCCTGGCCAATGTAGTACCTTCGGATGGAGCATTAGAAAATCACATGTAAGGTTATTTTTAACACGTTGACTGCCACGGCAATTTTCAGAATTCTTGTCTAAAAAGCCAATTTCATCTAATCATTTTATATTATTAAAAACTCTAATTATATTACATAGTAATCATCAAAAAGCATAGAAAATGTATTTTTTTTTAAAAAAAGGTCTTACGAATTATCTCTTTGCGGAAACCAACTACGAGTTAATTCGTACACAGACACGTTTAGACCTGTCGCTTCGCTAAAGCTGAATCAGATATATGCGTCCATATTCGTCAGTAGTATATCAGATATTGTCGAGTGCTTCACATTTACGTCTTTCTTGAGTGTGTTGTTTTATAATTATTGTTATAATTAAATTATCAAGAAACCAATATGGATAAGAAAAGACCACTGACTGAAAATGAACTTGAGTACTACGCTAATCGAAGTGATTCAGAATTTGACGAGATTTTCGGCGAGGATGGTAACGACAGTAGCGATTATGAACCTTCTGAGAATTCAAGTGATAGTGACGATGAAGTCGTCTCCGAACCTGAAGATGAAGTTGTTCCCGATCCCGATGATAATGATGATGACTCCCAAGCAACAATATCAAATACGAATGATAATTTGTGGACACAAATTCAACAAAATCCTGAACTATTTATTTTCCAAGAAAATGTTGGTTTGAAATTGGATACGTCAAATATTACAGTGCAAACGCTGGTGGACTTATTTTTTCGGAAGAGTTTCTTGCATTACTTGTCGAACAAACTAATTTATATGCTGCACAAGAAATTGCAAAACGCACAGCAATAAAAAATCTAACAGGGTATCAAAGTGGACAGACGTCAGTGCTGCAGAGATGAAAGTGTTTATTGCACTTTTGTTACAAATTGGGCCTTGTTCTTTCCCATCAATTGAACATTACTGGAGCACAAGCAAGCTATATAATGTAATGTTTTGGCGCTCAAATATGAGTCGAAATTTGATTCCAGTTGTTACTTCGTTATTTTCATTTGGTTGATAACACAATACCATCTGCCGACAGGTTATACAAGGTGAGACCAATTCTAACTCATTTCGACAATATTATGCGTGAAAACTATGTACCGGATAAAAATATTTGTATTGACGAATCCATGATGCTGTGGCATGGAAGATTGCATTTCCGCCAGTACATAAAAAATAAAAAACACAAATACGGTGTCAAACTGTACGAACTATGTGAGTCCGACGGTCTTGTAATGAAAATCAAAATTTACAGCGGAAAATCAGAGGAAACTGACCATAATTTAGGTCACACTACTGATGTTGTGTTACATTTACTCGAGGACTATCTCGATAAGGGATACACGCTTTATATGGACAATTTTTATAATTCTGTTACTCTAACTAAATTACTAAATACAAGAAAAACTTACGTGTGTGGAACTCTACGAAATAACAGAAAGAGAAACCCCAGAGATGTGGTAGATCGTAAACTCAAAAAAGTAGAGTGTATTTGGCAGCAAAATGGACCTGTTACTGTGTGCAAATGGAAAGACAAACGAGATGTTCTTACCATTTCAAACATGCATGTTGTTAAAATGGTAGAGGTGTCCAATCGCAATGGAAAACTTTCTATGAAACCGAATATAATTCGAGATTACAATAAAGGAATGTCTGGAATTGACCGATCAGATCAAATGCTGTCGTACTACACATCTCTAAGAAAGACTATTAGATGGCCTAAAAAGGTTTCACTACATATTATAGAGATATATATACACAATGCGCACAAAATTTTTCAAAAAGTAACTTCTTCTAAAATAAAACTGATAAAGTTTAGAGAAGAATTCGTCGTCGCGTTGATTGGAGAAGAGATTCAACCAGTTTTGAAAAGATGAAATTGCAAGAGCTTCATTATTTAGAGAGTCTGCCACCTACCGAAAAAACAACATCCGACAAAGCCATGTCGTATATGTACCCAAGCAAATAACGCCGAGAAACGCTTTATTTTGTCCGCCTGTGAAGAGAAGCCAGCCCTTTGTGTGGAAGATTGTTTTAAAAGTTTCACAAACAATAAAAATATTCTTTTACTTTTTGATTTTGAATAAATTTTTTATAATTATATTTTCTGTTTATTTATTAATAAAATTTCTGTTCATGTAGCCAGCATTGATTTTTTGTTCTCTTCCCAGAAGTCATCTATCCGTATTAGCACTGATATGCTACGAGTTTAATCGTAACTGTGCGAAAATGGCAAGCAACCACAGTACAAGATAACTCGTAGTTGGCGTCTTAGCAAAGAACGCAATCTACGTTCTTTACCTGGTTATTCCTATTGTACCGCTACAAACAAAGAAGAAGGAAGACAAATTAATCTGGCTTCAACGAGGGCGTAGCCCAACCCATGCCCAAAATGAAGATGAGTATGGCTCCTGCGCAAGAATAACCGCAAAGTCGTGAAGAGTTCCACATTTTAAGTGAGTACATTTTATCTTTTACTTTAAGGCGCCTCTTGTATCACAATAAACAGTTTTGGTATGTGATACAATTTGAGACGCAATTATGACGTAATAGCTTTATTGTGCAATATTATGTACGTTTTAGTATGTATTGCCAACTGTCGTAGTGGCTCAAACACGCGTGCGTGGGACTATAACGGTTATACCTTAGACTATAACAGACTCTCACTGAGATAGCTGGATATCCTTACAAGTCACTTACTTTTCGTATTTCCTAGCTAACTTAAATAAAAATCAACCTAAACTTACCTCTGTTAGCATCAAAATAATTTCCATGCACATATAAATATCCTTTCCTAAAAATAAGTTCCTAATGTTAAATTTGGCCAAGTGTTGCTAAAATAAATCCAACAATAAATCTTAAAAAATTTACATCTAAGTTATCGATAGAACTATTCCCCACTTCAAATTTTTCCTGCTTATTGCCAAAAAATTTTTCCTGCTTATTGCCAAAAAACACACACAACTGACATTTATTAAAAAATCCTTTTTTCTTAATTCCAGAATTTCCAACTACCAACAGTATTGTCTGTTTCATTATTTTTTATATATCCAAATACAGCAGCTGCCTGACTCAAAAATGCCACAAAGTTCCAATTCAACGGGTGGATGACTCCCAGCTTCTAGCACTTTGTGTCAAAACGGTTTTCTGACATTATATCTGCACTCACGCTTTTATGAAGATACCCTACCACTTGTAGAAGTATTTTGTTTGACATGTTGATCGCCGCCTATTCCTTGCAGGAATGCAGTCAAAGTTTTCTTGGATCTCTATACATTCACGTTTACTTTTCGATTTCACATATAAAACTAACATATTAGCCCCCAATTTTGTGCTCATCTATTCACACGTCTCTCTATATGTTGATGTTATCAGGTCACAGTTCCCTTTCTCTTTCCATTGTGTCGAACAGATCTGTGTATGTTCTGTGGTGTATACGTATATAATTGTTCCCCAGCAAAACTTTGAATAAGGATGTAGTGGCAGGTAATACAAACACGTACAGGAAAAAACGAAGCAAGCTAAGTTTAAACGGCAATGGAAATGAAAGTGTGTGGGTTGTTGTTGCTGGCTACTGGCAGGTGTTAGGCGAGCAGACGACACATATAAATAATTAGCGCTAGAGGCGGTATGTTGTTATTGGTACTGAAAGTACGGAATGAAAGAAAACATTCACTTATATCAAAACTGTACATAAAGAACGAAAGCATAATTCAAACGACTATATATTTTTCGGATGCACAGGTGAGCAGGATCTATCAGTCATATTTCTAGGTTAACTTCATGCATTTGTAATAAGTGTGTGGAAATGTTATTATGTAAGAATATTTGCAGTTATAGATGTAAAAGAGAGTAGATGCTATAATATTTTATATCATTGTTTTTTGTTTTTATCGCTGTATTAAGCATTACTAGATGATACGTTATTCAACATTTTGGTGTATAATTTAAAATAAATAGAGTTGCTTGAACTTGAAGATATCTTGACTAATATTTTAAGATTTTCATGCCAAAGAACCCTCCCTCCAGATAAGAATAGTTTGTTTGTACAAGACATAGTAATAAAACCACCACAGCCCACTATAAATCATATTTTATCAAAATCAGCGTCTGTTTCATACAATGTGTCGAGTTTATTTTATGCTTACTTCATCATTCTCATGCTTACAATCTATTGTATGAAATGATTATATCATCTGTGTAACCCTTCACTTTTGTATTCTGATTTTTCAGCATCTAGTTTTTTGTCACATTGTAGTAAAGTATGTCTGCGGTTTCTCTTTACCATAACTGCAACTGTGTATTAACAACTGTATTCTATTCCATAGAATTTATAATACAAACTTTCTAAAGCTTATATTTGGGATGCATATTAATGAGTTCACTATTATTTGCTTTATAATTCTGAAAGCTTTCTTAAAACATGACATGTTTCCGCTATAAAATTTTATGGTTAAAATTTAATTATTTATTTGTTTACATTCTTGTGGTTTAAAATAATTTACAACTCTTGATTTGTGTTCGAATATGTATTTAACAGAAATAAAACAATTATCTGTAGTTTTCAGTTTATGTTTCATATATAAATAAGGATTTTATTGCGTCTCGTTTTTTAAACATTATTCTACACGAAAATTAAAATTATACAAGGTGCTGCAATAACAAGTTTGTCCATTCTAGATTATTTTTCTTTCTTACCTCTAATTTATTGTTAAACCTATCACATTACATTATATAAGCTTAACTTGTTAACTGTTTTTGCATATTCATATATTATGACACTGATCAAAGTAGCTATCATAATTTTACATATTTAGTAAATCGTTGTGAGTACAGAAGTAGGAGGATCCTTAGACTGTGATTTAGAACTAAGTTAATGACGATATGTAAATGCTTTGTTGGTCTTAATTAATGTGTCGTAACTAATAGAGAACATACTATTGAAAAGATATGTAATTTCAAGGTGTGAGTAATGTTCTTGTCAAGAGGAAGGGTATTAATAC
This sequence comes from Platerodrilus igneus, assembly GCA_036346225.1. NCBI lineage: Eukaryota > Metazoa > Arthropoda > Insecta > Coleoptera > Lycidae > Platerodrilus > Platerodrilus igneus. The sequence continues at coordinate 332,751 of JARFIW010001004.1, forward strand.
CTCAACAAATTAGACTTGCTTAAAATTAGAAGTTTAGGAAAGATTCTCATATTATTGTGAACAGGGCTTCAGAACAATGTCATTTATTTAAAGCAGTATTTCAGACACATAGTACATTACAAGTGATAACAAATTACTTACTTTTGATATGTAAACACCTCTAATTTGTACAATAATTGATACATTATTTTCAGAAGCTAGAAGACGCAAACCAGCTTGGCTAGTTAAATAAGATAATATTAGCCCAATATTTTGTTTGATTTGTTATAGGTGTTCCTATCCAGAAATACACAGTTTCTCTTATTTTTTAGTTCTATATAAAGACTAGGAATTCACGTCCTCTTGAGACAAAGCACGACTAAAATAAGGGTGATGTCTTTTGATTTACGCGAGTTACAAGTGTTACGTTTTTACCCTACCCTCCCTCATTGGTCCACTCTGTCGCACATGTAGCGAGCCGAGTCACAGTGTAGTTTATTTGTTCGAGTAGGCTTGTCGTGTTTGTTAATGCTCGTTGTCGATCGTAAAAGTAGTTCAACATGTAACATTCAACTAAACCTTTTCATACCATTACTAGCAAAATAAAGAAAAATTAATTTATACAACAATTCTCATATACAGAACCTACACATATCATTTTGTCTAACATTCTTCAAGCGGTTTGTGTTAAGAATTGAATTAGGAACTTGGAATTATCAATCACATGTGAACATATTGTTTCTTGGAGCCACCAGTAAGTTCGTAGCAAATGTGTGCTAACACTATCATTTTCTACAGTTCTGAGTAAAATTTTATGTAGCAGTTACTTACTCTCGCCTGCTACAATGCAATTAAAAATATTATATGAAAATCAGCTACATTTAACAGTTAAACATTTAAATAGTGGTTACTAACTTATTTACTGCAATTTATTATTTATAAAAAATGATTTCTAGCTTAAATCCCTTAAGCTTTACAAACAAGCATTTCCAAAAAGTAAAATACAATAAAACCATTATAGCTATACACTATTTCATTTCAACTTGACAGCTGAATTATTCCAGAACTGCCAAAGAGTTCCATATAAAAACTGTGGAATTTAAATATTTTGAGTATTAGAAGAAGTATCACCCTCTTCTTATCCAGTAAAATTTAAAAATGTTTTGTCATATTGCATCAAACATAACTTAAAAAGTTAATATATCTGTGTATATTTTTTAGCGTGAAAGGAGATCCAATTCATCCCACATCTTTAGTATTCTTACAGTTAATTAGTGCATGGGATGAGAAATGGAAAGAAAATTACATATCATTTTCGATACGTGTCCATTGGCTACGAGCCCATTTTTATAGAAGGGAATCTGAAATAAATATGGCAATACAATCATTGCATATGGTTATGAATATGTTAATAAAATTATTATGATAATTATAATCTGCTTATAGGTGCGGCGGGTTTTATCAGATCACAGCAATTATTATTTGAAATTTCAAAATTATTCCAAATACCCATACATCACCCTCGAGTTAATGGAAAAATTATTAAAACATCTTGAAATGTAAGCATTATGTTTGATGTAACATTTAATGCATTATTATGTGTTGTAGGGTAGAATCCATAAGTCGTCTGGAACATTTATATAATACTGAAAACTTTAGTGACGTTGCTGAAATTGTAAAAACTACATTTCTGTGCATTGGAAGCCCTGCAACAAGCGGTAGAATAGGACGGCCAGCACAGTTAGGAATGCTTATGGATGCCCTTTGGTATATTGATAAAAAGGAGTGTTTTATTTGGACTGAAAGGTGTCTACATGAAGTAGTAGGTCATTTTGTGAAGAACTCTAAGACCGATAATAAGTGGGATTTAGTTCTAGATAAGTGTGTACAAATTTTAAGAGAAATCCTAAAAGAAGAGACTGTGTGTATTGGTATGTTTATTCATATTTTTTCTGTTTTGATTTCATATAAGGTCCCAAAGGAGGAATACCTCATGTAGATATCATAAAAACCACAAAACCAAACATTAAAACCCAAAAATGTACATAATTCATTCATTATAGAAAAACAAATACAAATCACCCTGTATAAAATCGATAACACGCTACAATTAATTGAAGGCAGCTCATTCCATATTAACTTCACTACATTCATTAAAATAAATAATCGCGGAAGCAATTCAATGATCTTGGAACATTTAAAAGCATTCTTAAGCTCAAACCAAAAAAAAATTCAACATATTCGAAGAAGAACAACCGTGAACTGAAATTTCTTTCAATCTAAATGCATTTGTGTAAAGAAGTTAATAAATACGTGCAATTTAGAACATATATAAAATATAATATTTAATAAAACAAGCATATTAAATGAAGTATGAATATTAGAGGTGACGGTAATACGTACGAATTTGAACATACATAAAATAACATTTGTTAATCAAGGCCCGCTAGAAGGTTCTGATGTACGTGAATTTAGAACATATAAAATGTAATATTTAACAAACAGCATATTTAAATGAAGTATGGTTATTAGAAGTGACAGTAATACATTTGATTCTATAAAACTATCGAAGCAGATAAAGGAGCATCATTTTATAATTCACGTGCCGACTGTGCTAATTTGAAAGAAATTTATTACGTGAATAGAATTTAGTGAAAATTGATAATTTTAAAAGTTGAAACTTAACAAAAATTGATAATTTTAAGTGATGTAAACAGTAGAGCGCATGCTGTAATAAGGCTCTCTAGAATTTTGCCGTTGATATAAACGAAATTATAGAAATAATTAATTTAAATAAAAATCTTTGCAATTTATTAATTTAGGGCTCTAAGTCACTGGTAAAATACTCTAAGTTGCTGCTTAGCAATCTAAGTTATTGGGTAAAAGCTTCAAATTATTAGATTAACACTCCAAGGTACTGACAAACGATTCTAAATAAGGTTAATACTCTAAGTCAATGGTTAATACTCCCAAACTGCTGGCTACTGAATAAACGACCGTTATTCAATGAAGAGTGATTTCTAAGCCGAATTGTTGAAAGTTTCAGAACAAGCGGCAATTTGGGTCAGCAATCTCCAGCAGGAGAAGAACGGGAGAACTATAAGTTCAGAACTATTTATTCAATTTATAGCACGTTGCATTTGCCATTTTACATAATTGACGTATTCCGAAGTGAGCCTAAGATTTGTATGTGATTAAAATATAGTGTGTAAAAGGTCAACAAAAGTTTGATTGACGTAAAATTATACTTAAAAATGGGAATATTTCTTTGAATGTTTAACGAAAATATTCGTGGTAAGAAATTTTTTTTTGCTAGCTTTAATTGCTTTAAATATGTGTAAAATTTATTATCCTCGTAAAGAGCTAATTTGATAGGAATATTTATTTTAATTTTTATTTAAAAGTTCTAGAAAAGGTAAATGATATTAAAAAAGGCATAGATTTGTAAATTATAATATGACAAAAATTTTATTTAGCTCATTGTACAATTTTTGGTGAATTTCTTTTGTCATATTCAGGTGTATTGAGGGTTGGAGAGGAGCGAGTAAATATTCTCTGTTATTATATCATAGTTCACTCTGTGCATGGTATCACTGAGCTAGTCGAGGCATAAATTTGATTGTGTTAATTTTCATTTATTTTAAAGGTGCAGAGAGGTAGCGATCAGCGGGCAATTGATCCTTGTACATCTGAAAGGCGATATCGTAGCTATATATATATATATATATATATATATATAGCTACGATATCGCCTTCTCAGATATATATATATATATATATATATATAATTGGTAAACACATGGTTCCGCAAAACCAGGATACAGGTTCAAGCCCTGTCCAAGATCTTATATTTTCCATCTTTCAATTACTAGCTCGATTTGAAATGATCATTTGGGCTTTGCATAAAAGTCTAAGTTATTATTTCATCTTATTCACTATAATACGATAGTATTTATCAACTTACCTTGTGTAATTAACTACCTAAATATATATATATATATATATATATATATATATATATATTTGTGCATGTGTGCTAATTTTCGCACTAAAAATCACCTATAACTCGTTTACTTTTACATAAGCAGATATTACACAATTATTTTATATTCAAATAATTCATTATAAATATTAAATAATCAATTTTTTTGTCCAGAGAATTTAACAAAATACACCCCAAAAAGCACAGAATGTCATGATACCAAATAATCACAAAAGACAAATATTTTTACAAAAATCAGTTACATGGTATCTGCCATTAAACCATCGCTGACTTAGCCCTTATCAACGACTGCACATACAGGAATTACCCCAAGTTGACTCACCATCTAAGACAGCAATCATCTACCCAAACTACTATTCATCCAATTTACGGTAATTCCAATCGTCCATACATCTGCTAAGTTCCAACAACATCTACTACTCCATTTAAGTGCTCAACAAGCACCAACAACCAAAATAATAAAGTAGTCTCTACTTACAGTTCAGCATGCTTCGCTTTTTAAAAATATATTTTATAAAATTTAAAACTGCTATTTCAACATTACGCCAACTTGTGCATGTTTAATTGATTTCAATTAAAATATCAAACTCACTTATTGCTTAACTTATTTACTAATGTTGTTCGAAGCTTGTATGAAAATTATTAGAGAGCTTCTCACCACTTCCTGGCGGTTTATATAGACAAAAAATCGTCCCCTCCCCTCGGCCCGGCTAGTTTCATTTCCTAAACACACACCATCACCACCTTTGTAAATTTGTACAACGGTCTACACAATTCCAAAAGTAATATGCACAAACAACACTCAACTGTCGTCGATTCTAAAAATCCCACCGTTAACCTTCAGCAATACATTGGAAAATTGGCAGTCGTATACCAACCATCTAGGAAATCTAAGAATTTTGAACACGAAATAAACTCCTTACTTCGAAAATCTAATTAAAATTTTCAACGGCTATTGAATTTGTTGAAGTCCCTCGTCAACTGACACAAAAACAAGCATCTAAAACACACCTCTCGAATATATATGCTTATATACACAGTGCATCCACTGACGTTACAAATGTCAAAATGAATCAATTCACCGGTGACTTTGCTTGGTGCTCAGATTCTCTAAATAGTTGTCGTGCCATTTTTCCAAACACGCAACTTTTGCAAAAGTATTTTTTTATGTTTACCTTCTTGTTATTATCAGACACTTTGGAACCAGTTGCTCTATCTTCAGTAACTATGTCGTAAATTGTGCAAAATTTTGATCGCCAACGTTTGCCTCATTATGTGCCTGCGCTTTCATGTTTATTCGATAAAGTCTACTTCTGTATCGAAACCCAGTAACAATCACGACTCCATTCCTTGTAAGTTTTAGGTTGTTTTTATTAAAACTTGCATATGCACCATGATCAGTTGCTGAACTGATTGCAAATAAATTTTTACCAAGATTGGATATTCAATAAGCATTGACCAATGATTGGCAACGAGTTTTACCATAGACATCAAACTCGGCTATAATTTTACCTTTACCACGTGTATACACAACCTCGTTATTTCCAACCATAACAGGAAACGAATCGTCTTCGATTGGTAGGTACGAAATCGCTAAAGAATTCGCGTCTCGGTAACATATGATTTGGGGCTCCACTGTCGGCATACCACACATCACCTATATTGAATTCTACTGTACATGATTTTGCTACCAGCACTTCATTATTTGATGTTGACATTTCCACTACTTTATTAGTTTTTAAGGATTGCTGATATTTACAGTAGTCACGTTTTAAGTTTCCCTTGGCACTACAGAAATAGCACTTAAATTTTTTCTTCAAATTTCCGTTTTCATTTGCTTTATTCTTACTGTGCACATTTTTGTGCTAATGCCACTGGCACCTTGTCATTAAATGACGTTTCTGACATAGAGATTGTAATCATCTCTTCTTTAAGTAATTGTGGCAACAAGTTTGCCATCGTCTGTTCTTGGGCATGTAAACCAGTAGACATTACGAAGTTGGCAAGCTGTGGAGGGTTTTGGTCATTAATGCTACTTCTTCTTATTTGTGCCCTAAATCTTCTAGTTTCCTTGCCATTTATTCAATGTTCGAGACATGTTGTGCAACGCTTGAACCCTCTTCCATTATGTATTCATAAAACTGTTTGAGCAGGATATGAATATTTACGGCATTTTTCATTTCATACAAGGACAGTAAACGATTCCACATTTCATTCGATGATTTTAAATTCATCACTTTGTGCACCTGATCTGGTTCCAGGGCACTTCCAATGTACAAACGAGCTTTGCGATCTAATTTATCTCAGGTCGCTTGCTCTTTGTCATCAACGGGTCGTTTAGCAGTTCCATCCACAAGTCTAGTAACTCATTGACGGCCAGGAAAGATTCCATTTGAAAATGCCATACCGGAAAATCGGTTCCATTAAATTTCATCAAAACGACTTTATCACTCATACTTTTCTAACTGACAATCTTTTCTACCTTCATCAAAATATTGTCTTTTTTTCTTATAAAGGGTATTTAGAACTTTTACGTCATAATACAACTAAAACTGTTTGCTTCTACAACAAACAAGCCCAAGTTGGTGGCGTTGAACCAATAAAAAAAAAGCAACGGCATGTGAGTTCAAAGTTAATCGGTTGACGTGCACCTACTATACAGTAATTATATTTTACCACGTGATCAAAGATTCTTTAATATATTTGTTCTATTAAATAATTACTATAGATATAATTAAATTATGAATAGGTAAACTAATATTCATTAGCTTTTTACTTTTTCACTAATTTAATATATTTTTATTGTACGATAAGTTTATTTTGTTTTAGTTGATTCGCGCACCTGAACATAGATCTAGATTAATTGAAGACTTGTGCACTATTGTTTGTTATCAAGTAAAATCTGAGAGTGCTCAAAGTATTTCTTCAAGTGTAATAACACCATGGATTGTTTTGCATTACGTACTACTTAGGTAAATATTTCTCTAAATAAATCCTTTACATTTCAAATTTTATTAATTTATAGGGAAGAACAGCGATCACAGGCAAGTAAATGTATCAGTCGTAGAAAAAGAAGATACGCTAAAAATAATTATGAACATTCCAAAGAAGTTCCTTCATATATTGGTGTTCTTTTTGTTGCACATGAATTCCTGGGTATTGTGATTTAATTTATAGAATATTGCCAATAATTGGGTATTTCAAAAGAAGGAATTGAGAAATTTAACTCATAACATTTGAAATGTCTAATCTATCTTTGCAATATTGACATAGCAAGAAATTGATGCAGTTGGTTAAAATTTTAATTCGGTGTTCAATTATATTCAAAATTAAAGATCAAATGAAATTACATTGGATCTAGTTTATGAAAATTATTGTAACATGGAAATTTGTTATGATTCATTTTCTTAATGTTTGCCTTTGATTTGTCAAAAAATTATCTTTGCTATTCGTCAGTATTGTTGCAACCTCTAGTTCCAAACAGTAAAGGTTGCAAAATATAATTATTTTAATTTTGTATTAGGTCCCAAAGCTCAATGCTTAACATCTCAAGGTGAACTGCTGTATTTTATAGTTGATACTGTTATGGATAGATTAGATATGCCTTTTTTTGAACGAATGCGAGAAAAGATTGATATACATTTGGAACAGGCATTTTTTTGCTTATATACACATTTTAGTAAAAAGAACAAGGTTTTGTTAATTTTAAAATGAATAACAATTAATTAGTTTTTTTTAGGCATCTCGACATCTTGTTGATCATAATGTCAGTCCATTGCCCTTAACATGGGAACGTGCTCAACAATTGTATGATTTTTATTATCCAAGTCGTGAAGCATTACCTGAGTTTGATTCGTTTAAATCACTTTCTATATCGTCAGATTTGGAGCAATTGTTACAGCGCATTATTGCTTTAGTTCCACCTGAATGTGATCCTGTACCATTCACGTCAAAAGTTTCTGATTTTGTAAATGGAAATGCTTTGGAATTACCTGATTCGATTGAATTTCCTTTTAAAATGAGCACAGCTTATTATTTATTAGGTGATTATTATCTTAAACAAAATGAGGTGGCACGTAGTATGAAGTACTTTTGCTGATATTTGTATTAATCAATTGAGGTTGGATACTTGGGCTGATTTAGCACTCGGAATTGCAAGTCAGGTTGAAAGTGAATTAAATCAATGTGAACGTTTTAAGACAGAGAATGGGTTTTTCGAAAAAGCAAAGAGTGCAGAAATTTGTTTTAAACGTGCTTTATCTTTGACGGAAACACATATTACTTTATGGATAGAATTTGGTACATTTCAATATATGGCACATTCTTATTGCTCAAGAGTATTAAAATATGAGTCCGATACTTTTAGCATGGATAAGTAAGTATAAAATACTTATTATAAACGTATGTTAGATTATATCTAGTGTTTATTTTCAAAACTGAACTCATCGTTAACCAAAAAAAATTATAGAAGCGTGTGCTTAAAATGTTTTTTTATGTTATTCAATTTTGTACAGTATTTCAGACAATTCAGTTTTTTGCATGAAAAGTAGTAATGTGTATAATAAATTCACATCATTGTTACGTAAAATGTCGCCTACAAATGTTAACTGTTAGGAAGGGTGAAAGTGGCCACTTTATTTAGCACAAAGTTTCAAGTGACACGGTAATGTTTGTATTAATAACCAAAGCAACAAAAATACAAATAAACCCCATGATTAAAGAAAGATTATGAAGAACATATGTACTTCTATTTTCTAAAATGGGATGATGCAATTTGATAAATCACTAAAAAAATAAATTATTGAATACCCAAAAAAATGTTGGACTTAACTGGGGTTTTTTCAAGCAAAGAACATTAATATGGCATTGATTGATTGGTGTGTTTTGCAACTTTCCAAAATGTATCAAAATATAACCAAAACAAGTCGATGCAAACACACAAGCACTGAAATTACAGAAACGCACAACATATAAACATTTTCAATTTAAATGAATTATAAGAATTATTATACAAAGGACATTGTAGAGCTTTCCCCAATTATAGCATTTCTTATTATAGAAGAAATTCACTAATATACAGTGTTATATTAATAATAGCAACCATGATATGCATTCTACATATGCATCATTATAATCAGAACTTTAATGGAAATCTTTATAGTCGATAAGCTGACCATTGCTTATTGTCATCTATAGTTAATTATAATTTTTTAAAGACCGTTGTCCATTGATTTTATATATCTTAAAAATACAAATATATTTTAATCATCTTCTTTGAACAATGCCTCCTAAGTTCAAAAACACTACATATTGCCAAACGAATACTTGTTATATTAAAAACAATGTCCGAAAGATGCATTTTTACTAGTCTAAATAATATCATCAATAGTTCTAAATCCAATTATTTTCACACAATGTTGATAAATTCTCGTAAATAAATACAATAATATTTATAATACTTATGTTAATTATTAAAAACAAGAAAGCCTTGAAACAAATCTATACCTAATAAGATTAGTCAGAATATTAGGAAGCACTCTTATTATGCCTCGATAATATAATTAGTAATCCTTGTAGTTTGCTATTCAAATTTTTTTCTTAAATTAAATTTTGTTACGTTCACTTTCAACGGTAAATTAAAACACACCCTTTGTCTTACATTATGCATTCACGTAGATTCTGTTTCAATACTTCAACAACATCCTGTATATTTTACCTTCCTACAATAAATAAGTAAGCTTCCTAATAATTTGCATTTAAGTTTATTTATTTTAAAACGAAAAGCTCTTCTACAATCGGATAGTCGGTACCTTGTTTATATGTCTGTTGGTTTGACCCATAAGTGTATAATTATTTCGTATATTGCTTCAACATAGAAACTCTTTGAAATAAGGTGTCATATTATTTGATAAAACGTTTCGAATCGCTAATCACACCTGGGTTTGATAATGCCGGCATGGAAACGAATTCATGTTACTAAACGATTTAATATTTATTTCCGTTTTGATATGCGACTGCGAGAAATTGACGTTTCCGTATTTACGAACTTTTCGTGCACACACTGTGTGGTGAGTACTTTTAATTTAAAAAAAAAATGCTCTCCTTCTTGAAGGGTCTAATCTGTGACTTCACTCTTTATAGCTTCTTCCGGTGGATAGGACTACCTGTTACCTTGAACCTAGTTGATGGGGCGATTGCCGCCCCTTTTTATATGGCACAAATTACGTTGTCCTAGGCCCCACTGCCCCACACAGACCCTAAGGAGGATGTCATAGGTCCCGCATCATCGACACGTGGGTGAGTTTTTATCCACTATTTCTTTATATGGACTCTATAAACTGCTCGAACCAGTATATTTCAGTTTTGTTGGATGACTACACCTTGTAGTTTTAAAATGATTATCTGTATGTGAGATGATGCGTATTATTGATTTTGTATTTATTGTAACAATTTTATATTTAAGATGATGATTTGGAGCTGTTGTTATTAGAATTGTAGTTTCTTTTTCTTTTTTTCGTTAATTAATATAAGGGGTAGGTACCTAAAAACGGTCGCTCGCCATTTTAGGAATTGATTTATTTTTGTTCTTCCTGATAAAATCATATTGTGATTATTAATTATTTTTGTTTTCATTTGTTTTTGGTACTACTGTTCTTGAGTAACATGGTTTTTCTTAATTAGAAGTTTTTTTATTTTTTGTTGTGAGTGATGAATGAGTGTGTGCGTGTATTTTTATTTCAGACCTTTCTTTATTTTTGTATGTGTAATACCCCGCCTACTCGCCAACTGAGCCATTCTTTCACTGTTGTACCAGCTACGACAATGTATGTAGCAATTTGTAGAATTATACAAGATATAGAATGTAAAATGTTGTTACTTTCTTAGTCTAATTTAATTTCGATCAATAGTTTTTATACCAAAGGTATTTTAATAATTAATTATTATCTAAAGAGAACAACTTATTCAATATGAAAACGCCCTGCAAGATGTGTGTGTGTGTGTGTATGTGCATGTGCATGTGTGTGCGTGGGTGCATATGTGCATGTGCATGCATGCGAGTATGCGTACAAGCATCAATGCGAGCGAGCATGCATGTGCATGCCTGCATGCACTTGGGTGCGTGGGTGTGGGTGGTGCGTGCGCGAGATTAATTCGAAATTGGGATATCAGTCAGATCTTTTGTTGAAATAAAACTTCTTTTTTACTAATTCGAGCTTTTGAAAATTATTATTTTCTTCTTCAGGGAAACTACAAGTACTAATTTGAGTAATTAACAATTGTAGGTTACTTTCAAATAATGAAGTTTTTATAAATTAGGATTAAAATATAGCATCTAAAATTAATTTGAATTTGTATAAATTGAATTTGACATGATTTTGATTGAAGACAACTGTGAGTGTATCATAGGTTAAAATAAAATTAATTTCATGTATTTTGGTATAGTGAACGGTAAAATGTGCTACTTGATTTGATGTTAGGTGTTGGAGTGTCTTTTGTATTTTTTTAGATTTTTTAATTACGATCAGAAGATATGAGTAAATGTTGTTGAAATTTTGTGTATCTGTTTTTTTATTTAAAGGTGTTTTTTATAAAGAAATGCCGATGATTTCTAAAAATAATCGTTTTTTTGTAGTTTATTTCATTGAACATTATATTGGTATCATTATAATTAATTTTATGACCTGCTTCAATAGTATGCTTGAAAAGTGCACATGTTTTATTGTTGTATCTGTAGTTACTTTTATGTGAGGCTATTCTGGTTGAGAGCGATGTGGAAGTGTGTCCCATGTATTTTCCATCACAGTCTTGGCAAGGTCTACAATACACAATTCCCGATTTTCATTGTTTTGTAGTAACGTCTTTTAAGTTTGTGTATAATGTTTTGTTTAAAGTTAATATAGGTTTTATTGAAAATTTGATATTATTTAGGTTTTTGAAGAGTTGTTTTTATTTACTAGTAAGTTTATCTATGTGGGTGGTAGTGAGATATAGGTTAAAGGATCATCATTGTTGTTTACGGTGTTGTTAATTATATTGTTGTTGTTTATTTTGAAGGTGTTGAAAAGAAGTTCATTAATTAGAGTTTTAGGATATGAGTTTTTTAATAATAGATCTTTTAGTATCAGTTTTCCTGAGGAAGAAAATAATAATTTTCGAAAGCTCGAATTAGTAAAAAAGAAGTTTTATTTCAACAAAAGACCTGACTGATATCCCAATTTCAAATTAATCTAAAACATCTAGCACAGTCAATATTAACCAATTTATATATATATATATATATATATATATATATATATATATTGCTACAATATCACCGAAGTTTGCGGTGTATTTATAACACTCAACCACCTCTCTGTGCCGCTAATTAATCTAGAATCTAGAATTTTAAAATCCACACGATAAAATTTATGCCGCAGCTAGCTCAGTTTTACCCTGGACGACGATATGATAACAAAGAATTTTTGCCCTTTCCTTCTAACACTTCATACCCGAATAAGATAAACGAATTTAACCACACTTTTTATAATGAACCGAGAAATATGTCCAATTTATAACTCTACAACCTTCGTAATATCGTTTGCTATTTTCAAACCTTTGAATCAAATTTAAAATAAATTTGTTTATCACAAAATTATAACCCTAATTGAGCACACATTGATCCTAAAATTTTTGTATTTTCATTTTCGAATTTATTTCCCTTGATCCTTTATACTATAAGTGACTATCTTTTATCTATTTATTCCCTTTTTTAATTCTCCTAGCTATTTACATTTATCCTACAATGTCTAACTAATCTTACAACTATAACCCTATTCTAATTCCTTATCTACATATTTCTATCTTATTCCTCTGACTAAATTTATACAACACTCAATTATTTTTATCCCATTATTCCCTATTTTCTTTTGTCCCTTAGCTATTTACTTCTATGCTACCTAAAATCATTTATACTATAACTAATTAATCTTTATATACAATTATTCCCCCTATTTAAATTCCCTATCTAAGCCTGCCCTATAATTCCTAAGTAAAATTTTCTTAATTATTCCTACATCTTAATTCCCCCTCTTTAACTTGATTTATACTATAACTAATTCTACAACTATCCCCTTGTTTCGATTCCGCCTTATATTTTTATATCATTGATCTAAAATCTATCGGAATCTATTGGGATACAAACCTCGTATGGTCTTATATTTCCCTGCATAGCCGTAACTAATACAGCTACACTCAAAGACAAACCAAAATAGACCTCTTTGACTCGGCATATTTGCCCCTTCACAAAAACCCTTATATCTTCTTGACTCTCTTGTTTCCTCAATGATACCTTCTCTCAACCTTTTCTCCCCTTCTATTTTCATCCTATCCCTGTACGCCGCTTGAATAGGATACAATTTTGCATTAAACAGTTCATTATTTACCACCTCTAACTTATGTTGGTAACCTGTAGCAATTCTGGATTCTGACCCTATCAATTCTAAATATTTATTTTATAATGATTCAACTTTATCCTTTACTTCACCTGGACACTTAATTTCTTCTTCTGCCTTCCCTCATTATCTGACCCACCTTCAAACTGATTTATATTCAGACAGTCATTTTCGACTTCTTTATTCCACATAATATATTCCCCCTTACATATTATCTTCTTGCTTTCAGCATTTATTTTTAACCCCAACTTATCCATAATATCCATCTCAAAAATAGCGTCCATCTATAATCCAGATACAATCATAAATTCATTTTTAAATTTTACACTTCCTAATTCACACTTCAAAATCACCATCATTTTATGCATTAATTTTTCCCCTTTAACAAAATCTTTTGAAAGGAGCGACACCTCCACTCCTGTACCAATGAGTACATTAATCACATTATTCTCCACATTCAAATTAATTATCGGTAATACATTTTTGTTTACATTTAAATTGTTTTCACTTCAAATTTAATAAATTCGTCCTGATGTTTGTATTGGTTTATTCTTAAGGGCTGCTTGGTTTGTCTGTTTTTAAAAATTTTCATTCGACGCAGATGGGCCTGCCTGACTCGTAATTTTGAAGTATATACAGTTGATTCTCCTAGGGTCTTGGGCTTGTTCCACTGGTTCTTGAATATGTGTGTTTTGGTTCTCTGTGTACCTTTTGACGCGGATGATTTTGTTCTGTAGTCCTATCATGATTGGTTCTCTCAGTCTTTCGCCTCGGCATGTTGTTCGCACTCCAATTATGTCTAAAACCATTTCCATTGTTATAATTGTTGTGATTGCCTCTATTGAAATTTCCCCTGTAATTGTTGGTGTTGCCTCGATAATTAAATTGGTCCGTTCCCACACTTCTCTGTGTTCTGACAAAATTGATAGGTTGACTTCTCACCTTATTGTCCATCCGACGGTTCGGTCCCATTTCATCATACCGCTCCAGATATTCCAGAAATACATCCCGGTCCACAATGTTTTGAAGTGCTATATATTGTCTCACTTCCACCTCAAAATGCCCTGCTAAATATTTTATGATTTGTTTTTCTTCTAGTGGAGGATCTATTTGTTTCGCGATGCTAAATTTCTTTATCGCATATAGCTCTCGGGTCATTCCTAAATCGTAGTTATATTTGCCCATAATTAAGTCATCTCTTACTTTAAATTGTTGGTTGTCCCCCCAAAAGTGCTTTAAAAATTTTTGTTTGAATTCTAAAAATGTCTCCAATTCGCTTTCTATTAGACCAAACCATATTTCTGAACCTCCTTTTAGCATTGATCTTACCAAATTTATTTTATTTTATTTATTCACACATACGGATTACACCTTTAATATTGATAAATAATGCTATAAATGCTAAAATAATTCAAAATATTAAAAATATTAAAACTAATATGAATTATAAAATGTATGTCAAATTCGTAAAATACTTAAAATACATAGAAAAAACTAGCGAAGCTCATTGTGGGTTTCTAAACAGCCCATTATACTCCCTTTTAAATTCCATTGTAAATTCTGATTGTGAAATTCATAATACCTTATAATCATGCGCATTAGCAGACCTAACCATCCTAGTTAGGGGACAGAAATAAGTATAATTAATCCTATGATAGGGCACAAAAATAATGATGTATCTCTGGTATTATGCAGTGGTATTCTAAGGCTAAGTAATTCGGAACAATCTATATCTCCTGCCAAAACTTTATACAAAACCAGAAGGTCATTATAATCACGTAGGGTTTCCAGAGGTGGTAATTGCAAAGCCTGGCGAATAAGGTCATAATCACAATTAAATTTACTGAATACTGTTCCAGTCTTATATGCACAAAATCTTAGGAACCTATTCTACACCGCTTCAAGAGTTCGAATGTGTACATTATAATGGGGAGACCAGATCGGAGAGGCATACATAAGTATACTCCGAACGTAACACAAATACAATGTTCTAATCGCTGTCACTGAAAAAGGTCGTGTGCATGCCTTGAAATAAATCCTAATGCTCTATGAGATTTTGAAGTAATAGTATTAATATGAGGAACAAAAGATACCTTACTATCAAAATAAACACCCAGATCGCGTACTGTATCAACACTTTTCAAATGTGCTCCATTGATAGAGTATACATACTTAATGGGGTTTCTAGAAAACGAGAAAGTTATACTGTAGCATTTGGAAATATCAAGAAGCATCCCATTATTCTCACACCAATTATAAAATGAATCGAGTTCTTGCTGAAGCTCATGACAATCAGATTCACTCCCAACTACTCTGAACAATTTACAATCGTCAACAAATAGTAAGAACTTGCTGCCGGGAAGAAACAAGCCAATGTCATTTACAAGTAAGTTAAATAGCAGGGGCCCTAAGTGTGACCCCTGAGGAACTCCAGATAAAACTTCCATAGGTGCTAAAATAACATTTTTAATCTTTACCGACTGTGACCTGCCACTGGATAACTCTTTAGCAATTCAAGTAAGTAATGCGGAAATCCTATAGCTTTTAATTTTCCTAACAATATGGAATGGTTGATTTTATTGAAACCTTTAGAGAAATCTGTATATATTCAATCGACCTACAACCCATTCTCCAAAGCAGTGGCAATTGTGTTTTGATAGACAAGTAGGTTAGAAACTGTTGATCTTTTCTGAGTGAACCCATGCTGGTTATCATATTTTAATTTACAACAATACCAATTTAAGTACACAATTAATAACCTTTCAAGTAGTTTAGGTATAAAAGACAACAGACATATTGTCCGGTAGTTTCTAATATCCTCTTTATTGCCACTTTTAAAAAGGGGTATGACATAACTTGTACTCCACATCAATGGAAATTTTTGAAGTTTAAATGTCAAGTTAAATAGGAATTGAAGCAATTTACACAAAGTAAATATACACCTCTTTAGAAAAATAGCTGGAATCCCATCAGGACCCGTTGACAACCTATCAGGAAGGGATCTGATACCATTGAATACCTCCTCCAAGCAAAATTGTATAAATGGAATATCAACTTGTGAATCGGTCATAGAGAGATTGTTCATCCGTTGATCCCTGTATCAGCATTTTAACTTTATTCAAAAATATCTTTGTATTTACCTTGTTGTCACCATAAAATTTCGAGTATTGATCTAGTGGTATGCTTGGGTGGGCTATTCTTATGGGTTCCCAAGAATAGTGTACCGTATTTCTACTAAAATTTTCTAAGTCTGTTTTTAAACTTCCTAATTCCCTATTTACAGTCCTAAATCCTATTTCACAATTTCCCTCGACCTCTTGTACCTTTATGCCTAAATCCGTAATTTTCTCATTGGTTTCTCTTTTGCATGATTCTTGGCTTGATTTAACTTTTAAAACTGCATTCCTCACGTCATCAATATCTTCCATAATTCGTACAATTTTATTTTGCATCTGTAGTTTCATTTCAGTAATAAGTAAAAGCAATTATTGTGTTCAAAGACAACAAATATAGAAACATGGACAAGATTGCTGAGAGCATACGTGTGGCACAGCATAGTATGGCTATGAAATAGGGGCAGTAGGAGAAGCGGACAGGGAAAAGGTAGAAATGCACTACAGACGTATGATGAAGATATCACGGACAAACAAAGTTAAGAATAAAGAGGTTCTAGAAATGGTAGGGGAAGAAAGAATTACGTGGAAAACAGTAAAAAAATAGGAGAGATAGAATGATAGGCCACATACTAAGGCATGAGGTAATAGTGCAGAACATATTAGATGCAGAGATAGGAAAAAGAGAGGTAGAGGTAGACCTAGGTTAGACTATTGCACACCGATAGTCAAAGATGTAGGCTGTGAGAATTTCAGGGAAATGTATAGGGCTAGCTCAGAATAGAAACCAATGGAGGTATGCGTCCAACCAGTTGTTAGACAGAAAACCTTATGAACAAAAAATAATTGTATTTAAACCTGATAATTATTATAAGCAACTGCAGGTGTTGGTTTTGCAATATTTTCAACTAATCTTGAGTGTGCAGAGGGATTTATTGGAAAACTATTAATTCGGCAAATGTTCAAGTGTTGGGAGATCTTGATAGCCGCTGGTTGCTTAACCCCCTTCACATACCACTGAATATCAGTGAAATAGGGTATATATTTACAAAACAATTAAAGGGGAACCGAACTGTATCTAACAAGAAAGAGTAGTGGCTATGTTCGAAGACAACAAACATAGAAACAAGGACAAAAGTGTTAGAAGCATATGTGTGGAGCACAGCACTGTATGCCTATGAAATAGGGACAGGAAAATGAAGAAGCCTTTTGGAATGTTAAGCTTCAGCATGGACAGATAAAGTTAATATCAAAGAGGTTATAGAAATTGTAGGGGATTAAAGATGTCGGAAACAAAAAAAAAATGAGAAATAGAAGGACAAGATACGTTCTAAGGCAATATATTATGGGCAGATATAGGAAAAGAGAAGTAGATGTAGACCTAGATCAGAATATTGCATGCAGATAGTGAAAGATGCAGACTGTGGGAATTTCAGGGAAATGTGTAGGTTAGCTCAGAATAGGAAACAATGGAAGTATGCGTATAACCAGTTCCAGGATTGAAGATTTAATGATGATGATGATTTAATTCAATCATTTTTTAAACAAATTTTCTGTATATTTGTACTAAGTTGAAATGCTTTATCTATTGTGTTTATTTTTGTTTTTGTAGATTTGAAACTTTGGAAAACAAAAAAGAGGAATACTTAAATAGTGCTGGAGTTTGTTTTACAAATGGGCTTGACTTATATCGATCAGATCAATCTGAAGCAGATGAAAGATGGCTGCACCACTACATGCTTGGTAAAGTGGCCGAAAAGCGGCGCAAAGAACCAGTGGACTATTTGGAACACTATTTAATAGTAAGTTTAAATAAATGTATTTAAAATACTATTGATTACTGTTAATGTGACATGAAACGACCTTTTAAGTCACACATCTTCAGTCAAAATTGGTAAAAGACAAGTATTTGCGTTGCATCACTTATGCATGAGTATTAATGTATTTGACAAAACGGCTAGGGGATTTATTAGGTTAGCAGAGGTGATGAGTGTGGAGTGGGATCTTTGATGTATTACAAGATATAAAATTTATCTCTGTGGTCAAACATATGAACGAAATATTGTTACAAAGGGTGCCACTATACCCTGTCGTATGAATGAGATGTAACTAACTTTCTAGAGGCGGGTATAGAAACCTCCAGACAACTATATCTAACACAAGAAAAATAAAAGGCATTTTGTAAAGATATAAAGTACTTACTATTTGTCCAAGTGAACACTGTACTACAACGTCTTGCCCTGGATCTGTAACAAACTTTTATAGTATAACCTCAGACTCATTTTGAGCCTATTTTATATCTCACTCCTTAATGTTTTAATTTATATTATTAAATTTTGCTTTCTCGAAAATAATAACTGCATAAGTTGTAAAGGTTTTATTATCTTAAATTCTTTTCTTTTTTTCAACTGAACACGAACAAAGGTATTATTTACATTTTTTTTGTATAAAAATAAATCATTAGAACATTCACTTATTTAAATAAAATGTTATGTTTACAAAAGTTATGACCACAGCTGTAATATATCTATTATGGATGTTACATTAAAGTGCCATCTGCATTTTTAGATAAGCAGTGTCACTACATATACAAATATAAGCAATTCTCAAAGGTATTTGCCAAATATAATTGTAAGAATTTTATGAGAGTATTTAATTAAACACACTACGTTTGCACAAACATTTTCAATTGCGTTAAAAAATGACACGCTTTCAACTCTTTTTTTAACGCAAAAGCGTGAAAAAATGAACTGCTAGAACTCTTTTTTTAGTGCTTTTTGATCGATTCAATAATCACATACTTTATGAACGGAAAATAATTTTTAAAAAATGCAAGTTTTATAACGGACGTAGAAAAAATAACGCAACACACTGATCACCAAAATCTACACAATAAATCATTCAAAACAATGCACCAAACCCTAGATAAAATTAAGACTAATTGTGGTCATAAAATAAAAATAAATTTCAAGATATTTCACCAAAATATACAGTTCTTTACTAATAAAGTAAAATGCTTAGAAGCACTATTTGAAGAAAATCAAATTTCTATTGTTTGTCTTTCTGAGCATTGGCTTATAAATAATGAAATTTGTAACCTTAAACTAAACAACTATAAATTGTGTTCTAGTTTTTCTAGCTTCATTATGGTGGTGTGACAGAGATTACAATGTTCAAATATTGATCTCCCAACCTATTATGAAATTCACACTGAGTTCTATGGAATACTCATACCAAGTTTAAATGTTTCAATTATTATTGCTTACAAATCAGAATTAGCTAACATTGCAAAGTTTCTAAACAAACTTCCAACTACTTTTGATGAGTTTCACATATGTAAAAATATTGTAATTTTGGATGGTTTTAATATTCACTTTACTGATCAACTAACAGGAAAATGTATATGATTATTTTTAGTATGGTCAAATCTTCTAATCTTTCACCTACAATAAACGAATATGAGGTAATTCTAGGACGCAAATCAAGCTGATTAGACAATATTTTAACAGAGAGTATTAATTAAAATAATTAATACTCCTTTACCACAAAAAACGTTTTTAAAGGCTAAATACGTATTTTGACCACTTCCTGCATTTAAGCGTGCTTCTTACATAACCGTCGACGAGGTATATGCGACACAACGGCAGTTGGTAACGCTAATCTATAATACAGAAATTAGCGCGCCCATCTGTCAATGACGTCACACAATATGCAAATTATTACACGTAATGACGAAATATGCAACATGCATGAAATGTATTATAAAAAATGGAGTACTTACATAAATAGGTACAGCTTTCTACAGAATCATTTCCTGATGGCAGCTCGTGGCTTCCCTCGGGATAAGTTAAAGATGGCGGCTGCGACTTCCATCAGGATTGCTCCGGCTAGCTACTGCAGGGCTCCCTGGACTCATTCATCCTAGGGTCGTGGACTGCGGTTCGGCCAGGTTGTGTCCAGATTATCTTCTTTCTATATGTAGGGGTAACGATAAGGAACAGGTTTGGGGAACGATAATCAAAAAAGGTAAGGAAATCTACATAATAAAGATAAGATACGGTACGATACGATACCCAACCACTCTTCTCGATGTTCAGCAGCAAAGTCCTCGTTTTCTAAGCGTCTTCCGGTAACTTCCCCCACTTTTCTCCCGCCCTCGCGTCGGCGCGAAGTCTCGCGCAAGCACTTCTGACGTAACGGAAATACGCGCACCAAGTCTTTCAAATTTATGGCGCGAAACTCTCGCATATCAAAACTAAACTAACAAAAAAGTCTAGTGCCAAATTTTGGCACGTAACACACCATGTGGTCATTATCAGTAGTAAACTATAAAAATAAAAAGCATTAAAAAATAAAAGTTGTTCTGGAAATCCTCGTGTTCAAAAAAAATTTTAGTAAATTGTTTGTTGGGAAGAATCACCTCAGTTTACGTGGTGAGGAGTATGTCCTCAGAAGGATTTCCTGAACAACTTTTATTTTTTAATGCTTTTTATTTTTTATCATCAGTATGACCACATAGTGGTCAAAATACGTATTTAGTCTAAAAATATTTTGGTAAAGAGATATTAATTGCTTTAATCTGTACCGTGCCACAGTGTTCTAATTTATTATTATTGATAGTTTTAATTTCAAATCTGATATATTATAAACTTGCATATCAGACCACAAAGCTCAATATATCGATTTCAATATTGTGAAATATATTTTTTTATATTATGTACGTATCAATTTATCTAAGATTAACTTTCCCTGCATAATCAAACCTGCATAACCTGACATAAAAAGGATTACGTCTCAAACTGAGTCACCTGAATGACATTGTGAGTAACGTACACAAATTATAATACAAAAACTTACTAGGTGGAAGTTATGGGCCTGTGAATTCTTTGGCAGTGATTTCTTCAATGCGCTCCAGCTGACTTCGTCGATGAAGCCAATATAATTGTATAATCAGAAAAAAGATAACAAGAAAGGAAATCACTTCGTCGAATTCGGAATTTCACGGCCGCACGTTCGTATTCGTCCACAGTCGATAGTCAAGTCCCGTCCTTTTAGGGGGTTATATCTTTCCAACTATAGTCCCCCACCATTTCTTCCATAGGCTCCCATGGCTAAAACCGCTTAACACGGCTGCATTTTTATGGTCTGGAAATGCAACATTTGTGGTTTGCTACGTTATGAAGCTTGCGGGTCAGACAGAAATAGAAAGGATACTTAAAGTGAGGAGCCGCACGAATCACGATTACAAAACAGAACACAAGAAACGTAGAAATACCAGGCTAACTACCATTGCGGAGAGGGGATTCTCAGCAACACAAACAAATATATTGTCATCGATTTTCTATTAACAATAAAAATTAATTAAGAAAAAGAATTGATTTAAATCAACAAAAAAATTAATAAATAGTTATATTACAAAGAACAAATTTTAAAATTGATGTACGAAGTGCGCATTTCGTTTAACATTGAGTATTCAATAGTAAAAGAAAGAAAGAAAAAATTACTGTTTATGCTTTCTAGTAACACCAGGGTGTTAAAGTAAAAAGTATTAACGGTAGAAGAAATCCTAATAATCATTTAATAAAATATTATGGAGCACCAGCAACGCACTAACAACAAAGGTAGAAAAAAAGAGGTGCTTCCGATATATGGAAAAACTATCACAATCGCAACATACCTCCATGTGCCAAGATATTATCATGTGCCCATTGCATCCACGGAAGTGAATCAACTAAGCGTCAGGGTGCTTGCATCCAAATGCAGCGTCACCACGGTCGACAGATGTTGAGCGCTGCGACAGTCACTGCAACAGCGGAACACATACTAGCACAGTTGGTTCTACATAAAAAGAATAATCGGGCCTACATAAAACAATTTGGCCTCCATCTAAGACCTAAAAAGAGAGTCTTACTAATATTAATAACACAGGAGAACTCACAGATGCACTCAAGATGTACACTTTTTAAAAAAAAGCGTGCATCGTTTTTGAAGTAATAGGACGAGTAATATAGAAAATACATATAAGGACGAACTGCAGAATCAAATTGAAATTGTTTAAATAACAAGAATTCGAACGTCAATCCTCGCGTTATCAAATGTGATTAGAAACTTGAAACAAAACTTAACAAATAAGTACGATCCATTATTTTAACGAGTCTTTATGATTGGGTATAATAAGGACTAATTATGCGCTATAGTATTGTGTATCAAGTCAACGGATACCTAAAACAGGGTATTGACCATTTAATTTATAGAATAAACTTTTCGTTTTAAAGTAAATAGATTTGAAATTGAAAATTATTAGAAAGCGTATTTATTGTAGGAGGGTCTAAGATACCGGGTGTTGTTGGAGGATTTAAGCAGAATCTTAAGTAAATGAGTAATAAATTAAACGGATACGGTTTTACCGTCGAAAATGAACGTAACAGGTTTTTTTGCATCACAAGTCATTGGACAATTTCTTGAAATGTGAAAAGTTAATTTTGTTTATATACTATACTAATATTATAGATATATAATATATTCAAATTTACATGGGTTAGATTTCCCCCGGGGCATCAAACGTGTCTCAAAATTTAAAGCTAATATGTGCCTCACGGTTGTCCTAATCCTGGTACATCTTTCATCTCAGGATTTTGTCCAGATGTCACCTTGTTTGGTTGGCGGTAGTTCTCTTATGAACGAAGCGTCGGTATTTTGTATAACAGTAGAAGAAAATGGGAACGAAAGGAGAAGGCACCACTTCGCCGACTGTTGGAACGCTAAAACACATATGCATTCGAAGGTCGGCAATAATGTCCATTTAAGGTAGATCAATTTGCTGATGCAAATTGGTGGGGCATAGCTGCACGTAAAGCATGAGAAATGCAATCCTTGTAGGTTCACAAACCACAAATCAATGTACGGACGTATGTGGGAACCAAATCTTTGTGTAGTTTTCATGTAACGCTTATATATTAAACATAATCATACTGGAGAACTTCTCTGTGCGGGGTTTATAATTCACCTGAACTTAAATAATACAATAAAAAGTTGAAGCCCTATAAAAAAAGCTTCAAAAAGAAAAACAAATAAAAAGAAGTCTCAGTGTATGAGAGCTCACATTCAAGGAAGAATTAAAGTAAATTTGTTTATAGGCGCCACCTAGTTTTTTAAATCGTAGCAATATTTGCGATACCAGGAAATGGAAATGAGTAACCATTCGATTTTAAGGCTTACTCAACTAAGCGTGCACAGGTCTTGTTTGCTGCCACACGGTACTGCACAAATTTAGGCGGACACATGAGACTCACATACTTATATTATAACCTAACTTTACTATAAATCTAAATACAAAAGTTATTTTTACATTCACGTACAGATGCATACAAATTCACATTCATATCTTTGAAGATATTTTCTTAAGCATAACAAATTTCTTGCTGGCTTTTAACAGGATAAGACACAATAGGATGCAGCAGCAAAAACGTTAAGTTCACAAATTAACCAGTGCTACTGCATTTACAATATATAATATTCTTAATCCTACCCTATCAAGTGCAGTGCTAAGGTGCAAGTTAGCTGCTTCACCGTCCAATATCAAATCGTACCTTTGGTCATTAATACTAAGGGTTCAGAACAATAAATAAATAAACTGTTTTTTTTGTTTAATTAAAGGCTCTTCTCAAGGAGAAATATATAGATAATTTATTTATTTTAAGGTCAAGAAGACAAGATAATGATAACATCTCAGAGATAATTGCAGAGAGAAAGATAAATACCTAACCATCTATGGGTTAGAGTATTATTTAAGAAACGATACGATCTTTAAAATATTTTTAGGAACGATAATTAACCATTTATGGTCATATATTAATTAGATAAAATGAAATCCTTAAGATAACTTTGAAGAAAAAAATAAACCCTAAACATTAATATTTTAGTCTAATAATTAAGATAAAATAGTGTATTATGAAAAAAAAAATTTAAATGAGAACGTAAAACCTATTTTGGTTAGGAGGCCTTATACATATCAAGGCACACCGCCCCATTTATAAATGTAATAACAAAAAAGGGGAGCTCCCGAGGTAGTAGAGTAATCGGAAGTTGAAATTGGAATTTTTACTCATGTCCTCTAAATAAAGAAGTTCCGTGAAGCAGCACTCGTTTATATAAACAACAAGAGGGACTAGATAGAAAGAGAAATTAGTCTCTGCATACCGGCATTGATTAAGAAAGGAACGGCACACAGGTCAAATTGAATAACAAATTCACTGTCAACAGCTATAACGTACATCAGCGGAAGATGGTGGTGATACACAGCTGGACGGAGGTTCTCCATTCCCATGGCCCAATGTTGTGAAGTAACAACCCTTCAACTATACAGTAACTTAGCAATTAAATGAAAAAGTAGAAAATAGAGAAAAGATAAAAGAGTGAGGTGTGGGTTTGGAACCTTACAGCAACCAAGTGGAAGAGGTGAGTATATCTACACTTTTGTGGAATAGAAGTTGTTTTCTTAAAGATAATTGGTTACGGTATTCCATGCAAACACATAAGAAAACAGTCAAAGTCAGTAAAGAAATCGTTTACGCTAAATACCGCAACAAAACGGGGACAGAATGGTAGAATTCGGGTTAGCTTAAACACGTCGTAGAGGGGCGTGGGTGAAATAGAAAGAACACATTGGAAACCTCAGTAAAACTATATTGTCAAACTTGTAACAATTTTATTTTCGATAATAAATCCCTCCATATAATTGTAAGAATAATACAACAATTTTATTAACAACAATAATAATTTGCATTCAACTTCAAAAGTAATACGTTAAGCCCGCATCGTCCTTTAATAATCTACTTATAGTTAAATATCTGTGTCATATACAGCTATTTACAAGCACATCTCTGTTTGACTATCCCCCTCCGGACGCCTTGGTCGCCCGAGCTAGTTTGTAGATAGTCGGCCATATGTAGTAGAAGCATCAACATGTACCCTAGATTGCAGGCCGGCAATTTGCGAATCCACTTCAATGAGTGAACACATCTTTGAATAACGCGCGACTCTTAGAAGACGACACTTAGAATGCAAACTTTTAAGACACACAAGGACAAGTAGGATACAACTTTTAAGATACAAAAGGACACTGTAAAGATGCTACCTTAGGAAGGCGGCGTAATTCAACTTCGAGATTACAACTGCTGCAGAATGCATTGCAACAGGATTTGATTCGACACGTGGGACGAAGTCATTGTAGAAGTTGTTTTGGATGAATTTGTTTCAAATTACAAATGCTGTTATCGTTGCTTGAAATAACGAGGATCCCGTCTTTCCTTGCTACAATGCGACAAATGCAGTTTTGGTTCGTAGATAGCTATAAGTTCTTTTTATGTGTTTCAAAACTAGGAACACGTTAACTTGCTTTGATGCATAATACAAGTACGTAATAAAAGTTTCAACTAATTGCTAAGCTGGATTTACCAGTAGTAAACTTAAAGTTCGCTGATTTAATGTTTTAAAAAAACAACACGCGTGGCTCAATATGAATCGTCGATAACGTCAACAGGTGTTACTGACGTCATATATTTTTCTGCTTTGTACTGCTGACAGATGCTATTTTTAAAAGCAAATGCCTTGAACAGTTTAGTACAAGATATGTAAACATGTCTATTTTTGTGATCAGCTTTATATAAATTAAAACTTGCATATGTAATTTAGAAAACTCAAATGCTAACATTTTTAGAACTTATTAATTTGTCATCGGCCTGAACAGATCTGCACAGGTCGGAACCCTATTTGTATAACAAGTTCATGTCATACTGTAAAGTATTTGATTAAAAATAATTAAGACGAACATGAAGTTGAAAGTTATAGATTGATACAGTTAATGATTAAATTTTTGTTACAAGTCACATTATTTTAAAAGAGATTTTTTTTAGTAAACAATTGGTTCCAGATTAAAGTTTTTTATTTTGATCAAGTATGATCAAATCTAATAACATAAAGCTAACATCCTTATGAGTAGGAATTTGATGCCAATTTTATATTGGAAATACCTTTTTACTACTTCTTTATGTATTTTTGCTGGACACAAATGGTGTTCCACTTTTTTATTTATTTAACTATTACAATTTCTTACAGGAGCTGCGTCTTATTTTATTAAGACAGGTTTTTGCCAGCGAAGGCGATCCTTTTTCTTTGGGTCTCCACGTCCGCCCTTAGAAATATGCAATGCAATTATCATAAGTCCTGTTGGTGGCGCCTATTTGGTTTAGATTAAGTTTGATCTACAAACAGATTTTGACTTACCCCCCCATTTCTCATAGCTCTGCCCAAGGAATAGACCCCTAGTTGTGTCGGAAGACTTTGTTCACTGGCGTCCATTTAGAAAATTTGTAACACTGACGCTGCACATATAAAAAAATATGTTTCAATGGCACCGGCAACGGTTAGGGCCCAATTAAATTCGTTTCACTGCCACCCAACGCGGGGCTTGCAGTTGATAAAAAAGAAAAAACCTTTCAACCTGCAATCTCGAAAGGCTATTTACAAAAACAAAGAATCCAATAATTTGCGTAATCGTTTGTTTTGTGATGGTAAACAAAGCGTCATAACATAAGAATGTAAAATTGGTAAGCAAATATAACATCTTATAATCTAGATACCTACTTAACGCTTCACCTTAAGTATATACAAAAGAAAATAAAACATAAACTTGGAGCATGTCAATTTGCCGTTGCCTTGCCATGTTACATTGTGGTCCCACTTCCTTCCATATAAAAGTATTCTTCACTTTAATTTTATATTAATACCATTAACAATCACGAGTTAGTTTTGATTTATGTAACAATTCCCTTTAGTATTATAAAATGGTACACTACATACATTGATCTTTAGTTTTAATTCAATATTTTTCCCTTTGTATAAATAATATAAATAATTATGAGCATATGTTATTTTCTAATTGGTAAACCTCTGAATTATGTCCCTAAATACACAACTTGTGTATACATGAATCTGTCATTTAGGATGGTTTTCTTGTTTGTCCCGCTCTCAAAATGTGTGGTTATGCAACGTGCGTATTTACTGTATTTAGTAGTGTTCGTAAACTTTAACTTAAACAAACATTTATTTGTTAGCCTAACGTTATCGTTAATAGGAATTTATTTTAATGATGAACGGATTTAATACCATGGTTTTTTTGTTTAATTAAAGGCTCTTCTCAAGGAGAAATAAATAGATAATTTATTTATTTTAAGGTCAAGACAAGATAATGATAACATCTCAGAGATAATTGCAGAGAGAAAGATAAATACCTAACCATCTATGGGTTAGAGTATTATTTAAGGAACGATACGATCTCTAAGATATTTTTAGGAAAGATAATTAACCATTTATGGTCATATATTAATTAGATAAAATGAAATCCTTAAGATAACTTTGAAGAAAAAGATAAACCCTAAACATCAATATTTTAGTCTAATAATTAAGATAAAATAGTGTATTATGAAAAAAAAATTTAAATGAGAACGTAAAACCTATTTTGGTTAGGAGAACTTATACTTATCAAGGCACACCGCCCCATTTATAAATGTAATAACAAAAAAAGGGAGCTCCCGAGGTAGTAGAGTAATCGGAAGTTGAAATTGGAATTTTTACTCATGCCTTCAAAATGAAGAAGTTCCATGAAGCAGCACTCGTTTATATAAACAACAAGAGGGACTAGATAGAAAGAGAAATTAATCTCTGCATACCGGCATTGATTAAGAAAGGAACAGCACACAGGTCAAATTGAATAACTAATTCACTGTCAACAGCTATAACATACATTAGCGGAAGATGGTGGTGATACACAGCTGGACGGAGGTTCTCCATTTCCATGGCCCAATGTTGTGAAGTAACAACCTTTCAACTATATAGTAAATTAGTAATTAAATGAAAAAGTAGAAAATAGAGAAAAGATAAAAGAGTGAGGTGTGGGTTTGGAACTTTACAGCAACCAAGTGGAAGAGGTGAGTATATCTACACTTTTATGGAATAGAAGTTGTTTTCTTAAAGATAATTGGTTACGGTATTCCATGCAAACACAAAAGAAAACAGTCAAAGTCAGTAAAGAAATCGTTTACGCTGAATACCGCAACAAAACGGGGACAGAATGGTAGAATTCGGATTAGTTTAAACACGTCGTAGAGGGGCGTGGGTGAAATAGAAAGAACACATTGGAAACCTCCGTAAAACTATATTGTCAACCTACAATCTCGAAAGGCTATTTACAAAAACAAAGAATCCAATAATTTGCATAATCGTTTGTTTTGTGATGGTAAACAAAGCGTCATAACATAAGAATGTAAAATTGGTAAGCAAATATAACATCTTATAATCTAGATACCTACTTAACGCTTCACCTTAAGTATATACAAAAGAAAATAAAACATAAACTTGGAGCATGTCAATTTGCCGTTGCCTTGCCAAGTTACATTGTGGTCCCACTTCCTTCCATATAAAAGTATTCTTCACTTTAATTTTATATTAATACTGTTAACAATCACAAGTTAGTGTTGATTTAACAATTCCCTTTAGTATTATCAAATAGTACACTAAATATGTTGATCTTTAGTTTTAATTTAATATTTTTCCCTTTGTATAAATAATATAAATAATTATGAGCATATGTAATTTTCTAATTGGTAAACCTCTGAATTATGTTCCTAAATACACAACTGATGTATATATGAATCTGTCATTTAGGATGGTTTTCTTGTTTGTCCCGCTCTCAAAATGTGTGGTTATCTTCAAACCTGAATAAATTTTCGTTTTCTTGATATGTGACTACCTTCTTGTGCACATACCGTTACCCAATATGGAAGTTCTTTCTAAGACCAAGATGTCATACCTCGTATGTAAAAGGTGTCTTTTCTGTTATTCTTGTTGAAATACAAAAATATCGTTTTAGAATACTAGTAAACTGTGTATGGAGAAAGTTACCTGATTTACCAGTTCAAAATGTTTATGAATGGTAAGTTGTTACCAGATGAATTTTCAGATTGTTCCTCGTGGCATATTACAATACTTCTTGTAACACGTTTATTTTCTAGGGTTCTCTGGTGGAGTATTTAACTATATATGCTAGGCTATCTAAGCCTATGCAATAATTCTACTAGCTATAAATATTATCTATTATCGTACAAGAATTTTATGTCGGCGTTTAGTTATCTTCTAAAAATAAATTGAATATCTGTTAACAAAACATATGGTTGTGGAACAAAAAGATTGGCTCTTACAAATTTGAAGTTTGAGGTTAACAATCAAACTAAACAACGATGGTGTTCATCTTAACAAAGTCATAAGAAGAAACTAAAAATTTAATAGTTTTGAACAAGCCGAAGCTCAATACTTAAGCATACGTTTCTTTCAAATTGCATAATACAGGCGTGAATTTTATCTTACCTACTTTTGTGATGGAACAATGTGCATGTGTTTCAGTTTTAATCTCTAATATCTTGAAAAATAATGCATTTAAAATTCAAAGTCATATTTTTACTTACCTATTATTTTAACTATTTAATATTACATTTACTTTCCTGGTGTAATCTTACAAGTGTAAACATAAAAGCTTTCATGAAATTTTTGTGGATTATGAGGTTATGTTCAATTTAAATGTTTAATACAAATTTGCTTAACTATGTTAAAAACAACAAAGCGTATTTATGATTTTTTTTTACTTAGAACGTTAATTTGATATTGTGTCTAAGTGCAGTAATAATTTTAGATTTTATAATAAGACAATCTAATTAAGACAATTTTAAAATTATGAGAGAGTAGATATCTAAACTACACTTACTGATTTTTCTTCACATGAAAACTTGGTTATTAGAAAATAAGGAAATATATTTTGTTTTTCTGATGTTATTAACTAAACGTCAATATAAAAGTTGTATTAAGGTATTTTCTTTTATCATGTTTTAAATTACATCCCTGTAACTTGTCTGGGTAAAATTTAACTTTGTTCTCAAAACATCTAAGAACAAAAAGCTCTGAGATATAGTCTTTTGCAATCTAGCGCAGTCACAAAAGGTCGACACTAGCCCCGCCAGAGTTTTGTTTAGACTCTGTTGTACCTATCTGTAAAAAGGAAGGGTGTAAACTATACAGTACTTCTAGCAAAAGAAATATACATAAGTTATATATACATGGTGCATTGTGAAGTGTACCTCCTCAAGAAATATTGTAACATTAAACTTTGTTATGTGCCATTGCCACTTAAACATTGTTTTAGGTTAGTTTTTGGTGTACGGAAGTTTCGCGGCATATTTTCAAATACGCGGTGCGCGGGAATTTTTTAAATAGACTAGGCGGTACTTCCGTACGTCAGAGTAGTGCATTCGCGCAGTGTGCTTATCCCTAGAGGGATAGAGCAATACTAGACAAGGGGTGGAAGAGTTTTCCGGTGCTCTGGGGATAACGTGGCTTTTTACCGGGTATCGTCGAGTTGAGTGCTCGTTTTCTTTTCTGGTAACGTATCGTTAGGTTTACCTATGTAGATATCCTATCTAATTATCTTTGTTTATCTACCCTCATACCTTATTTTCCCGCCCAATCCCTACATAGGTAAGAATCTGCCGCCACCTAGGCATACCGATCTTCACGCCTGTGGATGAAGACCTCATGTCTACCTTAGCTAGCCGGAGCTGATTCGTACGCATTTGAGAGCGTCGACGTATCATCTCTAATTCCTCCGGAAGGAGCCCCGACTGGACTTGGCTAGAGGCCTACCCGAGCGCAATTTCGCGAAAGCAGGATTTCTGATGTCAGTAATCCATTACTTAATTTGTGTGCTTTATTCTTTGTGTTTGAATTACGGAAATTTTCGTAGTATTGTGCAATATTGAAGACGTCATCGGTAGAGGACCACGCCGAGATCTGTATAAGATTAGCGTTGCCAACTGCCGATAGTGTCTATTACACCTCGCTTCCGGGGTTGCATTTATAGAACTTTTTTATATGTAACCACGGCGCGAATATAAGAATTGGCTGCCCAGCGCGTTGTTTTTTAGGTGGTACAATTCCTATATACCTATGGAATGAATAGATTAATGTTTAAACAAGCTATTTCATCTAAATAATATTAATAAATTTTATTATCTATGTTCACTAAGATATCTGTGAACTTTTAATTTCATGTTGGTATCTTGCGAAAATTCCCCAGAAATTTTCCGGAATTGACAGATTAGCGCTAGTAATGAAAACGGTCACTTTGTTATTGTGATATATACCTTTTATCAAAAAATGCTAATCTATTTACCTTATTGTAATTTTAAAATGAAGTTCATAACTGCAGTTATCTAAAAAATGTGTCAGTTATCTGAAAATGTGTGTTAGTGTCTATATAAAACTTCAAATTTTTACAAGGATTTATGGGTAACCTTACTTTTTCCAAGTAAGTACAATAAATAAATATTTTAAGTAATTGCACGTCTTAAATACCGTTTATTATAATAATTATTTACCTTATATCAGTTAAAATATAACCCTTGCTGTAATAATAAAAACTGTATCTAAAATTCTCTAGTTTGCTTATAAAAAGTGTTTTAATCAATCACCTGTTAACTAATATAAATAATTATGAGCATATGTTATTTTCTAATTGGTAAACCTCTGAATTATGTCCCTAAATACACAACTTGTGTATACATGAATCTGTCATTTAGGATGGTTTTCTTGTTTGTCCCGCTCTCAAAATGTGTGGTTATGCAACGTGCGTATTTACTGTATTTAGTAGTGTTCGTAAACTTTAACTTAAACAAACATTTATTTGTTAGCCTAACGTTATCGTTAATAGGAATTTATTTTAATGATGAACGGGATTTAATACCATGGTTTGTTTAACGTGTGATTCCCAGATTAGCCGCTCAAAACCAGGTGTTATTTGTGCCGGCTTTTGTGGTCAGAATAGTTATCATATCAGCTGTGTTGGTATTCCACCTGATGTTTTCAAAATTTGAAATCGTATGGACTCTTATGGTACTGCAATGATTGTTATTCTGCTGTTCTAATTTTAACAAATATCTCTCAGAATCTATTGATGGAAATTAAATGATGTTGTTAAAACATTGAATCACTGTTTTCTGTTGTTAAAGAAGAAATAATGGTTTTAGCTAATGATAAATTAAAAACAATGTTTCCACTTTGTTCTGAGAAACCATCATACACTCAAATAGTTAACAATGTTCCTCATTCCATGGTGATTGTTAAACCAAAGAACTCTACTCAGAACAATTTGCAAACTAAGACTGATCTTATGACCAATATAAAGCCAAGTCAACTGAATATACATGTATCTAGGGTTAAAACACTAGAGATGGGGGAATTCTTATTGGCTGTAGTAATGCTGATGATGCGGCTAAATTTCTAACTGCTGCAAATGCTAGGCTTTCCGAATCCTATGATGTGAAACGTACGTGCTAATATTCCTAAAATTAGAGTAGTCGGATGATCGAAAATATGAAGCAGATTAGCTATTGTCATTACTTAGGTCACAAATGATGTTTTTCATTTGTCCTCTAATTGTAAGATTGAGAGAATTTGGGCTACTAAGAAGAATGAGAAAATCTTTCAGGCTATATTGGAACTTGATTCTGAGACTTATAACAGAGTCATTGCATTACAGCATCTTTTGTTGGCTATGATGTATGCTCTGTCTTTGATGCAGTTGATCTTGATCTATGCTATAAATGCTGTGGTTACAATCACCATCAAAAGCTATGTACGAAATGTTGCTTGTCCAAAATGCGCATTATCTCATCAAATTAAAGATTGTCCCCCAAATTCCAAAACACGTTGCATTAACTGTGTTAACGCTAGAATTGCAAATACTGATCACTGTGCGTGGGATCATACCAACTGCACTGTTTATCAAAAAGGTTACCCATCGCAGAAATTCTATGTTGGGTAAGTAGCAATTAATAAGTAATCCTTATGATCCAAACAAATCGTTTAGAGTGCTTTATCAGAACGTTAGAGGTTTAAATACTAAGCTTCAAGCACTTTTTAATTTTTCGATTGAAGCTGACTATGATGTCTGAAACCTGGTTAAATTCATCTGTTTACGATGCTGAAATGTTTCATGAAAACTGGGTGGTGTTTCGCTCCGACCGTAAGCTTGCGCTCACTAACCGTGCAACTGGAGGAGGTGTATTATTAGCACTAAAAAAGGATTATATTATTACGCAATTGGAGGTATCTGAATTATCTTCTTGATACCTACAGTTGACATAATAGGTCTGAAACTATTAATTCAAACATGTAACTTATATATATTCGTCGATATTTTCCTCCTGCTACTAATTATGAAACTCGATGTATTCTATAGCTTTATTAATAACTCTGAATGGACTCACAGTGAAAACAAATTATTAATATTAGGTGATTTCAATTTACCTACTTTCTACTCTAGTCGTTTAAACAAAACAATGAGTACTTACAACATTACTGCATTAGACAACTTTTGTGCGTATTTAGGTCTACACCAAGTTAATTCTATTCTCAATGCTAACGGTAGGCTGCTTGACCTGGTGCTCAGTGAATTGGATACTGTTGTCACACGCTCGCTAGACCCATTTCTTCCTGAAGATGGTCACCATCCACCATTGGACATAGTGCTGTCCCTGTCTCAGGGCAAAAACATTTTCCTGTGTTACATAAACTTGTATATAACTATAAGAAGGCAAATTTAGTTCAATTGTACAGTGATCTTTGCAACATAAATTGGGATAGCTTATCTGAATTTAGTGATATTGATGAAGCTTGTAATATGTTCTATTTACTCTTAGATTCGGTGATTGCTGCATATGTACCAAAATTTGGTTACCGTGGTAATGCTAACCTACCACCCTGGTTTAATCGACAAATTGTCTCGAATATCAAAATTAAAAATCGTTTTTTACGTTTGTATAAAAGAACTCTTGACAGGAATGCTTATGATCAGTTTAGTTGTTTGAGAAGTAAAATTAAACATGACATTTCCATGTGCTATCAAAACTATTTAATAAAAATAGAAAGCAGCATACCAGGTAACCCCAATCGCTTCTGGAGCTATATAAATGCTCAAAAAACCAGCAGAATACCTAATACCATGAACTATGGCAATAGATCTCTTAGTAATCCGCAACACATAGTTGATGCATTTGGTTCGCTTTTTCAAGCTTCTTATATCAAGTCCACGTACTTTGAATCAAATTCACTGGACGATACCACTAATGTTCTTAGCTGCGAATTCCATTTCTTAATGAAGCTGATGTTTTAAAGGCGCTAATGAAACTAAAACCTAAGGACACTAGGGGAGTGGATGATATACCCGCCTTCTTAGTAAAGGATTGTGCAGTGATTTTGTTAAACCACTTACCTTACTCTTTAATTTAGCTTTTAAAATGAAACAATTTCCGCAATGTTGGAGGGTCTCTAAAATTTGCCCGGTTTATAAGAAGGGCTCAAAGTTACAAATTGAAAATTATAGGCCTATTACAATTATGTGTAATTTTGGAAAAGTCTTTGAAATTGTTATTTATAATATACTTGCATCTCATGTTAAGTCTCTAATATGCCCTGAGCAGCATGGATTTGTACCAGGTAGATCTACAGTTACTAACCTTGTTTGCTTCACTCAATATGTTGCAGAACAACTTGATAATGGAGGTCAAGTTGATGTTTTGTATACTGACTTTTCAAAAGCCTTTGATAGAATTGATCACGGAATTTTAATCACTAAACTTTCTAAAATTGGACTCACGTTATCTTTCCTAAGATTTTTTGAATCTTACTTAAGTAATCGTAAGCTGTGCATGGAATATCATGGTCATCAGTCGTTTGACTTTGTAGCGTCATCCGTGTACCTCAAGGTTCCGTTCTTGGGCCTTTGTTATTTATAATCTTCATTAATGACATCGTTCGTCATTTGTCTTGTTGTTCTCTTCTCTATGCTGATGATTTAAAATTGTTTACATCTATATTATCAACAGATGACTGCAGGAAACTTCAAAATGATCTAGTTAGCTTGTATTATTGGTGTAGTAACAACAATCTACCTTTAAATATCTCAAGTGCTATA
This sequence comes from Platerodrilus igneus, assembly GCA_036346225.1. Taxonomy (NCBI): domain Eukaryota; kingdom Metazoa; phylum Arthropoda; class Insecta; order Coleoptera; family Lycidae; genus Platerodrilus; species Platerodrilus igneus. The sequence continues at coordinate 368,355 of JARFIW010001004.1, forward strand.
CCGTTAGCTATACACGTAAGATTAATCCTATTTTTACACATACACCATTGAGAATGTTTCAATTGGTAAGTGTAGTGTTTTAAAAGACCTCGGTGTCAAATTTGACTCAAAGCTTACCTTTATTGAACACATTACAACCATTCAAAAAGAAGCGTACAAAAATTTGGGATTTGTACTCAGAAATGGATATCATCTTTCTCAATCTATAACTATCTCTGCCCTGTATAATGCATTTGTGCGCAGTAAGATGGAATATGCCTCTGTTGTTTGGAGCCCAGGATATGAAGTACACAGTTGGGTGTTAGAGAAAATTCAGAGACGATACGCTAAGTTTCTGTGGTTTAAGTCTGATGGTACTTATCCTCAGCGTGGCCTTCCTCAGGATGTTCTTTTAAATAGGTTTGGTTTAAACGATCTACGTACACGTAGAAAATTCTACTCAGTCAGTATGTTGTATAAGTTACTTAATAATATGATTAACTGTCCCAATTTATTAGGTCAACTTTACTTTCATGTACCCAACGTTAAAACTCGCTTAGCGTCTTTATTTTATGTAAAACTCCTAGAACAAATATATTGAAATTTTCTCCTGTCAATGTTATGGTTCTAAATTATTTTGATATTCGGGACAATTTTGATTTATTTTGTGACTCGTTGCAACAATTAAAAGCTGGTATGCTATAGATATAGGGACTTATTATAATTTGTGTTGCTGCATATGAAATGTACCTTATTTTGTTATTTTTTTTTGGTATACATCCTGTAATTGGCTTGTCTGTCGGATGTATTTTTTTCTATAAATAAATAAATAAATAAATAAATAAATTATGCGTTTCCATTGTTCAAAGAGAGACCATGTGGTGTCTATTTTAATATAATTAATAAAAGGAATTAAATATTTTTGTGTTCAAGAAAATTTTTCTGATTACAAATTTTCAGACTTTGTTGTTTTACATAAGTTTTTTTTAGGCTGCAGAATTACTCGATGAAAATAGTGCACAATATCCCGATAAAATTAGTTACTATAATCCACAACATTTATCAATTGAAGCTCTAGAAATTCATTATAGAATTCATGCATGTATACTAAAATTTTTGGAATTGCACGAAGGAAAGCCAATTTCAAATTCTGTCGGTATAATATTTATGAAATGTCTGGACACAACTACTTTATATGAAACAAATAAATATGTAGACAACTCTCCTTCCAACCAGGAGAAGTCAAAAGATGAAGACCTTAAAGTAATTGGTCAACTTGTTGAACATCTCATTAGTGAAACAGAAAAACAAGAGAATGATGAAATTGGTAGGTTTAGTGTCCGAGGTGTTTTGATAATTACCTTTTATTTTTAGAAAAAATAATAGGTGCAAAAATTAATACGAACAATGTTGTTGAAGAAAGTCCAGTTACAAAATCAGCAGACACAGTTTCTGTTTCGAAAATTACAAATAAGGAAAAAGAAGCATCGATAAGGGTTAGTAAAGGTAACTAATACAGAGTAAATATATTGTATTTTGCAGAAGTCTATAGATGATGATACATCGTCTACTTCTACAACTTCAAGCAACAGTAGCAGTTCTGGTCCTGAAAGTGATGATTCAAGCTCAACTTCTTCAAGTTCGTCATCAGAAGCATCACCACCTACCACCACTACATATCTTACAGACACTGAAGTAAACAATTTACTTGATCGGTGTATTGTTGGCAAGTATTGCAAATACATTACACCTACATTTTAAAACAAATATTTTAGGTATGGAAAAATGTGTACAACGATTTCCTCAAAATTACAAGGCATTGTATCGCCTTGTGCATTTTTATTTTCATTACGCAGCTAGAAAGGATGTTGGTAAATGTAAACAATTGCTCTTAACTGAATATAAATGTAAAAGTGGACAATCTATCAGTGGATTATTTTCTGACCATAAACCAAATAATTTTTTTAATGTAAGTATCTCATATACTTGAATTACATCCAACAATATGACGTCTCACAATAGGGTTGAAATTATGAATTATAAAAAATATCACAAAATTTTAATTGTTGAAATTAAGATAAGTACAATTTATTGTTTTAAGCCCCAGCCAGATTGGTCTTCAAGTGAACATAATACTAAACTAAATTCATCATCATCGTTAGGTATTCAGTTCTGGAACTGGTTAGACGTGTACCTTCATTGTTTCCTATTCCGAACTAACCTACACATTTTCGTGAAATTTTCACAGTCTGCATCTGCGTGCAAAAGTCTGATCTCGGTCTACCTCTACTTTTTTTCCTATCTCTGCTTGTAATATTTATTTATTTATTTTCTTTGGGGCACAAACGGGACGAACCCAGTGAAGTGTCCACGAAATATCAAAAAGAAATTACATGTTGGGTAAACTAGTAAATAAATAACAATAACAATATAGATTTCTTGAGTAGTACAAAACTAAACTTAATTCATTAATTAAATTAAACATCCAAGGCTTTTATAAATCAAACTAGATTTAAAATTAAAGAAAACATAGAACAACTCTATTTACAGGTATGTAGTTGACCAGCTCCAACAGTGATTGAAAAGTGATTAGTAAAAAGTTAGTTGCACACTAAATATAATTTGTCAAGGAGATAAGTCTAGTTTTATGAAACTCATAAATAAGACAACTAGGTAGTATAAATTCTAGTTATTAGGATTTATTGATGATATAGAGAGAAATCAATTAGAAGTAGACGTCACTTAAAAATAGAGGTCAGTAGCTCTTTCCTTAGAGTATAATAACTTATTATAAATATATCCCCCGAACTTAAATATTTGTTAAATGAGGAGGTCATCTTCGATATTGGTGAGTTAAGCGAGTAGTTAGTCCTATGAAAGGTTTGGTAGAGTAATTGTTGGGTCCATACCGTATAAGTTGAAGTATTAATTTTGATTAATGTTAGAATTTCAGCACAGTCAACCCTGTTATTCATTAATTTATAAAGAAAACAGATATCTCTAATGATCCCATATACTGACATAGGTTTTAAGTTAAAGTATATTTGGGCAGACTTATAGTCAGTTGGATTAATATCAAGTTTGGCTCTGAAAACTAATACAGATAAAAATCTATTTTGTATTCTCTGAATTCTATTAATATGAATATTGTAATTGGGACTCCATATTGTTGATGCAAAACTTAATTAACTGTGAATATATGAGAACCATAAAGTTTACTATCAAAGATTCCACCTAAATCCCTTATATCTTGTACCCTAGCGATAGGGAGGCCACCCAGCAAGTAGTTAAAGTAAATTGGATCAGTGTTACGCGAAAAAGTGATTATATTACATTTAGATAAGTTCAATCGGAGTTTATTAATTTCGCAATATTTCTGTAGACTTGTGAAATCACGTTGTAGTTTTGAGCAGTCATGAATGCTATTTACTCTCAAGAAGATTTTCATATCATCAGCATACAACAAAAAATTACTGTATTTAATGTAATCACCAATGTCATTAATAAAAATTAAAAACAAAATAGGTCCAAGGTGAGATCTTTGCGGAATCCTTGATGTAACTGAAAATCTAGCAGAAGAATAACCGCTTATAGTTACAATTTGTGATCTATTTAATATGTATGAAGAAAATCACTTTAATAGATTACCTGAAATCCCACAATTAGCAATCTGCAATAGGATATAATGATCAATAGAGTCAAAAGCTTTATTGAAATCTGTGTACAGACTGTCAACTTGGGTACCGTCTGAGAAGGAAGTAATTATACAGGGTAAATACTCCCTGTATGTTTGTTGTGGTTTGTTTAGCATTCTTCTTAAGTTTCTTTGGGAATTAAACCACTCATAATTTTTTAAATGATCTTTATTTACGTTTCGATCCATGACCTAGGATCGTTGTCAAACTAATAAAAACTTCAAGTTTGACGTTTATGGGTGTCTGGAAAATACATGTACAACGTAAGAACAGAGATTCTTTGGCTCAAAATAGATCGATTTGAGCCAACTTAGCTATTATACAAGTTGCGTCATTTAGCCGCTAGAGGGCTTCAAAGATCGTGAAAAATATTTGATATTTTAAAATAACTCGAAAACGCGTCGATAGATTTTGACTATTTTTGGGGTGCGAGTTTCTACTTTCAATTGACATCTTTTGGTGGTGCACGCAATAATTTTAAAAGCATACGAGTGTCCCAAAAATGATGTATTGTATAAATATCCGACCATTACTTTTTTCCTGTTTATGCAATGTCTACCAATTTTTTTTTATAAGTAGCCGACTTAATTTGGAAACTTTTTTGTCTCTTGTAAAATTTTGATTATATGAGCAGTTTGACAGAAAAAAATAATTTCAAATGTCTGTTTTTTATTTTTATTTCATTGTTTTATTTATTTTTGATTACTATCATTGAAAATTAACAGCGCGGTACAAGTGTTGGACCATTACAATAAATTTTCAAAATGGCCGCTATTTTCTTCAATGCACAAATTAACTCTTCGTAAGAAGTTTAACTAAACCCTCTGCATTGTTTGTGCATTATTTTTTAAAGAGTTGGCTGCATTTAAAATTCGTCTATACAATTATTCTTCGCTATCAAGTGGAGACGAATAAACCTTAGATTTTAAGGTACCCCACAAAAAATAAGCACAGGGCGTCAAGTCCGGCGATCGTGCTGGCCAATTTGTAGGAGCATCATATCCCCTTCCTATCCATTGATCTGGATATTTTTCATGTAAATGTTGTCGAACAGCTAGAGTAAAGTGGGGAGGAGCACCATCGTGCATGAGCCACATGTCTTGGCGAAGTAACAATGGCAGATCTTCCAATAAATGCGGCAATGTTTGTTGTAGAAAGTTGAAGTAATTGTCTTCGTTTAATCGATTTGGTATCACAACAGGACCGATAATAAAATTATCAATAACTCCAGTCCAGACATTAATCTTAAATTCATGTTGATAGTGAGTCACTTTAGTTGCATGAGGATTTTCTACAGCGTAAGCATGTTCATTATGTATGTTAGTAATACCAGATCTTGTAAAAGAAGCTTTGTCTGTGAATAAAATTTTGCAACTGAAACTTGCATTTTGAATTCTCCGATCTTGAATAAATTGACAGAAAGCTAGACGCCTCTCAGGATCGATAGGCAAAAAGTCTTGTACCTGTTGAATGTGGTATGGGTGTAATAACTGTTCCTTTAAAACGTCACGAACAATACTTTTAGGAACTTGTAGTTCAAGTCCTAAGCGTCTGGTGCTTATTTTTGGGTCTTCTTCAACTCTATTCAAAATTTGTTCCTCCAGATCTGCAGTTCTTGTGGTACGTTCACGTCCTCGATCCGCATTTCTTGACTGAAAGCTACCATTTTCACGAAGACATCTTTCAATATTTGTGAATGTTTGGAATTCGGCGATTAGGAAATCTTTCCCTATAGACTCTGACGCTTTCACGACCATTGCCTTGACAAAATCCGAAAACCAAAAGCATATCCACCTGTTCGTTGTTTGTGTAAGTACTCATAATGTAAAATGAAAGATGCAAACTTTTATTGAATTAAGCATAAATTCACGACTTGACAGGCAAACTGAGGTTAAATAATATTCAAATTAAATAACAAATCAAAAGCAAAGCCTACTACTATACTATGTTCTTTTATTTCCCCCGTTTTACAGTTAATGCAGCAATGATGACGAAAGTATGCAGACATTTGAAATTACTTTTTTTCTATCATACCGCTCGTCTAATCAAAATTTTACAAGACAAAAAAGTTTCCAAATTAAGTCGGATACTCATAAAAAAAAATTGGTAGTCATTGCATAAACAGGAAAAAGGTAATGGTCGGATATTTATACAATACATCATTTTTGGGACACTTGTATGCTTTTAAAATTATTGCGTGCACCCCAAAAATAGTCAAAATCTATCGACGCGTTTTCGAGTTATTTTAAAATATCAAATATTTTTCACGATCTTTGAAGCCCTCTAGCGGCTAAATGAAGCAACTTGTATAATAGCTAAGTTGGCTCAAATCGATCTATTTCGAGCCAAGGAATCTCTGTTCTTACGTTGTACGCGTATTTTCCGGACACCCTGTATATTCTGTATAATGAATTAAATTAGATTCCACAGGTCTGTTTTTGAAAAAGCTATGCTGTTGTGGGATAATGATATTTTTCAAAGTATTGTATAAAATATCAAATATAAATAAATAAATATAAATAAATCTTTATTTGCATTACACAGAAAAATAAAAACTACAAAACAAATGAAAAGAATACAAATAAAGTAAGTAATTACCTCAAAAGCTAAATAGAGCTTGAGGCGAGGATAGAACAAAAATAATTAAACAAGGTAAATATTCATATTCACATTACATAATAACTAATCTACTTAGAATATGCATTTTAACCAATAGAAAGTAACATATTTGTTTAAACAAAGAAACATCATATTTAATCAGGCAAGCAAAACTCTGCAATCCAACTTTTTACTTTCTTAATAAAATGAGAGTAAATTGATATCTTGGTTTCTTTTGGTAGTAAATTATATAGACGTGGAGCTACATACTTAAAGCTTTGTTGACTGATTTGTTTTGTGGTTCTGACCGTTTGTACATCTAAATCCAGTTTACTTTTTGTCTCATAATTGTGGGGGAGAATTTTTTTTACGGAAAATTTTTTGTAATGTTTAAGAACTTCAAATACATACAATTGGTATATATTGAATATATTCAATTCCCTAAACAGTGCTTTAGAGCCATACAATCTGGGTTTTCTATAAATTATTTTTAATGTGGTTTTTGTAAGACTTCCAATTTTTTTAGATTATATTTTGCTGTACCTCCCCAGACTATTATTCCATACCTTAATATGCAGTGAACCAGCCCTAGGTATATTATCTTTAAGTTGTGAATATTTAAAATGTCTCGCAGCAAGATAATATGAGCAATTAGGTGTCGCAGTTTCCCGCACAAATAATTTATATGGTCACTCCATTTCAAATGACAGTCAATCATGATACCTAGGTATTTAATTTTTAAGGTAGGGTTAATTAAAATACTATAATGACTAGTATTTCTATTTTCACATACTACGCTTAGGTTCTCAAGCAATGGTAGGCTGTCTTTATACAGTGCAAATGGCATGTAGTTAGTTTTTTTTATATTTAATGTTAATAAGTTATTATCCAACCATTGTATTATTTGGTTTAAGCAGTTAGATGTTTTACTTTTTACACATTTCCAGTCCGTATCATTCACAATTAAGACTGTATCATCTGCAAAAGATATGATATCACCGTTAATATTTAAACTTAATAGATCATTAATATAGATTAGAAAGAATATCGGACCAAGTACTGTACCTTGTGGCACTCCATATTTTACCAATTCACAATTACTCTTGATGTTATTTAATATTACATACTGTTTACGATTTGTTAGATAACTCCTAAGAAGGTACAGACAAGTACCACGAAAACCGACACTCGAGTTTATATAAGAGGAGTTTATGACATACTGTGTCAAATGCTTTCTGCAGATCCAAGAAAACTGCAATGGCAGGATTTGATAATTCCATGAAATCATATATTTTTTCAGTGACAGCAGTAGGAGCATTATTTACCCCCATGGATACCCTAAAACCATACTGAATTTGGATAGTATGTTATTTATTCAAAAAATCTGCCATTCTGCATTTTATTGCTTTTTCAAATATTTTTGCTAAATTTGAAACTAATGAAATAGGTCTATAATTTGTTGTTTCATTTTTGTTACCAGACTTGTGTATTGGTTTAATGATAGCAATTTTAAAATGATCATGGTAGGTTCCTTCACTGAAAGACTTATTGATTAATATAACTATAGGTTGTATGATATAGTCAACAGTTTTTTTTAGAAAGGCGGTACTAATATAATCAGAACCAGAGCTTTATGATTTCCAAATTTTAATATATATTTCTTAATTTCTGATTCAGTTACTGGTTTTAAAAACATGAATACTGGTTTAATTGAATATTACTAGGCAAAGTAGGAGATTGAATTGCAATGTCTTTTATTTTGCTGCCATTTTTCACCAATGGTTGCAAAAATTTGTTGAACTCATCTACCGTTTCTTTATCATTATTTGTTTGTGTGCCATTTTGTTTGAGTAACTGTATGTCATTATCTTGTTGTTTATATTTTTTAAGTACAGTATTTGTTACATTCCATAGTGCTTTTGAATCTTTATTTTTAGTTTATTGTTAAAGTAATTTTGTTTAGATACTCTAATAAGTGTAACTATTTTATTTCTATAGAATTTATACAATTGATTGAGGTATTGATTGTCTATGTCATTTTTTAATTTTTTGTATATATTATCACGTACATCAATAGATTTTGCTATTCCGTTTGTAATCCATTCACTCCTTTTCTTTATTACCTTATTATTAACTTTTATACTAGATAGGTTAATATACGATTGTAATTTAGAAATAAAAGCGTTACATGCAGTGTTAACATTCATATTCACAAGTTCACTCCAGGATTCCTTTTTTAAATTTTCAATGACCTTATTATACAAGATTATATTATGTTTACAATACTGTTTAATAGTTGAAACAGGTTCCGGTTTTAAAATCAAAAATACAACCAAGAATAATGGGGTAGTGATCTGTAATTTTACTATTTAGGATTATAGGCACAAGCTTGTGGTTTGGAACTTAGTTTTAACAAAAATATGATCAATACATGACTTTGTTTGCTTTTCACATCTAGTAAATTCGTTGATGAAAGAACGAAAGCCAAATTCAAGCATTAAATTTAAATAGTTGTTTGCCTGTGTTGTACTTGCTAGTATATCAATATTTGAGTCACCAATTATGATTTCATTTGTTTCCAAACAAATATGCTCTATATATTCATTTATACAACCAATAAATTCATGATAATCTATAGTTGGAGGCCTATACAATGCATTTATGACTACTTTAGTATTATTGCAAAACAATTCTGCCCTTATAAGATTTATTTTATTTGTGCATATTACATGTACTTTGTGTTTTATTGAATTTTTAATATATACAATAACCCCATCATTTTTACAACTTTTTGCTTCATTATAGTAATGAGTATATCCATTTAAATCAAAAAGTGATGGAGATTCGCACTGAAAAGTTTCACCTAAAACTATCACATCGAAAAGATTATTATAAATTTGCATTAATATTTGTAACTCATCGTAGTGTTTCCTGATACTTCTGATGTTTGTATGAAAAATATTAAAGTTCGCACTCTTACAGTTTAAGATATCTATGCAGTCCTTGTTTGTATGAGCAGTGTTTGTTTTTAATTTTTTATTATCTATATCATGTAAAAGATTTTTTAACATAAAATTTATACACTAGTGAATACTACCAGGACTGATTTGAGGCTCATACAATTTGATTTAAATCAACCTCTGTTTTTATACAGATAAAGGATTCAAACACTTTAGAAAAAATACATAATATAGATATGGGCCTGTTATTATTTACTGAGTTTCTTGAACCCGATTTAAAAATAGGAACTATGTTTGCTATTTTTCATTTTCTAGGAAATGAACCCTGTTGTAATGATGCATTAAAAGTAATTGATAGTGGCTGAGCTAGGGAATACGAACAGTTCTTAATAAACCTTGGTGGAATTTTGTCAGGACCAGCACCTTTATTTGCATATAAATTATCTAATTTGGAAGCAATATCCATCTCATCGATATGAGCATCGTGTATATTGATATTATTAGTGAAGGCAGTGTTATTTATGCTGCTTGGGGTCGAGTTAACAAAGGTACTTTGAAAGTAGTTTGCAAATAGTTCACAAATTTCATAAAAGCCATTTTCCGTTTTATCATTATAGTAACCATACTTTTCAATACAAATATTACATTGTTTCGATAACATCTTTAATCCAATATAAAAATACATTTTTGCTTTATCTGTATAATAGTCACTGCAAGTTTGTTATTGCTTTTAAATTTTGCCCAGAAACCCCACCATGTTTTTGAGGTTCGGAAAGAAAAATTTTCATAGAAGACAATAAAGGTATACATACAGCTAATTTTACAAAACTAGATTTAGCAAAACAACATTTTAAATGTCTTGATTTATACACTGGTGTGTGGAACAACAGCATGCCCTTTATTAGTTTTCCAGGCTCTAAGGCAATGCATTAAACTTCTATAAATTTATCTGTTATTGTACAACCTTCTATGTGTGAAGTTGATGCTAATGACCTTTGAAATTTACTTTACCACAAATGCAATAGTAATAATGCACCACCTAGTTTACAATGGTGAGCGGAAAATCTAAAAACAACTGCAAAGCCTTTAACGGGTATACAAACTTTGACAGTAATCTAATCTGGAAAGGTATTTAAAGTTTCGGTCCAATAAAAATGCTGTACAGCAAGCCACATGGAATTTGATCTCGATAGACAGTGGATGGTCTACAAATGGTCATTTCTGCCACACAAGTTGATGAAATCCTGTGTACCTCCTGATATAAACTAAGCACAAATAATAATAAAACTCCGTCCTTGTCCCCAATATTAAAACGTGACTAGCCCCTCTCGGTGTTAACGTTGAGAGGTGCAGATAGATCGCTATTTGCGTATCTCCTCCGAGGGGGTTGTTGGTTCGGGGGAGGGAGTGTGTGGGTTCGGTGGGGAATTTTATCCTACGTTGCATAGGCCGGTTTTTATCGCGGAATACGGAAAACTAAGGGAGAAATGAGGGATTTCTTGGAAAAGATTAATCTGCGGCGACGTATTCGCTAACGTGTTAAAAAAGCTTGGATCCCACGAAAAAATCCGATCTCAAAAGACGAACGAGCCGCGCGACGAGGTCAGGAACAAATCGTTTGCCGTTTGTTCGAGAGAGAGCAAGCAACGAGTTGGTTTCCAAAATTCATATTAGGCCGCTAGAAATTATCTAAATTATACTAAACGACACTCTCCATGTCCTAAAACCTGAATCATTCACATTTTGCGAGCTAGCACTGCAGTTTTTTCTTAAAACACTTATTAAAAATTGTATAATTTATTCGAGAAACGTCAAAATCAGGTAACGATCGCTAACGGGAAAGTACGAGCGTGTACCTTCAAAATCTATGGTAACACACTTCCTTTCAAATTTCTTTAATTTTCCATTACAATTCATCTAATATGATTTAGAAGTACCGTTAATTGATTTAAATTATAGGAAAACATCGCTTTTTCATATACCCTAGCTATTTATTTCAAAAATAATTAATTTTTCATTTTGGCGTTTCTTCACGATGAGAGCCGAGCATTTTCAATAGACCGTGATTTGATTAGAATTCGGTGTATTTCGTGTATGGCTCGCTAAATTTCTAGGTATTTGTTTATAATTGAAAGTATACTACTAATCCGTTTCCTTAAACTGTCACCTTCGTAGCACGATGCTATGATGTCTGGCTGCCAACCGTAAGTTTAATGGTTCAATTCCCAGTTACATTTACTTTTCTTTTATCGTCAGTTTTATAAACAACACCAGCATTTATTTAATTCAACAATATGCATAATAAGTACCAAAACCTTTTTCATACGCTTTACTCCGCTGTATAAAATTTATATTTAAAGACGTTAACTAAAATACGATTACTGGACGTTAACTAAAATACGATTACTGACGTTTATCTATTCTTGGAATTATCAAAGTTGTTGAAACAAATGCGTCGCTTATGATTTAAGAAAGCTTGGACATTTAAACATTTACCATTATTATTATACAAAAACATGGCTTTTCCATGTGCATTGGCTATTTAATTCAAAATAATTAATTATTTCATTAATTTACCAATATGCATTATACGAACCAAATTACATACTAAAACTACTTATAACACTATCCGTTTCCTGGAATTTTCCAACTTCTTCGAGCGTGTTGGCTTATGCATTAAGTAATAAGATATGAACGTTTTCACCTAGACACATTAACCGCGTTGGTGCGAGAGGCACAAAGATCATCGATATGAGCATCGTTATATTGATATTATTAGTGAAGGCAGTGTTATTTATGCTGCTTGGGGTCGAGTTAACAAAGGTACTTTGAAAGTAGTTTGCAAATGGTTCACAAATTTCATAAAAGCCATTTTCCGTTTTATCATTATTAATAAGTGTAGGAGGGATATTGTTCACTTTGGTTCTACTTGCAATGAAATACCAAAACTTTTTAGAATTCTTGGGTATTCAAGATTCTACATTTTGTAAATAACTTTTATAATCAGCATCTAATAGAAAAATAGCTCTAGATTGAAGCAATTTGAAGGTGTTATAGTCATCCAAATTTTGATACTTCTTGAAGTAACGTTATAGAACACTTCAACAATCTCATCTACGATATTACCAGACAATAGCACATCCCAATTTTTAGAAGCAATATGTTCATTTAGATTATCATAATTGCATCGATCGAAATCGTACAATTTATTTGCATATGGCGTAAATGTTTTTATTGTCCTAAACAATACTATCAAATCAATTGACTCATGGTAGTTGTCTATAGGAACCAGAGGAAATTAGCATTTTTCAAGTTTAGGGTTGAAATCATGATTAATCAATATCATATCCAGTATACTATCATTCCTATTAACAATGTGGTTATATTAAAATAAGTTACCATACGTGAAAGCATCCAATAACAAAGATGATTTATTATCACTATTGTTGGGAAACATAGGAGAACCCTTCCTATACCACGTCACGGAAGACAAATTAAAGTCTCCAAAAATAAGTACCATATTATCTCCTGCAGCATCAAGATTATCATATAATTTGTTCACAAAACAGAGAAGGGCATTAGTATCCCCAGGAGGCAGATAAACACAGCCAAAAAATATTTTTCGTGATGAATTATTAAGAGAAAATCGACACCCACAAGTCTTCTGCATCGCTTTGCCATTTAGGAAGATGAACACATGGATATCTTTATTTGCTGCAATTAATGCGCCACCACTGTCTGTTTTATTTAAAGCTGTAGACTCCCTGTCTCATCTAAACACATTATAATTTTTCGTGAATAACTCACTTGAATGAATACCTTGATTTAGCTAGGTTTCGGTTAGAAAAATAAAATCATATTCAGTTTGGAAAATATTTTGATACAAAACATGAGTTTTTGTTCGTAAGCCTCGTGTATTTTGATATACTAGAGACTTACTCATTAGCAATTAGATTTAAAAAAGGAAAGTGGAAAAAGAAAAAAAATAAAAAGAAGAATAAACACAAAACCGAGTTAGTCAACCACACACCGAATTTTGTACTTTGTTTTGCTTTTATTTTAAATATTACTTATCTGAGATACTCTTTTAATGATGATAAATTCAAATCAGAAGCAGTACTTGTTTTTACTATCTTAGATTTGTCGTTTTTTCTCAAAAATATATTACAGTCTTTGGTCCACACGTAACAAAAGTTATTCTCCAATGCAAATTTGTGTACAAGCTTATATAAAACCTTATTCTTCTGAGTTAGATGTTCATTTATATACACTGTACTTGCTAAATTTTCAATTTTTAGAGACTTGGAGTGTGACTTATTTTTATATAGTCTGGCTGCTGCCATAAAATCAGATTTCTTCTGTCTTGATAGAAATTTAATTACAATATCCTTATCGCCTTTATATGTAGGGATTCTATGTGCTATATCTAGATCAGTTTTAGCGACTGGACAGATAATAACCTGACCAATCAGTTCAATAATATTGAAGATATTTTCACTTTGCTTGAAAGGAATTCCCTGAACCACTGTGAATATTGCTCTAGGTTATCAATTTTGTTATTAGAAATTTCAAGCTCCTTCTTTAGTATATTGGTTTCATCTGTAAATTGTAATACCTTTCTGTTATCAGATTGTAATTCTTCAAATCTTGCAGTCATAGTAGCGACTGCTTGATGTAAAGAAAGCACAACAACATACGTTCCTTAATAGTGGAATTTTCAGGTAGGTCTACTAATTTGCTGGGCATTACTTTATTCATAGTGGATAATGAATTAAAAATGTAATCGCAGCCGAAGATCAACTTATTCTACAGTATTTGATTTTATATCTTTGTTAGTTGAATGCAGTGGGAAAATTTCTAGGTTATCAATTCCACAACAATTTCCTGAACGATCGGCACACGCCTCATGGTAAGTGTTATTGCACTTTAAACAACTGAAACCATTTTTTACATTGCTTTTACAATAATTACACTTCATAATAATCTTTGTAATAAATGTGGAATTACAGGTTGACATTTGTAGGTTAAGGTTTTCGACAATTCTCGTAAATTCAATGTAAGGAAAATCGATTGACGTAACAGTCAAATTTCACCCTTACAGTATCGGCGAGATCTTTGTGGTTTATGTTTAATTCAGGATTACCAAGACATCAATAGCATTACCGCACAGTTTATTATTTCAAACTATCCGTAATACTAACAAACAAAAAGCACATATTTCTTTTGCGGAAATTTATAGAAAACTTTAAATATATAACACTGTTTGACACATGTGATCACCATGCCATTAGCAATCGTACTATTCCCCAAAAAAGCCTTAGTACATATCCTACCCATCTATTTTTCCATTTTTTTTCCACAGATATCTCTCTTTCTGTACCTATTTCTATAACCTGTTTGTTATTAACTTTGTCTATCCATGCTATCATCCTTATACATCTGCAGCACAACATTCCAGAAGGCTTTTATCTCTTTCTGTCTGCTTTTCCTACTGCGCCTATTCCATAGACGAAAACTAAATTACAAAACTAAAATTTTTTGCACTTGAATCCGTCTTCGTTGCAGGGTACTAGCAATGATTTGTTTTCTATTGAGTACGCTAGCAGACTTTTTACTCCAGCTGAGCAAAATTACTCTAATGTAGAACGGGAAGCTTTGGCTGTTATTTATGCAACCGAAAAATTCCGAACGTATTTGGAAGGGCAGAAGTGAATGTAATGTGTGATTGCCAGCCATTGCAGTAGGCTATTAACATTGAAAACACCTACGGGTCACTTAACCCATTGGGCCCTGAAAATTCAAGGAATGAATATGAAAATTTCTTATACTCTCGGTAAAAGAAACGTGACATTTGTTGTCCAGACCAGATTCTGTTACCTTTTACACGGCATAATTACCTGCCATTTTGTAACAGATACCGACCACGTTTTACGGGTGATGCAGTCGCTTTCTAAGTCAAATTTACATGCACAATTTAAATAAAATCAAATTACTCACGTGATGGATATCTCAGAACTTAATCTCAGGATCCAGTGGTGGGTTATAGGTTGGGTTAAGGCATGTTGAACTTCAAATTGCCATCTGTCCTAACGTAACTTCTGTTGCACTCGTAGGGGGTCGGAAGGAATAGGTACCAGATACAACAAATGTAAGGTACAAGGAACCTACATACCTATTTCTAAAAAGAAAAACACACCACTCAGATAGTTGTTGCCTCGTTCAAGTGGCTTAGACCCCACTTTCGACACTCGCGCACTTCCGCATTCACTCTGTGTAGACGCGAACTGTCAGCGACGACTGAAGTTAACATTATTAATTTAAAAAAACGCCTCAATTAACTTATAAATTATATCTAAATCTAAATTTTGGCATGTAACAATTGTTTTAACAAAAATGATACCTGTGATGTCTGTTTTATTAGTGTTGAAATACCAAAAATTAGTGCTGCTGATTTTAGGCTCGCACAACTAGACAATCCAGATTTGTTGTTGATCGTTAAAGCGTTAGAAGCGAAGACACGCTTGATATAATTCGATGGATACTTTATCGAAACAATCCTCACAAGGATGTGGAGGATTCGCAAGTTTGAGACAAGGTCTGCTAAATCACTATCATGATTCAACTACTGGTAGTCATTATGGACTTGATAAGACTTTTATCAAAAGTTGTTAAATAAATATTATTTTGTTGGTATGAGACATTTTATTGCAGATCATGTAAAAGATTGTATTGAATACCACCGTTACAAAGCTAGCAATACTAAACCTGCTCATTTGTTGCAAACCCCAGCTCCTGCACAATGCTTTAAAATCATGGCCATTGATTTAGTTGGCCTCTGTCTATAACTGAAAACAAAAATCGATAGATTTTAGTCCGTGAAGACAGTTTCAAAATGGGTTGAACTATACCTGCTGGAATCTACTAGTGCAAAAATGCTTATCGAAGAGATATTTTTACATTTTGGCACTCTGTGAAAAATGTTATCTGACAACGGTGTTCAGTTTATTTCTGATATTATGGAAAAATTGACATTGTTTTGACATAGATACTTGTTTTATTCCAGTGTACCATCCGGAAAGTAAGCCGGTTTTAGGGAAAAATATAGATTTGAAGACTCGGTTTTCGATTTTAGTTCAAAACCGTCACACAAAATGAGATGTTCATCTGCCAGCAATACATTGTGCTATTAATTCGACTGTATGTGAATCAACTGATCATATTCCTGCATTTCTTATTTTCGGTCGTGAATTACGTGCTCCTCACGATACCGTGTATGATCTAAGAACTGTGGTAAATGCTGAGAATTTTGTTCCTCGGATTACTCCATATTTAAAGCGGTTATCACAAAAACTTTGTACGTCACAAGAAATTTTACAGCAAAAGCAAGACGTTCGTAAAGCACAAGTCGATAAGACAAGACATGCTGAAAATTTTCAAGTTGGTGATCAAGTTCTGTTGAAAACTCGCCTACTTAGCAATGCCACTAAAGGCATTACTTCTAAATTAGCACCTAAACACGATGGACCTTATATTATATCCAAGGTGGTTACTCCAACTACCTTTGACTTTACAGCTACGAAACCCTCCGAAAAGATTGGGAAATTTCATTCAGCTGATTTAACAAAATTTGTTCCAATTAGTGTACCCAATTTTTTGTCGGTTATAACTGTGTTTGTGGTTCCTGAAAGAAAACGGGGACGCCCCCATAAAGTGAAAAAGTGATTTCTAAACGAATGTCAGTGACATCTGTACGTTTAGTGGGGAGAGGTAACGTGATTCTTTTTAACCACATGCTAATGATTAGCTTTATAGTATACATTCCTAACCTTCTAATAGCAAGTATGTGATATGCCACGTTGAGGAATGGTTGTTTCCTTCCTCGTTAGTGTATATTATGCATTGTCGGATTGTAGAGTCCTTAATATACATAGTTTACCTTGTACCTTTGATTTATATTAAGCACTGAGATCGAGATGCAAATACATATAATATCGGTATTTAAGTATACAACTCGTATTAATAATAATTATAGTAATAACCTTCCTCGCCCCGTTAAAAAAACTTATTTGAGAAGCTAATATATTGGAAATACGTTACACAATCGTGTAGGATTTTTAAATAAATAATCAATGTCTGTAAACAATCAAAATAAGTATCTGCTTTTTAGGGTGTTTGGAGAATTCCATCAAGTGAAATTGATCGTCCAGGTTCACTAGCGGCACATATGGCACGCTGTACAACTCTTCTATTACAAGTTTTACGGCAGAGTAATGATCATAAAATATTGCTAGATGTATTTTTGCAACTACGGCGTATTCCAGATGCTGATAAGTTGGAAAATATTGTTTATTTAATTAATTGTTACTACATTTAAATTTTAGAGTTTACATCAGACATGTAGAGAGAGAGCAATTAGCAGAACAAGCACTATCATTATGCATTCAGGCATTACGTGTTCAAATTAAAAACGTAACAAGTAATACTGCTATGCAGAAATTATTGTTAGAAATTTATAAGGCATATCAACGCATTCAGAAACATGCACCAAATAAAGAAGGTGCTTTTGCATCTATTCTAAGTGATATTTATAAAAAATTTGTACAAAATCAGGTAAACTGTGAAAAACATATTCATAATTAATACTGTTATTTAGATTCCTGAAAATACAAATGTATTGGAATTAGCAATAAAGTTCTGTCAACAACATAAAGCATCTGAAAAATTAAAGCAGCAACAACAGCAACTGCAAAAGTTGAATACCGCTGTTGTACTTCCTCCACCTGCAATAACATCATCGGTAAGTTGATTTATTTAAACAATGATTATTAAGTGTTTGTGAAAATATTGAAGATTTGGTTGTGGGTAATTCTTATTAACCAGAATTTATTACTAAACAGTCTCATTTAAAAATGAATGCTTTAAAAAAACACCACTCTCTTGTACCGATATCGTTATTACACTTAAGCTTTTTAAATATGTATTATGCAGATAGTATGTAAACTCCAAGGACTCGTACCTTAGAGTCAAAATTTCATTTGGCTTTGCAGAAATATAGGTAAATGCAGAAACTTTTCACAGCCACAATGTGATTATTACAGACGTGATTACTATAGTCTTTACGATGGAACTTTACATATTTGCTGTTTAATATAAATGTTGAAACGTTTATGATGATCATTTTGCACTCTTATTTTCTTGTTTTTGTTTGCGAGCTTCAGGATAGGAAGAGGTTTCCTGTGATCTCCTGCTCTCACTGCTTTTATTGTAAAGTTTACTTCATTTAAGACGCTTGCCTATCAACTCACTTTCTGATGTAATAGTAAAGCGTCTACCAGTGATAACAATGGGTTATTTCATCCTTGTGTTTACAATATGTTAATTTAGGAAGGGTTGTTCTTATATTCCAAAACTAGAAATGAAAAGAAAACATTAGAACAGCAACAATAATTTATTTTTCAGTATAGTAACCATACTTTTCAATACAAATATTACATTGTTTCGATAACATCTTTAATCCAATATAAAAATACATTTTTGCTTTATCTGTATAATAGTCACTGCAAGTTTGTTATTGCTTTTAAATTTTGCCCAGAAACCCCACCATGTTTTTTGAGGTTCGGAAAGAAAAAATTTTCATAGAAGACAATAAAGGTATACATATAGCTAATTTTTACAAAACTAGATTTAGCAAAACAACATTTTAAATGTCTTGATTTATACACTGGTGTGTGGAACAACAGCATGCCCTTTATTAGTTTTCCAGGCTCTAAAGCAATGCATTAAACTTTTATAAATTTATCTGTTGTTGTACAACCTTCTATGTGTGAAGTTGATGCTAATGACCTTTGAAATTTACTTTACCACAAATGCAATAGTAATAATGCACCACCTAGTTTACAATGGTGAGCGGAAAATCTAAAAAAACAACTGCAAAGCCTTTAACGGGTATACAAACTTTGACAGTAATCTAATCTGGAAAGGTATTTAAAGTTTCGGTCCAATAAAAATGCTGTACAGCAAGCCACATGGAATTTGATCTCGATAGACAGTGGATGGTCTGAAGTTGATGAAACCCTGTGTACCTCCTGATATAAACTAAGCACAAATAATAATAAAACTCCTTCCTTGTCCCCCCCCCCCCCCAATATTAAAACGTGACTAGCCCCTCTCGGTGTTAACGTTGAGAGGTGCAGATAGATCGCTATTTGCGTATCTCCTCCGAGGGGTTGTTGGTCTGGGGAGGAGTGTGGGTTCGGTGGGGAATTTTATCCTACGTTGCATAGGCCGGTTTTATCGCGGAATACGGAAAACTAAGGAGAAATGAGGATTTCTTGGAAAAGATTAATCTCTGCGACGTATTCGCTAACGTGTTAAAAAGCTTGGATCCCACGAAAAATCCGATCTCAAAAGACGAACGAGCCGCGCGACGAGGTCAGGAACAAATCGTTTGCCGTTTGTTCGAGAGAGAGCAAGCAACGAGTTGGTTTCCAAAATTCATATTAGGCCGCTAGAAATTATCTAAATTATACTAAACGACACTCTCCATGTCCTAAAACCTGAATCATTCACATTTTGCGAGCTAGCACTGCAGTTTTTTCTTAAAACACTTATTAAAATTGTATAATTTATTCGAGAAACGTCAAAATCAGGTAACGATCGCTAACGGAAAGTACGGCGTGTACCTTCAAAATCTATGGTAACACACTTCCTTTCAAATTTCTTTAATTTTCCATTACAATTCATCTAATATGATTTAGAAGTACCGTTAATTGATTTAAATTATAGGAAAACATCGCTTTTTCATATACCCTAGCTATTTATTTCAAAAATAATTAATTTTTCATTTTGGCGTTTCTTCACGATGAGAGCCGAGCATTTTCAATAGACCGTGATTTGATTAGAATTCGGTGTATTTCGTGTATGGCTCGCTAAATTTCTAGGTATTTGTTTATAATTGAAAGTATACTACTAATCCGTTTCCTTAAACTGTCACCTTCGGACGATGCTATGATGTCTGGCTGCCAACCGTAAGTTTAATGGTTCAATTCCCAGTTACATTTACTTTTCTTTTATCGTCAGTTTTATAAACAACACCAGCATTTATTTAATTCAACAATATGCATAATAAGTACCAAAACCTTTTTCATACGCTTTACTCCGCTGTATAAAATTTATATTTAAAGACGTTAACTAAAATACGATTACTGACGTTAACTAAAATACGATTACTGACGTTTATCTATTCTTGGAATTATCAAAGTTGTTGAAACAAATGCGTTCGCTTATGATTTAAGAAAGCTTCGGACATTTAAACATTTACCATTATTATTATACAAAAACATGGCTTTTCCATGTGCATTGGCTATTTAATTCAAAAATAATTAATTATTTCATTAATTTACCAATATGCATTATACGAACCAAATTACATACTAAAACTACTTATAACACTATCCGTTTCCTGGAATTTTCCAACTTCTTCGAGCGTGTTGGCTTATGCATTAAGTAATAAGATATGAACGTTTTCACCTAGACACATTAACCGCGTTGGTGCGAGAGAGCACAAAGATAGAATTGGTTTCCAAAATTCTTATTACGCCTACAAAACAATTGTACTATATATCAATAAACACTATCAGTATCCTCAATGCTGAATTATTAACTATTTGCAAACAGGTACTACGGTATTTCCTTAAAACTTTTATTAAATTTTGTATAATTCATTCGAGTAACGTCAACAACAGATTAATACACACACTATATTCAAATAATAGAATTCAATGTTTTTCTTTATGTAACATATAACATTTGCTATACATTGAGAGCTGGCGTAATTTAATATCTAATTTAGATAATATCCGCTTTAAAGAAGAAACATACTCCAGAACATTAACTTGGCTTTATCGTTATTTATTTAGCCGGGTTTTACCATAACTCTGCAGCGAATTAAACATCACAATTTACTGTTAATATATCGTACACCGAATATATATCATACACAGAATATATATCATACACAGAATATATTACATATGCAGAATTCATTGCAAAAGTAGCCTGATATCTATTCAGTTGTTTAACATACATTATTTCCTGTATACAGAAAGCCTCAGTAAGATTAGCTCTATTTAAATATCCGCTTTAAAAGAATACATATACTCAATAACTTTCACTTTATAATACATCAAAAGTCAAAAACAAAAAACCATTAGCAGAAATTCATACGCATTTTCTACTTTAATATTTATAATCACAAATATAAATACAGTTGCTTCTTTATTTAGCCACTAACAAAACTTCTACGGACGAAAGAGCTTAACAAAGCTGTCTCTTTAGTTGACAGACTCGAAAATATTTAGAAGAATTTTTACTCTTACTCTAACATGCTATTCCGAGAATTGTTTACATTTCAACTAATACTTCAACACTTATACTACTTTCTACTTATAAAACCACTGCTGAAAACAACCTCAAATACTGTTTATTAATTTCCAAAGAAGTAAAAGATTGTTCGAATTGCCCTTCTTTAAAATTATCTATTCTCAAACGGAACGGCAACTACCAACCGGCGTTGTTTGTAGAATTTCTCAATTCGTTCACAATTGTTCTGCTACATTCTCATTTGTCCTGCATTGTCCTGCAACGTCCTGCATCGTCCTGCATCGTCCTGCATCGTCCTGCATCTTCCTGCATCGTCCTGCATCGTTCTCAATCGTTCTTGGTCCGGTCGACTCCTAGAAGTGATTTCAACAGTCTACTATAGCGGAGTGGTCTTCCTCCGATCAACACTCCAATCAACCCTCCGATCAACCCTCCGAAGTGGTTTTGGCAAAGTCTACTGGGGCGAAGTGGTCTTCATCCGAGCGACACTTCGAAGTGATTTCGACAGTCTACTTGGCCGAAGTGGTCTATATCCGATCGACACTTTGAAGTGATTTCGGCAAAGTCTACTTGGCCGAAGTGGTCTTGATCCGATCGACACTTCGTAGTGATTTCGGCAAAGTCTACTTGGGCGAAGTGGTCTTGGTCCGATCGACACTTCGTAGTGATTTAGACAAACTCTACTCGGGCGAAGTGGTCTTGATCTTATCGGTTCTTAAAAGTGATTTCGAAAAAGTCTACTAGAGCGAAATGGTCTTGATCCGATCAATTCTCGGTAGTGATTTTGACAAAGTCCACTTGGGCGAAGTGGTCTTAATCCGATCGACACTTCGAAGTAATTTTGACAAAGTCTACTTGGGCGAAGTGGTCTTGATCCGATCGGCACTTCAAAGTGGTTTCGACACTTGGAAGTGGTTTCGACACTTTGAAGTGGTTTCGACACTTCGAAGTGGTTTTGACACTTCGAAGTGGTTTTGACACTTCGAAGTGGTTTCGACACTCCAGTGGTTTCGCCACTTCGAAGTGGTTTCACACTTCGAAGTGGTTTCGACACTTCGAAGTGGTTTCGACACTTCAGTGGTTTCGACACTTCGAAGTGGTTTCGAACGCAGTGGTTTCGACGAGTGGTTTCAACTCAAGAGGTTTCGACACTTCAAAGTGGTTTCGACACGTCGAAGAGGTTTCGACACTTCGAAGTGGTTTCGACACTTCGAAGTGGTTTCGACACTTCGAAGTGGTTTCGACGCAGTGGTTTCGACACTCGAAGTGGTTTCGACATCTAAGAGGTTTCGACACTTCAAAGTGGTTTCGACACGTCGAAGAGGTTTCGACACTTCGAAGTGGTTTCGACACTTCGAAGTGGTTTCGCCACTTCGAAGTGGTTTCGACACCAGTGGTTTCGACACTTCGGTGGTTTCGACACTCGAGTGGTTTCGACACTTCAAGTGGTTTCGACACTTCGAAGTGGTTTCGACACTTCGAAGTGGTTTCAACACTTCATAGTGGTTTCGACACTTCGTAGTGGTTTCGACGCTTCGCAGTGGTTTCGACACTTCGAAGAGGTTTCGACACTTCAAAGTGGTTTCGACACGTCGAAGAGGTTTCGACACTTCCAAGTGGTTTCAACACTTCCAAGTGGTTTCACCACTTCAAAGTGGTTTCGACAGTCTGCTTTTGCAAAATGGTCTAGATCCGATCGACACTCCGAAGTGATTTTGGCAAAGTCTACTGGGACGAAGTGGTCTTCATCCGAACGAGACTTCGCAGTGATTTCGACAGTCTACTTGGGCGAAGTTGTCTATATCCGATCGACACTTCATAGTGATTTCGGCAAAGTCTACTTGGGCGAAGTGGTCTTGCTCCGATCACTTCTCCGAAGTGATTTTTCAAAATCTACTTGGACGAAGTGGTTTTGATCCGGTCCACACTTCGAAGTGATTTCAAAAAAGTCTACTTGGGCGAAGTGATCTTGATCCGATCGATTCTCCGAAGTGATTTCGACAAAGTCTACTACAGTGAAGTGGTCTTGCTTCGATCAATTCTCCGAAGTGATTTTGACAAAGTCCGCTTGAGCGAAGTGGTCTTAATCCGATCCACACTTCGAGGTGATTTTGACAAAGTCTACTTGGGCGAAGTGGTCTTGATCCAATCGACACTTAGAGGTGATTTTTACAAAGTCTACTTGGGCGAAGTGGTCTTGGTTCGATCGACACTTTGAAGTGATTTCGGCAAAGTCTACTTGGGCGAAGTGGTCATGATTCGATCGACACTTTGAAGTGATTTCAGCAAAGGGTACTTGGGCGAAGTGGTCTTGATCCATTCTACACTTCGAAGTGATTTCGACAAAGTCTACTGGGGCGAAGTGGTCTTGGTCCGATCGACACTTCTAAGTGATTTCGACAAAGTCTACTGGGGCGAAGTGGTCTTGATCCGATCGACACTTCTAAGTGATTTCGACAGTCTACTTAGGCGAAATGGTCTTTATCCGATCGACACTTCGAAGTGATTTATACAATCAATAACATTAAATCATGATTGCCGATATACGCTCTAAACTTGCGAGAGAAGGGCGCAGAGAATGTAAGGGCGCAGAGAATGTAAGGGCGCAGATAGTGTAAGGGCGCAGAGAGTGTAAGGGCGCAGAGAGTGTAAGGGCGCAGAGAGTGTAAAGGCGCAGAGAGTGTAAGGGCTCAGAGAGCGTAAGGGCGCAAAGAATGTAAGGGCGCAGAAAGTGTAAGGGCGCAGAGAGTGTAAGGGTGCAGAGAGTGTCAGGGCTCAGAGAGTGTCAGGGCGCAGAGAGTGTCAGGGCGCAGAGAGTGTGAGGGCGCTCAAAGTAGTACCGAAGGTACTACAAGGCGATTCTAGTCACTTAATTTATATTAAAACGTGAATATCTCTATGTTGAACAATCAACCAATCATAAATAAATTAAACTCTGTCTTAATTGGTCAACTTGCGTGTATCCAAAAGAAAAGCAACATCTTAAATTTAGTCAAATATAATTATCCAACAAATTTGACGTATATGTAAACTTCTAAAATACAATTGTGATGCGTATTTCTATTGCATTACGCTCTTACTAAGTATGCACCAACGTTAAGGTCTGAATCCTAATAAATTATACATAATTAATAGAATACACGTCAAAAGAATATGAAGCAGGTAGAAAGCTAAAATTCTATCACTTACAGGTTCTAGTTTGGGTACAAAATTTAACCAACTCTTTCAGTGCAAGACAAACTTTGATATTCAACATTAGAAGTCCCTTTTGTTGTTAGTTGAAACAGAATGTACTGATTGCTGTTCCTGTTTATTTCGATATTTTACTTTAATAATATAATTGAATAGCTCCTTTCTAAATTATAAGCTATCCGGCTTCTATAAAATTTTACGAATATTTTTGCATTAATGCTCATTTCACTAACTTAAATTAATAAATGCTTTTCAATATACAATTGTATAATAATCTATAGGAACACTGTGGCACGATTTGAATAAAAATGATAAAAATCCTTAACCACAAAAAATATTTAAATTAGATACGTATTTCGACCACTATGTGGTCATCATCAGTAAGAATTTTAACTAATAATTAGTTGTTGTTCCGGAACACTTCAGAGGATATTCTTCTCACCACTTAGGCTGAAGTGAACCTTCCCTTTCCATACAATTTACTAGAATGTTGCTTTAAACACTATCGAGGATATTCTTCTTACCTGCAAGCTGGTGTTCTCCACAACAAACAAGTGTAATTGTCAAATTTGTTAGTGAAGAACACCAGCTTGCAGGTAAGAAGAATATCCTCGATAGTGTTTAAAGCAACATTCTAGTAAATTGTATGTTGGGAAGGTTCACTTCAGCCTAAGTGGTGAGAAGAATATCCTCTGAAGTGTTCCGGAACAACAACTAATTATTAGTTAAAATTTACTGATGATGACCACACAGTGGTTCGAAATACGTATCTAATTTAAATATTTTTTGTGGTTAAGGGTTTTTATTCATTTTTATTTTTATTTATATAATTGTATGCTTAATTAACGCATTAGCATCAGAAAGATTTTATTTTTCAGTATCGTTTACTTACATTTAAATAAAAGCATTACATTGTTTTGATAATATCTTTATTCCAATATAAAAATATTCTTTTGGTTTGTCTGCATAATAGCCTACAACAGCTGCTACAAATTTGCTGTTGCATCTAAAACCTCCCACAATTAACGTTTTTTTTGAGGTTTGGGAAAAAAAAGTTGATCATAAGGAGATAGAAATAGACAATAAGGTATATTTAAATATACAAGCATTTGCTGTACTTGGCATTTGCATTATATATTCAATAATCTCGTGATCCACAAAGCTATTAGGTAAGACAGGCCACTTATTTAATAAATCATAGATAGAAGCCAAACAGAGGTCTATTAATGTTTCTGTAGTACTTTGTAATTCTTGTAGAATCTTTACCTGCATGAACCTGATCAAGTGTAACATATTAATTAAATATTGTGTCGTATTATCGCTTTGATTGAGAAAGTTTATATTAAAGTCAGCCATACAACATGCTAGCTCAGTAACAGCAGAAACATTGATACAGGGGAGCTCTATTTCATTTATAAATATTTTGTAGTCTTGCGTATATGGACTATATGTATAGTTGTATTATTATCTCATGGCGGGTAACCTTGAAAAAACCTGCGCGAGGAGGAGCTATATTAATAATCAAAATAAAAAAGTGAGACTAGAAAACATCGACTGCTTGCACGTCCAGTGTTGCCAGAGCAAAAATTGTCGAGTCAACCAAGGAATGTGTTTTAAATAGTATTTATGTTGATTTTGCTCTTCTATAATTTAAATGATCTGAGCTTATTGTTAGAAATGTGATACCCCAGATTATTGATTGATTGGATCAGTGTACACTAAGATATTTTATCACTTATAGTCACTAGTAGAACAAAACAATTTGGTAGTACTACATAATTCGTTTTTTCAAATACAATAGACGATTTTTGTTTTAAACACAAACTATAAACTATAAACACTATAAAAATGTCAAATGCCCACCTCGAAAATATTATTAAGATTTATTACAATTAAATGTATTTAAGAATATGTTTACACAATGACACTCATGGTGTTGTAACTAATCAAATTAACGAATTTTTAATTAATACCAAAATCGTTTTATATCATTTGTTATATTAATATTATTATAATTTTGCATATATCTCGTGCTTTACTTTAATGGATCATAGAATCAACAATTCAGGGCTGTAGAATTGTTTTAAGGAATGAGGAACAGTTATAGTATGAAAAGAAAGGTAATTAAGGTTTGCATCTTGTCAAGGTTATATATTTTTACATAACCTCATTTATAGTTTAGAAATATTTGCTAAATTAATATATTTTTCGCACTTCATCGATAATCTAGCTATAAAATAATTCCTTGAATAATTAATAATCTTAACCTTAACACGATCGGATAGTAAGCTGCCGAGATAAATACAGTCAATAAGAATCCCTTTTGGAGACAAAAGAATGGACATGCTTAACAGAATTGATTTATGATTGATTAAAATGTAAAATGATTCAATCACTTTGAAAGCCAATCAATTGATCTGTTTCAGCTTTATAAAGTGATCGATTGTCACAGCACTACTGAACATAATTTGATATAAAGACTGCTTCCCTCTTTAAGCAAGTTTTATTTCAACACCTCAGTAATAAACAATAATGTACAAACAAACGTATTTATGACACATATTTTCTACAACGCTAAATAAAGACTTTCTACCACTCTGGAATTTTCTATTGGATCCTTACGTTTACCTTCGCTTAATGCGTTTTCTCTTCAATCATATTTTAAATTGCCTTAACGTCTAAATTTTGTGTATGTATCGTCCAGTTTTCTACATTTAAACTATCGTTAGAAGATTACCTGAATCTAGCAGGTTTTGGTTGCTACAATTTATGGAGTTGTGCGAGATCTTTTGTTTTTCTGCAATCTGGTTCACATAATCTACTAATACCGCTGGAGGATACAAAAGAGCATCTGTTGAACTTTGAGTAACTAATTTGTTTTATTTGAGTTACATGAAACTACAGATATGAGTTTAAAAAGTTTTATTAAATAGTTTCTTATATAAATAAAAACGCAATTGAGCTTTTGTTGGAAAATAACCACATCTGTCTTTTAAAACGGTATTCTGAAGTATTTATCTTGCATGTAAGATGCGAATTTATTTAACTTGTGTAAACTAATAATATGTAAATTTTGGTCACGTTTTCTGTGACATAAGGATTTTCATGAAATTTCTTGTGATAAGCTCTATACCTAAAAAGAAATCAAATTTCCTTTTACACTTTATTACCTGTGTGACAGGATAATTACTTATGTTTATAATTGACAATAAGGGTTTTCTTTTAATGCATGTTGATAGTCTTATTTTATATATGTTTAGCATTAATATAAATGAATATTAGAACATACGTATGTGTTCGCGCCATTTCGCTCTCCCAACGTGGTATTCGGTATCAAGCTAGACCTTTAAAGATAAGGAATAGCATAATTAAAAGAGTCGATAAACAACCATCTGCGAACGCGAAGGTGTTTCATTAATTCTCAATATTACTTTCTATAATGTCTTCCTACCATAATCATTTCCTTACTTCGTTCCTATTTACCTCTGGCCAGAAACAGTACTGAAAGGTGCCGCGTTAGTGCTCCAGATGTTGTGTTACGGTAAGTGCTTTTAAGTATTTATGTGACTTTGTATTCAAAATCTATGTTTCCTTTCTTTTACTTTATACAGTCCATGCTCTACCTTACAACCCCTGGTTTACTGCCTACTGCACTCCAGGCAATTTCTATTTGCATCCTTTGTCGTTCCAAGAGGCGCATACATAATCTTTTTTGATCCGTACGAGCCGAATTAAGAACTACGTTATATCTCTTTCTTCGTCTCACATCCTCAATTCTAACACATAAATATGTATTGCCAACATTAATTGTAATTTCGAATAATCATAACACTTTAATTCTAAAGATAATTAAATTGCTATAAAATTTTCCAGTTTGTATTGCAGTGTGTACTTTTAAATATACTGCATTTATACTTCAGTCAGATAACTGTTATTGCGTTGTCATTCAACACGTTTTAAAACAATAACATTTGTATAAATAAAATTAAATAAAAACGCTTAACCACAAAAAATATTTAAATTACTAAACGTATTTCACCACTATGGCCATCATCGAGAAAACCTGTATATAAAAAAAAGGAAAAAAACTGTTGTTCTGGAACACTTCAGAGGATATTCTCCTCACCACTTAGGCTGAAGTGAACCTTCCCAACCTATAATTTACTATATTGTTGATTTAAACACTATCGAGGATATTCTCCTCACCCGCAGGCTGGTGTTCTCAACAACAAACAGTATGTGACATTATAACTTAAATCTACTTAATTTATACTAATTCTAAACCTACTGAAGCGGAACCAATTTAATCTTGCTTTCTCATTGGTTGTTGACCAATAGGAAAGCAAAGCAGATAACTCTATTGGCCCTTTATCGGTGTTTAAGAGGGGTCCTTTATGTTTAACAATTTAATTGATTCATAGGCATTTAAGGAGGAAAACGTTGGTACCGCTTTTAACAATTTAACATTTTCTAGTTTAGCAGGGTGGCTGGTTTCAAATATATGTTTGGCGACCTGAGACCTTTCATATTTACCATATTTGAAGTGAGCAATGTGTTCTTTAAATCTTGTTGTTATATTCCTCTTGGTCTGACCAATATATTTTGAAAACACCTGGCCCTGCAACTAATTTCATAAATCCCGACTTTTGCAATTTTTCCCCTTGTCTTTTGGATTACACAAATCTTTAATTTTATTAGTATTAGTGAAAGCAATTTTGAAATTACACTGTTTGAATATTTTATCAAGACCCTTTGTGGTTTTGTGAAACGGAAGTTTAACATATTTAACATTATCGTTAGGTGGTTGATTGCAAAAGTCGTTAATTACGTGTTGATCCTATTTTACACTTTCTAAAAAGATATCTATAATATCATAAGAGAAACCATTGTAATTCGCTATTTGTTTAATACAAATTCCTTATTAAATCTGTTTTTAACTTTAAGGAAATTCAATAATCTATTAATTAAAAGTTAATATAACCAATGTTGTATGCTATGATTAGAAGACAAAATAAAGCGATTTACATTGGTTTCTTTTCTATAAATGCAAATTCTAATTTATTACCATTTCTAATTACTAATGTATCCTAAGTGGTAATTGTCCATTATTCTCTAGTTCACAGTAAATTTTATGCTTTGAATTTTGAATCATTTCTTTAAGAAAATCATTAACATTTGATTTAGAATGTCAAAACTGCAATAATATCATCCATACCTTGAACCATATTCTTTGAAGTATTTGATGTTTTCTTTTAACTCGAGTTTCAACAATCATAACATAAATTTGTTATGAAAGGTGATAAGCTATTTCCATCAATTCCCATCAATTCAACAACAAGTTGTACAACAACATGAAGGCACAGCAATGGGAAATAGCTATCACCTTTCATAGCAAATTTATTTATGTCTCGTTTTGAAACCAAGTTAAAAGAAAACCCAAATACTTCCCAAGAATATGGTTAAGGTACGTGGATGATATTTTGCAGTTTTGACACTTCTAAATCAAATGTTGATGATTTTTAAAGAAATGAATTCAAAATTTCAAAGCATAAAATTTACGATGAACTAGAGAATAATGGACAATTACCCTTTTTAGATACATTAGTAATTAGAAATGGTAATAAATTAGAATTTGACATTTATAGAAAAGAAACCAATGTAAATCGCTTTATTTTGTCTTCCTCTAATCATAGCATACAACATAAGTTGGTTTCATTTAACTTTTAATTAATAGATTATTGAATTTCCTTTAAATAAAAACAGATTTAATAAGGAATTTGCTTATTAAACAAATAGCGAATTACAATGGTTTCTCTTCTGATATTATAGATAATATTTTAGAAAGTGTAAAAATAGGATCAACACCGAAATTAACGACTTTGCAATCAACCACCTCTAACGATAATGTTAAATATGTTAAACTCCGTTCACAAAACCACAAAGGGTCTTGATAAAATATTCAAACAGTGTAATTTCAAAATTGCTTTCACTAATACTAATAAAATTAAAGATTTGCTAGGTAATCCAAAAGACAAGGGGAAAAATTGCAAAAGTCGGGATTTATGAAATTAGTGTGCAGGGCCAGGGTGTTTTCAAAATATATTGGTCAGACCAAGAGGAATATAACAACAAGATTTAAAGAACACATTGCTCACTTCAAATATGGTAAATATGAAAGGTCTCAGGTCGCCAAACATATATTTGAAACCAGCCACCCTGCTAAACTAGAAAATGTTAAATTGTTAAAAGCGGTACCAACGTTTTCCTCCTTAAATGCCTATGAATCAATTAAAATTGTTAAACATAAAGGACCCTGTTAAACACCGATAAAGGGCCAATAGAGTTATCTGCTTTGCTTTCCTATTGGTCAACAACCAATGAGAAAGCAAGATTAAATTGGTTCCGCTTCAGTAGGTTTAGAATTAGTATAAATTAAGTAGATTTAAGTTATAATGTCACAATTCACTTGTTTGTTGTTGAGAACACCAGCCTGTGGGTGAGGAGAATATCCTCGATAGTGTTTAAATCAACAATATAGTAAATTATAGGTTGGGAAGGTTCACTCAGCCTAAGTGGTGAGGAGAATATCCTCTGAAGTGTTCCAGAACAACAGTTTTTTTTTCCTTTTTTTTTTTTATATACAGGTTTTCTACTGATGATGGCCACATAGTGGTCGAAATACGTGTTTAGTAATTTAAATATTTTTTGTGGTTAAGCGTTTTTATTTAATTTTATACAAATGTTATTGTTTTAAAACGTTGAATGACAACGCAAAGGTTATCTGACTGAAGTATAAATGCAGTATATTTAAAAAGTACACACGGCAATACAAACTGGAAAATTTTATAGCAATTTAATTATCTTTAGAATTAACGTTTTCCTCCTTAAATGCCTATGAATCAATTAAAATTGTTAAACATAAAGGACCCTCTTAAACACCGATAAAGGGCCAATAGGTATCTGCTTTGCTTTCCTATTGGTCAACAACCAATGAGAAAGCAAGATTAAATTGGTTCCGCTTCAGTAGGTTTAGAATTAGTATAAATTAAGTAGATTTAAGTTATAATGTCACAATTCACTTGTTTGTTGTTGAGAACACCAGCCTGCGGGTGAGGAGAATATCCTCGATAGTGTTTAAAGCAACAATATAGTAAATTATAGGTTGGGAAGGTTCACTTCAGCCTAAGTGGTGAGGAGAATATCCTCTGAAGTGTTCCAGAACAACAGTTTTTTATATATATATATATATATATATATATATACAGGTTTTCTACTGATGATGGCCACATAGTGGTCGAAATATGTATTTAGTAATTTAAATATTTTTTGTGGTTAAGGGTTTTTATTTAATTTTATTTAAATCGTGCCACAGTGTTCCTATAGATTAATAACATTTGTATTTGTATACAAACAATAAACTCTTCTTTGGAAGTACTCTTAATCTAAAATTCGTGCAAGTATTATTTGTGCGTAAGAAACATTTAATCATGACTACCAGAAACATTCTACAAAACAAATTAGAGGATTATTTTTCTGGTTTAACAGAAATCCAAGACTATGTCAAAACGGCTACTCGCTTTTCAGCAGTCGAAGCGAGATATGTTCGAATGCAAAGTATTGAGCAACAACTCGATACTTTTAAGTTATAATTCCACTGTAGAAGAAAAGGATGAGATAAATTCTCAAAGATCTTCATTCGGTAATTTAATCGATGTTATTCGTTCACGATTTTTCGATATGAAGCAAAAGGCTTCTACTTCTGCTGGCGATACAGCAGTCATCGCAAGTGCATCTCAACCTGTTACCAGTTATTTAAAACCTCTTAGTATAAATCCCCATTTCGAATGGACCTGCACTTTGGAAGTTCTAAATTACTAGAACAGGTGAAATGGCTAAAGAGCCAAACTACAGGTCCAACCAAAGTAGTAGGGTCGTTAGTGAGGAACCAGACTAAGACAGGTCCCGAAGAGGGCAGCGGCTCTTTCTTCGGTACTTAGATTGGCAGACCAAGGGACTTGGCATTGCAATAATTGGAAGGCCGGAAACCCCCAATTTTAATAAAGATAAATTATCAAACTATGGTTCTTGGGGTAAAAATTCCGGGTTAAAAAACCCCTTGGACTCCGGGAGGACTATTAATGCATAAAGTTAAAAATAAGAAACGAACATTCTTTCAGCTAAAGTTAAATAAAAAAAGAGGTGGCTGGACCAAAAACCCAAAGTTATTATAAAGACTGTAGGGATTTGGGTTCCCGGTTCCAAATTTTAAGTAACTTCAGGGAATTTCACGGACAAGGAAGGAAAAGGGTTTGGGTAATTTTAAAATGGGATACGTTAAAAATTAATTAAAAAAACAAATTTCTAATGGAGATTAAAATTCTAAACCAGAAAAATAATAAACAATATCATGCCCAACCCTTGGCTTTATGAGAAGAGGTAAAACAACTACAAATATCAGCTTTTTCGAAAGGACCGAAATTTAATAAACGGGATTTAGTGGTGTAGTAGGTAGGAAACTAAAGGTTTAAATAACCACAAAAACCGGCAAAGAAATATTGGTAATTCAACAGACATTAATCATCCAAAACAATCATCATGTAAACAATGGTTAAAGTCAAAAATATAAATCAATATAACCGTTAGGCCCCTTTTTTTTAATTTATTAAGACTTGAGCTACCAAAAGAGTAAAGATTAATGGCAATGTAAAATATTTTACGATAAATAAGATGTGAAAACGAACCATTAACTTGGGACTTTAAAAAGTATTTAAAATTAAAAGTAAAATTGTTTCAATATCGAAAAACCGTACTTAGAATAACAATTTAAATTATCAAGTTAAGGCAAAAAGGATCTGGGGTATTACACCCAAATTAAAACAATTGTCAAAGTTCCTGTTTAAAAGAAAATTTTAAATTCAGGAGGAAAATTACAACAATTGAATTTTCATTCGGGAAGCTTAAACCAGATTATTTGGAAAAATTAAAGTACAAAAAAATTGAAAAGGAAGAGGAAAGCTCAAAAATTTATGGTTAAGAAACATAACCTATCCAAAAAGACCACCGTTTTACTGAAACTTTTGAATTTGTGTGGAAAATAAGATTTTTGGGAACTTTCCTTACAATTGACAATAAAATTGACGCTTTGGATTGCTAAAAAATTTTTGGCCCATTAAAGAGCTGAATAACCCCTTTTCGATGCAAGAAAAATTCTAAAAGCCTTGACAAGTCAGAAACTTTTCAAATGGGAGGGAATTGGTATAAACCGGAGTTACAAAGATCAAACAAACTAAGTTTTTCCATTTTTTTTTAATTAAATTTTCACTTTTGGTTGTTAATTAAATTATTAAATTTTAAATCTAAAATTAGACCTTTTGTGCTTTTTTAGTTTATAACTATTGGAAGAATTTACATTTACAATTAATTTTAACTGTTATTTTTAGATTAGTGCTTTAAGGGCAATGGTTCATTTTTACAATTTAAAATGGCTTTGTTGTTATTAATAAAAAATTTTAAATTTAAATTTGAAAATCCTTTGCGTTAGGATATAAATTGTAGAATAATTGATTTGTTTTACAAATTTTAATCCGGTTATTTAGAAAAATTGTAGAATATTTGTGGACATAATTTATAATTTTAACAAATTTTACAACTTTGAAATGTTATTTATAAATTTACAATTTAATTGAAATCCCCCTTTTGCAAAGATACTTAAATACAATTGTTTCCCAATATTTTATAAGTGGTAAAAAAAATTCATGCCTTAGACATTTAATGTGGGGATCTGAATTTTCCTTTTCCAACCCAATTGTATATTTCCAAATTTAGCATTTTTTAATAAAACTTTGATGGAACTTTCCCTCTTGGAAAAGGTCATTTTTAATCCCATATTTTCTACCTTCTAAAATGGAAATTAGGGAAAATTTTATCCTTATTCAATTTTAGCCATCAATCGAGATTTTCTTATTTAAAAATTGTATTGCTATTCGCAGGCTTTAAAGGCCGTCCCTTATAACCTTATGTTAACAATTTTCTTTAAAAGCTTGGAAAGTTTACAAGTTAACGTTACCGTTTTGTTTACGTGTTTTCAATTACTCATTGTAAACTTGTTTTCTTGGTATTACAGGTTGTATTTAAATGGTAATTTCCTATTGGAACGCCCCAATGGTAAAAGCGGCTCATCCAAACTCATGTTTCCATTCCTAATAATCTTGGAATTTTTTACCTTTTATTAATCGTTGTTTTGCTTTAAAAATGAAATGTTACTTAATGGATACTTGTTTTTGGGTTATTAGTTCTATAATGATTTTTACAAAAGAATTCAATTGAATTCGGCCATAAAAACCAAAGAAATTTGGGGTGCTTAAGGTTCACTTGAAAACTTATTTTTTTATTATGCTTGGTTTTAAATCGAAATGGGTTAACTATTCGATTTAGGGGTTTTTTTGGTTGGTTTAAATTTTATTAATTATTGTCTTAAAGCAAGGATTTGGGATTCATTAAAAAAGTATAAATCAAAGTAATTTGAAAATTTTAAAATTTTTGTTCATATTTTAAAACTTGATTTTGGTACCTTATTATGCCCTAATCCGAAAATTGACTTTAAAAATTTTTAATTTTTTTAATTAAATCCGTTGCCAAATTAAGAATTGGGCAGGCGGTTACAATCACGTGTCAGTTGACTTTAAATTTTTTTATAAATTGTACATGCATATTGGTCCTTATAAGCACTTCATTTCGGAAAGTTAAATCAAGGGTAATATTTATTCTCTGGAGCTGTATTATGGGGAGTCATTTGGATGAATGGGGTTTACAATCTTCTAACCATAATACGTTTTTAATTCCTTAAAATTTAAGACATTTTATCCATTTTTAAATGTTCAGTTCCATTTCTTAGTAAATTATATTTTTTACCGTAAGTAATTAATTTATATTAAATAAATAAATAAATAAAATAAGAATTTAAATGCTTTTCTAACTTCCAATATTGAATTAATTAACTTAATATTTAAACAAAATTTAACATTTTAAGTTACATTGTTCAAAATCTTTCCTTTTTAAATCAATTTATAAACGTAAATATTTTATATAAAAAATATTTAAAATAAAAATACCAGATTTAAAACCTTTCACAACTCAAATTTTAAAAAATTACTGGAAAAAAAATCAAAAATTCAAATTAGAAAATTAATTTCTTGCTACAATCTTTTTGAAATGACAACAAAACTAAATGGTTGAACTTTCGGTAAAAAATCTGTAAAAAAATTCTTATTGAAATTTTAACAATTAACAAATTTAAAATACTTTGCAACCCCTAAGTTGAAAATAACAAAAACCAATTCTCGCCATTCCTTTTGAAAAAAAAAGGGCCTTAAAAATTATGTTTTTCCGGAAATCATTGAAAATAATTTTTGATTATTTAAAAATAAAATACAGTTTGATAAATCCCTTGAAACTTTGCTCGATTGTTGAAAATACAAACCAATTAATCGATCTTTTTAAAATATTATTCCTAAATTTAATGTTTCCAACATAAATTTTAACAATAATTTACCGCTGTTCATTTTAAAATCTTAAACTGGCGCTTAAAATTTACAACAAATTCAAAATTTTATTAAATCTTTATTTTGAAAAATCCAACTTGCTGAAATTTTTAAATAATTTTTTCATTAAATAAAAAATCTCAGTTTTATTTGGATCTTGTTTTCATTTTAAATCATAAACATGAAAATTGAATTTTATTTTAAATTCAATATTGGTTTAAATCTATTTCAAAAAATCACACTGTAAGGACAATTAAAACTATTTTCTAAAAGTTGGAAAAGGGTCCTCAGGGTCGTTTTGGGCATTTTATTTTCTTTTCTAAATATTTTATAACTGAAAAATAAAAGTATTTTTGCAGAGTTAATCTTATTTCAAAATTTGGATTCACTGAAAGAAAAATTAAAACTATTTTTGTTTGAAAACGGTTTTAATTAAATTACTAAAGAACAGTGGTTAATTTTTAAATTTTCTTTCCTAAAAATTACATTGGATACTCAAATTTATTATTTCACTAAATTCCTTGGATTACAGTTGATAACCTAAAGGAAAATTTTCTTTTATTAAATTGTTTAATTAAATTAAATATGCCAGAATTGCCTGTTTTTAAAAAATTTACTTGGCTTACAACAAAATAGATCGGAATTTTTTAGTAACTTTCATTAAAATCCTGTTTTTAAAGCAAAAAGGGCCACTATTTTTTCAAGTGGATGCTCATTCAATCTTTTTAAGAAATTTGTTTCTTTAAATGTTAATTTGGCCCTATTCGATAAAAATTTAAAATTCTTTCGGTTCTTTCATTCATAACAAATCTGTTAAAAATTAAAAAAACCAAATTCTATTGTTTTCAAATATTTATGGCCCGACTTTTTAAAAACTAATATACAATTAGTCATTAGACCCTTTTAAATCATTATTTACCTTTCAAGCCTCTTTCAAGTTATGAATTCCAAAGAAACCTTTACAGTAATTTTACAAAAAATTAATTGTTTAAAATTATATTTATTGTTGAATTTTTAATTTATTTTTAAATTTTAACCATTCAATGGGAAAATTAAACTAATATTTCTTGCGTGAAATGTATAAAATTTTGAGAATTAAAGAAGCAAAATCCAAAGTTTTAAAAATTTATTTGAATTATTTTTGATAATTATTTAAATGGTTGTTTTATGTGTTTTTAATAACAATTTAAATGGTAAATACTATTCTTATAAATTTATCTAAATTTAGAAAAAGTTTTCTGTTTTGAAAACAAAATTTTAAAATTTTTTTAAAGAATATTTGGATCTTTCAAATTTTTAAACCCTCCGTTTTTCTCCCTCTCCCCTTTCAAAATAACAATAGTTACCAAACACTTGTTTTTAATGGATCTTGGAAAGGTCTTTCTCTCAAAAAATTTATTGGTTTACAGGAATTTGATTTAAATAATTTAGCGAAAAATTCGTTTTTCACCATATGCCGCGATTTACCAAGAATATTTCAATTTCGCTTTTTTGGAGCCAATCCAAAGCCTTTCTAACATAGAATTTAATTGGGATCCTCCCTTTTAGTAAAATTCTTGGCAATTGGTTTGCGGAAATTTCCCCTGGTTCGAAGTTTATTGAACCATATGGTCAATTCGGGCTAAATTTGGAAAAGCAACTCAGACGAGCTTAAAACTTCTTTCCTTAGGGTTTGTTTCGCTTCTTAACTCAGGAATTTTCGGATTTGAAAAACGGAAAGAAACTCTAATTCCTTTTTCTGACATTAGTGGTATAAAGATACTATTTGTCTGGAATTGGAAAACTGCACTTAAACTTCCCTTTAAAGGTGAATTTCAAAAGTCTGTACTTTCTTAAGGGAATTTTTTGGGGGTTTAACCCATGATTTGATAAACTTTTACAACGTGTGGGTTAAAAATTGTTGGGTGAACCCTGAATAAGTGGTTAAATTGAACTTTTTAAAAATTACAGTTTCCCCTAAAATTCCCTATTTACCTTAGGTTACTCAGGATTTTGGTAAGCAAAGGGTACCGCTTTTTTATTGATTGATGAAAACGGAAATTTAATTTTTCAAGAAAAGCAAGGTTTTCTCAAAACTTTATCCCAGCTTAAATTTCTGGATCTTTTATTAGAAATTATTTCATTTTGCGTTCAAAAAAATACCCTTTTCAAACTAAACTTTTTAGTTAATCGTATTAATTTCAGCCAAATTTGTTAAAACCTTTTAAACAGTAAGAAATTCTGAAATTCCTATTGTCAATACCATTTTCGGGAAATTAATCTACCCTTTCGGGACTACCCTTTCAAATTCCCACGATTTTGGTGGAAAGGTCATTTTTAAAATTTTTGTTTTAATCAATATTTTTTCCTTTAATAATACCTAATTAAAATCAATTACAATCTGGGATTAAACTGCGATTTTGCTTTCTGGGAAATTTTCTTCTTTAATCCCAATTGATGGAAATTTATTCTTTTATTTAAATTGGTTTACCCCAAAAATTTGGTCCTTTTTGGATGAATTAAAATATACAAACTCTGTTGTTAACAACAATTTTTGCTGAATTTTGAAATTAAAAATCCTGCCTTTTTAGAAAATTATCGTTTATATATTGGTTTCAGGGGGGCGGTCCTTAACCTTAAATTAAATGATACAAACATCCCTTGATTGTAAAACATTTTCTAAATTTTTGCAAAATTTATCTTTCTTTGGCCTCTTAAAAATCATTTAAGAAAATCTGGTTTTAGGTCCGTCGTTAATCACAAGAATAATAACATCCTGTTTCCTTTAACCAAGCCTTTCAACCCTTATTCAATTTCCTCCGTCCTTCAATTAACTCTCCACCAGTTATTGATTTCTGGATTTTGTTAAGTCTTTAAAAAAAAAAAGGGAAAAAAAAATTTTTTTTTTTTTTTCCGCCCCTTTTTGGGAATGGGTTTGGGAAAACCCCTTTAACTTTTCCAAATATTATCTTTTTTTTTTAATTTAAAAAAAATAAATTATTTTATTTCCATAACTCAAAATCCCTTTTTTTTGAAGGTCCCAAGCCTAAATAATTATTGTCCGGGTGAAAGTAAAATTCATATTTTTGGCGGTGCTTCATAACCATTGGAATTATTTCCCAACTTTCAAGTTTATGGCGGTTTTATCGATTTGCTTGGGGGGTTGTTAAGAATTTTATCCCATCTCAATACCTAATCGTTCCTCCGATGTACCCAAAGTGGTTCAAGTTTTTTTTCCCGGAATTAAAACTTCTCCTCTATGGTGGCCGTTAGGACGCATCGAACAATTATTTCCGGTAGCAATGGTGTTGTTCGCGTGGTGTCGGTAAAACCACCCACGGTTCCCTCACTCGGTCGGTAAATAAAATAACACCCCTTCCTTTAGAAAACTAATTTCTTTTCTTATTTCTTGCTCCAACTTAGATTTAGTTTTTAAAAAATTTCGCGTTTCATTTTGCTTTTTCTATCCCCCGGGGGGGAAACCCCCCTTACTGGGAGGAAATGCCCAGTTATAATAAAATTTTCTTTTAATTTTTATATTTTTAAAAAATGTTCATTTTTGGTGTGCGGTTATGTTCGCGCCATTTTGCTCTCCCAAGTGGTATTCAGTATCAAGCTAGACCTTTAAAGATAAGGAATAGCATAATTAAAAGAGTCGATAAACAACCATCCGCGAATGTGTTTCATTAATTCTCAATATTACTTTCTATAATGTCTTCCTACCATAATCATTTCTTTACTCCGTTCCTATTTACCTCTGGCCAGAAACAGTACTGAAAGATGCCGCGTTAGTGCTCCAGATGTTGTGCTTCGGTAAATGCTTTTAAGTATTTATGTGACTTTGTATTCAAAATCTATGTTTCCTTCCTTTTACTCTATACAGTCCATGCTCTACCTTACAACCCCTGGTTTACCTTATGGCACTCCAGGCAATTTTTATTTCGTCCCTTGTCGTTCCAAGAGGGGGTTAAAATGTTTTTAATTATTTTTTTTAAAATTTTACGTCAGAAATGATATGTGTTTAAACAAATGCCTTACTTGGACTTTAAAATACAAAATTTTCTTGGAGCATAATTTTTTTATTTAAGTATTTAAACAAAAAGTTAAGCTATCGTTGCTATTTAACTTTATCTAGATATCTTTGCCTCACCCTGAGATTTGAGTCTCTTGCGTTCACCACAGCCGATGAAGGTCGATGCTAGTCCCGCCAGAATATTTTTTATATTCTGCTGTTTACCTATCCTTTTACTACCCGTAAAAAGGTTGGGTGCACCTTTAACTCCAGGACACTTCCTTATTGGTCGATTCATGATTTCTGTTCCTGATCTTTCCTTAAGTCATCTTAAAGAGTCCAGACTTAGTACCTTCCAACCACTTAAACTTCTTCAGCAACAAATATGGTCACATTGGAGCAAAGAGTGTGTATCCGAACTCCAACAACGACAAAAATAGCATTCAATGATTTTGAACTTCAAGAAGGCGCATTGGTGCTAATAGAGGAGGACAATCTCCCAGTATTACAGTGGTGTCTTGCACGCATTGTGAATATTCATACTGGCGTCGACGGTATTAATCGCGTCAGTTCGATTAAAAGTGATACTGGGCTAGTTCGTCGGTCATTTTCCAGGATCTTCCGCTACCTATTGATGACTTCTAAATATATTTTAATGTTCTATACTTGTTAATACTATTTTTATTGTATTTTTAAGCTGATGTATTTAAACAATTGTTAGTTTATTGAAAGTTAGAGCTTTCAACGGCAGGGGCATGTTGGGGATTTATAGAATTACTACAATGTGAAGTTACTTTGCGTTTGTGCTGAGAACTACTTGTGTGGCGGAAGGCGCTGATGTTTTGTTGCGTACTTCGTTTCCAGAATTCATTCGGGTTTAAGATGTCTGAGGGATCAGTTCGTGACAGCTCATACCCATTGATTCTAATGTACTTTACTTAAATCTTCAATTATATTCAGATATAATAAATGTATTCCACGTTCAAGTATTCTTTACATTTCAATCTTAGCAAGAAACAAGTTTTCAGTTTTATTGTTAAGTTGGTCCTAAGAGTTACACTACAACGAATACATTTGTAGCAGAGTCGCATTGAGGATGTACAAATATATAAACATGTTCCAAACAGTATAGGAACAGTTTATAATGGAATTTGTAAAAAATGGCTACCTCTTTTTTATCGTATCTCTGCTTCTAATATATTCCACACTATTCCCTCATGTCTTAGTATGTGGCTTATCATTCTAATTCTCATATTTTTACTGTTTTCCACATACTTTCTTCTTCTCCTACCATTTCTAGAATATATTTGTTCTGTTTGTGATATCTTCATCATACATCTGTAGCACATTTCAAAAGCTTTTATCTTTTTCTTGTCCACTTCTTCTAGTGTCCAAGTTTCACAGCCGTACAGTGCTGTATTCTACACATATGCTTGCAGCTATCTTTTCTTTGCTTCTATGTTTGTTGTCTTTGAACACAATAGTTGCTTTTTCTTGTTAAAGGTAGCATGACCTTGTGCTAATCTTTGTTTTATATCTTTTGCACTTTTCCTATCTTGTGTTATTTGACTTCCTAAGTAGAAAAAATCCTTAATCTCTAGTAAGTTCGTGCTTCCTATTTGTATTCTAGTTTTTGATTTATTTTCCCCTCCTTTGCATACTGGTACTTTAGTTTTATTTTTGTTAATTTTTATGCTGTATATCTCCATTAGAACTGTTTTCATTTCATTAAGAGCAGCTTCTAATTCTTCCTTGGTAGATGCTAATACCGGTTTATCATCTACAAATCTAAGCTTATCAATCTTTTATCCCTGCATAACAATTTCAATTATCTTCTTGCATTTGACAGTATTCACTGTCTGTTCGATGTAAAAGTTAAAAATTAATAGTGATAGGGCACATCCTTGTCTCATTCCTTTCCTAATATCTACTTCTCTGCTTTA
The DNA here is from genome assembly GCA_036346225.1 of Platerodrilus igneus. NCBI lineage: Eukaryota > Metazoa > Arthropoda > Insecta > Coleoptera > Lycidae > Platerodrilus > Platerodrilus igneus. The sequence continues at coordinate 410,634 of JARFIW010001004.1, forward strand.
ATTCTATTACAGCCGTTTACTCTTTGTATAAATGTAACATCCGTCTATCCCTAAAACTCGTTCCAATCTTTTTGAATATTTAATTTTTTTTCCATTTTACATTGTTGAACACTTTTTCCAGATCTACAAACCCTACACACACTTTCTTCTTTTTCTATTGTCTTCTCCATTATCACCCTCAGAGCTAAGTTCAAATTGATGTTCTCTTAATATTTCTTTGGTCGGTTTTTCCACCCGTTTTTCTACAATTCTAGTTAAAATTTTTGACACGTGTGCTGTCAAACTTATTGTTCGAAAATTTTCATATTTATCTGCGTCTCTCTTTTTTTGTATAGTTACATGATGTTACGTTTGAAATCTTTGTGTATCTCGCCTGTCTCATACATATAGATTACAAGTTCAAAGAGACGTTCTCTTACTGCTCGTTTAGCGACTTTTAGAGTTTCTGCTTGCACCTTATCTACAGCGGATGCCTTACCATTTTTCAGGACCTTTAATGTTAACTCAAACTCATCTCTAAGTATAGGATATCTCTAGTCATTCTTTTCAATGTCTGATTCCTCTTCTAATGTTAGTTCCTGTCATGCATATAAATTACATCTTATTATACCCCGTTGGTAGGGTACGCGCACCACTACAGTCAGTTGGTAGCAATGTTAAATAATTGTAAAAACGACGCGCAAATAAATGATTGGGTCATAATTATCCAAGATAATAAATAAGATATACTAATTTTAAAGAAAACCCAAAGGGGTACTTACGTAAATTGTAGGGCGACTCCAGCATTACTCCATGATGGCGGGCTCCGTTGAATTTTCTTTGGGCGTGGGTATTCGTTGACCCGGTTGAATCCAAATTCAGATTGTCTTCTTCTTTTTTTGTAGCGGAACACAGGAATGGGATGAAGGACGATAATTATGTGGAAGGTAGGAAACCTACATCTCAAGAAAAAGACACGATAAGACATAAAGGTAACTACATTTGTTCGAGTCTTGATCACCAGTCACGACACGACCCGGAAATTCACCACCCTTCTTGTTGGCACACCGCGTCGGCGCAATCTCGTGCAAACGCACTGTCTAAAGTGACGGAAATACACGCACGTCTTTTTAAATCCTTGGCGCGAAATTCTTACAAATTAAAACCTGAATTGAAAATGTTTAGTGCCGAATTTTCGGCACGTAACAATCTATCCACTTTCTCTACATTTTCTATAGTGATGCTTCCTCATGTGTCTCTTATATTTCTGCTATATGGTTTTATATCCCTAAAATTCATTCTAATTAGTTTGTATGCTTTGCCTATCTTTCCTATTTCTATCTTAGTTTGTACCACTTTGCACTTCACTTCAATCCATTGCTCCTTAACTTACCTGCCTTTTCGAATAATTTTCCATTTTATGGCTTTGTATCTCTGTTTCCAGCTTTGTTTTGTCTGTTTTGTATTTTCTTCTATCAAATGTAGGATATTCTTTGTTAGCTGGATTTAATATTATTCTAATCTGTTTCTACTTCCTTAGTATAAGAAATTTTCCTAAATCTTTCAGCAATTCATTTAACTTTTTTTCATATCTTTTGTGGATAAATTATCTTTTACTTTCTCAAAGTCAAAGTGTGTTTTTTCATTCCTTTTTCTTAAATTTTTTTATTTAAGAGTGGCCTTCATAATCATAATGTTGTGATTAGTGTCTACATCTACTTTTGGGTAGTTTCTACAGTCTTTTACTTGATTACTAAACCGTTATCTAACATGAATGTAATTTATTTGATATATTCCTATATCTCCTGATATATTCCATGTGTATCGTCTTCTAGCATGCAGTTGAAATATTGTGTGTTGATTAAATTGTTTTTGTCGTATAATTCTACCAGAGTATTTCTCTTGTCGTTTCTTGTGCCTTAACTAAATAAACCTACTAGCACTCATTCCCTACTCTCAACTACCACTGTGTTAAAATCCCCTAAAATTATTAAATCTTCATGTCTTTTTATATAGCTTAGTATGTCTTTGATATCTTTGTAGATTGCTTCTACCTCTTCCTCGCTGAAGCTAGAGGTGAGTATGTATACTTGTATTATTTCTGTATTTACGGGTTTAGATTCTAATCTAATCATAAGTACTCGTTCGTTTTTTGTAGGTATTTTTCTACACAGTGTCGTATCTTTTTTTACATAACTATACCCACGCCCAAATTTACTTTCTCTGATCCTGTACGAATTACCCTAAAATTTCTGCTCCAAAAAAATCCTATGTTTCTGGCCCCCAAACTTTGCTAATCCCTGCAATATCTAATGCTAACCTACAGATTTAAATTTTCAAATTCTCTAGCTTACCTACTTACTTCATACTTCTGACATTCCACACTCTGACTCGCAGAATGTTACTCGCTCTTTTTCTAAACTTTTCGATCATATCCTCCGAAGTAGTTCCCTCCTGGAGATCCGAATGGGGGACTATTTTAACTCCAGAATTTTTTACCTCAGAGGATGCCATCATTTTAAGTAATAATTTAAGTACGCTGTGTACTTGTGAGATAATGTGGTGGTTTCCCGTTGCCTGTCTGAATCTGATTCCTCATTAAAGACCCCACTAATTTGGTTGGATGTATAGTTCGGCTTTTTAGATCACTGTAACTTTCAAGCTGCTCTACCCGTTCTGGTAATGTAGAACTTCTTCAAAGTGCAGGTCCATTCACAATGGGAATATACCATATTGTAATATCAAATGCAAAGTCTTGTACCTGTTAAACAACAGGTCCTAAAAGGTGTAACACATGTGGGGGGGGAGAGGACGTCCTTTGTGTATTCGACCCTTCGTCTGCATTTTAATGTAATTACGCTAGACCGAACGGCACTACAATAAATTAGCTGAAATGAATATCAAGTATTCTATAACCTTGATAATTTTTAATAACATATTTTTTAGTAGTTTGTTTTACAATTTTTTGATGCAAAGTAATTATCTTGAAACAAATATTTTAAAATTTATAAAATGAAAACAATTACTTCATTACACAGTGGCTTTTTTGGACGATGTAAAATTATTATATACACTTAAACTATATCTTTGTTTGTACTATTCATTTTATAAATTTTATGAAGCTTTTTGGATAATTAGTTGATAGTATAGTTTTCCTAATATATCACATATATAAAAACCAAAACAATAGCATAGATGGAGAACTTTTTCTACAAAAACTAAATTAATTATAAACATTAACATTTAAATATTCACAAAACTGTGTAGTGATGCAGAGGTAGATTGTGACATAATGTAATTTTTTTTTCTTTGTTTCAGCCTGTTGTCTTACCAACACCTCTAAGTACAACTCTTTCAAATATAAACCCCGTTTTAAAACGTCCAACTATGGGAAGACCAAGGGGACGACCACCTGGTTCTAAACTATCATCTGTTTATTCAAAGCCACGTATGTCAAGTACAGTTTCAAAATCCAGTTCATCCTGGTCAAAAATGATGTATAACCAAAACACTGTGAAATTAATGTTACAATATCAAAATGAGTTATTTCGACAATACAGTGAACTTACATATATGAATCGTATTTCAAATTTTACCAATCAACTTGCATCTTCTACTCCAACCTCATTACTAATTCTAATCAACTAATGAACACAGTTGCCCATACTTCATCGAATTTTAATCCGTTAGCATTAAATTCATTTGGCCAGAGTTTTAATCAAATAAATCCCGATTTAGTAAAGAAATTAATGGAACACAGTACTTCAGTTTCTCAAACCACAGCATGGTCACCAAGAGCATCTTCAATAGAAACCAAACCAACATACACAATGGCTAATTTTAATAAAACTCCACAAGTATCCAGTTATAAATATAACATGGGAAGAGTTGATCAGAAATTACAAAAGCCGAGAAGTACTTTGATTGATTTTTCGAGTTCTGAGGTAAGCATTCCTACGTATGGTTATATTTTTGCTTGAATCATACATTGATGATATTTAATATGTTTAAAGCAGTATTCTTAAACTTAACTATCCTGAAGTCTATTTAAAATCATTCTATTAGTATTTATTATACTTTGATATTTATTTTATTATTATTAGTTTCCAAATGGTGATTTGCATTTATTTGGTTTCATTCATTGTTTTAGTTGATCTTATTTTTGGTATAGTACCAGTTCGAGACTATAGAATTATCTCCTTGCTTATTGTATTCCTTCAGTTCCTGGCAACCATATATCCTTTATAAATCCTCATTACTACTGAATCTTGTAGCTATTTCTGGTGGACTACTGAATTATTTATTGCATCATGTGCCAGTATGAATTGCATACATGCCATCCTAGACTTTTAACGGTTGTTGCAACTGAGGAGAGGTGTGCACACGCTACAGCATTATTGGCACAATTTATAAAATGAGTGAATATGAAAGCATCTTTTTATTATGTACATAACTAGCCATTAGCGCAAATCTGCATAAAAACTTAATATACCGTTTTTTTTTTAGGAATATGCGGCATTGCCGTTGCGATGTCATTAATTTTGTTAGTATCAATTGAAACTTTATGGTTTTAAAGTGGACATTTTTAGAGAAATCATGTTACAATTTAATAATCTATCTATAAATTCATGAACAACAATAATACCATATTCACAATTTTCATAGTTATTGAATTTTGTATTACTTCGTTGCGCTTTCAAAAACAGCCATGTAGGTTTTGTTCATTTTACAGCAACTAAGAAAAAGTGATTTTCATTTATAATGTTGGCTTATAAAAGTTGTTAAAAAGGAAGTTTATGGTGTTGCCTCCTTTTCTACATAAAATTTACAAAAATGTGACTTGTACTATATATACTCATCATCATTAGGTCTTCAGTCTTGGAACTGGTTAGACGCGTACCATCATTGTTTCCTATTCTGAACTAACCTACACATTTCTCTGAAATTCGCACAGTCTGCATCTATCACTATCTGATCTAGGTCAACATCTACCTCTTTTTCCTATCTCTGCTTGTAATATATCCCATACTATTACCCAAAATCCCTTTAGAACGATTCTGCCCTTCTATTTCTTTATCTTTTCCCCAGATATCCTTGTTTCCTACTATTTCTATAACCTATTTGTTATTATCTTTGTCTGTCCATGCTATCATCCTCATACATCTGAAGCACAACATTTCAAAAGACTGCTACCGTTTTTCTGTCTGCGTTTCAGACTGCTCGTATTTCATAGCCATACTGTGCCGTGCTCCACACTTATGCTTTCAACAATTTTCTTCTTGTTCTATGTTTGTTGTCTTTCCTCATAGGCGCTGTTCTTTCTTGTTAGATGTCGTTCGGTCACCTTCTATTGTTTTACAATTATATACCCTATTTCTGCGACCTTCAGTGGTTGTGAAGGGAGGTAAACAGCCTGTGGCTGCCAAGTTCCCCCAACACATAACCATTTACTGATTTACTATATTTCCAATATATCTTTTCGCACATTCAACATTAGTTGCAGATATTTCGCAACCAACAACTAGTTGTTTATATTAATCATCAGATTTATCTGCGCTTATTTTTTCGTCATTACGTTTTCCATCTCAAAACTGGTTGGACACGTACCTGCACTTATTTATATTCTGAGCTAGCCTACATAGTTCCCTGAAATTCTCACACAGCATGTGTATACAGCTCGTTCCTCTTCTATTGTTTTCTAATTTTATGCCCTATTTCACCGAGATTCAGTGAAGGGGGTTAAGCAACCTGTGGCTACCAAGATCCCCCAACACTTAGATATTTGCCGAAATAATGGTTTTCCAGTAAATCCTTTCACACACTTAACATTATTCGAGAATGTTGCCCAACCAATTCTTGTAGTTACTTATAGTAATCATCGTGTTTAAGCACAGTTATTTTCTCGTCATTAGTTTATCCATCTTGGGATTGGTTGGATGCGTACCTCCATTGATTTCTATTCTGGCTAGCCTACACATCTCCCTGAAATTCCTGCAGCCTACATCTTTTACTATCTGTGTGCAGTAGTCTAACCTAGGTCTGCCTCTTCTTCTCTTTTTTCTATCTCTGCTTCTAATATATTCCGCACTATTCCCTCATGCCGTAGTATGTTGCCTATCATCCTATCTCTCCTATTTTTTACCGTTTTCCACATATTTCTTTCTTCCCCTACCATTTTTAGTACCTCTTCGTTCTTAACTTTGTCTGTCCATGATACCTTCATCATACGTCTGTAGCACCACATTTCAAAGGCTTCTATCTTTTTCTTGTCCGCTTCTCCTACTATCCAGGCTTCACAGCCGTACAGTGCTGTGCTCCACACATATGTTTTAAGCAATTTTTTCCTTGTTTTTATGTTTGTGGTCTTTGAGCACAGTATTTGCTTTTTCTTGTTAAATGTAGCACGACCTTGTGCTAATCTTTGTTTTATATTTTTTGTGCTTTTCCCATCTTGCGTTATTTGGCTTCCTAGGTAGCAGAAATCCTTAACCTCTTGTAAGTTCGTGTTACATACTTGTATTCTTGTTTTTGATTTATTTTCCCCACCTTTGCATAGTAGAACTTTAGTTTTAGGTTTGTTAATTTTCATACCGTATCTCTCTGTTAGAACCGTTTCCATTTCATTAAGAGCAGCTTCTAACTCTTCATTGCTAGACGCTAATACCTCTATATCATCTGCAAATCTAAGCATATCAATTTTTTGTCCCTGCATAGTAATTCCAAATGTCTTCCTGCATTTGACAGTATTCATTGCCTCTTCTATGTACAAGTTAAAAATCAATGGGGATAGGGCACATCCCTGTCTCACCCCTTTCCTAATGTTTACTTCTCTACGTTCCTGCTCTAATTCTATTTCTGCTGTTTGCTCTTTGTATAAGCTATGTACTATTCGTCTATCCCTATAACTCATTCCAATCTTTTTTAATATTTCAAACATTTTTTCCATTTTACATTGTCGAATGCTTTTTCCAGATCTACAAACCCTATATACACGCTTTCCCCTTTTTCTATTGTTTTCTCCATTATCACTCTCAGAGCTAAAATAGCCTCCCATGTTCCCCTGTTTCGCCTAAACCCAAATTGGTCTTCTCCTAGTATTTCTTCCGCCCGTTTTTCCATTCGTCTTTGCACAATTCTAGTTAATATTTTTGACACATGTGCTGTCAAACTTATTGTTCGAAAATTTTCACATCTATCCGTGCCTTTCTTTTTTTGGTATAGTTACTATGATGCTACGTTTGAAATCTTTGGGTATCTCGCCTGTCTCATATATATAGCTTACAAGTTGGAAGAGACGTTCTGTTACTGTTTGTCCAGCGGCTTTTAGAGTTTCTGCTTGCACGTTATCTGTACCCGGTGCCTTACCATTTTTCAGACTCTTTAATGCTAATTCAAACTCATCTCTAAGTATAGGATATCCCAAGTCATCATTTTCAATGTCTGATTCCTGTTCTAATGCAGTTAGTTCCTCTCCTGCATATAAATTCCCTATATATTCTTGCCATCTACCCACTTTCTCTACGTTTTCTATGATGAAGTTTCCTGTTGCGTCCCTTATATTTTTGCTATACGGTTTTATATCCCTAAAATTCATTCTAATTAATTTGTATGCTTCGTCTGTCTTTCCTATTTCCATCTTCGCTTGTATCTCTTTGCAGTTTTCATCAATCCATTGTTCTTTAGCTTTCCTGCATTTTCGAATAATTTCTCATTTTATGGCTTTGTATCTCTGTTTTCCTGTTTCGTCTGATTTATTTTTGTATTTTCGTCTTTCTTCTATTAAATTCAGGATATCCTTTGTTATCCATGGTTTCTTATTTTCTTTTTGTGTATACCCCAGAATATCTCTTGCCGCCATATCTAGGCTGGATTTAATGTTATTCCATTCTGTTTCTACTTCCTTAGTATCAGATATTTTCCCAATATCATTCAGCAATTCATTTGACTTTTTTTCGAATCTTTCTTGGTCAGTATCTATATCTGCTTCTGGGTAGCTTCTACAGTCTTTCACTTGATTCCTAAACCGTTGTCTAACAAGAATGTAATCTATTTGATATCTTCCTATATCTCCTGGCATCTTCCACGTATATCGTCTTCTAGCATGATGTTGAAATAATGTGTTTGTGATGATTAAATTGTTCTTGTCACAAAATTCTACCAGCCCATTTCCCCTGTCGTTTCTCGTGCCTAAACCAAATAAACCTACTACTGCTCCTTCCCTACCCTCACCTACCACGGCATTAAAATCCCCCGTAATTATTAAATTTTCCTGTCCTTTTACGTATCTTAATATGTCTTCGATATCTTTGTAGATGGCTTCTACCTCTTCGTCACTGTAGCTAGAGGTGGGCATGTATACTTGTATTATTACTGTGTATACCGGTTTAGATTTTAATCTAACCATAAGTACTCTTTCGTTCTTTTGTAAGTAATTTTCTACACAATATCCCATCTTTTTCCGCATAACTATCCCCACGCCCAAATTTCCTTCCTCTGCTCCTGTATGAATTACCCTGAAGTCTCCACTCCAAAATCCCCGCCTCTGGCCACCGAACTTCGCTGATCCCTACTATGTCTAATGATAACCTATTCATTTCGATTTTAGGTTCTCTAGCTTACCTACTTGCTTCATACTTCTAACATTCCACGCTCCGACTCGCAGAATGTTCCCGACTCTTATTTTTAACTTTCCGATCGCATCCTCCAAGTAGTCCCTCCCGGAGATCCGACTGGGGACTATTTTAACTCAGGAATATTTTACCCCAGAGAATGCCATCATTTTATTATAATTTAGGTACGCTGTGTACTTGGGAGATAATGTGGTGGTTTCCGTTGCCTTCCACATCGCGGTAGTGTGTCTTAGACTGCCATACCGACCCCTATGGTCTCTGCCAATCTAAGTACCGAAAGAGCCGCTGCCCTCTTCGGGACCTGTCTTAGTCTGGTTCCTCACTAACAACCCTACTACTTTGGTTGGACCTGTAGTTTGGCTCTTTAGCTCATTAGAACACGCAAGCCATTTCACCTGTTCTAGTAATTTAGAACTTCGGCAAGGTGCAGGTCCATTCGAAATGGACTATATATACTACAAAAATTAAATACATTCAAAACTGCACCTGACTGATTTTGTTTAGATTTAGAAAACCGGCATGTGGCAATTGTGCACCAAGCGTTTTTCTATACCAATAGATTTAAGCATTATTTTTCCTTAAGTCAAAAGTTGATCACATGTTTGAAGTATCGAATAAGTGTATATGATTTTTGTACACGGTAAATCACTCGATTTTTCCATTTTGCGGCCAGTGACCATTATCAATTTATGTTTTTTGGATAAACTGTTTGTTTTCTAAGGAACTTGAATTTATAATATATAAATCGTACGTAATTATGTAATTTATATTTTGTAATACATAAAAAAAGAAAAATGCATGTAAATAATTTTTTCAAAGCAAACAGTATACTTCTAAACAAACAAATGTGTGACAAAAAGAGCCAGATGTGACACTGTTTTCACAATAGCAATATAATCTCACCCAATATATGCTTAGTTTTTGCTAAAATATTAAACACATTATCATAAAAAGCATGATAATCCTGATGCATGTATTTTTTCGACGACTGCAGACTCTCAAACTTGCATTTTTCGATTTTTCTTTGCTTTGTATAATATGGATGTTGTGGAATGCTTATTTCCTAATTTCGGCGTCTACATGGAAATAGGTTGCATTCATGTGTATGACGTAACTTATACGAAACCTGACTATTCGAATACAGCAGGTCTCTGATGTCATATACGGTGAGATCACCTGCTTTTTTACCAAGCTGAATTGACTGAAAATTTCCTGCATTTGATTCAGAATTTTTAAAAAGTACACAATCTAGCTGATTTACTTCATAGGGATAGGATGGTCTAGCTTGTCTCATTCGATTTATGTAGTCTGCTGGTGCATACACTGGTGGAGAAAATTACCATTTCAATGTTGAATGTACACTATCTACCTCCATCATTGTGTGTCTTTTTTCAAGGATAATTTGTTTTCAGGGTTCCACCTAACCTGGAAAACCGGAAATCTAGGAAAAGTGGGGAATTAAAAAAAGGATGCAAAATGTCAGGGAAAGTCAGGGATTTTTGTAATAAGCCTGGAAAAATATTTTCTGTTTTAAGATTTATTTATACCAAGTCATATTAATTAATAATAATTTAGTCAAAGTAACACTTTATTTTAATTAAGTAAAATGGTTTTGTGAAATTTTAGAAATTTCACAAAACCATTTCCTTTAAAGGATGCAGATTATTTTCTATACACCAAATCGAGTATGTTCTATGCATCTCAGATTTAGATCGAAGAGTCTTCTATGTAAGTTCTGGGGAGCGATTCTTGAAATAATTCGTATATGGAAAGCCCACTTTTTCAAACGGTTTTACCTGAATTGCATTCTCCAGTTTATAATGCGACTCACTTATGGATTTACATCAAGCGGTGGTTTATAATTCGGATTCGTTTTCGAACGGAAACGAATGACATTTGTCATTATAACCTATAAATTTTAATAATATAAATCACTAAATATTTTTAATTAATTAATTTCAAAGAAGAGCATGACGATATGTGCGAATTACTTTTTTCAAATTACTGCATGTTAATGTTGACGTTAAAAACATAACCTTATTCTAATCGGTGTTGAATAGAAAGATTCCCAAATAAATGAGAATTGCTGTTTTGCCAATTCAAGAATTCGACCGCTCTACTGAGTGCATTCAAGAATGCACTTTCAATTTCGTATACATAAATTTCTGTTCGATTATTCCGTATACAAATCAAAGTCGAACAATTTCGAGAATTGATCCACTGGATGTACTTGAACGGCAATAATGGCTTGGAACTTTTGGAAGTAGTGCAAGCCACTTGTAGGCCGATGCCGAATTACTTCTAGATGGTGTAGGGTCTGGCTTTATGGTTTCATCCAAAGAATTATTAGAAGTATGCTTCTTTATTGTAGGTTGCTTATTGTTGTGGGTGGGTGGGTGGAGCTAACCAGTCGTGAATTATATCATTCTTAAGGTCCAGAGAAGCCAGAAAGAAATTTTTACATACTCTTCTTCTAGCACCGTTTAGCTCTCGTAAATGAAAATCGAAATCACTAATCTCTATGGGATTGTCTTCGGAATCTGGGCTTTTTTAGCATCCCAGGATGGCAACGGCCAAAAATAGTCAAATATGGTCTGCCTTGTATTAATATCTATAAAACCACAAGGAAAACTACGATTGGATCTTACAGTAGTATGGGGAATTTTTTTCTGTTTTAGAATGTAATTTTAGTGTTTACTAGTATTATGGTGGTTTGACCGTTTTAATCCTTCATATGATTTACCCAGGACCCTTAATTTTTTCTGGCAATTTCTACGTGATCTTTCATTCAAAAATATTTCACTTTTATTTGATTTATCGCTAGAACTGTCCTCTTCTACAGGAGCTAGGAGGCCTGTGTGTTCATCCAGAACAAATGTTAAATATTGTTTTCGGAAGTTGGCGAAACAACCTTATTAATGGTATCATGAGTTTCAATATCTTGAAGACAAGTAGCTTCATGCTTATCAACCACTTGAATAGAATCATTTGACAATAGGTCTGGGGTTCCATGATTTACTTCAACTTTATAAAATTCGACAGATTGGTTTAAGGTACTTGACAAATTTGATCTTGCTTTAGTGCTTATTAACCCAATTTGTTGTTCAAATTGATTGCTAGTTTGGTAAGCTATATGAACAGTGAAATCGGTATTACATCCAAGCACAATCACATTTGGTGGAATGCTGCAGTGAATTGTTTCGTCGGCTTCGTATTGAGCTCTCGTTTGAAGTGGAGTTAAATCTAGAAGACGATACGAGTTCTTGATTACAGGTGGAGGCAATACAGAAACACTACTTGCAGTGGGTAACATTTCCATCATTTCAAGTTGATGATTATATACAGATGAAGGCTCAACATTACTCTCAAATATAGACTTGAGGCTTTTGATTGAAAATTATTATACTGGTCAGGTCCAATCTCTTGGTCCAGTTGTTTATAAGCTAGGTTTAGAATTTGATTACTGCGAGATATCACAGGTGCACTGAAACAATTGAAATTGTTGTATTTATAAATGCACTTCCATTTTCTTCTATCTTTGCAACAACTTATAGTTTCAGTAAATTAATGCAAGGATGTCATAATATAGTAATATGTAATAATATTGATATAATAGTTGTGAATACTCCCTGTATGTTTGTTGTGGATTGTTTAGCATTCTTCTTAATCTTGTTTGGGAATTATACCACTTATAGTTTTTAAAATCATCTTTATTTATCTATGGATCATGCAGATCGATTATCTGTGGCCAATCGTACGTCCAATACATTTTGAAAAGTTTTAATTTTTCGATGCCCAAACATTGTATAAAGCAACTGAAATGTATAGGTATTATTTTTTAAATTTGAAAACTACCACTACATCGTGAATGCCAATTTCATTAACCTAAATTCTTTATAAATTATGTCTAACATGATTTCTGTGTCTTGTCTTGAAACATGCCCACATAGTTATAATTCAAAATACTAGTTTGGCATTTACTTTGTAAAAGAGGAAATAAAAGATCAGTCGTTAGTTACTAAATACAACTTAAACAAAATATTTAAAGGATATAACTCTTCACTTATAAACAATGCAAAAGCATGATATGTACTAATAGTACTTCTGCTATGTGCATCCCAAGAACGTTTCGGTCTTATACTTGTGTTATTTGACAATAACCGTCATGCGTTAAAATGCACATAATCATAAATGAACGAACAATTTTAAGGCTATTACACATAGCGCATTTTATGGGTTTAAGGAGTAGAAATTTTAAAAAACGGACAGAACAAAATCCCCATAAATGAAAAAAAACACATACCAGTTTTTGAAGGCGCAGCAGCGAATAGTAAATTATTGCTTCTGATTTTTGGTTATATTTCTCCTGTATGAATCCCTATACCATTATTAGATAAAAATAGAATGTGCTTTTTGTTCATGCATTGCGATTATTTATATAATCATTGTTTAAGCTCTTGACTCCCCGTCTTGATATACATAACACTCTCCATATACCACAGTTATGTTGTTGTACATTTTTTTCCAAAATTCATAACTTCTTCCATAATTCGCAATAAAACAACATTTGATGAGGATAGATGTTTGGAGTGGCTAATTCCAAATTCACTACCAAAAATTCAAAATGGCGGCACCAAAATGGCTACAAAAATTTGAAACTGAAAAGGATTTTGAAGTCCTCTAATTTTGAACCTGATGTTAAAAATTAAAAACAAAAATCAAGATGGCAGAATCAAAATGGCGGCTAAACTTTTAAACTTGAACAGATTTCAACAAAAGAGATGGTGTCTGGGAGGAATTTAAAGTCCTCTAATTTTTATCCTGATGTCAAAAATTAAAATACAATATTCAAAATGGCCGAACCAAGATGGCAGACAATATTTCAGACCTGAATACATTTCAACAAAAATTCAAATATAAAACTTTAAATGGTGGAACCAAGATGTGTCGGTCAAGTATTTTAGGCTTTTGTACGAATTTTCACAAAAATTATATCTAGTAGCGTTTGAAATTGCTGATGCTACATACGAATCTAAAAATTAAAAATAGCAAATCCAAGATGATGACCTATAATTTCATAAGATTTCAATAAAAAGGGTAATAGTACAGGTATTTCTTTTTACTACATTATAAATAATAATTTTTATACAAAATGTAGAAGGTAATATAGCTATTTACATGTCAATTGTTTTATGACATTGATCAAAGTGATCATGCAAACATAATCCCCATAAAATCTGAGCATCAAACATTAATCTTTTCTGTTGCCCATTGTAGTGCAAACTCGACAACGTTTCTGTGAATGCTTTTACCTGTGCTAGGTATTTGCACCGATTGGTGCAATTTCTTTGACTAACGCTGTTGACTTGAACCGCTGGTTGATTGATCAATCAAATTCCAACCATCTAATTGTCAGTACCCTTCACTATATTTTTGAAGTATTTCTTCACAGCATTTTATAATAAAATTTTTAAACCTTTTTATCTTGCCGTTACCATTTTGATGAATTAAAAATTCATTAAAAAGCATCCGTGAAGCTACATGAATCCCAAACTTTTTGAACTGGTCCGATTTATCTACAGATCTCATCATATGATTATATGTTTCAATATGCTTTGGTTTGTAGAGAAATTATGATTTTCCATCCGCAACGAAACGAACTTTCTCACATAAGTCTGCTTCGTATTGAGATGTCAATACATAAACATCTCTCTTGTTGCTGTACTTTAGTAAAAGTTGATTTTCATTCCTTATAAATGTGGACAATCCTTTTAGAACTTGTTTGTCAACTAAATGTTTTGGTATTTCTCAATTCTTATAGTGCCTGTAATGTAGGTGTTGTGGTTTAATAAATATTCACTTAAACGAACCAACATGTACCAGTTGTCTAGAACAATATATCTTCCCTGGCTTAGCAAACGTTTTGCCAAATATACTACTATTTTTCCTGATAAGGACAATTCAACGCTATCGGAGAGAAGTGGCATTTCATATATGTTTGCCAATGTATAAAGAAAAATTTCATGTGTAGCCTTGAAACTTAGGATTACTTGGACACAAACAAAAAAGTTTTAGCCCAAATCGCGATCTCTTATCCTTTATATATTGTCAAAAATATTACCGATCCTTATACAACATCAGGCATTCATCGACGGCTAAATTTCTTCCTGGTTCTACTATAATCTGGCAAGCCTTCTGTAGTTTTGATGTATACTGAGCAAAGCGCTTAACTGGTCTTTTTTAATGACAAAATGTGGATTTGCAAAATGTAAAAATTTTAAAATACTTTGGAAACGATTTCGATTCATAATTATTGATTTGAATACGTCTAGTCTGCGACAAAAGATGTCCGAAAGTGAAGGTTATATTGAAAGTGCTCTGTCTGATTTATGTGCTTACTGCAATAAGAAAACAGTCAAAAAAGTTTACCAGTGCATTAAGTGCATACATCATGCAGTGAAAGAAAAGGTGTCGTTCTAGCTACTGAATCAGGTGATAAGTTTTATATGTGCTTAATATGTATGGAGAAGCATGAAAACAAAAGCATGGATTTGATAGATAGTCAACAATTAGGTATACCAACTTTGGGCATAACAGTTGGTCAGAGTTCAGCTTCATTATCAACAAGTGATAATTCTTCTTAATCTTCTTTGGGAATTAAACCACTCATATTTTTTAAATTGATCTTTATTTACGTTTCGATCCATGACATAGGATCGTTGTCAAAATAATAAAAACTTCAAGTTTGACGTTTATGACATAAATTGAAGGTTACTTTGATTTATTGATGTTTGAAATATTTGGTTTGAGTGTACTCAAACATCAATAAATCAAAGTAACCTTCAATTTATGTCATAAACGTCAAGCTTGAAGTTTTTATTATTTTGACAAGGATCCTAGGTCATGGATCGAAACGTAAATAAAGATCATTTTAACAAATATGAGTGGTTTAATTCCCAAAGAAGATTAAGAAGAATGCTAAACAAACCACAACAAACATACAGGGAGTATTTACAAGTGATAAGAACACAAATGCTCTTTGTAATGATATTTTAATATTTTTAAATAGCCAAGAGTTTGCTAATATTATGTGTTTCTGTAAAAAATGAAACGGCTGTATTAGAACAAAAAATTCTAGATTTAAAATCAAAAATAAACATTTTAAAGAGCTCAAATATAGATGAATGAGCTCTGCAAAAACAAGCTGATTTTATATTACCAAAATGTGAGAGGTCTAAATACAAAACTTTCAACTTTTTATAATTCTATATGTGCATCATACAAGGAATATGATGCTGTAGCTATTACAGAATCATGGCTTCCTGATTCAGTGTTGGATCAGAGATTGTGCCAAATAACATGATACTATATAAGAGCAGGAGTAGAGAGATGGCAAATGCCCAGAAAACAAGAGGTGGGGGGTATTACTTGCCATAAAAGAGGTGTATAAAAGTAGGCTGGTAGATATTAACTACAAGCAAGATCCTGACATAGATATACTCTGTGTTGATGTACAGTACAATAAGGTATCTCACTTATATGTACTAGTAATATATATCGCACCTAATTGTACCATAATAGCTAGAGAACATTTTTATATCTTTTTAGAAAATGCCGAATTTTTATATGGCAAGGAGTTTATAATTGTGGGAGACTTTAATATTCCATCTCTAAGTAACTACTACTTAGACAACACTTTACAGATAATTATATACAGCAATACATAAACCTGATGAATTTTTATGATATGGAGCAATTCAATCACATACGTAATCAGAACAATCGCATTTTAGATCTAGTAATGTCAAAATATAGATGTATGGTGCAGCACTATGCTTTTAGTCTGGTGAAAGAGGATCTTCATCATCCAACCCTACTAATAGAAATATCGGTAAAAGTGGATAGAACAAAAGAATTAACCTACATTGGTTATAAATACAATTTCAGCAAAACAAATTTTAGCGTATTGAATGCCGCAATCAAGGAAGTTAACTGGCATAGCTTGGAACTATGCACAGATGTAAATGATGCTGTAAACGAATTTTATACAAAAATATATGAAATATTTGACTTTTGTGTACCAGCAAGTAAAGCGACTAAAAAGTATCCAATGTGGTTCAATAGTGAAATAATAAGGGATATAAAAATGAAAGAAAAATTAAGACGGCAATTAAACAATACACATAAACCCGAAGTACACAAGCATTACTTGAAGTTGAGGGCAAAAATAAAGCTAGACATCGATGTAGCATACAAACAGTACTTATTACAGATTCAAAATAACATTAGGGATGATTACAAGTCATTTTGGAACTATATTAAAGCTAAAAAGGGATCAATTAGAATTCCTAATAGAATGTTTTATAATGAAAGTGAGTATTCTGCAGGCCAAAATATAGCAGATGCATTTGCTAAATATTTTGAATCAGTGTATGATTCAGAGAAACATACTTCAAGTAATGGCTTTGTAAATTTTGAAATGAATGCAAGACTGGTGACAATTAATTCTATAGAAGATTCTGAGATACTAGAAGCAGCAAGACAGTTAAAGGTAACTAAGGCTACTGGACCTGATAATGTACCTTCATATGTTCTGAAGGCACTAATAGATTACTTCTGCTATCCATTAAAACGATTTGCAATTTGAGTCTTAAAACCTGTACTTTTCCAGATCAATGGAAGCTAACAAAAGTTATACCAAATTTTAAAAAGGGGGATAAATTCAACATAAAAAATTATAGACCAATATCTATATTATCGGCACCAGCAAAAATTTTTGAAACAATAGTCTACAAGCGCATATACACGGAGGTATCACAAAAAATAACTACTTACCAACATGGATTTGTCAAGAAACGATCTACTTTAACAAACTTGAGTAACATAACACAGTACATTTCTAAAGAAATGGATATGGGGGGGCAAGTGGACGTTATCTACACTGATTTCACTAAGGCATTTGACAAGGTATCACATGAAATTTTACTAGAAGTCTTAAGCAAAGTGTATGGTTTTAGTGATAATGTAGTAAAGTTTTTCAAATCTTATTTAATAGAACGCAAACAAATAGTTGCTCTAAATGGATACCAGTCTCGATGTTATACAGCATCATCAGGTGTTCCGCAGGGCTCAAATCTGGGTCCATTGATGTTTTTATTATATATAAATAACTTGTCTTTTGTAATAAATTATGCTTCGTTTTTGTTATATGCGGATGACTTAAAAATATATATAACAATTGAAGATATGGAAAGCTGTAAATTGTTACAAATGGATCTTGATAACATAATTGATTGGAGTAAGAAATACAAGCTGTACTTGAGTATCGATAAATGTAAGATCTTAACATTTACTTGAAAATATAACCTATAGTATACAACTATAAAATTGATGGGAAGATATTGGATCATGTAAATGAATATCAGGATTTGGGAGTTCTATTTGATAGTAGATTGTCATTTAAAATGCACATCAATGTATTAACAAACAAAGCAAATAAAATGTATGGATTTATAATACGTAATACATGACAATTTACAAGTACGTCCTGCATTACGATATTATTTATAGTACTGGTTAGGACCATATTGGAATATGCATCTGTTATATGGAGTCCAGAGTATGAATGTCATAAATATTCTATAGAAAAAATACAAACGAGGTGCTTAAGATATCTATATTACAAAGACAATGGTCACTATGACTTAAGCATTACAAAAAAAGAACTATTAGCAAGCTACGATTTACAATCGCTTGAACTTAGACGCAAAATTGTGTCTGTTACTTATCTATGCAAGCTTTTAAATAACAGAGTAGATAACCCATATCTTCTATCACTAATTAATATTAATGCACAACCGTACCACACAAGAAGCACACTTACCTTCAGAGTGGATCAGATGCATTCAAATAATTATAAAAATGCACCCTTGAATGTTATGTGCACACTATACAACAGCATACAAAGTGAATTGGACATTTTTAATAGTAAACCAGAAATGATGAAGGAAAGACTAGATATTGTTCTAATATAATGACATATTTGTGCCAAGTGATAATGAGTTACATATTACTGTATACATTTTTCTTTTTGTTATTATTTTTCTTACTATATAATTGGGTCAATGACCTGTTGAGTTTGTAACTAAATAAATCTTTGTAAATCTTGTTAAGCTCCTAACTAGAAATGTGATCCTAACAAATACACAATCTGACATTGCAGCCAATACCGTCTCCAACTGTAATACTAGCAAAAAAGAGTCAGAAACTCGAACCACAAGAGTGTTGATGGTATTGATAGTAATAAGATAGATGATGCTTCCTCGAACGATAATCTATGCCTATTAAGAATCCTAATACAACATTATTTGCTAACGTCCTGAAAGAACCGAAAAGACCAAGAATAGCTAATAATCGTAATAAGTTAATAATAGGGCTTGCTCCACCTACTGCTGAATGTCGCGATTCAGAAGAATTTATAGGTTACCCAACGGCCACGTTACTCAATGCTACATATCACACGTGTCAACCCATCAGTTCATGTGCAGAAAGTAATAGACTATACATACTCTAAGTTAGGGGGTAACACTAACAATGAATCGTCTCCTTATATGAAGGTAGAAAAGTTAAATTCCAGGTATCCTAATAATTATAGTTCATTTAAGTTAACAATAAGCTCAGTGCATATGAAAACAGTATTGGATGCTGGTTTTTGGCCAAATGGTGTAGCGGTTCGCAAATTTTTAGAAAAAAAGCATAACACTGATAAGCAAGAACACAGTGTGTTGCATTCAGCTGGTGAACTATCTAAGCCTATGTCATAGCAATTAGCCGCTGGTATTGCCAGAAAGAAATCGTCTAATGTTACATACTGCTATTTCCAAAATGTGCGAGGACTCAGAACAAAAGTTCAATCCTTTTATGCTACTTCTTCAGAATGTGAATTTGATTTAATAGCATTAGCGGAGACATGGTTAT
The DNA here is from genome assembly GCA_036346225.1 of Platerodrilus igneus. Classification (NCBI taxonomy): domain Eukaryota; kingdom Metazoa; phylum Arthropoda; class Insecta; order Coleoptera; family Lycidae; genus Platerodrilus; species Platerodrilus igneus. The sequence continues at coordinate 430,220 of JARFIW010001004.1, forward strand.
TAACTGATATCTCAAATTCCGAATTATTTCCAGACCACTATATAGTAATGAATGACGATCGTAAATATGATGCTTTAGATACCACACGAGGAGGTGGGGTACTACTAGCCGTTAAAAATTCATATGTGGTCAAACCTCTTGATCTCACAAGAATTACAACTGCTGTGCCAATGATTGACATTGTAGGCTGTAAATGCTATAGTGAAGGAAATACCTTATATATTTTTGTGGTTTATGTCCCTCCAAATACAACCAGTGTTATCTTGGAACCTCTTGTTGAGTACATGGAGGAGTACGCTGAATTCCAGATACTTGTTATGGGGGACTTTAATGTTCCATTATACAATGATAACAGTAAAGTTGATGTGCGTATTAACATTCTTTTAAATTTTTTACATCTTACCAATGTCCGGCAACATAACAATATTGTAAATCACAATGGTAGACTACTTGACTTAGTATTTTCTAACATGAACTGTAAAATTTCGGAAGATGTGTGTTCATTGGTTAAGAAAGATAATTATCATCCACTACTTTGCATAAATATTGATAGTAAGTTACATTATAGTAATTTTCGCAAATGTGACAAAAAACGGTATAATTTTAAGAAAGCTGATTATCCAAACCTCTATAATGCTTTAACAGTTGCCGATTAGACTTTTTTAGAAAATTTTACTGATACTGAGGAGGCATGTTAAGGCATTTTATGCCAAACTGTATCAAGTCTTGGATTTATATGTTCCGATTCATCGCATTTTTAAACGTCATTACCCTATATGGTATAATTCTAATATTATCAGCCTCATCAGGGAGAAGCATAAGATGCGGAAAAAATTCAAAATCTACAAAAATTTAAAATGTTTATTAGAATTTAAAAAACTAAGAGTGCTATCTAAAGCTCACATCAAGACTGCATATACGAATTATATTGTCGAATCAGAAAGTATTATCCAGAAAGACCCAAAAGCTTTTTGGTCTTTTATACAACAGAAACAATATAGGTCTCGCATTCCTGCAGAAGTCACTTACAATGGTCAGAAGTACGATACCCCTCAGTTAATTGTTGAAGCCTTTAAAAACTTCTTCAGTGGTGTCTACTCAGCCAAGGTAGAAGATCATTCTCTGATTGGTATTAAATTGTTGTCAGATATTTACTTACATTGATCTCATGTTTCCACCTCTGAGATTGAAAGCTGTATGCGAAAATTAAAAAATAAATCCACTGCTGGTCTTGATCAAATACCTGCATTTCTCGTCAGGGATTGTGCATCTGTACTAGCCTACCCGTTAACCAGCATTATTAACTTATCATTACAAACTTCTACCTTTCCATGTGTTTGGAAGAATTCTCTTATATGTACGGTCTTAAAAACTGGTGAATCGAATTGTGTTGAGAACTATAGGCCAATTTTAATTCTTTCCAACTGTGTAAAAGTTCACGAAATGGTGCTATATAACAGAATATTTGATGTTGTGGAATGTCGGATTTCACCATATCAACATGTTTTTTTCCGGCAAGGTCTACCATGACTAATCTTTCATGTTTGACACAAACTATTTCTAATAGTCTGGATGCTCAAGGACAAGCAGATGTTTTTACTCAGACTTTTAGAAAGCATTTGACAAGATTGGCCATTTTATTTTACTGCATAAATTGGCCCTATTAGGTTTTGATGAGTCACTTATTGCATTATTCGCATCATATATGAGTGGTCGTGCTCAACATGTTATATATAACAGATTTAAGTCGTCTCCATTTTTAGCAACTTCCGGAGTTCCATAGGGCTCCAATTTGGGGCCACTTCTATTCATAATTTTCGTAAACGATATAGTAGATTAATTTTCATGTTATCATCTTCTATACGCTGATGATGTAAAACTTTATATGCACATAACTTCTTTTGATGATTGTCAAACTTTACAATTACAAATAAAAAGTTTACATAAGTGGTGTGTGAAAAACAAACTTAATCTAAATATATCTAAATGTTTTTTTCTTAATCTTCTTTGGGAATGAAACCACTCACAGTTTTTAAAATCTATTTTATTTACGTTTCGATCCATGACCTAGGATCGTTGTCAAAATAATAAAACTTCAAGTTTGACGTTTATGACATAAATTGAAAGTTACTTTGATTTATTGATGTTTGAAATATTTGGTTTGAGTACACTAAGCAAAAAACTGTGAGTGGTTTCATTCCCAAAGAAGATTAAGAAGAATGCTAAACAAACCACAACAAACATACAGGGAGTATTTATATCTAAATGTAATGTTGTATCCTATACCAGGAAGTTGCAGCCGATTCATTACAATTATCATGTTGGTAATAAAAGGATAACTAGACAAAAATCAATAAAAGATTTAGGAGTATTGTTTGACGTTTCACTTTCATTCACAGGTCACATAAATAATGCTGTAAATTCTTCTCTCAAAATATTAGGTTTCATAATAAGAAACTCCAAATCATTTTTGAAACCCCAAAGTTTAATTTTGTTGTATCAAGCACTAGTTCGTCCTAAACTTGAATATTGTTGTCTAATATGGTCTCCAATATATAAATATCAAAAGTTATTGTTAGAGTCAGTTCAGTGCAAATTTCTTAAATATTTATTTTTAAAAACAGAGAGATATTATCCAGAAAGAGGCTACAGTCAACTTCTACTACTAAATAAATACAGTTTCCTGTCATTGAGTCACGAGAGCAATAATCGAAATTGTGATTTTTATAAAATTGCTTTATAATAAGATTGATAGCATGGATCTGTTATCTTATTTAGAGTTTCATGTTCCAGGATATAATACCCGTCGACAGCAACTATTTAGCCTACCTATGAATCGAACAAATTTACTATCCAGGTCACCGATTTATGCTATGTGTTCACGATATTATTCAATATGTAGTTATTGCGATATTAATTATGATAGTCTAAAGGACATTGTGCGTACTGCTATCATACATTTATAACTTGCTGCGATATATTTATATATTCACATTTATGTTTATGTATGTGTGTGTGTGTGTGTGTGTGTTGTATATATATATATATATATATATATATATATATATATATATATGTATGTATGTATAAAGTGTGTCCCAAAAGTTGTATACAAATGGAGAAAAAGTTTATCTAACATTTCACAAAAAAAAAATTCTTGATAAAAAGCTCTGCATGACTTCTAGATCCATAATTCAGTACAAAATTTTTAAAACATTGACTGGAATACAGGGAGAATCAAAATCATGTTTTGGAGTGATAGTAAAATACGCTCAAATTGTATTGGAGAGCAAAATGTTCATTGAAATTTTTATTAAATAGCAATAAATTATGCCCACTTTGTAAATAAAAATTAAAAGATATTCAATAAACACATGAGCAATTGTTAAATTAATGCGCAGTACGAAACATCGTAAGATCCTGTTCATAATAAGCGCCTGATTTTATGTTACTCATCCTTTTTATACACGTTCTTGATAGAGTGCTTTGGAATATCTAAGAACTGTCAACAATTGTCAAATGTTACATAGGTGTGTGTTTGCAATAATTAGAAATGCCAGTAAAATTGAGTATTAAAGATAAGATTGAAATTGTTCTCACTGTTGGAGAAAATTAAAAACTTGTAGGGAGGAAGCAGAAATCTTTAATAATCGACACCCCGATAAAATAATACATTTCACAACGGTCAGATATGTAATAAATAATTTCACGAGTTCTGGAAGTGGTGAAAATAAATTTAGGAGGAAACATCGGGCATGGGTTCGAAATGAAGAAATTGAAACTGCTGTGATGCTAGGGGTTGTAGAAAATCCAAAATATTCACTTCAAAGAAGGTCCAATTTATTGAATGTAAGTATAAATTCAGTTGCACGAATTTTAAAGTCAAATAAATTTAAACCATACAAACCCCAATTTACCCATACTCTCAATGAAGGAGATATTGTACGAAGGTTTGAATTTTGTGCTCGTATGCAAGGAGAATTGGAAGATAACAGATTTATGACACAAGTAGTGTTCTCTGACGAAGCAATGTTTACATCTAATGGTATAGTAAGTTCACAAAATTGTCTATGGTGGAGCGATGTTAATCCCAATTTCCATGTCCAAACCAGAGATCAATATTCATTTAAAACTAATGTATGGTGTGGCATTTACAAAGACAGAAGTGTTGGGCCATTCTTTTTTCGAAATAACATGAATGGAGACAAATACCTACAATTTTTCAGTTGTCAGACTTTCTTGATGAACTACCGCTAGATGAACGAGGAAAAATATGGTACCAACAGGATGGAGCACCATGTCACTGTAAGAGAACTATTAGGGATTTTTTCGTCCACACTTTTAATGGTAAGGACATGGAGTTTCTTTGACCACCAAGGTCGCCGGGCATAACCCCTCTAGATTTCTTTTTGTGGGGCTACTTAAAAGTATATATCTTCAGAGGCCATTTCAAGATGTTGATCATCTTAAAAGAATCATTAAAGATGCATGTGAAGCTATAACTCCAGATGTGGTTAGAAATGTCATAAATGAATTTAATCAACGTACAATCACCTGTTTAGAAAGGAACAGTGGATACGTCGAAGTTCCGTAGTATTTAAGTAATTTTACATATTCTCAATAGAATTTATTAGTTGTGATTATTCATTGTTGATAAATTGATAGGAGGTTATCAATTGTTTATCATGTCTTATTCCTTTATTTAATAAATAATCTAATTAATAATATCTTGTAATTTTTTTCTGGGAAAATCACAAATCTACAAAGTGAGCATAATTTATTGCTATTTAATAAAAATTCAATGAACATTTTGCTCTCCAATACAATTTGAGCGTATTTTACTATCACTCCAAATCATTATTTTGATTTTCCCTGTATTCCAGCCAATGTTTTAAAAATTTTGTACTTAATTATGGATCTACAAGTCATGCAGAGCTTTTTATCAAGAATTTTTTTTGTGAAATGGAAGATAAACTTTTTCTCCATTTGTATAAAACTTTTTGGGACACACTGTATATGTATGTATGTGTATATGTTAATATGTATGTGTATAAGTTAGTTTGTATTGTTGGTCCTATCTTCAATAATTGGGTATACAACCTGTAGAAGATGTAAATAAATAAATAAATAAATAAAAAATATTGCTCAAGCAGTAAGCAGTGATTTCTGGTAGTTGTACTAGTCCCATTAGAAAAACAAATGGAAAGAACACATACATTTCGTCACTGTTTACAGACCGCCAAATTATACCGTTTACATTCGTAGTGCTGTAACTTATGCCTTCAAAATACATATCAGCATGGGCATTTGTCCAATTGCACAAATCCTTTATGATGTTTCCAAAGAAAAGTTCGAAACATGTACATGGATTCTGCATATCAGCTAACTCAACAGCGGGATGTACACAATAATCACTTCTGAAATCTTTTAGGAGATGGAATCTTTCGTCAGAAAACGGGTCAGAAATATACTGCCACCCACTGATTGTACGGGGTTCAGGTTCGTCGTCGGAAACTTCTTCTCACTCAGACTCCCGGGAACATAACTTTCATCATCACTTCCAACATAATCATTTTCATAGTATACTTTCATTGTGCAAAATACAACAATAACAAATAATAGTATGTATAAAACTGAATAGTAATTATTTTATAACCACAGAAATTAAAACGTGTTAAAAAATAATGTGCACTAGAACATATCATAAAATCAGTTCATTACCTACCAAACAGAATATTGCAACCCTACATATACACTAGTTTCCTACCTACCGCACTTTATCCTAGTATAATTATTGGTGAAATGCATCAACAACTACAACGTTCAAGAGAAGGGGAACTATAATACCAGGCAAAATGGAAAGATGAAAGAATTCTTAAAGTGATGACGTACGCAGTGTACATCCTAGTCATCGGCCTCCGATTACCAAGGACGTACACTGCGTACGTCCTGGGGCTCAAGAGGTTAATTATAGACCTCTAGGATTGATTTGTTTATCTTGTGAAAAATTAGAATTGTCTATAATGTCATTTGTGTCAAAATGCGTATTTGAGGTTTACCAAATGACCAGTTTAATTACTTTGCGTAACATTGATGGTTTATACCAAGAAGTTCAATGTTATCTTAGTTATAATGTAACATGAAATAAATTATCAACAGACAGACTCAAGCAAATTGATCTAACATTGGTATGTTATACTTGGTTAGAAACGTTTTGACACAATGCAGTATGTCAACTTGTGCATTGTCCTTTAAAGAACTCGTGAATGTTTGCCCACAATTTAGGTCTTTTTTTCTGATTTTCTCACAAACTTCAGCAAGAACTTCAAGATAGTACTGTTGATTAAAAATTCGACCTTCAGGAACTGTGATTACTGATTTTTTCTATGTTTCTGTCTGTTTTTCATGTGAAAGGGCATCCAGGATATACACCAGCTTTGTCTTTGTGGCTATCTTGAAAACGCTTAGACCATTCAAAATCTACGCACATGATAAACATTTATTGTCACATATTTTGTTTATAAAAGATAAGTTCTGATAATGGTTTTTTCAAATTTTCTATAACTGTTCGTTCCTTTATTTGTAGCAGTGTAAAATCCTGCTAATATCATTATAGGTAGGCAATCCTAATTATGTAGCGTATCATCTATGGTGGTATACAGTTCTATTGCGGGTAGATCAAGTTAGAACGGAGTAGGGATTCGAGATCCGACGGCGATACTCGAGGTCGTCTCGGTTTTCTGGTTCTTTTTGATTTGAACTTGCAAGCATGATGGTGATTCGAGAGATCGGTTTCTTAGGAAGAATTTTTGCAAAGAAGTGAGTTCGGTTTAAAAAGTGTTAACTTAACGAAACTTACAGCAGGCTAGTGGTAGGTGAGATTTCTTTTAAATAAAATTTTGCTAATGAAGTATTACAAATTTTTAGCTGTCAGTTACGGCTGAAAGAAATAACTGTAATTATTTTTAAAAAAAATTAGATGGCTAATGGTACCGTCTTGAACGTAAGAGGTTTCCCAGTTATCTAAGGGCGTTGGCATAAATTTGGATTTGAGTAAAAGGAAATTCATAGGAAGCTGTACCGTCGAATTTAAACAAATATCAGATGAAGAATCTACAAGTGCGAGTTTTGAGAGCAAATGTTGCTGATACTTCATAATTCCATGGTCATTGCAAGGGTCAAGTCGAGTCAAGGACGCAGCTGGCGTTTATGTTTGGCTGATTGCATCCAGATGATAGTGGTTTGCCTACAAATCATGTAATTAGGTATTTATGACCTTCTTATCTGATCGGGCTTGGAACATAATTTATCTAAACAAAAGTGTAAACTAAAATAATCTTTATCGGTATTTTACCCTATGATTTGGTTGTAAACATTCCTGGAAGTTCTAAATTAATTCTATTATAAAATTGTTAGTAAGTTACCTGATGCCTGGTAGATAATTTTAATACCGGTATCAGGCTACATTTGCTTGAAATTAAATTTGAACTATAATGACCGTTATTTAAATTGAATTTCACTTTGAAAATATAGCAACTTTAAATAAAGTGCTTTGTATAAATATTTTGTATTAGCAAACAGTGTAACACTGATGGGGTTATGAGCTCAGACACTTATCGGCGCATTTAAATTAATTGTAAATAATTTAACGTAATTTAATTTTTTCAATAATTGTATATAAAATTTTGACTTATGAAAGTTTAAGTCAGTTGTATATAGTTTTGCTGCTTGAATATTTCTTAAGGAATTAATGCGAATATTGCTTATTTGTACATACCTCTTCTTGTACATATATTACGAAAACATTAGAAATACTTTGCATTCCAATTGTTTATTTATTGAACTGGTGTGTTTGTGACTTAGTGCATTCAATGGTAAACTACTGTGTTAAGCTATACAGGTCATCCCACCCCTGAAGAAGTTATTAGACGTTTTATGCTTTTAAATTATTATAGCTTAGGCTATGTTTTTGTAAGCAAAATTAGTGTTTTGTTTAGATTCTGCCCATACTTAGGGAGACGGAGTTTGTAGCCAGTGTAGCAGTCCCGAGGTATTAGATATATTTTTTTTGCTCCCTTACAGATAGGTGTACTAAGGAGTAGACATATTACAACACATCATTTTTCTAGCAAAACTAAAAAATAAATCTTACACAAACAATGGTCACGACCAATCTAAGACATCTACAAGTACAGACGGGATGGCAATTGAAAGAGAATGGTTTAAGCTATACAGCTGTCGGTGATATGACTTTGGCACATGCATAATTAGTCTGTAGGTAGCATCAATTTCGTCACTTGATAGACACACCTTGTATGTTATTTCTTGGTACATTTGAAATGCAACATGTTATATCCGAAAAAAGAACAAAATGAACGAAATATATATTAATACGTATGCACTAACTTAATCTTACAAACATTTGAAAATACGCATAAAATCCAAACAAACATTTTATACAAACATTGGTGTTATCAACATCTTATAAACATTATGTGCATTCATTTTTAATACATATAGTTTCTTTTGTTTTTAGAATAAAAAGTTGTCACAACCCACGGATTATGTGGCATCAAGTATAGCTAGTAAAAGACCTAATCTTACAGTAATACCAGTACATACTGTACAAAGTATTAGTACATCGCTTCCATCAAAATCACTTGTAACATCTGCTGGAAAAACCTTACAAGAAAAGTTAGCAGATAAACAGAAGCAGTTAAATAAGAATATGTCGCTGGATAGAAAAGGTAATGAAAAAGGTAAACGTCGTGTAGTGGCATCCTCTCAGCCTAGTAGTAGTTCGCATGTTAAACTACCAACATTTCCTTTGGAATCTGGAGTATCTATTAGTCAGGTAAAAATTTCTTGCAGTGTGTATATTGTTTCTCACATTTGGATGTTCGTAATGTAAGCATATAATCATCATTCTGTCTCATCAAGTTAGAGTGTCATTATAATCAAAAACATATTTAATAGGTTTACCATATTTTATGTTATACTCATACAGAGTTGTAATAAATGTTCTATAGTTGTTGATTTTCAACTATCTGGCAGTAGTTTACTAAAAACACATCCTATTCATTCTCATTTTTCTAAGCATTTCAAATTATTGTCATACTAAGATTTTTTTGCACTCTTTTTCCAAAATAATCTGTTTCATCAAACATACAACCTGATATTTAATATACGACTTTTTTTATAAGTTTTTATAACTTTAATTGGGGTTCAAGTATGTTTTTTTTTAATTAAAACTTACAAGTTACTTCTTTCTTATGCTCGTACCTATGTCTTGTCAAGACTGAATGAAACTGTGAATACTAAATGGTGTATGGTGTTTGCAAAGCTAGCGACGATATGTTTTTGGTATCAAACGAGAAATTTCATTATTTGAAAGTATTATAATATTCCTTTGAAACATTTATAATCATGTTTCATTTTAATGATTTTGGTATTAGTAAATTCAAACAAAGGGTTATGTTATTTCCTTTAAAAAATATAATTTTTAGGTTACGTGTATTTTTGATTTAAGAAACAATTTCTGTATCTTATATTGTTCCTACTCTAAGGTTGTTAAATTCATTATGACGAAGATTAAAGGTTAGAAATGATATCAACAAAGTAACTTTGTATTCTAAAATTATTGCAGTTTTCTATTCATTTGTTTTGATTAATAATGTATCAGGCTGGCACCTACGACCTTTTATTGTCTGAGTACGAAGACTTTTATACGAAAATTTGTGCTGAGTCAAAAAATGAAAAGTCTCTTTGAGTCTAGGAAACAGTTTCATGTAAGATAACATTACATATAATAGATAGAGAAAATGACACAAAGTAATTTCAAATTACAGTTTTAATTCTCCTGTCCGAATTTTACCAAAGATATCTTTAATTGTTTTATGGAGGGAAGAACTTTTTTAAATAGAGGACTTTATTTTTAACATCAAACGAAATAATGTGTAATCTAAGTATGTTACTCATTGAAGTTTACATAATACCTTACCTAGTGAGATATTTTTGATTTTAGGGACACCCTTGTTCCCATTAAATTAACAACTTTATGTTGCACAAAAGCATGTTGATTCAGAATAATTTTCCTTCCAAAATCCTGTGAAGGTATGATTAAAAGGAAATACGTTCAGGAGGTAAAGGCTTTTAGTGCTGTCTAAGTTATCTACAGTCAAAAATCATTCATCGGTTATTTATGATTAAAATTTCTGAAACTATAATCTACAGCAACTGTGAATATTTTTAATTAAGAGCACGAAATTTATAAATGTGCCCACAATAATTTCTTGTTATTAAGTTAAGAATTTAGATAGTAATTTTGTTTGCCAAAAAGGTTTTTTATTAAGTTAAGTAATTTTTGATATATTTTAGTTTTTAATTTTTTATTAAGAATATCTATCATGTACGTGTAATGAAAACAATTGTGTAATAGAGTAAAAACCTTTATATATATATATATATATATATATATATATATATATATATATATATATATATATATATTACTGTTTACACAACTAGTGTGAAGGTAATAGTTCCAGTTTTCTTGTAATAAATTATTTTGCAATTAATAAGTAACTGTAGGTTATGGTTTCAGAAATTTTAATCATATATACCTGATGAGTGATTTTTGACTGTAGATACAGGGTGTTTACTGTCACGAAAAAGACACAAATTTCGTTTTGCGGTAACTAAAGTAATGAAAAGTCACTAAACTTATATCTTAGTCACAAATTTTTTCTTCATTGTTTGATTATTGTATGTATTTCCACAAATACGTCATAAAATTTTATAGCCATACTTCAGATGTTGCAGCAAGTAAATGTTAAAGAACAAAAAATTCCTTCATCGCATCGAAAGCAGCCTGTCTCTTTTCATTAAACATTTATTCGGTTGGGTTATATAAACCCTGCGGTTTTTGTTTGATGCCTTGAATCTACTAATCGCGGCTTATCAATGGTTGAGCAGTTTTGTGTGTATATTTCTGACATGATTTTTTATTATTATATGCGGCCGTAATAAATATCTGCAATTGAAATCAACCCCAGACACTGTGGCCGTGGCGCCAATGACCTTTATTGTAATAGGGAATTGGAATGTTGGGTAGCTAGCAGCCGGACGACCGCATTTAAAGAATATTACTGCAAGTCAGTCGTAAATAAAACCTTATGAAATGTTTCGTTTTGATTATTTGTAATGCGACAAGATTTTACGTTTTTAAGTTTACATAGTGCGTATGTACTTAAAGTGAAAACTTTTTTGTAAAAATGCCTGGAAAGTGTTCGTTTTCTGAACTTTGGCTGACAAATCCGATTTTTAAAAGCTGGTTACAACCAGTACCTGGAAATGTTGATGTTGCTGTTTGTGGCTACTGCAAAATAAAATTTTGATATTTTAAAAGCTGGAATATATAAAGTAAAACTTCATTCCAAGGGACTAAAGCATTCTAAAATAGCTAATCCAATACTCGATATGAAGCAACCAACTATTGAGAATAATTTAGTTAGAAATACTCCAGTCTCAGACTCTCTACAAAATGACATTTCAGCTGCAAAAGTGTATTCTGAAGAAGCTGATTGTGAAAATAAAAATATTGCTTCATACATGATCCGTAACGAGATTACTAAAGCTGAAATATTATGGACTATGCACAAGATGGTATGTAATTCTTCGTCAAGAGTTCATAAGGATGCTACTGAACTTGTTCCAATCATGTTCCCAGATTCTTTAATAGCGAAAAACATACAGTTACACAAAGACAAAATATGTTATATAGCCACTTTTGACTTGGGTCCGTTTTTCCAAAACGAACTTTTAAATAAAATTAAAGATTGTATTTTTTTGTGTATAAATTTTGACGAAAGCCTGAATAAAACTATGCAAAAATGCCAAATGGACATTCTTGTCAGATACTGGGATGATGAAGATAATATGGTTAAAACAAATTATTTATCTTCGTGTTTTCTTGAAAAAACCACTGCCATTGATCTTTGAAATGATTTTTTAAATACCCTGAGTTCTCTTAATACACCCATTAAAAAAATTTGTAACATCAGCATGGCTGGACCTAATGTGAATCTGAAGATGCTTTGGCAACTAAAAGAACACATTCGAATTTCTGGTAGTGATGATGACCCCGTAATGTTTGATCTTGGTACGTGTGGGCTGCACATTGTTCATAGAGCGTATAAAACAGCACACAATGGCACTAGTTGGTTTATCCATGAATGAGTGCTCTGTATAAAAAATTCTTTTCTCCATAAAATAATTCAAGATATTTTTGGTAAATTTGGGCAAATTAATTAAGACTGCAATTTGAAATTACTTTGTATTATTTTCTTTATCTAATATATGTAATGTTACTTTATTTGACAACTTTTTCTAGGCTCAAAGGAAGAGGCTTTCAATTTTCATTATTCAGTACAAATTTTTATGTGAGAGTCTTCGTGTCGATTTGATGAGTTAATCGGCACGAGTTTGATACATTATTAATCAAAACAAATGGATCGGAGAACTAATAATTTTAGAATACAAAATTACATTGCTGATATCATTTCTAACCTTTACAATTGCCATAATGAATTTAAGAAACTTAGAGTATGAAAAATATAAAATACAACAATAATTCCTTCTTAGATCAAAAATGTAGTAACCTAAAAGTATATTTCTTAAAGGAAATTGCCTAATCCTATTAGTGGGATTTACTAATACAAAAACTAACATGAAATATGATTATAAACATTTCATATTTAATTCAGGTTTGTATCTACTCTAGGCGTATATGTTATAGGAAAGCTCTTTAGATTAATTAGAATTCTTTTTTCATGGCTAGCCGCATAAGTCTAGATTTATTTTGTGTTTAAATATTTTAGGAGCTCTAAAAGCTTGAATTTGGAGTGCATTTAATGTATGCCATTGTATAATTAGCAACATTTTTCAATATGTAGAAATAGCACCTGCAGACTGAAAAGTGTTTTCTAAAATAGGATAGTTTTAAAGTGCTTAACTATCAACTAAATGTGTATCATGTTGTTGAATGAAATTAAGATTAGCGTGTGCTCCTCCTGATTATAGAAGGGAATTTGGTCCCTTTAGTATACGTTAGTATTACTCAGAGATAATATTTTTGTTATATTTAGACATTTTTGCAAGGCAAACCCATTGTGACAATTTTTGGACTCTACTTTTAGATTCTAATACTTGTCTGCAAATTTTTTTTTTAAGATTAGATGTAGGATATTATTTGCTAGAGAATAGCCGAAAGATTGTTTGTTAAATAATATTTTATGTTGTTATAAGTTAGAGGTCTGATTCTAATGGCTTTATTTAACTTGTATTAATGAAAATAATTAGGATAACACTTTTATTAACCACTTCAGACCACAGCATCTTTTATTGACATCTCAATGTTCGGCATATTCAGTCTACAGTATTTTCATTAACGCCCAACATGGAGCTTACTTAGAATTAGCTATACATCACAGCATCTTCATCATCATCATTAGGGCTTCAGTTCTGGAATTGGTTAGACGTGTAGCCTCATTGTTTCCTAGTTTGAACTTACCTACATATTTCCGTGAAATTTGCACAGTTTGTATGTATCACTATCTGCATGCAATAGTCTGATCTAGGTCTATATCTATCTCTTTTTTTTCCTATCTCTGCTTGCAATATATCCTGTATTGATCCCCAAAAATGCTTTAGAACGTATCGTGCCCTTTTATTACTCCTATTCTTTTGAGCATTTGTTGAATTAATAGTTTTTCCAATATATCCTTTCGCACAATCAACATTAGTTGAAAATATTTCAAAACCAATACCTGTAGTTTATAATAGTCATCAGATTTAAGTGCACTTATTTTTTTTTCGTCATTAGGTTTTCCGTCTTGAAACTGGTTGGACGCGTACCTCCATTGATTTCTATTCTTAGCTAGCCTACACAGTTCTTGAAATTCTCACAACAGCCTATATAGAGCTCTGTTTCCCTTCTATTGTTTTCTAATTACATGCCCTATTTCATCGAGATTCAGTGGTATGTGAAGGGATTGAGTGTTAAATTGACATATAATGATTTACACTCTTCTTTGATACCTAAATTGTCGTGTATATTTTATATCTGATCACAGGTTTAACTAAAAATATAAACACTGATGGATTTTTATATAATACACAAAAACTTTAAGCTATTTATAATGAGGTTAGTTATAAATATTATTCGATATGAATTATAAATAAGATGAAATTGTAGTTTAGACTTTTATGCAAAGCCCAAATGATTAGATTGGATAGAATTCACACCTGTAACCACTCTATTTGCACTTAGATATTAATTGAGTCCACCAAGACTGGTTGAAATAATGGATAAATTTAACTTGTGTATGCAATCATATATCAGGATCACATTTTACACTATATTTTAAAATGGAGAACATTCACTAAAACTTTCCGATATAAAACATATTACTTAGTAAAAACTCTAATTGGAGGAAAAATCATTTTGACCGAATATGAAAATATCCCACAAATGTATTTATCTTCCATTAAAATGTGTTAAGTTTTCACTTATAGATATTAGGATTGTCATCTGTGGAGATGTGGCAGGTAAATGAGTTCAATAGCCCCATGATTTTTACTCACTGACGTCACTGTTTCACTAAGAGCATTCTACAAATTGCATTTCTACCTTATTACAGATAGCATATTTCTAATTTTACACAAACGAAACTAATCGTTTCTTAAAAAGGAATCATTTGCCGTACAATCAACTTATGGTTTCATTCTCACACACGAAACTACAAACGATAATGGAAAAAATCCAATTAATGTCTGATTCCGTACTTCAACTAGCCATACCGTTCTGAAATAACACAAAAAAATATTTCAAGTTCAAGGACTTATAAATGATGTGTAGGAGGGTTGCCTTAATTTTTGCATGAAATTATAGAAATTTAACATATCGATTAATAATGCCATGTAAAGATAAGTGAAGGGAAAATAACCTTGCAGGAAATATGTACATATCTTGTAATATCTTCAAAAAGAAATATTACTGATAATCGAATACCACATTTAAATGATACGTCAAAATAAAATAGATGGAAGCACTTTTAAATTATAATTGCATATCCTAACAAAATTCTACAGGGTGATGAATAAGTAATCGTTTAACTTGAAAAGCCGGTTGAAATGGTTAATGAATACTCGAATGATCATGAAACAAAAATAAGAAATGTGAAATATAATTATGAAAGAACGAAAACATTCAAGTGCAGAAGCTGTACACGTAACAGTGTTACCTATATTCCGATAATATTTTTCGCTCTATGTTTTATTTCTGTATTTTGTCTATATTGCTTATATGTAGAGTTGCTGAATAAATTATTCATTCTTTCATCCAATTCATCATCCCTTTCAATAAATTAACTGCATAGTATTGATAATAGTAACAATATTAATAACAATCACTAGTTTATAGAAACGCAGTGACATAATTAACTTGGTAATACGGTATAGTTTAAGAGTGTTTTGTGTAACATGAATTTTTCTTTACGAGAAGAGAAAGTAATTGATTTTTTCTGCCTAGATACCATCAACGAAACGCAATCAGTCATCAGATCGACTGGCATCCCAAGATTCTGGAAGTAAGGTTTTACAGAAATCTAGTCTGCCAAGTGTTAGTGTATCAGCTCGTCCGGCTGTGACAAACACACATAAATCAACGAATAAACCAATCCACGAGTTTTCTAATGATGATGTTATTATTATTGATTAAATTTTTCTTTATATTATTAAGTTATTGAAGTATTTCAAGAAAAATATTTAATATTTTTAGTGGTAGTAAATAAACACAGACCTTATTTATGTATTGTATTGTATTGTATTTATTTGAACCCATATATACATGGTAGTGGCAGAGACAAGCAATATAACATATAGTGTACGACAGTGTTAAGTCTTAAAATAATTACAATAAAATATATTATAGTCATAACCAATAATAATGATTAACAAAGTATCTGTCATAATAGGTCTACTTGACAG
Organism: Platerodrilus igneus; assembly: GCA_036346225.1. NCBI lineage: Eukaryota > Metazoa > Arthropoda > Insecta > Coleoptera > Lycidae > Platerodrilus > Platerodrilus igneus. Next base: position 446,267 of record JARFIW010001004.1, read on the forward strand.
ACTCATCAGCCAAAAACTCCTCCACCGTGTAATAACACCAGTCACGCAGCAAGGCTATTAGCGACAATTTAAAATTATGAGTACTCTTATAGTTTTTAATGCTGTCAGGAAGTTTATTATAGAGAGTTGGTGCCATAAAAAGTATTGATTTATAAACCTGGGTTGAAGTAGGTGTAATTTTGTAGATATCTCTTGAATTTCTTGTAATGTGTGATGAATTAGTATTGGCACTATTATATTTAAGAGTGTTTTTACGGAAGAGCAGCAGCGTATCCAAAATGAATTGGGAAGAATATGTGAGAACTTTCAATCGTTTAAAGAGCGGCCTGCAGTGTTCGTCTCTTGGTTTATGGCAAATAATACGGATAGCCTGTTTTTGCAATTTGAAGATGATAAACTTCTTTTCTAGCGTGGTATATCCCCAAAAGGGTATACCATACCGCAGCCTGGATTCAAACAAGGCATAATACACTTTAAGGGCAGAGTCAACTACTAGTTCCGTGGATATAGTTCTCAGTACATAACACACTTATGCTAAGTTAACGGCAAGTAACGATATATGATCTGAATAAGTTAAGCCATGGTCGATAGTTAAATCCAAGAATTTAAGTATTAGGTTTTGTGAGAATGTCCATGTCTTTGCTTATAAAAAAGCAAACTATGATGAACTTAACAGTATGTATAAGTCAATTGATTGGTCAGTTTTAGACAACTTTCAGAGTATTGATGAAGCCATAAATTTCTTCTATTCAACTGTTTATGAAGGTATTAATAAATTTGTTCCCATATTAAAAAGAAAGTCTGGAAAATATCCGTGTTGGTATAGTGATTCTTTAATTAAACTCATTCAATTAAAAAATAAACTATATAATAGGTATCAGCACTCTAGATTGGAAACGGACTATGTTAGATATTCCACGGCTCGTAAGGAATCAAAACGTTTGATTGACTTTTGTTATTTAAAATTCATCTGTAATAGTGAGCTAATGATTTCCGCCAACACAAAACATTTTTGGTCTTTCATTAAGTCATTAAAGAGAGATTCGGGCATTCCAAAACGAATGTCATACAATGACAAAATTCTAAGTGATGCTCGTAGTTTTGCCAATGCTTTTGCCTCAATGTTTGAATCTTGCTATGTTAATCACTTGAATGATCCTCCCTCTTCTAGCAAATGTTCATATTCTTACAATAGCACTACTCTTGTTTCACATATCTTTACTGAAGATGAAGTAAAAAGAAAAATTCATGCCTTAGATTCATTTAAGTGTGCGGGATCTGATGGCATTCCTTCCTTATTCCTACACCAATGCTGTGATAGTCTATCGCAAGCTTTAGCGATTCTTTTTAATAAAAGCTTTAGTAGTGGAACATTTCCCCTAGCTTGGAAAAGGTCATTTTTAATCCCAGTATTTAAATTGGGTGACCGTTCTAAAATCGAGAATTATCGTGGCATATCAATTTTATCCTCTATTGCTAAGCTGTTTGAGTCCATCATATGCGATGAGTTATTCAGTGTATTTAAAATTGTATTGCTATTGAACAGCATGGCTTCTTTAAAGGCCGCTCCACTGTCACTAACCTTGCCATGTATCACAATTATCTTATAAAGAGCTTGGAAAGTGGATTACAAGTTGATACAGTATACGCCGATGTTTCGAAAGCTTTCGACGGTGTTTGTCACACGTTACTCATTGATAAACTTCGTTTTCTTGGTATTACAGGTTCGTATTTGAAATGGATATATTCCTACTTAGTGAATCGCTCCCAATGTGTGAAAATTGCAGGCATAACATCCAGAAGCATCAGTGTTTCGTCAGGTGTGCCTCAAGGGTCACACCTTGGCCCAATTCTTTTTATTCTCTTTATTAATGACGTTGTTTCTGCATTTAAAAATACGAAATGCTTACTATATGCCGACGACTTAAAGTTTTTGGGTGTATTAGTTCTATACATGACTGTCTTAAAGTACAAAAGATATTGACAATCTAGTAATCTACTTGGCTCATAATAAACTCAAAGTAAATATTGGGAAGTGCAAAATTATGAGGTTCACTAAATGTAAAGACTTGATTTTGTTTGATTACTGCATTGGATGTTCTAAACTCGAAACTGTGGTAACTATCTGTGATTTAGGGGTTGTTTTTGATGTTGGTTTAAATTTTATTAATCATATTAATTCAGTTGTCTCTAAAGCATTTAGGATGTTGGGATTTATTAAAAGAAATTGTATACACATCAACGATGTCCAAGCTTTGAAATCATTATACAATTCTTTAGTTCGTAGTATTTTAGAATACAATTGCATCATTTGGTCACCTTATTATGCCACTCACATCCAGAAAATTGAGCGTGTACAAATCAAGTTCATTAATTTCATTCTCTGGAAGCTTAGATATCCGTATGCCGAAAGTTCACATGACATTCGCGTCGATTGGTCGGTTATCAATCACTGCTAGCTCGACGTACTGCAGCGTTTATAATATTTCTTTATAAATTGCTACATGACATAGTTGACTGTCCGGAATTACTAAGCATGCTGCAGTTTCGGATACCAGTTAAAGTCACCAGGAGTAATGATTTATTCTACATCGGTAGTCATCGTACTAACTATGGGGCTAGTGCATTTAGTGATAAGTTAATGGGAGTTTACAATGCTTCTATACCATCCAATATCGATATTTTCAATGTCACGTGTAAATATTTGAAGACATCTTTATCCATTTTGTAAAGTGTTAACTATGTTGCTCATTTCTTCATGTATATTATTACTATTTGGGTATTACCTGTAAGTAATTAATTTATATAAATAAATAAATAAATATTTAGTGATAAATTGTCTAATACACTTGTAGTTTCAGAGGTGACTTGAGGTTTGAAAATCATACAGCAAGTTTTTTTAGTGTTTATAGAGAATTTGTTTAATTTGAACCAATTTTAAGTAGAAACAAGATCCAACGAAATGCAATCGTGAAGTATAGGAGCAGAAGAAGAGTCCCAATACAAAGTAATATGATCGGCAAATAGTGTACATGAAGCATATTTAACAGATGTCAAGTCATTAATATAAAGTAAAAATAATAAGGGTCCCAAAACAGAACCTTGGGGAACTCCTAAATTTACACGTACCATATTTGATACAATTGTTTTATGTTGACTAGAGAGTTTAACGGATTGAGTTCTGTTCTCTAAGTAAGATTTAAGCCATGAATTTACCACCTCTTTAATACCATAATGGTCAAGTTTATTTAAAAGATGCTATGATGCACGCAATCAAAAGCTTTACTAATGTCTACAAATACAGAAGCAGATGCAGACTTGCTTCTATTCAACGTTGTATAGAGTAGTTCGATTTAGTTAAATGGCACCATATTCCAAAATAAAAACCTAAATAATAATGTATTGCTGTGTTATCGAATATACACCACTGCTGCAGGTTACATAACTTTTCAACATGCTGAAATTGCTTTGAAAATGGTGGATGAAAATCTAAAAACACCATAAAAATCTTTCGTCTACCAATAAAACAAAGAACATAAAACTCAAAGCAAAGTGAGCAAATATTATGCGTGAATTATTTATAAATTTACACACATAATATCATTATAAAATACATACTAAAAATATTTTCTACCCTTCTTGAATAGTATTTCGTTATGTTAAGCAAATTAATTCGTAACATGCCTTTTTCAATTATTGGATATCCATTTGGCATTTCTTATATTCATGTATTTTTTTTTATTAAAGTAAAGTAGCTCCCTTTCTTTCCTGCATCCAGTCCTATTTATTCTATAAATTATTAATCACGGTTTAAGATTAGAATAACTAGAAACAGCTTGTAGTCTCTTCGAGAATATGTTGGGCGCTAGATATTCCTTTTGCCCAAAACTCCATATAACCTTTCACAGGGACCACTTTGCAGAGTTGATCGCATCAAGACCACTTTGCCATAGTAGACTTTGTCGAAACAAATTTGAGGAGTTTGTTATATCACAGATCACTTTGCCCTAGTAGACTTCGTTAAAACCCAAAAATGCCAAGAAAAGCAGGAAAATTTTGAAAACTAACAACGTATTAACTAGAACTGAAACCATTCATGCACATGTAACGAGATTAGCCTTACACTATAAAACTGAGCTTAAGAAAACCACTAAAGATCAAACTTCATCACTTTACCAATCAATAATAAATTCAAATTGAGGATACTGAAACGTTATATCCATAGTTATAAAGTGCCTTAAATATCAGATAGTAAGTGGACACAAACGTATATATATAATTTATATTTTAGGTAGTTTTTTTTTATACAAAGTAAGTTGATAAATACTAACGTATTCAATTATTAAGATGAAATAATAACTTAGACCTTTTATGCAAAGCCCAAATGATCATTTCAAATCGAGCTAGTATTTGAAAGAAGGAAAATATAAGGTCTTGGACAGGATTTGAACCTGCATCTCAGTTTTGCCGGAACTGTGCGTTAACCAATTACGCAACGAAACCGATGACTATAATTGGGAAATTTACAAATCCAAATCGTGTACAGACCCATATATAAACCTAACTTTCAATTACGTTTAGCATTTTTGTCAATCATATCTGACATTGTCAAGTTTTAGACTTGTCAGATATAGACAGGAAGCAACGCTCAATATTACAACTATAAGCCAAGTATTAATATATAAATATTTTAGGTAGTTTTTTTACACAAAGTAAGTTGATAAATGCTAACATATTCAATTATTAAGATGAAATAATAACTTAGACTTTTTATGCAAAGCCCAAATGATCATTTCAAATTTCCCAATTATAGTCATCGGTCTCGGTGGCGTAATTGGTTAACGCACAGTTCTGGCAAAACTGAGATGCAGGTTCAAATCCTGTCCAAGACCTTATATTTTCCTTCTTTCAATTACTAGCTCGATTTGAAATGATCATTTGGGCTTTGCATAAAAAGTCTAAGTTATTATTTCATCTGAATAATTATATATAATATATGGGTTAGTTTGAAACGCGGAGAGTAATATCGATTTCTACCACTCAAACAAGGTTAGAAGGAAACAGAATATGCATAAGAGAGGAATAGCGTTAATACAGGCGGGGTTTCAAGACGTCATTGAATATCTTATTGGTTTATATAGTTAGTAGGATAACAGACAAACACGGGAAAATTTGAATGCGGGCTTTTCGGAAAATATAATAACGACGAGTTAAATTTCGAAGATTTCGAAAACGGTTGAACCAAAATTTTAAGAAGTATTAGTTTTAATTAAATGTTTCGTGTTAGGATGGTCTGGAAAGGTTACATTCGAAGTGTATAAATACTCTAAAAGAATTAGCATCGCTCTCTTTTAACTTCGTTCTCTTAGTACTTTCATCGCTTCAGACTACGAACAGAAATTTACCACGAGCTTGTAAGTATATACAATTATTTTACATTAAATAGTACAGTGTTGGCCTCATAATTTGATACGCGGATTGTGTCGAGTCTAAATTTTATTGAGGTGCAACATTTGTTTTAAACAAGCTCGTGAAGTGAAGTAATGAAACGTAAATTAAATTAAACTAAAGTACGCAATTACGAAAGAAGTGTAATGAATTTGGATTTGGATGCATCGTGAAGGCAGCGCATGCAGCACAACTTAGATGGTGTTCATCTACAAATAGCTAGAAGCGGCCAGCAGAGCAGAACCGCAAAACCGAGAGCGAAAACAACTTAACGGCTTCGTCAACGGACTAGGGATCTTCAAGAAATTCCAGGTAACGCATTATAATTTGTTGTTTTATAAACTATGAAATTGTTGCGATGTGTGAGAGTGAACCATGAAGGTATTTTGCATTATTTTGCGTATTGAAAATAATACGTATAACTAACTTTTATTATGATATTTAAATAGAAATCTAAAGGTGTATATAAAGCTTATTAATGTTCCTCAGGAATTAAAATTTTTTTTATTGTTAAGAGTAAATGGGTTTATTGAATCTTGTGTTTGTTGTAAGAGTATGCAAAGTAAAAAGCATACATTATTCATAATTAACTGGGTTATCATGAGCTCACAATACTCCAGAGTGGACTAATTAAAATTAATTATAAATAAAGAAAGAAAAATAAGGTATTATTCAAGGCCCATTTACTCCAGTTACATTTTATGTGTTTGATATTTCTAGTTAAAATCCTGGACATTACACAAATAGAATTTATTGAGGTGTAACTTGAACGCCGAAATGTAAATAATCTTGAAGTTTTATTTGTAAATAGTGATAAATATATATTGTATGATTGTTGTATTATTTTGTGGTTTTATTGGGAGTGTGCGTGAACGATAAAGAGTATGATAGTGAATCTAGGTATTCAAGAGTAGACCCAAATGAGCTAGCCAGGGAGTTGTTAAAGTAATTAAATGATGGAAGCAGAATCTGAGTAAGAAATTATTTTTTTGAAAAATTTTTCTATTGTGTGAAATTTATGACGATTTTTGGGTAAATTAATAAAATCCTCGAATGTTTTTTGAGAAAATACTGCGCTAGAGCGAAGTTCCACGGCAATATATATTATATGTAGATTTTCTGGGTATTGGTCATCAATAATATTCAACTATTTCTGTATGACGCGTTTCGGTTTATTACAACCATTATCAAAATATCTAAAATACATAAAATTAATTACAATATATAAAACGTTATTTGGTATAAATACAGTATAAAATAACAACATTATAGTTTATACCTGTTCAAATTTTGAATAGCAGAATTTACATATTAAAAACATGAAAACATCAATAAATATTGTGTCAATTGCTAAAATATACTGTTAACTGTGGGACTGTTTGAAGCAAAGTGTAGGCGAAAGTTGTGTGAGTGTAGATAAAAGAACATCATGTTTGTTTTGTTGTTATGATATTTATTCTGATATTTTACTAAGATGCAAACTATTGATTTAATTATTAATTATGTTATGGTATATATTAACAAAGTCATCATTATCAGTCTTTGAATTTACAGCATTATGATCTTTTTGAATTTGTATCATTTCTAATATGTTTCTTTTTATTTCATGTTTTTCGGTACCTAAAATGCTAATATTATCAAAATTAAAATTATGTAGATTGTTTAGCGCGTGGTTGGCTAAAGCGGTACATCTGTTATTGGTTTTTATAGAGTATTTATGTTCATAAATTCTTTTGTTTATGTATTGTTTTGTGCTTCCTATGTAGGTGCTAGGGCATTCTTTACAATTTATTTTATATATAGTGTGTGTTTATTTTTATCAAGAATTTTTGGTTTCAATTTATTAAAGAATTTACTTGTATAGTTATTTGGTTTATGTCCCACTTTAATATCATAACTTTTAAACATTGTTGAATTTTATGAGAAAGTTTTGGTATGTATTCTAAACTTATATAAACATTATTACTGTCATTGTTTTTATTTTCTTTGTTGTTATTATATATTATGGATTTTTTGTTTTATAATAGGGTCATAGAAAGTTTTAGGGTAATTATTTTGTTGTAATACTTGTTTTACTTTTCTCAAATTGTTGGGTCTAAATTTTGAGTGAGACAACTGTACTGCATTGTCTACCAGATTATTGATGACGTTAGTTTTATATTGTATAGGAACGGTTGAATTAAAATTTAAATATCTACCAGACCAGATATTTTTTGTAAACCAATTTGTAAAAATTTTTCCTGTTTTATTATATATAATTTTTATATTTAAAAATGAAATACTATGGTTTACTTCTTTTTCGATAGTGAACTGTAATTTACTATGGAATGAATTAAATAATTGTAAAGTGTTTGTAATTTGGTTTTCTGGTAGACACATGATACAGTCGTCGACATATCGTTTATAAAAGTGGGGTTTATAAATAAATTTTGTTATTATAGTGTTCTCTAATTCTTCCATGACTAAGTTGGCTATTGTTGATGAAATGGGTGAACCCATGGCAGTTCCAAAAACTTGGGAATAAAAGGTATTATTGAAATTAAAATAGGTTGATTGTAGACATAATTTTGTTGCTTTAATAAATTCATCTAAAGGTAATGTTGTGTGAGGTTTTATCGTTTCCCAATTTTTCTTTATGATTGATAATGCTAATTTAATTGGGATATTTGTAAAAAGAGATACGACATCTAAAGATATTAATATAAAATTTTTTGGTACGTATTGTGTTTTTATAAAGTTTTGGAATTGCCATGTCTTTGACATGGTATTCAGTATTTCCAATTATTTTAGATAAAGATTCCGATAGGAATTTTGATAATTGATATGTTGGAGATTGAATATTGTTTACTATTGGTCTTAATGGGGTGTTTTGTTTATGTATTTTTGGTATTCCATATATATGATGACTTTGTTAATATATACCATAACATAATTAATAATTAAATCAATAGTTTGCATCTTAGTAAAATATCAGAATAAATATCGTAACAACAAAACAAACATGATGTTCTTTTATCTACACTCACACAACTTTCGCCTACACTTTGCTTCAAACAGTCCCACAGTTAACAGTATATTTTAGCAATTGACACAATATTTATTGATGTTTTCATGTTTTTAATATGTAAATTCTGCTATTCAAAATTTGAACAGGTATAAACTATAATGTTATTATTTTATACTGTATTTATACCAAATAACGTTTTATATATTGTAATTAATTTTATGTATTTTAGATATTTTGATAATGGTTGTAATAAACCGAAACGCGTCATACAGAAATAGTTGAATATTATTGATGACCAATACCCAGAAAATCTACATATAATATTAATAATTATTATATATTAATAATATTAATAATAAACGTGCGTTTTGAAGTGAGCTGTTATTATGCCTGTCTCATTCCGACCTACTTCATTGATCGTCTATCCCTTCTACGCTTTAAACAAACTTTTAGTTAACATTTACGCAAACCGTCCGACCGTTTACCCGATATACTTTGAATACTGTCTTATCTACACAAATAAGGGGAACCTGACATTTCCAAAGCCTGCAGGTGTTCAATTAACAAACGTTTTGAAACAACATTTCTAGGAGTTGGCTTTTTAAGGTATTTTATATTCAACGGCTGTTTATGTGTTAGCAAAGCGTTTCACCTTGGTATTATCGATTTTCATGCTTTTATGCGTATTAGACGTAATTACCCGTTCAATTAAACTCGATTAAATTAATTAATAATTTGCATTGGCTTCTCCCATTTATTTTCTTTATGAACCTAACTAATTTTTAATCACTACTTGTAAAATTATGGTAATACTTGTTACTTTAAAATGAACTAAATGAAATAAATTTCGCACGTAAATTCTGGTTGTTTCCTTTATACAGGGTGTTTGAAATTGCCTTGTTTATACTTAATTTTAGCCCTTTAAAACCACTACAATATATATATATATATATATATATATATATATATATATATATATATATAATATAATTATAACAAATTTTCAAGCATTCTTTGCAGAAAAAGAAATAAATACGAGTACCAAATTTGCACATACATGCATAAACGGGATACCCCATTTACATTAAAAAAAATATATAAAATGTGTAATAAACATAAACTTATTAATTATACAAATTTAATAATGTTTGCCTGAAGCTCTGAGGACTGCTACCAAACCAATTTAATTCACTAAATGTATTTGCAGAAGCTACAACTCGATTTAGATAGAAGTGACATCCATAATTGGTTCTGTGGCAATCACTGTGGAATAGGTGAAAAGTACGTGATTGTCTAACTGGAACATTGAATTGAATTAATACTAGTAATTCAGTACAGTTGATGTAATCATTAACAATCTTATGCAGAAGACATAAATCATTCAATATCCGCCTATCCAGTAATGAAACTAATCAAAGTGATTGTAATAGAGACAATTCTTGACATTGGTGCTCTTGAAGTCCCATCGTATATGTAATAAATTTAAGAAATTTCTTTTGGACCCTATCTATTTTAACAATATTATTTTTATAAAAGGGCGACCATATAATGGAAGCATACTCTAAGATGCTTCTTACTAAAGAGCAATATAACAGTTTGCATGTGGTAGTTGAAAATTTGTCACTATATTGAAATACGAATCCTAAGATTTGCATAGCTCTTTTGGTGATAGTATTAATATGGGAATTAAAAGTGAGTTTAGAATCTATCAAAACACTCAAATCTTTAACCTTCATAAACTCGTACAATAACATCGGTATCTATATAATATTCTGTTATTGTAGTCGACACTGCACGAGAGAAGGTTATGGTTAGGCATTTGTTGATGTTCAAAGAAAGTCTATTTGTTTTACACCAGCTATTCAAAGAATTTAGGTCTTCCTGGAAAAAATGTGATCTCTTGTAGAAATAATATTTTTGTAAATTTTTAGGTCGCCAGCAAACAGCAAAAATTTGCAATGTTTAAATACTTGTTTAATATCGTTAACAAACACTAAAAATATGATAGGACCAAGATGAGACCCTTGCGAAACTCCCGAGTATACCGGAAACTTGTAAGAAGTGAATTGTCTATACTTGACACTTTGCCATCTACCATATAGGTGGCTACTAAGCCATTTCAAGATCAAACCATCTACACCTACCTTTTGTAGTTTAAGAATCAAAATATTGAGATTTACTTTGTCAAAGGTTTTGGTAAAGTCAGTATACAGAGCATCTACCTGAAGTCCATTTTCTAACGCTGCAGTTATGTCATTGGTATAGACAAGTAAATTTGTAATAGTTGATTTCTGGGATACAAATCCATGTTGGTTATTGATGATAAATTCTTTAAACTTCCAGGACAAATGATGAGTTATTAAGCAATCCAATAATTTCGGTATTGAAGATTGAATACAAATTCCTCTGTAATTCTGAATCAAATTTTTGTCACCTAATTTTAATATCGGATTAATAAAACTGTGCTTCCATATTGTTGGAACCTTGCCTTGGGTAAGAGAGTTATTAAATAGGAAAGTTAGGGGAATACACAGACTGCGAATACAATTAATTATCAAGCTTGCAGGTATGCCGTCTGGACCGGCAGAATTGGTAGGTTTAAGTTTACAAGTAGCATCAAAAACCTCATCAGTTCCCAGTAAAATTTCATTAACATCAACAGTGTCTAACGTGCAATTAATGTCTGCAGTTGTATCAAGTGGTACAATACATTCATTTTCATAAACCTCAGAAAAAAAGTCAGCAAATAAATTGACTATACGTAATCCATCAAAACTGACATGAGACTTGTATATCATTTGACTTGGCAAGTCATATGTATGCTTCAATTGATTTACATACTTCCAAAAATTAGCAGGTGATGAATGGATAGATCTTTCAGTGAAGTGAAGATATTGATTGTAAAGATAACTACTCATCCTTTTGCAACGTATGCGTAGCGAACTAAATAAATTATAATCCTCTATACGACAAGAAGCCTTATACCGCTTATGAGCAGCTTTCTTTTTACTTATTAAACACTTCAAATCACTGTTAAACCATACAGGAAACATTGTTGTTTGAATGGGTTTTTTCGGAATATAACTTTGCAGTCCATGATATAGGATATTATAGAAAAGTTCAATTGTGGTATCAAGATTTTTCTTTGAAGAACAGAATGACCAATCAAATGAGTTGAAATATAAGTTAAGTGACTTATAATCACCTTTAACAAAATCAAATTGCAATTCCTTATAATGTAATGATTGTTCTTTTGTTTTCAATGTAATAGTAATATGAACGGCCGTATGATGAGTACTATTATCCATAAGTAGGTCTACAGCTGAAGATATAGCGACATTATTTAAATTTGAAAAAACAAGATCTAAGAGTCTGTTGTTTGAGTTATAAACCTGGTTATGTTGTTGTAAATCTACACGCACGTTAAAGATCCCTACCTTGCTTGGAACAGCAAGGGTTCGGCAAAATTCCAAATTTTCCAGGTAAAAAAAACTCGCTTCCTGGCCAATGTAGTACCTTTGGGTGGAGCATTGGAAAAATCACATGTAATGTTGTAGATCTAAGAGGGCTAGTGTATTAATGATGCATTAGGAATGTTGTTGTCACCGCATAGCGAAATTTTTGATGAAGGATAGTTATAAAAAATATGTTCAAGAGCTGTACTATGTAATTCATATAAATCCGCCGGCGATGTAAGTGGGATATATGTACCACCAATAATTAAATTTTGGCCTGAAAATTGGATAGTAACAAATAAGTGTTCAACACCAACTACATTGGTAACAATTAATCTTGCATTTAAGGCAGCTCTAACTAATATAACTACACCACCCCCTCGTTGCTTTGTACTGGTTAAATATTTCTATCACAACGAAATACCGAGTAGCAATTTGAGGTCAGTTTATTACACTACCCTGGTGATAGTTTATATGGTCGGTAAAACAGTTAACAAAGTATTACACTTTAGATGGTGAAACATTTATATGGTGATAGATAGTTCCTAAAAGCCGGTAATACAGTTACCAAAGTTCATAAGATACATCGCACAAGCGCAATGAATAAGGCAAGTGACGCCTCTAGCGGAGGAAAGCGCAAACCTTTTACAGATTTGGGCGTGGCCATCCACCATGACGTCACCGATACAAAAGGTATATTACGCATAATCAGAAATATAACAATTAAACAGTGAAAGATAGAATCGAATAATTTTAACAAACAAATTACTCACATGAGATATTCGGCTTTTCCCAGGTACGCCTATCATCCTTCCGGGTCGATAATGAAAGTATTGCTCCGGGCTCCGGTGGTGTTAGCTGAGCATGGACATCAGGTCGTGGGCTGCTCCTAGGGTCGTATCAGTCCTAAATGTAGTGGAACGACAGGAATAGGTTAATTAGGAAAGACAAACAAAGATAAGCAAGACAAGGGAATCTACATAGTAAGATAAGATATGATACCCGGCACGACTACTTCACTTGAAGATCAAAAGAAAACAGCCACGATTTAGAGCGTCACGGAAACACTTCTCCCCACTCTTTGTCTAGTATTGCTCTACCCCTCTAGGGATAAGCACACTGCGCAAATGCACTACTCTGAAATACGGAAGTACCGCCTAGTCCATTTAAAATTCCCGCGCACCGCGTATTTGAATTTATGCCGCGAAACTTCCATACATAAAAACTTAACCTAAAAACATGTTTAAGTGCAATGGCACGTAACAAGTTCAGAATCATAATAGGAGCTATTAAGCCAAGTTTCGGTGATAACAATAACATCATAATAGGCACTTAAAATTAAATTGTCTTTAAATTCATTGACCCGTGATCTAAGTCCACCAACACTATGATAATAAACAGATAACTGTAAATGGGGTAGCACTAATTTTTTATTGAGGAAGTAGTGATTGATGGAACTCCATTAAAATACCTAATGGTGACATTCTCACCATTAGATTTACGTTGGTTTTGTTCATCACGTAGTGACTGCAAGTATTTTCTCTGCTGTATGGTTTGATCAGATGCAATACGATAAGAAGATGAAGAGAGCTTAGAACCGTTTCTCAATGCTGTGCGTACAATTGATGAATCCGAATAAATGACTTTTATCGGCCTGATTGAATCTTCTTTATTGCCAAGCGTGATAATTGCAACAGGAGGAAATTGATCAATTTCTAGTATGCGAGAGATTTTAGCAACTGATTGTTTATCATAATCAACCCTATCAGATGTTTCACGAGATTTAGATTCATCAACATTAAATATGATTAAATTTCTGCTCCTAGTAACTCTTTCATTAACCTCAGCAAAGAGTGCTTTAGAATTAGGCATAATTTTTTGACTTTCGAAGAAGACAACTTTTCCTTTAGCACATTGACTTTCGTTTTTAGATCATTTAATTTTTTTAAAATTAGTGAAACTTGTTTAAATGCAATTGTACACTCATCACAGAAGAACATTAGTGATCTTTGTTTTTAGCTGCATAACGCGAACTTCAGATGCTCCCAATTCTGAGCATTTTTCATGAATCACTGTGTTGCAACAATCACATATTAGATAATTTTCATTTTCACATGTTTTATTGCACTTTGTACATTTATCCATTATGATTTAATTGTTTTAAATTTTAATATCTCATTATTGAAGCACCTGTAGATAACTTGAGCAAAGTTGATAACAATATAATATTGGCCAAGAATAAATACAAGTATAATGTTGTCAATAACAACAGCTGTATCAGTTGATACTAAATTATTAAATTTAGTTTCACAGAGAATCACTACTGGTTAAAAATTTGAAAATAATCTAAATATGCAATGTGTAGCAATAGATACTGCACAATTCACTGATTTTATTGATACAATTTTCATAAATTATTTCACAATGTAAACCACTTAAACTGTTATTTAAATGAAGAGACCAAATAACATGTTGCCATACACATTGAACACACACACACACACACACACAAATATATATATATATATATATATATATATATATAAGAAAAGTAGGATTAATGAGTCTTAAATTAATGCAAAGTAGAAATGAATTAATGGCATAAATATATATATATATATATATATATATATATATATATATATATCAGAAAAATTATAATTCAGAATATGAGTTAAAGAATTAATAGTTGCACACCTAAATGTGGTGTCGGCCTTTTATATGTTTAGAAACGGCGGCAAATCTTTCCTGATAGTACCACAACCTGACGTGCTTGCATATATTTAAGCACGCTGAAAAATACTATGCTAACTTTGTAATTTTGTACGATTTAATAAAGAAAAATTTCTGTTTTATTTATGCCACGGCTTTTAAGACTCGTTCAGGGATAATTGAATCTAGCAATTTTACTCTGTAAGAAAACGTGGGTTCTTTGTCCTCTTACAGGTATATTTAACACATGCGCATAAAGCGTCGTCTAGTTAAAACCACTTAACCTCTCTTAGTACTAGTATCTCGTGGTTATATTCAAAGATTAATAAATAGACTCAGCAATGTATAATTTAGGTAAGCGTTTGAGATTCAAATTATTAACAAATTACTTTAAATGATGTGTATATAAGGATAACTTCAAATACCTGCAACTCCTCTGAATGTGCTTGGGTTGTACATGGACCTTGATACAGGATACAACAAAATCGTCTTGAATGCTTGCAGTTAATACCTGTTGAAAATACGTTTTAGTTTTATGTTCTAATGAAATTGACTTTTGTTTTTAGGTTCTACCAATAATAAACTACTAATTCATCAACTGTATACTTAGATAAGGCTCTATTAATAGGAACACTTTCAATACTTCACCAACATAAAATGGACCGTAACCTATACGACTGGAAACCCGCTGCAAAATATCTAAATATCACTGGTGCGACTC
This sequence comes from Platerodrilus igneus, assembly GCA_036346225.1. Taxonomy (NCBI): domain Eukaryota; kingdom Metazoa; phylum Arthropoda; class Insecta; order Coleoptera; family Lycidae; genus Platerodrilus; species Platerodrilus igneus. Next base: position 461,610 of record JARFIW010001004.1, read on the forward strand.
TTCACTAACACTAGAGATGACCCGATGTTTGCTTTACTTGAAATTCCTCCTCTGTAACTTGCTTGGTTGTATAAACCTTATTAATTATTTCCTGGTATACTTTTTCTCCATAAACATGCAACTCTGTGGAGTATTACTTCTGTTACCCACTCAAATAAAATGCATTCATTTTAAACACATATATTAATATTCCAAATTCAATTATAGGCTCTTAAAGTCCAAAACATCTATATAGTATACAATTTTAAAATCAACTAACTTATCCTAAACACTTATCACCTAGGAAATAGTCTAAAAAATTTGCATCTTGCCTACTATCTATAATAATTTAAGGGGTACATTCATTGCTTCAGCATTATCTGTACTTAATTGCTATTTTGGAACAGATACTGGGATCATTTGTATAAATTGTCATTGATTGACATTCCATAAATTTTCATCACTTTATGATAATTAAAAATGCTAAACTACTTTCATTTACAGGTACATAAATTAATTAATGGAATAGAGTATCCTTGAACAATTACAAACAATATTTTTATCAACAAAACCTATACACATTCAGTTGGAATTACATTAGATACACTTTGTATTGAAGAACAGTGAAAAAATGCTTTTTTCAAACCTCAAGTTATGGCACAATAAAATGTAAAAGTATATATTAATGGTTTTACCTATAACCCAAGAAAATCATCCTCAAACAAATATAGAGTGAAAAGGTCAAGAAAAATAAAAACATTTAATATATATATATATATTACTCATATTTAGACCAGGGTAGAAAATTAAATAATCAAATCAAATAATTTTAATTACCGTGTATAAGGAATTTCATTAAATAATACGCTTTATTAAAACCTTGAAGCATAAATAAACTCGGTCGTTTCAGTAAAATAAGAAATTTAAATTATCTATAAGACGCTTTACATCAAAAGAAGCAGTATTGAAAAGCGCAATGGATAATTTAATTATTCCTAAACAAATGGAAATTACGTGCAAAGTTTATATTAATTAACCCTATTTTAAGTAACCGGTAGTAAAACAAAGTGTACATATAATAATTAATATTTAAGGTGTATTCGCTAAAAATGAAAAGGATGGAAATCAATTTTAATTGGAGTTAATTAAACCGTTAATAACATATAATAAGCATAAAAGGCTTGTGAAAACCCAATAATAGTCAAATCGTAGGAAGGTTATTTAAAATGTTACGTTTGAAAACACCTGCGTGTTTTTAAAAGGCAATTTCAAGTTAATTTGTTTGGATAAACATGTTGATTCTAAGGATATTGGAAACGATCAGATGCTTTAGCAGGAAATACAGAACACCTGCGTATTTTTAAAAAAGCTCATTCTGCGTAAATTTGGCAAATAATTAATGTTTCAAAGAATCTTGGAGAAACCGGGGCTTAGTATTCACGAGAATGTGCGATACGGGGTTATTAAACCAAGATAACAGTCCATGTGGACTAAAATAATCGATAATAAAGAATATCAATTTGCACCAATACGAACAGGTTAGAGAAGGAAAGAGAAAATGCGTCAAGCAAAGACACATATTTTAAAAGGCGGGATTTAAGCAACGTCAAGGGGTTGCGATTGGTTAAAAATAGGATGCATATATCAGAGGTAGAACAACAATTTCTGTATAAAAGTAATTAGTTTTTCTCGGACAACTTTGCGGGCCGTGTTGAAATTTTCTGAGATCTCAATGGGGTGAGTACTAAATTCAGAAAAATCGACGTGCAGGCTACAGACTGGGAACGTAGAATGAGGAATTCGTTGGAATTACCCGTTTTAGGGAACAAAGCGACGTGTCGGCTATTCGTTATATATACAGGCGGGAATATGTGTTTCGCTCTCTTAGACTCTTAGACTTTCGACGATTCGATGCGTTAAAAGCTCGTGCATCCGCGACTTGATATTAAACAGTGCATTTTAGTTTGATTAAATAATTTAAAGTGTGCTAGTATATTTTAGTGACTCAAAATAGTTGGTTATTTTACGTGCTAACATGAATGTACTTCAGTGCACTTAGATACAAGGTAATAAAAGTTTATTATCACGGTACCAATTAGTAAAATTTACAACGACAAATGTATACCCAAAAGTAGGCAGTTTTGGCGTATATTGGTAATATTGGTAAAAGGAAGTATGAATTTCTTTGCTATTTTGCGGGGTGTTAATGACTAAATGGTTCGTAAATGTGTCTGCATCCACTGAACCAGAGGCAGATATACACAGATGAGTTCCGGAAAAGCCTAGAAACAACTTTAAATTAATGGTGATGGAGAACATTTTAAAGCGTTGACAACTTGAAGCTGTAAATAGAATCCGGTTGGAATGGTGTGATTTACAAAAGGGACGATTACACTGAAGCTACGAGGACAATAACCTTCAGGTAAATTGTACTATTTTGTTTGGCATTTTTTGTGTGTATTGAATGACTTTATAATTGATTTACTTTAAATGGACATTAGTGGAATTTTTCTAACCATAAAAATTTAATTTTAAGATGAAATTTGCTTGTTTAAGTAAAAAGGGGTATTTTGTTTTGATGTTCGGGAATAGGATGAAACTTTGGGTAGGTCTTTGAGCTCAATTAGACAAACCTGGTTAATTAACGTAAAGGGGTGGTAGATGCTCCCTTTATACTCAGACTCCGGTCTGCTTATCTTGTTATATTAATTAGTAGGCATCCAACAAGGACTTTAATTTTGGATGCACAGTAAAATGATAATAAAATTAATCCGGAATTTCTTTTTAAAACTGAATTTTATGTTCAAATTTAATTTGAAAATTTAATGTATTCTGAATATTGATGTAAATAGAGTTAACGTTGATGTTTGTGGTAGGAATGTGTTGTTTAATTTTTATGATTGAGAATGGAAGTTATCTAGTAGAGCAGCCGAGGCGATTAACAGAAGGAATCAACGGACCAGGTGATTTAAAAGGTTTCACAGCATTCTTGACGCCCAAACTGTGGGGCTCGAATGTTTTTTTTTAAAGGGCCAGTATTTACAGAGATATGAGAGGATTCACAGCATTCTATATATATATATATATATATATATATATATATATATATATATATATATGTATGTTTCTGTTACTTAAGTATACTTAGGTTAGTTTAAATGATAGTAAATTACTTAAATTGAGTTGAATTAAATCAAAATATAATTAAATAAAATAAAAATATTAAAATTATACTTAAAATAAAGTTAGTGTATTCAAACACCATATTAATATAATAGTATAGGAATACTATTACTACAGAAAGTTCACAGCCAAATAATTGGGATACGAATGACTAGAAATGTTTATGTTTATTATATCATAGTATGTATTAGGAATTTATTGTTTGTTTGTTTATAGTAGTTTATTTGTTTTTTTAATTTTTTTTGTTTTTATTTCATCTAATTTTAAATCTTTTGTCTATTATTCTATTGTATTACAGACAATTAACCATAGGCCTTGTTATCAGTTGTTCTGAACTGTATTTAAAGACATGAATAAATGACTTTTAAAAAAAAACTTATCAAATATTAGCTGGGATATTATTAACTTTCTTAAAAGTGAATAATTTAACAAACTTATTATCATCTTAGCCACAACAGTAGCTCTGTATAATGAGAACAATGAACTAAGAGACGAAATTTTTAAGTAGAGAAGCAGTAATGTTGATTTATTAAATTTGCTTACAAGTAAACAAATTCTTAATTTCACTTGTACTGAGGTAACTGTCACGTATCTCAATCTTACGATTTGGAACACACTCCAGCTGGCCTTGGGAATGATCATATATTACAACAAAAATGACAACCGGTGTCATAGGTAATAAAATGTATTTGTGTCGTTATGCTTAGCATAAATTGTATTAACGATTTACTTAAGAAAACAGCCTTAGACTGTTGATAATGTTTTGGAGCTATAATAAACACATCACATGGTGACAATGGTCAAGTGTAAAAATATTGCTATCATATTTTTATATTTAAATAATGGAAGCAAAAGTACCTACTGATTTAAGTTTTAAAAATGTTTTTAAAAATTGGAAACTATGGAAACAGAAGTTTAAGCTTTACATAATCGCATCCGGAAAAACTAAAAAAGTAGAAGCAAAAATAACAATGTTACTTAACGATATTGGTGATGAAGGATTATCCATTTATAATACTTTCGAATTTGCCGGTAATGAAGACTACAAAGTTTGACTGTGTTTTTAAATAAGTGTGAAGCTTATTGCAATCTTATTAAAAATCTTATATTTGAACATTATAAATTTTTTAAAAGGGATTAATTTGAACATTAATCATTTGATGACTTTGTGACAGAATTAAAGAAGTTTTCGACATGCACGTTTGCTGAAAAAAAGTTATGGTTCGAGGTTAGGGTTGCCACCTTTTTGTTAACCCAGATCGGGACAAAGTGTTCCACTAAAAAATAGTTTAGAGACAAACAGTTTTTTTACATGCGCATCAGAGAGTAGTTATCATATATAGACCTGGAATTCAAATGGAGCTTTTGGAAATATGTAGTTTTAGGTCAAATGTATATCTTACTAGTAAATAGCATGACACGCGCGTGAAATTTCAGCGTGTGATAAAAGCAGAAAGGTTATAATATTGTGTATGTATGTTCTATATTGCTGGCTCTTTTGACTTTTTAGCTTTAGAATTAGGCAAATGGATGTGAAAACAGCTGGTGACATCTAGATTTGGCATCCAAAAGTATTCAAAACCATTGCCAATTTTTAGTATTGAATGAGAAGTCTAATAGTCTCTTATGCGCATATTCAACAGTTCTCTAAAATAGAATAATGGCGGGTTATTATTTTAATAATACGCAAAAGATAAACAAGTTTATTTTAAAGATATGACACAAACATATACAAAAACAAACAATAAAAGTTTTAAAGCGGGAAACTAATTCTATTTATACAGAAACTAAAACTCTTTTTAATAGGTGTAATATATAAGGATAAAAGCGTGTCACTTATTTTCGGAATCGAATTTGAAGGTATATTTCTTATTCGTCGACACACTTCTTAATATTTCTGGGCAACTCTTGATATACTCGTAAAATTCACAACATGCCATATTAAAATTTAACTTGATTTTTAGCTCCGAGTTTAAAAGTTGATTTCCAATTTTATTTCTTTCATCTCTAGCAACTAGTCCCATAAGACTAAATACTGTTTCGCAATATGCATTTGAAATCGGAATTGATAAAACAAATGATACTAATTTGAAAGCCTCAGTACAACATTCGCATTTTGAAAAATCTATGCCCACTTTTTTTCAATATTTATGGATTTGGAGGAAATATCACCTAACGTTACTACATTTTGAATAATCCCTATTTCTTCATATAATTTATCTGCATCAATTTCGTCGTCCATTTTCAAAATGTTTGTGAGCTTTTCAAAATCTTTAAAAGTAAGTTCTTCTCGTAAGTTTAGGAAACCAAAATATTGGAAAACTGATTCTTCAAAGTCATAATACTTGCATAGGTAATTAATGGAACGACTTAAAAACTCTCGGGCTTGTGTTTCGAATTTGAACTTTTTATCACGTTCTAGAGTTTTAAATATTTTATTCGCGGAGCTACCGAAAAATTTATCTTTAATTCTACGTTCTAATTGTGATTTAAAAATTTCATTATATTGTGAAGGTCTATTGAATTTGTATTTTGATTTTCTAAAGTTAAAGTTAAAGATAAATAAACAGCAACATAAAATTTTTGTACAATAATAGATATTTACAGGTAATAGGATTAATGCTTTAGGCGTAGATAGCCTAGCATGTATAGTTAAAAACTCCACCAGAAAATATTTTACCGGAGGATACTTCACCAGAGAACCTATTCATGCACATTTTACTAGTATTCAGGTACATTTGGCCTTAAAAAGGATATCTTTATCGGGAAACGACATGTACACTAGAAGGCAGTCAGATATCGAGAGAACGAAAATTTATTCTGGTTTGAAGATAACCACACATTTTGGGAGAGGGACAAACAAAAAAACCATCCTAAATGACAGATTCATGTATACACCAGTTGTGTATTTGGTTACGTGTCAAAAATTTGGCACTAAACATTTTTTAGTTTAATTTTGATGTGCAGGAGTTTTCGCGCCTTAAATTCAAAAGACTTGGCGTGTATTTCCGTCACGTCACAGTGCGTTTGCGCCAGATCGCGCTGACGTGAGTGGCGGGAGAAAAAAGTGGGGAAGGTTTTTCCGGGAGACGCTGTAACGTGGCTGTTTGCCTTTGAACATCAAGAGGAGTGGTTTGGTCTAGGTATCATATCGTGTCTGTATCTTTTTTATGTAGATTTCCTTGCCTTTTGTTTAACTGTCGTTCCATAACCCTTCCTTATCGTTACCACTACATAAGAAAGAAGACAATTTGAAGCAGCTAGGGCGAACCGGAGTCCATGACCGCCGTAGCTAGTCGAAGCCATCCGGAAGGACGCTATCCTGTGGGACGCCATCCTTGGCGTAGTTCGTGGGAAGCTGGACCTATTTATGTGAGTACCTTATTGTCTATACTGCATTTGTAATGTTTATTATATATTCCGTCAATTGCGCATTTAAATTTGTATATTGGTGACGTCATTGACAGATGGGCGCGCTAAAACCTGTATAAAGTTTAGAGTGACCACCTGCCGGTGCGTCATTGATTTCCGCGCTTGGATTGTAATTTCAACTTTTAAATTGTAAGAATTTATGGACATAATTCAGAGGTTTACCAATTGGAAAATTACATCTGATCATAATTATTGATATTATTTATACTAAAAGAGGAACATTAAATTAAATAGTGTATTATTTTATAATAATAAAGGGAAATATTACACAAATCGTCAAAACTAACTTGTGATTGCAAACAGTATTAATATAAAACTAACATGAAAAATATTTTTATATGGAAGAAAGTGTGATGCTCAATGTAACATGGCGAAGCAACAACGAATTGACATGTTACATCCCAAGCTTCATTTTCTAAGCGTTTTACATATTTAAAATGTTTTTCCCAATCCGATTGACTTATTTCAGCAAATGAACTTTTTGATACATTTTCTATATCTTGATTTCGCTGTGCAACATTATGCATAACTACTTTATGCTTAACCAAACTCCAAATTAATTGAATTGGATTGAGTTTGCAATGGTATGGTGGTAATCGTAATTCAGCATGACCATGATTTTTAAGAATGTTGTTAACATATTACATTTTATTACATGAAACATTTTTAACTAAACTCAGCAATTTTGCTTTCCACATATCGTCTGTTGTGTGTATGGCTTGATTGTCAAATCAATCACGAATTATTTGTTTACGTGCAGATGTATTAGGAGGTTTATTAACTTGGACACTGATAATTCCATTAGGAGACAAATTTGGAATCGATTGTTTTTCCAACCATTGCTTAGCATTGACATGGTTTATATGGAAATGATAAACTCTAGACTTAGATTTTGATTTAAAGATTAGAAGCCCATCGTTAACAAAACCATAATATTCACCATCATATGCAATAATATACCATTGACTAACTCGATCGACTTTATATATGCCAGGCTCATCTTTAGACTGCCAGCACTTGGAAACGCCATGTTGGATGAATATACATTTCATCCAAGTATGTATCAGGTAGCTTGCTTTTACAAAGCACATTGTTTTCCTTCAATGCACGTAGGTAAGGAGAACGCCAAGACACAGTATTATCTGACTTACTCTCCACTTTGTTGCTTGTTCCTTCCCCGGGATCCATTCTCTCACAAGGTTTTTCTGTACACGAAAAGGCATTTCATTATTGTCATATTAATGCTGAATCACTCTCTTCATATTTCGACGAGTTTGCATACGTATTTGAATGGTGTTTACCACATTGCATTGCATTATCAGAAAGCTGGTTAAAACCCTCTTTTCCTGATGCCAATGGTTCAACTTGTAGGCTATAGGATGATACGCAATGATAGGACTGGAAAATATGAAGGTGGGGTTGCTTTTATATATGTAACGATTATAACTTCAAAATTGTAAATCTTCCTCGTTATATAGTTCAAAATCAGAATATATTTTTGTTGAAATAACTGTAAATTATGCGAAACTTTGTTACATGCCAACTGGCATGCATCACGTTAGATTTAATTTGTAAATAAATTCCCGCGTATATTGTTAAATGAAAATGTCAATTTCCGTTGTCCCGGATAGCCGTGAGGTGCTATCGCTCTTTATTGATATCTTATTGAATTCTTGGTTGTTTTTAGCATATTTAGACAGTATGTTTGTATCTTCATTTAACTGCTATAGTTAGGTATTCCTGTGTGTTTATGGCGTTAAAATTTCTAAAAATTACCTTGGAACAGTTGGTTTTTTTGTGTGAAGGTACCTGCAATGGTACTTTTAAGTTGTTGTTTCAACTTTTTGTCTGATCTTCTTATCGCAGTGGATGCACTTGTTAGGAAAATGATCGTACTAATTCTCATCAGGAGTCTAATAATTTTTTAACTTATGATGTGTCTTAATTTGTCTGATTAACATAGCAGGTTGTCTTTCAGACCAATCTGTGCTTAACAGGAACAACTCTCTACCTTCTCTCGGACGCTTGTCCAAAACTTTACTTTTTTCTTATCCCGCTGATTCCGTTTCCACCTTATTCTTCCTTTGGTAGACCTGTTCTTGTCCCGGAACACCCATCTACCACATAAGAGTGATTTTTCCCTCACTCCGGGCTAGTGACCACATTGGTTGGTTGAGTAGTGTTTTTCTATCCACCTTTTTCTATCGCTTTTGCTCAATGCGAGCCCTTCTTCTACTCTCTTATACCTGGAAGTCACTAGTACATTTCAAAATGCCTACCTCCCTCTTTTTACCTTTCCTATATCTCTATTGCCTTTTCATTTCTGTTAGTCACCGTGTGGTCGCGCGGGAGGATTTTCATAGACACCTGGACCCCGTTTCTGGGTATCTTTCATGAGGTAATGCGGTGCCGCTGTCAGTTTCTTTGAGTGTATGTATGTGTGAGTGTATGTATGTATGAATATATATCTTACCGATCTCGATCAACGTCGGGTGCAGGAATGTATCCACGTGCCTTTTCTGGTCCCTTGTACTGTTATACCTAACTGGTCTGCTTCGCAGGTCGCTCTCTTTTAGGGGGTACGAGTATTTTTCCCACGTAACGGCTTCAAGGAGCCACTCTGTTTTGTATCTTTACGATGGAAGACAAAACAGCTTGGTAAGCTGGGGAATTCTATGCTATATCTTTAAAGTGTATAGTTGTAGCTTGCCTTGGCGTACTGCGACGTTTTGGATTTATCTATTGTTATCTAGTTTTATCTTGATATATCTATCTTACCGATTATCGTTGGTAATAACTTGAGACTTTCTTTTGTTGTCCTAACGTTTGGTATTTATTATCAGACGTAGGAAAACTTTTGAGTATTGAGTTAAGAAGCTAACATTGGAACATTAATTTGCTTAAAGATACTTCGGATATTTGGCGATTTCATACTATGACAAATGCGTGCAATCTTTGCATCCTGCCACTTCAGTCTACCCATCACTTACCAAATTCATCATCCACAATAAACCACATTATCACTTCAAATAAAGCTCTTAACTTTGGACAAATCTCAGTATCAAACATTTCGAATCACGATTTAATCTTTATTTCTTATTCAATTAAAATATCAAAGTTTCAACCAAAAATTATTACCAGCAGAAATTCTAAAAATAAGGATTCATGTAAACTTATTGCTGATGCAGAATGTACTCTGTGAGAAGATATTGATCAAGCAGCTGATGCTGATACTAAGCTTGTTATGTTCAATAATTTGCTTCACAAACTCTACGATATCCATGCTTCTTATAAAAAATTCATGTAACTCGGCCAAAAGCGCCATGGTTCTCCATTCAAATACAACACATGAGACGTATTAGGAATGCTGCTTTGTTACATTACAGAAAATTTAACAATCCCGTTAACTATGATCAATACAAACGCTTGCGTAATAAAACAAAACAGCTAATTAGGAATTTTAAGATGCGTTATTATCATATTCTTTCTCATCTTCAGTTGTTTCCTAGTCTGAAGCAACTTACACATTTCCCTGAAATTTGCACAGTCTGCATCTATCACTATTTGTATGCTAAAGTCTGATCTCGGTCTACCTCTACCTCTCTTTTCCTATCTCTGCTTGTAGTATATCATGCACTATTCCCCAGAAATGCCTTAAAACGTATCCTGTCCTTCTCTTTCTCCTATTTTTCATTTTCGATAGATACCTTTATTCCTCTCTACTATTTCTACAACCTATTTGTTATTAACTTTGTCTGTCCATGCTACCATCTTTATACGTCTGAAGCACAACATTCCAGATCTCTTTCTGTCTGCTTTTCCTACTGCCCTTATTTCATAGATGTACTGTGCTATGCACCACACTCTGCTTTGAACAGTTTTCTTCTTGTATCTATGTTCGTTGTCTTCGAACGTAGCTGCTGTTCTTTCTTGTGTGATCCAGTTCAGTCACCGTCTATTGTTTTACAATGTTATACCCTATTTCCCCGATATTCAGTGGTGTATGGAGCAGGGTAAGCAGCCTTTGGCTGCGAAGTTCCCCCAGTACCTGAACCATTGTCGAATTAATGGTTTTTCCAATTTATCCTTTCGCACAATCAACATTAGTTGAAAATATTTCACAACCAACACATGTAGTTGTTTATAATAATCATCAGATGTAAGAGCACTTATTTTTTCGTCATTGGGTTTACATCTTGAAACTGGTTGGACTTGTACCTCAGCTTATTTATGTTCGGAGCTAGCGTACACCGTTCCCTGCAATTCTCTCAACAGCTGAGATTCAGTGGTATATGAAGGGGGTTAAGCAGCCTGTGGCTGATAAGATTCCCCCAACACTTAGACACTTGCCATATTATAGTTTTCAAATAAATCCTTTCGCACAATTAACATTAGTTGAGTATTGAAAACCAATATCTGAAGTTGTTTATAATAATCACCATGTTTAAGTACAGTTATTATTTTTGTCATTAGTTTTTCCATCTGGCGGCTGGTTGAAAGCGTACCTCCATTGATTTCTATTCTGAGCTAGCCTACACATTTTCCTGAAATTCTCACAGCCTACATCTTTCACTATCTGTACTCAATAGTTTAACCTAGGTCTACCTCTACTTCTCTTTTTTCCTATCTCTGCTTCTAATATATTCCGCACTATTCCCTCATGTCTTAGTATGTGGCCTATCATCCTATTTCTCCTATTTTTTACTGTTTTCCACATAGTTCTTTCTTCTCCTACCATTTCTAGTACCTCTTTGTTCTTAACTTTGTCTGTCCATGGTATCTTCATCATACATCTGTAGCACCACATTTCAAAGGTTTCTACCATTTTCTTGTAATAATAATAATATTTATTTAAAGTAGGTAATCCTAATATTACAATACATTAGAATATAAAATAAAAAGAACATGCTTTCTTAATTTAAGTAAATATAAATAAAAATACAAAAAAAATAAATAAACAATAAAAAGTGTGAAAATTATAATTACTCCTACCAAGTTTAGGTCATTTGGTTTATTTTATAAAGTACTTACATTTTAGTTAGGTTTTAGTTTTTTCATTAATTCTCTTTTAAAAGATGTCAGTGTATTACAGTCTCGAATATCTTTTGGTAAAGTATTGTATTTAATCAGACCTTTGAAGAATATTGAATTCATAGTCTTTTCAATTTGGTCCTTGCAACATATAAATTGCCTTGTGACCTAGTCTCGTGGTTGTGTATTTGGTGGGCATAAATAATAAACTCATCAAAATAACTTGGCATTAGTCCATTGATAATTTTAAAAATAAATATCATTGTTAAATATTCAATTTGTTCAATAACCGATAACCATTCTAGGGTGCTTAACATTTTTGAATATTAGTCCTTTGCTACATTCCAGTATGATTCTTAAACCTCTGTTCTGTAGTTTTGAAGAGTACTTAATTTATTTTGGTCAAATAAATATAGTATTGTTGCGCAGTAGTCAAAATGTGGTTGAATGATTGTTTTTGTAGACTGTAATTTTAGTTCTTAAAGACAATTTAGGTGCTAATCTTGAGAAGAAATATAGTTTTTTTGTATTTTTATTTTTAACATAATCAAAGTGATTTTTAAATGTTAAAGTACTATCCAACATAATACCTAAATACTTAGTTTGTTCAACAATTTGTAATATTTCATCCCCAATCTTCAATGTAATAGCATTTCTATCAAGTTTATTTAATTTATTAGTATTTCCAACAACCATTGCCACAGTTTTGCTTGTATTAAGTTTCAACTTGTTTATTTGAAAGTATCTATAAATTTTATCCAAGCTATTATTTATTTTATTTGTTGCTGTTTGTATATCAGACTTTTTGATTACAAGTAGGGTATCATCAGCATATAGATTAACAAATTCGCATTCGTGGTCAATACTCTGAAAATCATTTAAATACAAAATAAATAATAACGGTCCTATAACACTTCCTTGAGGGACACCATTTCTTACTAGCACTGAACTAGATATTGAATTTCCTACTTTCGTTTTTTGTCTTCTATTTGACAGGTAGTCATCCAACCATTTTATCACTGTTTCATCAATGCCGTAGTGTTTTAACTTAGTCAATAATAATTGTCTGTTTATTGTCTCAAATGCTCTTTTAAGGTCTAAGAAAACAGCAAGTATATACTCATCTTGATCAATGTACTGCTTCCACTTACTAAAAGTTAACTGAATAGCAGTTTCACAAGAGTGCTGAGATCCAAAACCTGATTGATTACAATCGAATAACTGGTTACCGTCCACGTAGTTTATTAATTGGTTATATACAGCAATTTCTAATATTTTTTCAATACAAGGAAGTGTGTTTATTGGTCTGTATTTGCTTGCTAATGTGGCGTTTTGAACTTTAGGAATAGGAATTACTGTACTACATTTTAGCTTGCTTGGAAAACTGCCAGTTCTTAAGGAGGAGTTGACCAGATGAAGAAGAACATGCACAATTGTATCAAAGTTTGTCTTAATTACTTTTGTGTTTACTGTATCTGACCAGTTACACTTGTTAGGTAGATTATGCACAATTTTTTTTATATCATGTAAGGTTAACAATTTAAATTCAGTAAATTTGACATCGTGGCTACGTAATGGGTTTAGTCGATATAGTTTACTGGTGTCTGGGATACTCCTTACAATATCTTCAATGCTGTTCACAAAGTAGTCATTTAAATGTTCAGCTATATCCTTTTGTTCTCTCATAATGATTTTATGGTGATTATTTTCAAATTGTACTCTTTGTATGTCACAATTATTTTCTTTATTACTAACCAACATTTTTAATATTTTCCACATTTTAGTGTTATCTCTTCTGTTATTGTCAATTTGTCTTTCATAAAATTCTTTGTCTTTCCTCTTCAATAAATTAACAAATTGATTTCTACAAGTTTTATAATCTTTCCAGTTTACAGCACATTTATTGATTTTGAATTTTTTATAAGCAAAGTCCCTTTCTTTAGCTTTGGCATGCACTTCATTGTCATACCACTTTAAACAGTTATGTGATTGAAATTTGCTTTGAATAGGAGCTTCATGGTCTAACGCATGTGTAACATTATTTATTATATCATTCAGAATTATATCAACATTTGTGTTGTCAAATTTCCATGTACATTTTATAAGTCTTAGGTTTATTCGGTGAATGGCAGCATCGTTTAGGTTTCTGAATTGACTTATTTGGTTATTACTATTATAATGTTTATTTTCTTTAGTAATTGCTACTGATATAATATTGTGATCAGTTATTATTGGTGTCGGATGGACAATAGCCCTGACTTGTTTAGCATTAGTTAAGATATAGTCAATTAATGTTGAACTATTTTGTACAATTCTAGTAGGCTCTGTAATTAATTGCTGTATACCATTTACCCTAATGAAATTACTTAACTTTTTTACATAGTAATTACCCTTATTTTCATAATTTAAATTGAAATCTCCCGCTATAATACATCGTAGGTTCGTATTAAATAGGTTTTCACTCTGTTCTTCAAAGTTATTCAGAAACACTGCATCACTTGCACTTGGGGAGTGGTATAACACTTCTATGATCCATAGTGACCCAAATAATAACACTTTCACAGCTTTACACTAATAATTTGGTTCCGATACATATTCTTTGTATGTTTTAAAATCAATGTCCTTACGAATATAAATTAACACCCCCCTGTATGCCTGCTAATAGAGTCACATCTTACTAAGATATAATTATCAATTGCAATTTCTTTGTCTTCCACATTATTAGTTACTCTACTTTCCGATAACAACACTATCATAGGATTATAACACATCACATCAGCTATTAATTGATACTTATTAGACATTATACTTCGAACACAGGATATCCCAGGTCATCCTTTTCAATGTCTGATTCCTGTTCTAATGCTGTTAATTCCTCTCCTGAATATAAATTCCCTATATATTCCTGCCATGTAGCTACTTTCTCTACATTTTCTATAATGACATTTCCTCCCGCATCCTTTATATTTTTACTATATGGTTTTATATCCCTAAAATTCATTCTAATTGATTTGTATGCTTTGTCTGTCTTTCCTATTTCCATCTTAGTTTGTAACTCGTTGCACTTTTCATCAATCCATTGTTCTTTAGCTTTCCTGCATTTGCGAATAATTTTCCATTCTATGGCTTTGTATCTCTCTTTCCCTGTTTCGTCTGATCTATTTTTGTATTTTCGTTTTTTTTCTATTAAATTCAGGGTATCCTTTGTTATCCATGGTTCCTTTTTTTTGTGAATACCCCAGAATATCTTTGGCCGCCATGTCTAAGCTGCATTTAATGTTATTCCATTCTGTTTCTACTTCCTTAGTATCAGAAATTTTCCCGATATCGTTCAGGAATTCATTTGACTTTTTTTCAAATCTTTCGTTGAAATCATTATCTTTTAGTTTCTCAAAGTGCCTTTTTCTGTTCCTCTTTTTCAGATTTTTAATTTTAAGTGTGGCCTTTATAATTACGATGTTGTGGTCAGTATCTGTATCCGGGTAGCTTCTACAGTCTTTTACGTGACTCCTAAACCATTGTCTAACAACAATGTAATCTATTTGATACCTTCCTATATCTCCTGGCATCTTCCACGTGTATCGTCTTCTAGTATGATGTTGAAATATTGTGTATGTTGATTAATTTGTTTTTGTCGTAGAATTCTACCAGCCTATTTCCCCTGTCATTTCTCGTGCCTAAACCAAATAAACCTACTATCGCTCCTTCCCTACTCTCACCTATCACTGCATTAAAATCCTCCGTAATCATTAAATTTTCATGTCCTTTTACGTATCTTAGTATGTCTTCAATATCTTTGTAAATCGCCTTTACCTCTTCCTTACTGTAGCTAGAGGTGGGCATGTATACTTGTATTATTACTGTATTTACTAGTTTAGATTCAAATCTAACCATGAGTACTCTTTCGTTCTTTTGTAGGTAGTTTTCAACGTTGTCCTATATTTTTTGCATAACTACCCCCACACCCGAATTTCCTTCCACTAATCCTGTATGAATCACCCCAAAGTCTCCACTTCAAAAATCCCCCGCCTCTGGCCAGCGGACTTCGCTAATTCCTACTATGTCTAGTGCTAACCTATCCATTTCGAGTTTCAGGTTCTCTAGCTCACCTACTTGTTTAATACTTGACATTCCACGTTCCAACTCGCAGAATGTTCACGGATCTTCTCCTATTCTTCCTGATCACATCCCCCGAAGTAGTCCCCTCCCGGAGATCCGAATGGGGGACTATTTTACCTCCCGAATTTTTTACCCCAGAGGATGCCATCATGTTTAACAATTTTGTATGCAGTGTACTTGGGAGGTAATGTGGTGGTTTCCCGTTGCCTTCCACATCAGGGTAGTGTGTCTTAGAATGTCATCCCCTATGGTCTCTGCCACTCTAAGTACTGAAAAAGCTGCTGCCTTCTTTCGGGGAACTGTCTTAGTCTGGTTCCTCACTAAAGACCCCACTAATTTGGTTAAAACTATAGTTCGGCTCTTTAGCTCATTGAAACACGTAAGCCGTTCTACCTGTTATAGTATTTTAGAACGTCCTCAAGATGCAGGTCCGTTCAGAATGGATATTCTTTCTACAAATGATAATACACGCAAGACATGGAATTTTTTAAAAAACTCGGGTATCGGAAAACCGCCAACACAAACACATTTAAACATGGATCTAAATACTTTAAATCAAGCCTTTGCTGCAATTAAAAATTCTGATAGCGGTGTTAAACAAAATACTATAAATGTAATATCTTCTACAATGCCCCTGTGAACCCACAGTTTTCATTTGTTGAAGTTTCTAATGATGTTAGAATCCGTTCGTCGAATTAAATCCAAAGCTGTTGGGAATGACAATATTTCGAGTTCTATCTTTCTTAATATATATCCGTCTGTTATTGAAAAATATACGACAATTATTAATACATCATTTCAAACTGCTTGTTTTCCAACGTATTGGAAACATTCTCATGTAAGACCACTACCTAAAACGTTAAGTCCAACCTGCTCCTCGGAATACCGTCCAATAAACATTCATCCAATACTATCTAAGCCAATAGAATATATTGCACTTCACCAAATGACACAATTTCTGCAAATAAACAACGTATTTGATTGCTATCAGTCACGGTTTCGAGCAAATTACAGCACGTGCACTACTGTGTTGAAAGTTGTTGATGATATCCATCTGGCTATGGACAGTCAAAACTATCCTCATTCCTTTAGATTTCAGCTTGGCCTTCAATAACGTTGACTTTGATATTCTTCTAAGCAAGATCAAACATTTAAATAACTTTTCCGATAATGTAATTCTATGGTTAAAAATCATAACTAGAGGAACCCAGCAATAGCAGGTGTTCCTCAAGGAAGTGTACTTGATCCACTTTTATTTAGCTTGTATATACAAGATGTATCTATTTGTTTGAAATTTTGTCAATATCATTGTTATGCAGATGACATTCAACTTTATTACCATTTTATTTGATCGATTTTGTCGATACCTTTAATAATGTAAATAAGGATCTGCAAAGGATCAATGAATGGAGTATGAGTAATCTTCTTTCAATTAATTCCTTAAAAGGCCAGGCTATTCTTTTGGGCACAAAAAATGTTAAACAAGGCATCCTCATTTAGCCTTCCTTCTTTAATTTTAGGCAACTCTACTATTGCACTAGCTAAATTAGTGAAAAATCTTGGCGTTGTGATAGATTCTACTTTAACATGGAAAAAAAGTATCAAATATTTGCAGAAAAACGATTATTGCTCTTCATGCATTTAAACGCTTAAAACGATTCTTGCCTGTAAAGCCAAAACAAATATTGATTACATATTTAATCTTTTCACATTTAGACTATTATGACTCAATTTATACTAACCTATCAATAAATCTCAAGGTACAATTACAACGAGCTCCAAAATAGCTGTATCCGTTTTATTTTTTATTTGAAGTATTGGGACAAGGTAACTCCATGGTACACTAAACTAGCATGGCTTAAGCTGGACAAAAGATGTAATCTACATCTGGCAATTCTTACTTATAAAATATTTCATAATCAGTTCCCATTGTAACTACTACGTCTATACTTACCTCTTTCCAACCACCATTACAGTACAAGGTGTGATGACCTATTATCTATTCCTACCCATCATACTCAAACATATCACGTTACATGCCAAAATTGGCAATGCACACTTTTATATTTAATTTGTAAATAAATTCCAGCGTTTATTTTTAAATGAAAATGTTGACTTTCATTGTCCTAGACAGTCGCATCTGCGCAAAAGGATGCGGAGTGCACGCGTGGTGCTAAAAGACGCCATTAAGTTATGAGCTCTCGACAAAGTAACAACTATCTTCGGTAGTGGTGTGTCTTTTCTTTTCAGAAATATGTAGGTTCCTGCATCTTTCCTTGTCGTTCCTTTACCTGACGTTTTCTATCAAACCTCTACAACTGGAAAAGTGTTTTAAGACAGATGGGAGTTGAATTCAACATGGCCTGACGCAACCCAACCTCAAAACCGAGGGACCCCGAGACGAATTCACGAGATGCCACCATGTAAGTAGTTGGTTTTATTTAAATCGGGCTTGCAAATTGACTTAAAAAGCACTTGCTTCACAATATGGGATGGAAATTTGCCGCATAAGGCTATAACAGTTGCGCAATAGTATAACAATTGCCCGCAATAGTATAGCTAGTGACCGGTTTATAACAATTACTCCTCTTTCTTGGTTACAAGTTCGATTATATGGAATTAGATCCCCTCGGATATTCGGAAAGCAACATTTCCTCTTGTCAGATTCCGTAAACTCTATCATGAATATTTATTAACTAGTCAAATTTCAGAATAAGTGCCATGGCAATGTTCCTACACACTCCACTTGGCATGCGGTGCATGTGTGTTAATGAAAATAGTTAGATTTGCTTTTAAACTCATCAGGCCGATTAAAAATATTTATACCTAATTTTTTTTCTGTTGTTTTTATGTTATATATATATATATATATATATATATATATTGCTGTGTAACCAATTTTAAGAATAATCGGTGTCACGTTAGGCGCCAAAAATTCGCCGTGGCACTACGCTCTAAATTAGTACTCTCTCAAAAACATTCGAGCCCCAGTGTTGGGCCGTCATAAATTGCCGTGTAACTCGGGTAAAATCCTCACCAACAAAAATATATTCGAAAATTTTATGAAATTTTCAAATTCGAAAATAGAAAACTTTCCAAAAAATTTAAATAAGTCAAAAAAAATTATTACCCGTTTTCCTCTCTTCCTCGGTTGAATTGCCAATTTTCTGCACCTGCTAGCTCATTTGGACCTCCTCTTGTGTATCTAGATTCACTCGCATATTCTCAATTGTACACACACACACTCGCAATAAAACCACAAAATGCAACCAACATACAATCTTTTATTTATTACTATTTACAAATGAAATTCAATATTGTTAATATTTCATTGAACACGTTGCACTTCAGTAAATCTTATTTTGTAATGTCCTGGATTTTATTTTAAAATCATCAAACACATAAAATGTACCCGGAGTAAATGGGCCTTGAATAATACCTTCTCTAAAATTCCTTCTTTATAATTTATTTTGTTTTTTAATCTAAGTAAACTCTGGGGTAGGGTGAGCTCATAACCCAGCTAATTATGCATAATGTATGCCTAACTACTTTGCATACTCTTAAAATAAAAAAAACAAAGCCATGTACTCTTCACAAAAATTTCACGTTCTGATGGAACGTTAAAAAGCTTTATAGACACCTTCAAATTTCTAGTTAAACACCATAATAAAGTTATTTACACGTATTATGTTCAATACGTAAATAATCCACACTACCTTGAAAATCACTCTCATACGTCACCCAATATTCACAGTTTAGAAGAATCACAATTTTAAATCGTTACCTGGAAATTTCTAGATCTCTGCTCTGTGGACGATGCCTTGTATTTCTTCTATCTGTTCTGCAGGCCGTTTCTAGCTGTTACTAGACGAACTCCATCTAAGCCGATTCACCAACGCCGCCTCCACGGTGTAACCAAATTCCATTTAAACATACGTCTTTCTCAATTAGTTGCTTCAAACCACGTTACTTAATGTCCCGACACGAGTTGGTTAAAATTATAGGTGATACCTCAATTAAAAAATGTAATCTTGGCACACTAACCACGTACTAATTAAGAGACTACCACCATGCAATATAATTTAAATGATTTTATAATACTTACAACTCGTGTTAACTTTCATACGTCGTTTTGGAACGATCGAAATATTAAGGGCCTTCACCACGTTGTCCAAAAACATTTATACACTTAGGCTGCCACCTCCTAGCCGCCTATTCATCCGAAATCCCCATCTGCAACAACACATTCTTAAAATTTTGCTCAACCATTTTTAATCCCGCGAATTTTTCTTATGCTATTTTCTGAAAATTAATATACACTATGCTTGTATTTGTCTCGCTTCAACTAACTATATCGACCAATCGTAATATCTACTGACGTCCTACAAGTCCCTCCTATACTATCGTTGTCTCTTTCTAACCTGGTTTGAGTGGTACAAAATCGATATTTCTGTTTATTTGCTATCTACACCACATGGACTTACTACGTGATTTAAATAACCCTCATTAGTATTTCCAGAGAACGCATGCGACGTTTACAATATTAGAATCTTCATCTTTATCTATACAAAATTAATGGAACTTGACATTTCCAAACCACGCAGGTGTTCATCTTAACGAGCGTTTTAAATACATTTCTCCAGCTTCTTTTCATGGTATTTCCACCCTACTGATATATTTGTTTGTTAAACGTCTCACCTTGGTATTATTGGGTTTTACACGCTTTTATGCATATTTACATCAATAATCGTTTTAATTAAATTTAAATTAATGGCATTGGCTTCTCCATTTAATTTCTTTGCAAATCTATTAAATATTTATCATTATTTTACAATTTGTTAATACCCATTACTTAAAATGAATTAACTAATATAACTTTCCACGTAATTTCTGGTTGTTCCTTTATACAGGGTGTTTTGAAATTGTTTCTTTTATATTTATTTTTAATCTTTTAAAACCACTATAATATATATATATATATATATATATATATATATATATATATATATTGTAACGGATCCAAGGGCAGGGGTTAAAAGTATTAATAAGTTTAGCAATGTTGAGCTATTGCAGTTTTATTCAGTTGTACATTTGTATTTAGAACAAAAGTTGGTTGGGTTCAATGATACAACTCCAAGTTGTTGGTGGCTGTAGATCTCACTCAAGCATACCAGGTCCAGTGATGGAAGACTCTAAAACCCTGTATGTTTGTTGTGGTTTGTTTAGTATTCTTCTTAATCTTCTTTGGGGATTAAACCACTCATAGTTTTTAAAATTATCTTTATTAACGTTTCGATCCATAACCTAGGATCGTTTTCAAAATAGGTTATGGATCAAAACGTTAATAAAGATAATTTTAAAAACTATGAGTGGTTTAATCCCCAAAGAAGATTAAGAAGAACTCTAAAACCCTGAATTAACAAAGATATAAATGATGCATGTAGCTAAAATGAATATAATCCAAAACTTGTATCTGTAAATATTGATGTAAAAATGTAGTTAGGTTTTTTTAAAATGCTTGTATTATGTTATTGTGTTGTAAATTTAATATGTTATTATTATTGTAAATCAAATATTTAGAACCATGTCATTTAAAAAATGTGAAGTATAAAACCAGTGTGGATTTGAAGTCTGATCATGTTAATCAAGACAGCAGTTTGAAGCATTTACAATTAAAATAGTGGGCATTGGTTTTTAAAAAAACAAAAGATGGCAGAAAGCATGGTGATATGGAAGATTGTTGATTAGTGAACAATTAATTTTTTGAAAATAAAGCAGTTTTTATAGAACACTTTTCATTTCTTATTTAATTGAAATTATAGTGAACTCGAAAATTATTAAGAGTTTTAAAAGCAGTTTAAGCTGAGTAACGAGTCTATAAGAAGAAAAGCGCTCAACCTGAATTGAAAATAATCAAGAAAGCATAGCAGAGCTCAAGTTTAGGTGTAGCTGGTTGCAATTTAGAAGTCACAGTTTATGGGAGAGTAGCGGCGTTTTATTGGAAAATTTTAACAAGAGAGAAGTACAGAAGGCGAAGTTGAGTAAAAGGATCAACAGCGGATCACATTATGTCAAGAATAAGTAGTATCAATTTTAAAGCATTTAATTACTAATCTAAAACAATTCAAAACCATAATTCTTGTAGAGTAGATACGTGCGGAAGTTCAAAATCCAACCAGGCGATTGTAAGGACGACTACATCAGCTGGACGCAACTACAGGTATTAAAATTTCAAAAATAAAAAACAGTAACACTTGTTTAAAAGTTGCATCATTGAACACACTAACCAACAAAACTTTATATTACATTGAGTTATAAGTTACAACCGTGTGTTTGTTAGAAATTCTGAAATAGGATTTATCTTGTATGGAACCCGTACAAGATAGATTCTATCTTACAATTAAATTATTAATTACCCTGAGATTGATTGTATTCTTAAAGAAGTTAGAGTTTTTATAGCCGTGGTGATTGAATTTGGCACACTTGTAGTTTGCAATAAAAGGAGGTCTTGAAAATAGAAGCTCCGAACATTCTTTTGTTGTGGCGCCGTTATAGTTTACATTGACAAATTAGATACTACCACATACAAAGTATAGGTAGGTAAGTTTGGGGTAAAGTAATATATATAAATTTAATGAGTCTTAAAATAATATCAAAGAATGAAATTTAATGGCGAGTGACTCAATATTAGCCACAAGGGCATCCTGTCGATGCGCTTTGCCCTTATTGGGGCTCATCAGGACAGGAGTAGCAAAGACGTAATATTTAACACAAACACATTATGGGAAGTACAGCATCACCTAGTCCACAATTTGTGTCTTCGTGCTGTTTCACCTGACTTTGCAGGTTTTATCAACAGTCGACACGGAGGAGATCCGGCTCAACTACATTTTTCCATAGCCAAAGATTATAATTATAAAGAATAAGTAAATTTAATGAGTCCTAAAATAATATCAAAGAATGAAATTTAATTGCGAGTGACTCAATATTAGCCACACATATTTTATAGCAGATGCATTTGCTGAATGATTCAAAAGTTTTATACAATGCACACCAATAGTTCGTTAATTTCTTCAGATACCTACAACAATGATTGGAAGTGCCTATACTACCCTGAATTTACCACCGATGAGGTGCAGGAAATACCAGTTGCATTGGATGCCAATAAACATTGCAGTCCTGATTGTATACCCTCATCACTCTTAAAGAACTGCTGCTCATCAGTGGTGAAACCTATTTGTATATTATAGAATAGAATAATTGATTAAATAATAAATTATAATAATTATTTAACAGGGGTATATTGTTAGCAGAACTGATTTTCACAGAGCACCTCTGTATACACACTATATGTGGCTTCACCTTTCAATAATTCTACCTAATAATACTTTTTCCAAGGCTTGAACTGAACTGGGTGTTAAATATCAATCTAAATATTTATAAAACACTATGGCAG
Organism: Platerodrilus igneus; assembly: GCA_036346225.1. Classification (NCBI taxonomy): domain Eukaryota; kingdom Metazoa; phylum Arthropoda; class Insecta; order Coleoptera; family Lycidae; genus Platerodrilus; species Platerodrilus igneus. The sequence goes on from JARFIW010001004.1 coordinate 484,810, forward strand.
CCTGATATTCAAATGAGCACTTATATTTCGCCGCTTTGTGGATAGACATTGTTAAAATACTATTGCTGTGAAAACTAAGATTGTGGGTATAGCACCTTTACGTTTAAACAATCATATAAATCAGTAGCCTGTTTACTTTTATAAATATTCCATAGGAAAATGGCAAAGAATAGCTTAAATTGAAGCTTTAGCTTACGTATCTCCAAAATATTATATATAGATGTGGCATGTTCCCTATATGGATATTATATATCTTAAACAACTGTTTGATGAAGTTTTGTTTTGTTAGATAACAGAATCAAATTAGGGAGAATGATGATTTTATCAATCGCGTTTTGTGGACCGATGAGTCTTATTTTTCTAACTGTGAAATATTTAATCGTCATAATGAACACTATTGGGCACAGGAAAACCCACGCATAACAGTTCCACACCGCAATCAAATTCGATTTGGATGTAATGTTTTTTGTGGTATATCGGGAAACAGTTTGCTTGGTCCTATAATATTCGATGGAACCTTAACCTCTCAACGTTATTTGGAAATGCTTCAAACATCTTTAGAAGATTTATTAGACGACCTACCTTTGGCACAAAATAATCAAATTTGGTATCAACAATATGGCGCACCTCCACACAACGCTAGAGATGTTATCACCTACTTAAGTAACCGTTTTGATGGCAGGGTAATCATGACCCACACACCTGTAAAATGGCCGCCTAGATCAGCAGACTTAACACCCCTGGATTTTTATTTATGGGGCACTTTAAAAGATAATGTATATGGAAGTAATTTCCAGTACAATAATGTAGATGAACTACGGGAAGCGGTTATGCAGGCAATAAACGGTCTTAATGGGAATACATTACGACGCGCAACAAAAAGTGTTCTAAAACGTTGCCGATTGTGTTTAAATAATAACGGTCAACATTTTGAACAATTGCAATGAATTATTAGTCGGTGTTTAATGTTATTCTAATGTTTTTTTCATTTAATTTGTTTTAAAACTGATTTGTGTTGATGCCTACTTGATAAAAAATTAAATTTATCATTTTCAGTAAATTTTTTCATTTAAACATATGTTGTGATACATCGTTGAAAAGAGAAAAAAATATGCTATCTAACCATCTAAAAATCCAATATGGCTTCCATTTAAAATATGAAAGTTGATGCTAATATCTCTATAACCGTCATCTTGAATTTAATTTTAATATCACTTTTAAGTGCACACAATTGAACTAAGTAACTTTTATAAGAAACATTTTTTGGTATCTTTTATTATAACAAAAATATTCGACTTCGAAGAAATTGTCAGTTTTCAGTTTTTTTTAAATAATTTCTAAACCGTTCGGAATGTCGAATGTATCCATGCGGAATTTAAATAAGCTATCCAAATGACACAACTTTGCTCATTTAAGCAGATCTCTATAATTAATAATAAGAAAGATATCCATGCTATCCTACTCAATTTGGGACACCCTGTATATATTGCTATAATTATAGGCTAGTTTAGGGGTAGATTAAGTCACGGGAGTCGTAGAATAAATAAAAGAAACTTCCAGTTAACAAAAGCACATAATTACAGATATTATAAGAGTAAATAGGTCACTATACATATTGTTAGTCGAGAACACACTGTATATAAAAGTACAATAGATTAAACGCATAAGAAATAGAAATATCTAAGAGTAGTTACGAGCAAATATAAGATTTTAAAAACGTAACAAAATGCATCAAAATTAAATCAACGAAAAACCTATGTAAATTGGCTTGATAAATATTTAATCAGTGCATAAAATATATCATCGTATACACAGGCTAAAATTATGCATTATTTGAATAAATCGTACGTGACATAAAGTATTACATTTGTTCAAAAATCCAATTTAACTAGGAAATAAACAAACACCAAATTTATTTCGGTTTAGATTAGAATAAGCAATCAACAATGAATACGTGATTTAATGAACGGAAATTGTGGGATTTCTTAATTAAATATCATGGTATGTAAATGAAAACGTGACAATTTAAGCATTCATCCAAGTAATTGAACGATACAATTGGTAAAATTCCCGGAATACACAAAAGATAAAGACAAATGGTGTCGCCCCAACATGTGAAACAACGAATAGAAAACAAGAGGCAAGGCCTATAAATACGATAATAATTGAGCGACAAGTTTAGTATACATTTTAAACTGGACTATCACAATATTCAGAAGTGCTAAATTATTCACGTAAACCAGTCAAATGAATATAAAATGAAAATCATTTTATAAAAGTGTAAAAATAGTACAAGTGAGCCAATCTATTATAGACGTAAGTAAACAAAATTAGTAAAAATATACAATTTCTAACATAAATAAAACAGGGCTCTGGTTATTACTCTGGGGACGACTCTGGAGATTACTCTGGAAAATACTCTGGTTAATTCTCTGGTAAATCACCTCCTGTTAAATTACTTTGGAGATATACAAAATTGAATCTTAAATTGGATTAACTTTCTTACATTTAAAAGTTAAAGTTACAATCCCGCAAGCGCGGAAATAAATGACGCACCGGCAGGTGGTCGCTCTAAACTTTATACAGGTTTCAGCACCCCCATCTGTCAATGATGTCACCGATATACAAATTTAAATGTGCAATTGACGGAATATATAATAAACATTACAAATGCAGTATAGACAATAAGGTACTCACATAAATAGGTCCAGCTTCCCACGAAGTACGCCAAGGATGGTGTCCCACAGGATAGCGTCCTTCAGGATGCCTGGAGCCCCCTTTAAGATAGTTTACGGAGGGTACGCCTAGCGTCCTTCCGGATGGCTCCGACTAGCTACGGCGGTCATGGACTCCGGTTCGCCCTAGGCTGCTTCAAATTATCTTCTTTCCTATGTAGAAGTAACGATAAGGAAGGGTTATGGAACGACAGTTAAACAAAAGGCAAGGAAATCTACATAAAAAAGATACAGACACGATACGATACCTAAACCAAACCACTCCTCTTAATGTTCAAAGGCAAAACTGCCACGTTACAGTCTCCCGGAAACTTCCCCACTCTTGTTCCCCCGCCACTCGCGTCGCGCGATCTGACGCAAATGCACTCTGACGTGACGGAAATACACGCCAAGTCTTTTGAATTTAAGGCGCGAAAACTCCCGCACATCAAAATTAAGCTAAGGAATGTTTAGTGCCAATTTGGCACGTAACAACTTATGGAATTTTGAATAACGATTTGGATAATATTTTGGTTTGATGTCGACTTCCAAATTTGACTCTAAATATTCAGACTGGGCACGAAAACTCTTGGGGAATGCAGAGGAACTATGGGACCATTCCAGGTTAACCATATTGCTATAATTTATTACTGAAAACTGTTTTAATTCAATATTTTTGGTACATGTAAAAGTCAACAAAACATTTGTTTCATTGATCAATTTATGAAAGTTAATAGGCATCTTGAAACGTTTCAAAAGGTCTCTAAATATAACAAAAGGCTTGTTTTGCTGCCTTCAATTTCTTAAATCTGGTATATGTAAATATTCTGAAAAAAGGGAAGATTTTAAAAAGGTTGTAAATATTTAATCATTATATTGTGTATTGTAGAATTGCATTATTTAATTAAATCAGCTAGTTGAGGCAAAGAAAATCCATAACTTAACATTTCACATCATAAGTGCTTGATTAATAAAAACGAAAATAACACAGCATTTTATGACGCCCAAAATTGTGGGACGAGAATAACACAGCATTTTATGACATGCCCAACCATGGAGCTAAAAATTAATAAAACATCGTAGGGGCTGGTGAAGTATCACATATATATATATATATATATATATATATATATATATATATATTGTTATATATTTACATATTTAGTGCCAACTGGATTTTTATAAAACTGTAATGCACCATTTTTCAGATAAATAAATAATTACATAAGTATAACTGTTTTAGGTTGCTGAGAACCCTTTTTGTTCTAATTTTTTATTTAAAAATCAATAATTGTGAAGCACGAGAACACATGGGCGATCTAATATTTAAAAAAAGGTTGAGAAAAAAGCATGAGAACGTGTGGGAAATCCAATACCTAAAGAAGGTTACTCCCGAGGGTGAAAACACAACGGCGAACCAATAAAGATAGTTGCTTGGAGCACGAAACGTGAGAACACGAAAGATATTTTCGTTGAAAGTTAAACAAACAAATTTTTACAAATATACTATACCCAATTGATATGAAGTTCGCGAACCTTTGTTATGTAATTGTATGTCTGGAAACAATTGAGCACTTTAATTAAAATGTTTCAACACAAATAAATGATGATGAAACAGCGTCCTTTGGTTGTTTGGTGCTTTGGTATTCCTTGAGTAAGATAAAAGCAACGATATTTTTACACGTTAGTACATTAATTTGCTTTTATTGATATTTATCTTGTTTTCTTTACCTTAAAAGCGGTAATGCATTACAATTTATCACAAAAAGTGACCACTTTCTACACTATCTAGTGTGTACACATCCTTGCGAATCTTAAACTCTTAATTTCGTTACAAGTTCCCCACCATTCTCCTCTCATTTTTGCATAATAACCAAAATGTCTGTAACATTCTAACCACTCGGCATCGTTTTATTATTTCCCTTATTGATGATTAATTCTATTTTGAGGAAAATTTTTGAACAGAAAATTTGTTTTCTTTCATATGAGATTTAAGGAATTACTTGAAATACTAATTGCAATTTGAGCAAAATGATAATTTTAAGATTATTTCGAAGTTTAAAATTTTTCAAGTATTAATTATATTTAAAAATGTAAATGGTGACTGTAATACCAATCGAGTAAAAATGTTGGAATTTCTATTACCACAATGTATATTAATATCCATCAATTAATCTGAAATTGTTAATGAACAGAAAACTACATAGTATTATCACAGACTTATAGCGTTAATTTAGTATGCATTTATCTCATATAATATATAAAAGTATATGTTATTGAAGTACAGAAAAATCTTTTTAAAATTAAAATACTATAGAAATACAGATCTCAATTCACTTTTAAAAGTGTTAATCTTTAATGTCGAAAGTGTCTCTAACTAACCATAACGATTGTAAAATAAAGATCATACTTATTCTATAACAATTTATGTATAAATCACAGAATACTGACACTGCCCATTAAACTATCCAGCATGAGTAAAATTACTGTCTCTTGTACTTTCACTTCTTAATTGAGGGATAACACCGTTACAGTTGGGTACACATATTACGGATTCATTTGTTATAGTACTTTCAGCATGTCCTTCCAGTTGGACATCTGCCATAGTGTTGCCAGGGTATTTGGGTGGCGGTGATACCCTCAAGTCCCCGGCAATTCCATTTTGTCAAACCTTTTGTTGATGGTGCATTTCATATGAATTTCGATCATATGCACCGGCATATAATTCTGGATGATTACTTGACATGCCCATACTTGCTGGAGGAGCTGACGCTAAAATCAGGTCTATGGTTTATCAAACAAAACAAAATAAGCACAATTCCAGTAAAAAGCATAAACAAAAATTAAAACAAGCAACAAAACTTAAAAAGCATCTTTACCTTTACCTTTAGGAGCATAGTATTGCCCCCGGCCTTGACCATATCCGGCACGAGGTCCTTGTGTGGCACCTGGTCTTGTTCCTCTACTTCTTCCTGCATTTGCTGATGAATTGCGACCATTTTGTCTCTAAAATAAAAAATATATACTTATGTAAAATTTATTAATTGTGATGTAAATAATCAAATATCCAAAAATTGTCTTCATATTATTAAACTACAATTGTACATTTTAGTCAGCATGTAAATAATCCATACAAATAACGTAGTAATTTTTATTAATCAGTTTTACGTGAATTATTACTTTGTAAGGTTCTCACATAATTTTTTGTTAAGGAGACTAAAATTTGCTATCACACAATGTATATTCTCTAATTAAGCCGCTGCACTTGATTAGATCCTGCGATACAGAACACAGGTAAAGAATTCAAGTGGTTTATCTTAACATTAATAACTTTCTGATAACATTGCTGTAAATTAGAAGCTATCCAATTAGATCCACTTAACTATTTATTAATTTGGAGAATCCAAGAGAAGAGCTGTCTGTCATCCGGAATTACTGTAAGAATAAATTTTAAAATGCTATAGTTGCTCATGTTACAGAGTTTCTTGTAATGGACAACGTGTACGCCCAAATTTCTCCTGATCAAATTCAATATAGACTAAGTTAATGCTTTTAATCTTACGAATTGTTGTTATATCATGAACTTTGTTCCGAAAGTTATGTAGATATTTTACAGAGAAGCTCAATGAAGTGCTTCATTCAAAATCCTGCAATCACAAAATTTATTCTCGACTGTGACTGTGTTACCCGTGAGACAAGGCGGGTTAGAAAAAAAAACGAAATTAGTAACAGAATGATTGCAATTTGTAACGGAAACTTCTTGTAAGGGTCAATACGCATGTGTCAGACAGAAACAGGAAGGAAAATAAAGTAGGGACCTGCACACATCACAATTACTAAAAAAAAGAAACGTAGAAATATTGGACCAACTACAAATGTGGAGAGTGGGAGGATTCACGTACACAAACAAGTAAATCTCCCACGCTTACCTATTGCAATAAAAAATAAAATCCTATTTAAACTTCCACGAGTGTAGACAGTTTGTAGTGTATTCTGACAGTTTGCATTGTGGTCCATTTTTCCTCTACCATTTTACGAAATATTGGTGCTTTGTCAACAGAAAGAGAGCTACCGCCAACCAAACCAGAGGATATCCAGATTCTACCCCCACATGAGTAGAGACGCAATACCCAAGGGGCAAATGGTATTCTTAATATTTGAGGCGCATTTGCCGCCCCAGGTAATTTTACCCTGTGTACATTTGTTAATAATTGTATGTAACATTATTGTAGTGAAATTAACATTTCAAACTATGAAAACTTGTTTTTGTATATCAAGCAAATCTAGTGCAGAAGAAATAGATATGTCATTAAAACTTACTGAAATTTTATATCACATCCGTTATTGCATATAGTTAATGCTTCATTGGAAACAGTACTAAATGATTTAAAAAATTGTACTATCACACCTATACGAAAGATAAGCAACACTATAAAAGGAGAAGAATTTAGACCTATTAATATGATGTCTGTCACGTATAAAATTGTTGAGACTATTGTCTATAAACAGCTTCTCAAATATATAACAAATAATAACATGTTAGATGTGTATCAATCAGGGTTCAGAGCTAACCATGGTTGTGAAACTATTTTTCAATTTATATTACTATGCATCAAGCTGGAAATCAAGTAAATCATCTTAGAAAAAATGGCTTAGTAATTGGTACAGCTATTAATAATCAAGGAGGTACTAATGAACCCTGTTTAGATGATTTCATTGCAATAGAAAAAAAATTGAGAAACTCAAATCTACACCTTACGAGAGTGAATCCCTCTGTAGATATTAGCAAAATCAATAACTATGTCGAAGCAAAAATGCAACCATATTTAGAAATAAAAGGTCCTCACAACTTTAAAATTCAGAAGATAATGTCACGCTATCATAATAATTATAGCTCATTTAAATTAACAATGAATTCTATTTATGTTCCTATTTTAATGAACTCCGAATTCTGGCCAGAAGGAATAGCTATTAGGAAATTCTATTCAAAACTTAAAACCGATACCATCGTAGAAAAGGATTTTCAAAAGGTAACAGATTTAATTCAAGAAACTTAGTGGATAATGATGTAGCATATAAAGCAAAATTCATAGGTTACTTTCAGAACGTTCGTGGCTTACGTACCAAATTACAAAGTTTTTATTCGATAGTAAGTGAAAATGAATTTGATTTTATCGGAATTGTTGAAAGTGATCTCACTGCTGACATACATATAAATGAAGTAGTTCCACTGAACTATTCATTATTTAGGTGTGATCGTAACTATAACTTGACTAATACAACTTGGGGCGGAGGAGTATTCATTGCCCTAAAACATCAATACTTTCCGAGCCAATAGACACCACTAACTTACGACAAGTTGTTCCTTCAATTGATGTTGTAGGCTGCAGGTGCAGATTTACAGCAATTACTTTATCAATTTTGAATTATACATTCCACCAAGTATCTACAACTGTAAATGATTTTATATCTTTTCTGAAGCATTTGAGCAACTATGTTTTTCATGTATGCATTTACTTATACTAGGTGATTTTAATGTTCCACTTTTTGTTTGGGCAAATACTACTGATACAAAATCAACAATCTTAAAAAATTTTTTATCTATTTTAGGCCTAAACCAATGTAACATCATTCTGAATACAAATAATAAGTTATTTGATTTGGTACTGACGAATGTAATATGTTCAGTTTCTCGTGATGATAGTCCTATTGTACCAGAGGATATGCATCACCTTAGTTGTTACCTTAGAGACTCAAGCACGGTTTTCTAAATTTCCTGTTAACATGTCTGTGAGTAGCAAATAAAATTTTAAGAAAGCAGATATACTTAATTTATATCATGCTTTATCTCAAATAAATTGGGATTTTCTATCACAAATAAAGTTGAGGTAGCAGATAGATGGAAAAGATATTTAGAAGATTTATATAAGGGAGACGATATGGATGAGTTAGAGTACGACCAAGAAGAGGATGTACAAATAGGGTTCTCAATATTAAGAGAGGAATTTGATAGAGCTGTTCGGAATCTTAAATTAAATAAACCGCCAGGGATAGACGATATTCCCGCAGAATTAATAAAATGTGCAAGTCAGAAAACTTTAGACAGATTATATGAACTAATATATAACACAGGTGAGGTTCCAATAGATTTCGAAAAAAATATTATTATCCCAATCCCAAAAAAGTCAGGAGCTGATAGGTGTGAGAATTTTAGAACGGTTAGTTTAACTTCTCATGCTTCCAAAATACTAACAACAATAATTAAAAATAGAGTAGAAGCTTTGACTGAGAATTATTTAGGCGAAGACCAATATGGTTTTCGTAAAGACAGAGGGACTAGAGAACCGATACTAATGATTAGGGTAATTGTCGAAAAAAGGTGACAAAAAAATGAAAAGACTCATTTCGTGTTTGTAGATTTAGAAAAAGCATTTGATAGAGTTAATTGGATTGTTATGTTCAGGGTTTTGAAAAAAATAGGAATCTCTCATAGGGATAGAAAAATTATTTACAGTCTATATAAAACCAAAGCGTAGTAATTAGATTTGATGAAATAGAAAAGGAAGTTAAGATTAGAAATGGTGTTAGACAGGGTTGTATACTGTCTCCTTGATTTTAATGTTTATATTGAGGAAGCTTTAAACTTAGCTAGAGAGAGAAAGAGATAGGTATTAGTGTACAGGGACAGAAAATAGACATGTTACGTTTGCAGATGATATAGCCATTATAGCAGAGTCTAGAAAAGAGTTGAGTTTTTAAATATTTTAGATGAGATACTACAGAGTAACTATAGTATGAGAATTAAGTCAGGAAAGACAAAGATAATGACAAGTGAGTTACAGCCTAGCTCTAAACCAAAATTAAAAATAGGTAATACCGAGTTAGAGGAGGTAGATGAATTTTGCTATTTAGGTAGTATAATTACAAAGGATGGACGTAGCAGAAGGGATATAGTAGCTAGAATAGCTCAAGCTAGAAAAATGTTTTTAAAAAGAAAAACTTACTAATAGCTAATAATATTAGTTTAAATAATAGAAAAGTTTCTTAAAGAATGTTGAAGATTAGTTGGACAGATAGAGTAACAAACGATGAAGTTTATAGAAGGATAGGTAAGGAACCCTGTATGTGGAAACAATTGAAGGTCAGGAGAGATAGAATGATAGGGCACCATTTAAGACATGAGGGACTATTTAGTAAAGTTTTAGATTATAGACTACCAAATAAAAATAGAGTAGGAAGGCCTAGACAAAGCTATATTAGTCAAATTATTAGAGATTTAGGTTGCGAAGGCTATGTAGACCTTTTTAGACTAGCTCAGAATAGAAAAGAATTTAGAGCTGCGTCAAACCGACTTTAAGTAAGTTCGAAAACAAAATAAAAAAAAATAAAAATCAGTTAACTAAATGTCACCATGACATAACTCACAATTAGTTAGCGGTCTGGCATGTTGGTAGCGATTCGTTGCTTAAGCCTTACCATAACATATAATTTAACACTTTTCCTTTTTTGAAGCGGATAACCAGGTTATATTTCATTTCCTTATAAATGGTAATCATGTAACCATGTTAGAGTTCTTTAACAACCATCAGGTTGCTAATATCTATGTAGAGCCAGGTGGATAGGAAAAATATAGAAGGATATAGGAAGACCTAGACCAAACTATATTAGTCAAATTATTAGAAATTTAGGTTGTGAAGGGTATGTAGAGCTTTTTAGATTAGCACAGAATAGACAAGAAGTTAGAGCTGCGTCAAACCGACCTTATGTAAGGTCGAAAACAAAATGATGATGATGATATCACAATTTGAGGATGCAAATTTGGCATGTACAGCATTTTATAAAGCTATATATAGAGTTTTTGACCTACACGTTCCATACTATATTAAGCATCCTGGTAACTACCCTAAATGGTTTACTAAAGAAATAATCAATAATATTTACTTAAACTTCAAATTTCGCAAACGTTTTAACAAATTGCACTTAACTTGTGATTTGACCAAATTTAAACAACTAGGGAGACTTATCAAATCTCAAATACGGACAAGTTATAAAGCATACATATAATATACAAAATGCCATAATACTAGACCAAAAAGAATTATATTAGGTCAAAAAAATCTGACTCACGAATCCCTGGCACGATGAGACTTGGCGATACTATGTATAACTCAGCTAAAGAAATCATTGATGGCTTTAGCAGTCACTTTGCAAGTGTATTTTCACCTGCTACAACTTCATTTCAATTCTTTGACAATATCAATCCATGTAGTACACCTAATATAATTGTTAATACTATTTCAGAGGAAATGGTACTGACCTCTATTAAAACACTAAAGAATAAAAATACAGCTGGCTTCGATCAAGTTCCCTGTTTCTTAGTAAAGGACTGTGCCACTATTTTAGCTAAACCTCTGAGTAGTCTCTTTAATATTTCACTTAAAACTAACACATTTCCGGACAAATGGAAAATTGCAAGACTTTGCCCTATTTATAAAGGTAGAGACACGACTGATATATATAACTATCGTTCAATAAGCATTTTATCAAACTTTGCTAAAGTATTTGAATTGTGTATCTATAAAGAAATATATCCACTTGTTAAAGTACTTATCTCCGATAACCAGCATGGTTTTATACACAATCGATCAACACAATCCAATTTAGCTATTTTTACTCAATATGTTTCCGAGATTTTAGATGCAGAAGGTCAAGTAGATACAATATATATGGACTTCCGTAAAGCATTTGATAGTATTTCTCATGTTATACTTACATGGAAGTTGGAAAACCTTGGTTTCAATAAATCATTACAGTTGTTTATCAAATCGTATTTGTCTTGTAGGAAGCAGTATGTTGCTTATAATGGTTTTCAATCAGAATTCGTGTTATTAACTTCAGGAGTTCCTCAAGGCTCTCATTTGGGGCCCTTACTATTTATTCTTTTTGTAAATAACTTATCAAAAATAATTACAAGTGAACATCTATTTTTTGCAGATGATGTGAAAATGTTTGCAAAAATATCCACTATAGATGATTGTTCCAAACTTAAGAGTGTCATAAACAAAGTTGTACTATGGTGTCATAACAATAGTCTTAACCTGAATATATATCGATATACCACGGTATTTTATGGTAAAAGATTTAGGAATTAAGTTTGATGATAAATTGAGATTCTCGCAACATGTTGCAGATATCACAGTGTCCTCATTTAAAATCTTAGCTTTTCTTATTAGGAATTGTAAAACACTTACCAACCTGAAGACCTTAAAATTACTTTACTTCTCTTTAGTACGGTCAAAGCTTGAGTACTGTTCATTAATATGGTATCCATATTATGATAAGCATAAAATTGCAGTAGAAGGTGTTCAGCGAAAATTCTTAAAATTTATATACTTTAGAGTGAATAATTACTACCCTGTGAGAGGTTATCCTCAAAATGAATTACTTAAACTATTTGATATACAATCTTTGGAGAATCGTAGAATTGACTCCTCTATCAAATTTCTATATAATTTGCTTCACAATACAGTTGACTGCCCACATTTATTATCAAAAATTAATTTTCATACACCGAGGCTTAATGCGAGAGTTAATGTTACATTCGTATGTGCCACTTCAAGAACAAATCTAATGCCTAAGTCACCTATTTATGTTATGTACCAAAATCATAATAAAATTTCTATGTTAGTGATATCATGTTCCATAGCATTAAACATATACTGCATGTTATGCATGAACAAACCCATACATAATTAACTAAATTTTACTTTAATATTACTGTATTGTATCTTAGTCTGTATCATCCTTTTAGATATTTGTTATTGTTCTGTAATTGGAATGTTTTCTGTTGAACAATAAATTCCTTATTATTATTATTACATGAATGAAGAGAAAGTTTGAGAAAAGCTTAAATTTGATAGTTGTAGTTTTAGATATTAAGCGGGCATTTGAAACTATGCATAGGGAGCACCACCTAAATAAACTACAGAAACTAGGTATGCAGGGAATTGTGCATAAATGGTTGACTAATTATCTGTATAATCGTCAACAGAAGGTCAAATGTGGGGAAGGGATATTGTCACTTAAACCAATTAATATTGGTGTTCCTTTGGGAAGCATTTTGGAACCTATGCTTTTTGTCCTTTATATTAATGATATGCCAATATCCATTGGAGGTAGCCATTTGTAATGTATTTTTAATACATTCTTTCAAACTAGTTTATTTTCATATTTCGACCAATCCTATAAAGTTTCAGTCATTTAATTCAGTTCTAAAAAGATTTAGTACTTCATTGGTTGATAGTTAAGGTGTTCATTCATGCTTAATTCTCATTGGTTATGGCAGAAATGTATTCAGACTGGGATTTTATTGATATTTAGTTGTTACCACGTGGAGTTATACGATAGCCACTTCCAGTAGTCTAAATTTGACAGTTATTAAAATATTAATGTAAGATAGAGTTTCTATAAATAATTTCAGCATCGATAAATACCGTAAAAAGTATAAAAAACTGCGGCGTTGGTAGTTTTGAGCCAGCAAGGTATCTCAAACACTTTTGGTTTCAACGGCCGATCCATTAACAACTTAAGAAATTGCTACAGTGGTGAATTAGAGTAAGAAGACATCCTCGTGTAAAATCGAGGATTCAAATCATCACAAATATTGTCAGTAGATAGCTTTAAATTTGATTAGCTCGAAGAATTTCAGAACCTATTTAATCATCCATCTTTTGGGAACTTGCAGAAACCGTGAAACCACAAGGAGCTTGAAACTTTCTCACCTTCAAAGCCTCTGGCTGGGTAACCAAGTGCTGTAGTTTACCCTAGTCGTCTAAGAAAAACTGAGTAGTTCTAAGTATTTTCATACCAGCGTTTCAACTGAACTTTTAAATAAACATAAATTTTAAAGTTTTTCTATAGCAGTAAGATTATCAATGCACTAGGAGGACCCGACCTAGAAAAGATGTATTTAGTTTTAAAGACTTTTATGGTATGTATCAATACTTTGCCAAGGATAAATATATTGTATAAGAAGTTGTAGAATTTTTGTTAAGTATTAGTTATATAGCAGTGAGACATTGATCTAAATATAAGTATTGTCAGTAATGAGCCGTTGACCAGTGTTAAGCGCATTCACAAATGCCTAATTAATATCAATCCTAATTTCTATCTTCGGCTTAGCAAAATCGTAAACAATTATTAACATTATTGGTTTAAATTGTGGCATCGCACAATTTAAAATTGCACATGTAATCTCTTGGTTGGTTGATAAGAATAAATAATATATAATTATTACAAATACAATTCAAATACATCAGTGTCGTTAGGGATCACTCTAACCTTGGTTTTTTAACTTTGAAATACAAACAAGCACGCTAGTCGTTTATGGTTATACATATAAATTTGAAATTTCTGTAAATGTTATTTGAGTTTGTTTTAAAGGTCGCGTTTAAAACTTTGATCTCTGGATACAAAACAAAAAGTGATTTTGATTACATTAAAATTTATACTGGTTTATGATATTTTGTAAACATTACATTAAGGTTAAGTTCTTAATTATTGAAAACATACAAGGTGTTTTATTTGGTTGGGTTGTAAAATTTTTACAACAAACTTTGCAATTTTATTTGTATCTTATTGGCATGTACATTATTAATTAAATTACATAATGGCAACGAAAGTTTCTGTTGAGCAATTTTTGGTTGATGCTCAAGGAATTTCCTCAAAAATAGCTGATTTGTTGGTAGAAATTTCAGTGCTCGAAGCAACTAGTGCGAATGTTATATTGGCAAAAATGATAGTTTAATCTGCTTTAGATTCAAAAGCTGAGTTGGATTGATTCAACGTATCATAAAAGTTCGGTAAATATGTTTTCTAAAAAAATTGGATTCGGAATTACTAAAAACATTCGAATTGGATAATGCTGAAGAAATTCCCACTTATGAACAATTAAGGTTATTTGTGGAAAAACATTGTAAGGCGTTAAAAATGAGCAATTTGATGATATTGGACAAACAGTCCAAACTAAACAAGGCAATAAATGTAGGAAGACAATCTCCTACATATTAAAAATTTAATTCACACACTTTATTGGTAACAACCTCATCTGGTAAAAAATGTTTGCTGTGTGACAATAACCATAATTTATATCACTGTTAGACATTTTTAAGTAAAACACCTCAAGAGAATTATAATTTGGTAAAACATAAGCAATTATGCATCAATTGTTTAGTGGGATATCAAGCGGCAAAATGCCTTACAAAATCATTCTGTAAAAAAATTCAACAAGCCTCTTAATACATTATTACATTTTAAAAGACACTCAACAGTGGACCAAAATAAACGTGATGTGGTTGATCAGTCGAAACAAGTGGTTAATTCGAAATCTTTGGTAGAGTGCACCAGTACTTCAAGTACTAGCAGCTTATTCATATTATGTTACATGCCGAAAATCGGCATGTAAACATTTCTAATCTTAGTTTTAAATATGTAAGTGAATTCGCGCCAATAATTTAAAACTAGACTTGTGCATGCATGTCCGTCACTTTAGACAGTTGCGTCGGCGCCCGAGAATGCGTAGACGCGGAGTGGGGAGTGGTTTCCGTAACGTCATGGACGAGTAAAAAAAAAAGTCGAACGGTGAAGTTCACAGGTACCTTTTATCTTGTCTTCTTTTTTCAGCTATGTAGGTTCCTTTGTCGTGTCTCTGCCCTGTATCGTTCCTCACCTTATTCCTGTCGTCCCGCTACACAAGAAGAGAGAAGACAAATTTAATTTGGTTTCAACGGGGGGCAAAGGCCGACCCACGCCCACAAAATAGCTGCAATGTTGTGAAGAGCTCCACAGTTTACGTGAGTACATTTTGTCGTTTCCTATAATCAAAATAAACATTTTTTGCATGTGATAGTAATTTGAAGTATAAATATGACGTAACACCTTATTGCGAAACATTATGCACGTATTTATTATGTTACCAACTGTCGTAGTGGCTCTTATAAATTACGCGCTAGGACCTTAAAAGTATACCTTTGAATAGAACACTTAGAGTATAACAATTAAGATGCTCAAAAACAACTACATTGTTAGCAACAGCTAATATTTCAATTTGCAATGGTAACGGTAAGGTTCAAACAGTAAGGCTTTGTTAGACAATGAGAGCATGGACAGTTGTAGGCAACGACTTGGGCTACAAAAACTCAAGTAATGGCAAAAGTAAAAGGTTAGGTTTTGCTTCTTCACAAATTTCAGGTGCATCGATTTGTAAAATCAGACCTTGTGGGTAAACTTATCCTTAATACAAAGTTGGAGTTTTTATACTACCAAATATTTGTGAAAATTGCCTACTAACCAATTGGTTAAAAAAGAATGACCGTGTATAAATAATTTGAAATTGGCAGATTCTAGCTTTGATGTGTCTGGAAATATTGATTTATTTTTAAGTGCAGAAGTTTTTGCACATTGTTTGTTAAGTGAAATTCGCAAAGGTGCATTGGATGAACCTGTTGCAATTAAAACTACTTTTGGTTGGATTTTGACAGGTAAAGTTGAATCAACTATTACCTCATACACATCATTGTGTGCAATCATGGAGCCGTTGGATGTTAGTCTCAATAGGTTTTGGCAGCTTGGAAGCATTCCAGAAAGTAAAAGTTATCTTCGACTGAAGATGCTTGTGAACAATATTTCGTAAATATTTACACAAGAGACAATACTCTTAGATTTATAATAACTCTGCCGTTCTTAGGTTCTGAACCAATATTTGTAGATTCTTTAAAATTTGCTCTCAAAAGACTTTTAGCATTAGAATATCGGTTACAAACCGATCCTCAAATGTTTTTGGAATATAAACAATTTATGCAAGATTATTTGAACAGTGGTCACATAACTCAAATTTCGACAAATTTTGATTCGTCTGGTGGATACTACATTCCTCATCATGCTGTGTTAAAATCCGATAGCTTAACTACAAAGTTGCACGTTATGTTTGATGCTTCAGCAGTGGTCCTGTTGGTGGTGCCTTAAATGATCATTTATTGGCTGGCCCTCCTTTGTAAGAGGACATTTTGGCATTGCTTTTACATTTTCGTCTTCATTCTGTTGTGCTTACTTAAGATATTAAGTAAATGTATCGTCAAATTTTGGTGACACCAGCACAGCGTAATTTTCAAAAAATTTTGTGGAGGTTTGATCCTACTCAACTTATTATGTATTATCATTTGAACACTGTGACATACAGTCTCAAATCAGCACCATACTTGGCCTTGCAAGTTATACAAGAACTTGTAAGCATCAAATCAGTGCATTACCCATTTGCAACAAATGTTTTGGCTTCTGATACATAGTTACGTGCCAAAATTTGGCACTAGACATCTTTCTAGTTTAGTTTTGATGTGCGGGAATTTCGCGCCTTAAATTTGAAAGACTTGGTGCGTGTATTTCCGTCACGTCAGAAGTGCATTGGACGAACTTCGCGCCGACGCGTGTGGGGGAAGAAAAGTGGTAAAGTTTCCGGAAGACGCTTAGGAAACGTGGCCTTTTGCCTTTGAACTTCCAGAAGAGTGGTTGGGTATCGTATCGTACCGTATCTTATCTTTAGTATGTAGATTCCTTTTCTTGCTTATCTTGTTTATCGTTCCTCAACCTGTTCCTGTCATTACCTATACATAGGTAAAGAAGATAATTTGGATACAACCTGGCAGCAGTCCATGACCCTAGAACGAACAAGTCCAGGGAGCCCTGCAGTAGCTAGCCGGAGCAATCCCGAAGGACGCTATGTGCACCATCTGTAAATAATCCGGAAGGGGGCCCCTAGCAACCCTGAAGGAAGCTATCCCGTGAGACGCTTATATATTCATGTGAGTACTCGATTTTTATAAACTGTTTTATGAATTTAATACATTTCGTCATTACGTGTAATAATTTGCATATTGTGTGATGTCATTGACAGATGGGCGCGCTAACTTTTGTATTATAGATTAGCGTTACCAACTGCCATTGCGTCGCATATACCGCGTCGACGGTTATGTAAGAATCACGCGTAAATGTAAGAACATATGTTGATGAATTGGTGACAGGTTTTGGTTCAATGGAAGAAGCAAAGCGATTAATTTTTACGTTGGATAAAATTTGTAATTCTGGTGGGTTTGTCTTGAGAAAATGGAATATCAACTTTGCAGTGGTTTTAGAGAACTTACCAGATTCTTTACGTTGTCAATTAACATTTTCGTTTAATGACACTACAGTCATTTCTCAGAAAGTTTTGGAATTACAATGGTAATTTTTGGTGGATGCTTTCATTTATGAAGTAAATCCCTTGGACAGGGAATGTACAAAAGAAATATGGTCTCAGAAATAGCAAAGATTTTTGAACCTTTGGATTTATTAACTACCTTGGTTTTCTTTGCGAAACGTCTCATAAAACATCTTTGGATTCTTGGAGCTGTTTGGGATGAACATCCCCCTTTAGATGCTACATCAAAATGGTTAGATTACTTAAAACAATTATCAGAATTGTCACAATTGACAATTCTTCGTTGGATTTTATGTAACAATTACGTAGATTTGCAACTTCATGGCTTTTGTGATGCCTCCGAGTGGGGGTATGCATCAGTGGTTTATTTTCGGATGGTCGACCAATTTGAAAACATTAAAAGATTTTTGGTTTATGCTAAATCGAGAGTTGTGCCATTTCAGCGCATTTCAATTCCTTGCCTGGAACTATGCGCAGCGGTCCTTTTGGCAGATTGATTGGATTTTGTTCAAGAACATACATAACTCGTTAATCATTCAGTAGTATTTTTGTTTGGTCAAAGTCTCCAGTAGCATTATCATGGATTCGTTCATTATCTCATTTGTGGAAAACTTTTGTGGGAAATCGTATATCTCGCATTCAATCTTTGGTTGCACCTTCTTGCAGGAATCATGTTAAATCAATTGGCAATCCAGTAAATTTCGTATCACGTGACATATTGGGTTTGGACTTGATGGATCATTCGTTATGATGGAGTAGTCCTCATTGGTTACAATTATCGGTTGACAAGTGACCGTCTAGACCACTCTTGGATAGTGATCATATGGATGTATCACATGTCGAATTGGAAAAAAGAATATTATCGTTAAAAATTGTGGTGGTAGAGAACTTTTCAGACAACTTGCTAAATAAGTATTCTAATTTACAGAAAATTTGTCGTATTATTGCATATGTTCAAAAATTTATTTTGGCATTAAAAACATCTTCGAAACAGGGTGTACATCCTACTGATGTATTAATGCATTAACAAAGGGATGCTTTACATTTTTTGTTTAAGAGTTCAAAACAAACTATTTGGTAAGGATATAAAAGGTCTTGAATTTAGCAGGCCTATTCTTAAACAGCTTCATTTGTAGATAGTCGTGGTATGCTCAGGGTGGGCAGTAGGTTATGCAATTCAATCCCCTGCCACACCTCATTTCGGAGGTTTGTGGGAGGCAGGCATAAAATCAGTTAAAGCATATTTGAAAAAGGCTATTGATGATCAGATTCTTTCTTACGAGAAACTGAATACTGTATTGGTACAAATTGAGACAATTCTCAATTCGAAGCGTTTGTGCCCTTTCCAGATGATTTTTCTTATTTGATTCCTTCCTCATTGTCTTGTTTTGGAACCCGTGTCAGCCATTCCTGATCCTTGCATCATGGACTTGAAATTGTGAATGTTGGATCGTTGGCAACTAGTACAGAGGATACAACAATCCTTTTGGCATAATTGGTGAACAGATTATTTAAATATGTTGCAGCATAAAACGAAATGGTTATTCACTCTATGTGAAATTAAAATTGGAACTTTAGTTTTAATAAAAGAGGATAACATTCCCCTTGGTAGAGTGGACCGTTTATACACTAGATCTGATAAAATAGTTCGCATAGCAAACGTTAAAACTATGCATGGTATGTTAAAGAGACCTTTGCTTAAATTGTCCCCTTCCAATAGGGAAGATATCGTAATAATTTTTTAATTGGCATTAACTTTTTGTTTTTATTGTAAATAGTACAATCAATTTAGAAAATAAGTTTTTCATTCTTATTTGGGTGAGTGGTATGTTAAACGCTTTCACAAATGCCTTATTAATATCAATCCTAATTTCTACATTCACCTGTTTTCCTTGTAAAATGGGCAATTGTAAACAAACTTTGGAACTGATTACACGTGTCAGCCAAATTGCTCGTATGGTCGAACAGCCGGTAACTTAACATTAAGTGGTTTGATAAGGGAGTGTCAATTGTTTAGTGAACAATTTCAGAAAGTGATTGGGCAGCTCTATGTGTAATGGTATAATTGGAATACCGTTCACTCAGACAAGTAATGGTGGAAAATATAAGTTTACAAAAAATTTACAAAATGTTTTAACTAGTTCAAAACTAGGTGATTTTTAAATGGTATAGGACAATAAGTAACTTCACCAAATAATCTCACCTAATGATCTCCTGAATGCATACATTAAATAGTAGTTTAATTATAACAATAATTAATTTTATAAATCCCACCTAAAATCTTACATAATACACTTAACCGAATGTACGCATTTGGGTTTCAATACTGAAAGTCAAATAAATAATTTTACAAACAGGTGGTTTAAGATAATACAATTAATTTACAATAATAATGTTAAAATTTACAATTAACAACAATAATACAATTATAATACCATAAGAAAATTCATAAAATACTAATCTCTGGATTAGTGTTTTCGGCATCAAATTTTTGTGATTAACTTATTTATCTGCAATCTAGTATCAAAAATTTATTCTCTGCAAGATGCAGGATAACGAATTAAAAGATAGAAATCCTCAGAGCTTTGGTTATGTTGTAAGACAGATGGTTACGTCCAATTCCAGTAAAATACCGAATACCAAAATGAATTATATAAATTGGCATACTTGGAACTCTCAAACCAATCCCAACAAACACCATCACATGACTATTCATTAACAGATCCCGTAACACATCTTTACTCTTTGAGAAGCAAAAGCAGCCATTAACTAAAATTGATAATCAAAATGTATCTTGTTGAATTGGAAAAAGCATTCAGAAGAAGATCACTTTTGATAATAATATTCAGTATGAAAAGCAAATATGAATACACAATTTTGAAAATGATGCAAACGAGTACCTATAAAATAACAAGATATGTAAGAAATACCTAAAAAAACCAAATTTCAAGGATTTAAAATTAATGTACTCAGTATGGAGACTAACCACTCTGGGAAGCAAAATGCCATTGGTTGTTTGTGCACAAAATCAACTTGACCATTGTTACCAGACAACAACCCTTAAACAAAATTTAATTCATTTTGTCCTGCACGCATGACTCAAAACTTCTATTTGTTCTGTTTCCTGCACATGTAAACCTAGGTCAAATTTTACTCAATTTTCCTTGATCACAATAGCCTCATTCACTATATAAAGGGAAATCATGTATAAGCAGCTCGAATCAACAAGAAATTGCAATCGATATCCAAAATCCAGTTCCACTAACATGCATGCGATCAATGTCCAAGGCTTGTCTAGTATTAGGCAATGCACAAGCTTCGCTAATTAAACCAAATGTTACACAAATAAGTGATTAATATCCTGATCTCATTACTAGAGATCCGATTTTTAAGTTTTTTGCTTATTGTAATTATTATGAGTGGTTAAATATTTGTTTAAAATTTGTGTAATTTCTTGCCAAATGAATCATTTGACACCAACTTTTTTATGCTTATTCTGCTTATTTTTTTTTTAAGTTTTTGTCTTACATTTATGCTTTTTAAGCTTTTTTATGTAGAATTAAATTCAAATAACACAATCCATTATTTGAAATTCTTAAAATTCTGTTTAATCAGGAGGTGTTTTCACACAATGGTGCAGGTAGTTTTATCCTCCCAAGCAGGTTTCTTTGCCTTTATAAATGTAAAACTACCCCACCAAAATTAGTCAAGCAAAGCGATTCAACCCATAAGTATTATAAAATAAATTCTAATACGACAATTTCTACATTTCTTGTTATTAAATTTTGATAAGGACAATTTTATTTAAATTTTTTGTTTGTGACTATTCATATTTAATGCCTAAGACTAAACCTAGTGTAAACAATTGGATTAGAGAATATACAGCATTAAAAATGCAAAACAGTCATGTTTCTTGCTGTGCATGCTGTAGTACAGTAAGTTTCAATAAACAAAGGTATAAACTTTTCATTTAATTTTTACTAGCTTCAATATACTAAAAAGTATGGTATTATTGAGCATACTGAAACGGCGATTCATGTACACCGCACTACGTTCAGAAGTTGAGTTTTCAACAAAAAATCTCTGAATGTCTTCAATCATCCTCTGGGCATCAAGAACAAAAGAATTTTAATTATGAATTATGCAAATCAATGATTGAATCAAACATCACATTTAATAAGCTTCAAAATAGTTCTTTCAAAGATTTTTTTAAAAAACCTTGCAAGAGACCCATACCAGACAAAAGTACTGAAGAAATTATGCTAGTTTAGTCTTTTAAGACACTATTTAAAAAATCCCTCGAGCAATTGAGTGCAACTACATTTGGTTTAGTAATGATTAAACGACAAACAAGTGTGGAAGATACATTGCTAATTTGATTATTGGCGTGTTAAATGAAGAAATTCCACCTTACAGATACTTAATTAGTACAAAAGTGCTAGAGAAAAACAATACTAGTGTGGTTGCCAGATTTGTCAACAAAGGTTTAACTTACTTTTTTTATCAGAAACCTTCTGAAAAAAATTTGCTAATGGTTTCTGATGCGGCACTTTATATGATAAAAGCAGGATCCAATTTAAAAATATTTTATGAACATATAATTTGCAACGTTGAAGCACATGATTAATCGAGTTGCAGAAACTGTTCGATAATAGAAAGAAAATCTTTATTAAAGCTCGTTTAAGAGTACAATACTTTAAGAAAAGGTTTCCTAATTTACCATTACCACCAGAATCTGTTCTTATAAGATGGGGAACGAGTTAGATGCTACACTATATTATGCCGACAATTTTCCAAGTTTTAAAGAAATTGTTTTGCAGAGGACTTTTCGCAACGACCCAGCTATATATTTAGATAGCATCGGTTTTCTTAGAAGCAATGAACACAAAAGTCTACATTAACTATCTCAGAAATAAAGGTACACTATTTCAGAAAGTTAATCATTGTTATTTATTATTGAAAATTTTTGTAATGTCACACCACCTGTAACCACGCTTCGTACTAGGGTACGTAAATCTGTAACTGACGTTTGACAAATGATATACATTAGACAAGTTCATAAATCCAATTTTATTTACAATTAGTTACCATCTTGGAGTCAGTTATTGTACATATCGCACAGTCATTATTTACTTTTAGAAATTTGAAGTGGTATCATTGGATCAAATTATCTAGATATGTTTATTTACAATACCGTTTCAAATATACTCACTGGGCGAAGACACTATTAGTAGATACAATAATATAATTTTACACAACATGTACCTGGAGAATCAAAAGAAATGTAAAATCTGTGATGGTTATAGGAACCATACTGATCTAATCCCAATCATGTATCTTACAGGGCCGCATTTTTCAGAAGTAATCTGCTGTATGTGTTGGTTTTAAGTGGATGATTGTGGTTGTGACGTCAGAGAAAGATGTAACATTAGAAAAATATGTGTAAAACCTAAATTAGTTGGAAACATGAAGATCAAATTCGGCAGATTACACAAAATCTTAAATTACATTCATTGACTAGCAGATATTTTAAATACCAAAATTTTCAAAATTAATTTCTTTTGTATTATTTTTTTAATTATATTAAGTAGGAGTAAGATGGAGATAGGTCAATGACTTCAAAAAGTCGATAAATTAATCTTTATAATTTTAATAACATATTTTTATGTATTATTTGTTACAGCTTTCTGGCTGCACAAAGTGTTTTAATATTAATATAGAAGCAAAGACCTGTGTTGAAATTCAAAATCTATTATGTTTGGAAGAATTTCATTTTATATCAATACATGCATATACATGTGTTTTTAATAGAAAAAAATAGAAAAGCATTCTAAGTGAAATAAATTTATAGTACAACATATAACATAACACACTTCACGATGATGATCCTCTGAGGTAATAAATAAAGTGTTTAACAAACAAAGCCTCTCAGCCCCTTCATTATAACTATTTAGAAACAGATTTTTATCAAATAATAAAATCATCTAACGTACTATGACTAAACAAGTTTATTACATAGACCAGTGAAAATGTTAATAACACACTACAAAAATCCGTATTGTGTTGACATTTCACGATCATTTGCTGTATTTTAATCAGTAACTTACCATTCGTCTAAGAGTATTCATCGGTCTTCTCAAAGTTTCGCTTATTCTTCGAGCAGGAGGTTTTTTAGGATTTGAAGATGGAGTATGTACAGCACAGCACTTTATGAATAAACCCATAAAAACAACAAAAACAATGCCAATAAGCAGTACCGCCCACCAATATTCTGTAACCCATTGGGCAACATTTGTTAAGGTTTCTTTATTTAAGAGCAAATTCATTAGACGCACTAATGGTCCATCTGCGTCAACAGCTCTACATTTCAAAAATACATCACAGTAGCCCTGAAAACATTTATCAAAGTACACAATTTAATTTAAACAAATCATACTTGAAAATTATCACAAGGTGAACCAGGTCGTAAACTTATACCACCTGGAGGTAATCCGACTAAATGTGCAAATTCACTTGTACTTCGGCATATATCAGTGCCATTTTGACAAGCTAGTTCACATAATTTTCTTTTGTCCAGATTAGGATGATCTTGAGAAGTAAGAGAGCAAGCTGTAAGATTCCATTCTAGACAAATCGAGCCCATGCATTCACCTCTAATACATAGTTGTGTTCCATTATTGCATCTTGTTTTATCTGGCCTTGGAGTTGGCGGAGGACACTGAGCTGAGAGTCCATTACATTTCGAAGACCTTGAACAATCTGATTCGATTTTGCAAACTTCATCCCTGAATCTTGGTATAAAACTGCATGTTTCTCCACTGCAACATGGTCCTTGGCTTGGACTAAAAATAAAATAGTACTTATTTTTGGTAAAAAATTTTAGAATTTTAAATTTTGTAATTTTAATTGGATGGGGTACCCCTCTTCTGTATTTTTTGGCCGACTATTCGATTTTAAAAATTATTCTTTGTATTAGGTAATGCTTTAAAAGTTTTACAATTTAGTGTGAAAACTATTTTATACATACTTATATAATGGCTTACTAAAATTAATAATTGTACCAAAAAAAGACAAAAGTCCATTATATATTTTTATAAAAGTTGTCATGTATAGCTTCGGTTAAGAAAAAGTACGTATAAAAGCCAGAAAGTATTAAAAATGTAAAGACACATCACAAACAACTAGTGCAAACTAACATATTAAACCTAAAACACAATCAAAGTTCGTTGAAATATACGTGACTGATTAGTAACGGATGTTCCTACAAGTCAAATACAATACTAAGATGATAAAAATGTATAGTTTAACTCAGTGTTCCCATTCCACAATTATTGTTAGTTATATTACCCAGCCTTAAAATATACAAATATATCGCACTTAAACCTAATTTAAAATTTAAGGTATTCTTATTGTTTGTGATGTGTCATTTCGAGATAAAGTTTCCCCTTGTAGTTAACTTCAGTATCCATAATTTTAATCTAATTAAAGTCAGGTTGGTGATTATACTTGTTACATGCCAATTTGATCAAGTAACTTTCCATCTGCATTGATTAGCATTGCAGGTTACAATTTGATAAGAAATAATCGCCCAACTATAGGTGGGGGATTATGCTGGTATATTGCCAGCAGTCTGGCACATAAAATATTGGATATAAATTATGTCGAACATCCTCTGTTAGAACAATTATGGATTAGCATTGAAACCAACAAACATAACATTGCAGCAGGACTTATTTATAGACCACCGAGTACAACATTGGAATGTTTAAATGATCTTGAACTGGTTCTTTCATATGTTTGTACAACATATGATGATATAGTCGAAATCAGGAAAGAATGAATGCACGTCATCAGCCGTATTCGTATGCATCAAGATTAATCAATTGACTGTTTAATAAAGATTTCAAGAAATATTCCCATTGGAGGATTAACTAGTTTCCGGTTATGTTTAATAATATAATGAAAACAACAAAATATAAATGCAAACCCAAATATAAAGGTGCAGTTATAAGTTATGATTATGTTAGGTATATTGTATGAAAAATGATATGTATTAAAAACCGCACAAATCAACTTAAAGACTTCATTAATATAAGTGTAATATAGTTAGGACATGCGACAGTTTACTGTTCCCATTCTTTACGTATCATAAACTCCACAGCGTAAGTCGTTACTAAGCTACTTTGCTCGAAACACGTACCACTTGTATTTTTTCTTTATCTTACATGTTAAATACGCCCATCATAATCATAATCATTTATTAGTCACATACTACAATGTGTGATAAGTCTATAAGTCCATTTTACAGAAAATCTTGAACTGCATAGTAGCAATTGTTCACCAGCATATTTCTAAGCTTAACTTTAAACATTTTATAAGTATGAGCATTCTTAATGTCAATGTGTACTTTATTGTAAACCTTCATAGCCAAACACACAAAACTCTTATCCGTAAGGGCAAATCGGTGTTGAGGAATTACAAAATTTCTACCGAACCTTGTATTAAGACCATGAATTGAGAAGTTTGTAGAAAATAAAAGCATGTTCTGAGGCACATAAATTGCAACGGAGTAAAAATACAGGCAAGGTAAGGACACTATGCCCAATTGTCAAAAAAAGGGCTTGCAGGTGTCAAACCTATTGGCATTAACCATGCATTTTAGGATTTGTTTCTGGATAGAAAAAATACGTTTTGTGTAGGGAGAATTTCCCCAAAGCATAATGCCGTATAACAACCTAGATTGTATTTCTGCAAAATAGAAACACTTTAAAGTGTGAAAATCTAAGACTGCTTTTAGAAACCTGATTTGAAAGCACACTGAGCTAAGTGTTTTAGAAAGCTTGGTACAATGATTTTCCCATCTCAATGAGCTATCTACATAAACTCCCATCGTATATGCAGAAGTATATCTTGGATTGAATCAGAAATTAATGATGTGCATTCATTCTTTCCTGATTTCGACTATATCATTCTTATTGGGGATGTAAATCTTGACTTCATCCAACATGACACAAGGTGTAAAAAATTAAGTTCACTATTGAACATTTTCAATCTTACACAACATGTGAAGGATCCAACACGAATTACTGAAACTACATCAACATTAATCGATATAGTATGTGCCAGTCCTCAAATCAATATGATATCATGTGAAACTATCGATCTCTATCACATGACTGATCACAGAGCAGTACTTTGTAAATTTGATGTACATGTATGCAAACATGAGCCATACATCTTTACATACAGCTGTTTTAAGAACTTTAATATGAATAACTTTTATTATGATGCTAGTCACATTTAATGGGATTTAATAAGATCATTACCAGACCTCAATGATAAAGTGAATTATCTTAATAATGCAATAACATTATTATTTAATGAACATGCTGTAACAATTTTATTTTCGCATTAAAGATCTCTTCATTAAAGGTACAACGAATGTTAAAACACCTTTATTAACTAAAGTAATAATACGTGTAACAATCAAATTTTTGCATTAATACAGTATCTAGAGTCGTTAGTCTATTTGTTTCGGAGGTCGGTGTATTCCACAGCCACAGGCACGCGCGTGAGAGGATTGACAACCCCCCTCGGGACCCTCCCACCATGCAAGAACGCGGCAGGGGCACTCGTCGATAGGTAAAAGCAGCGACAGCATGCATTCGAAGAGAATGGCGAGTGACCTCCGGGTCGCATTAATTGTGTGACACACTTCCTGAGTAACGGTTGGTATTGTATATTCGTTATCATAGTATCTAATTTAAAAATTTGTTTAGCGCAACTACGACTTACAAACTACGACTTACAAACTACGCAACGAAAATTATATTTATAACTAAGATTAGACCATGGAAGATGACGCTACAAAATTTATGCAACTTTGAATCAATGTAAGAAACCCACTTCGCTTCAACACCTGTATTTAAAGCATGGAAAGCAGGAATAATTAGCTGCAGACTCCGACGGCGATGCAGTTCCCAATCTGGCCAAGGACAGCAGCCCGGGTTTGGTTCGTAATAGCTTTAAGATTTCCTCAGTGCTTCCTTCTAAAAGCACGTTATTTCGTTTTGTTTTATAGAAGCACAAATTTGTTATTCAGTTTATCTGTAGCTAAGCTGGTTTTCTCCAGTATCAAATTTAAATTTCACTTAGTTTCGTAGATATGTGACTACACGTGGCTTCAGCATAAATTAACAGCTGCGGCTACGTCACTTGTTTATTTGAAATATGCCGTCAACAATTGCACAATTGCAAGCAGATGTTTAGTATTACATTACTACCACCTTTGATAAAATTAGAGAATATCTTTGTGAATATTTTAACTTCAAATCGATTTTAATACTGTTAACTTAAAAAGAAAGTTTTGTATATTAATTTGTAAATAACCTACACAGATCTGATTGGGTTAGAAAACCTTAGTATAACCAGTCACACTGGGTTGTAATATATTTGAGTAAGAATCAAGTTGATAAACTTTACATTAATTTTTCAAGTAATTCAATTATTCATTTTATTTTATTGCATTAAATTTTATTTACAGAAACAGAAAAAAAATTCTTTCTAGTAAATTTATAATCCACGCTTAAAGTCTTTTTATTCTGATCTAGTTTGATCAGACCTGATAAACAAAAAAAAAAACAATAAGAGTTAAATTTTTATGGTACCCTTATGTAGGAAACATTCTTTTTGCATTTTTAGATATATTTGAGGGACACAAATAGTGTTCCCATTTTTATGTGACTTAATTATTATTTTTCCTTACAGGAACAGCGTCTTATTCTGTTAAGACAGGTTTTGTCAGCGAAGGCGATCTTTTTTCTTTGGGTCTCCACGTCCGCCCTTAGAAATTAGCCATGCCATTTACATGAATCAATCTGGACTTGGTGGCGCCTGTTTGTTTTAGTTTGAGTGTGACCCCCAACAGATTTCGACTTACCCCCATTGCTCATAGCTCTACCCAAGGAATAGACCCTAGTTACGTCGGAAGACTTTGTTTTGCAGACACCTAACTTGGAGCATGGTGATTATAAAGTAGTGTCGGCCAGAAGTTTACGTTTCACTAGCGCCCATGCGTGAGGCTAGCGGAGCCAATTAGAGAGAGAGAAAAAATCGTTACAATGCTCCAATACGTACAGCTTATATAAAAAAGAAAACGCCACCATACATAACGCCCACCATCAGACTGATGATACATCTACGGCTTTCGGAATATAGCAAGTATATTAAGACTAAGAACAATATTAAGCTTCGCTTTTATAAAGACCTAAAAACATTATCACAACAGCAATAAGGAATGAAAAAAAAAGCATATCTTGAATACCAATGCAGAAATAATATTAGCAATCCTAAGCAGCTATGGAATATTTTTGATAGATGTCAAATACATTCAAAAACGAAAACCCAAATTTCAAATAAAATTCAAAATCCTGAAGTCAACGAATTCTTTATTGAATCCATCCCAGATCGATCAATACCAAGTCATCAAATAAACTTTTACAATCAAAACATTCACAAAGCTATAAATGAGCCATCCATTCTACAACCAGTAAATGTAAATGTGGTAGAGAAATCGATCTTGGATATCAGGTCTAATGCTCAAGAATTTGAAGGCATAAATAAGAAAATATTAGCGTTGGTAATGCCATTCATTATTAATGTTTAACATATATTATAAATGTATCATTAGAATCAGGCAAATTCCCTATAGCTTGGAAATATTCAACTATCACTCCAATTGCTAAAAAACCTCTGGCTACTACATATGCTGATTTACGCCCAATTAGTATATTGCCTATAATGTCAAAGGTTATGGAACACATAGTTTACACATAACTAATTGAAGACATATCCAAATGGAACTTATTACCCACATTCCAATCTGGATTTCGCACTGGCTATAGCACAGCAACTGCACAAAGTAATGTTGTTAATGATCTTACATGCTCAATTGAAGCATCAAATATTGTTTATCTATTATTTCTAGACTTCGGTAAGGCATTTGACATAATCAATCATAACCTACTTGTTGCTAAGCTTCGTTTCTATGGTTGCGATAATATTGCAACAGACTGGTTTAAAGACTATTCGAGTTACAGACAGCAATCAGTTAAACTACATGGACAACAGTCCCAGTTCCGCTGTGTTTCACAAGGTGTTCCATAGGGTAGTATCTTGGGCCCTCTACTCTTTGCTATTTTTACATCAGATTTTCCAGAAATACTATCACCAGAATGCAAATATCATATGTATGCAGATGATATCCTACTTTAAGTTTCTAGTAATGTTTCACTTGTCGATGATGCAATAGTAAAACTGAATGAAAATCTTGTTGTAGCGGATAAATGGGTACACGACAATGGTCTTATCCTTAATGCTAACAAAACTCTCGCATTACTCGTTGGTTCACAGGTAAACCATGTTAAATCTCAAGTGCAAAGGTCTCTAGATATCAAAATAAATGATAAAGTAGTGACATTTGCTGACTGTGTTAAATATTTAGGCCTTTCTCGACAAGCATCTTACGTTTGAGAAACATAGCAACAAAAGAATAGGTTTGTGTTATAGTAAAATGCGTACCCTTTACAGATACAAATTTCTGATAAGCTCAAACATTAAATGGAACTTATGTAATAGTGCTGTGTTGTGTGATATAGATTACTGTAGTGTAGTTTACTATAAATTTTTAGCAGGCTACTTAAGGCAAAGAATACAAGTACTTCAGAATGTATGTTTTAGATATTCATATAATATTGAACGTAAGCAACATATAACACCATACTATAATTATAAGAGTATACTTAAACATGATAAACGTGCAGAACTCCTTTTTGCTGTGTACATATATGCTATATTAGCCAAATGTAGATCAAACTACCTATTTGACGCTATACAAATCAGAGCTACTCAGCATAGTATTAACTTAGAAATACAAATGATTTCAGCATTCCGCAACATTCAACAAAGAAATTTGAATCATGTTATGCTTATGTAGCACCTGTTTTAATAAACAAATATAGAACACTATTTGACGAGACTAATAGTAAAAATATATTTAGGCTAAAATTTTATGATGTATTAATAAGGAAGCAGCGACTGTCTTAGACTATCCTAGATGTTTATTGTATTATGTATATAATCGTATATTTTGTATTTTATATTTATTATTTTCATATATTGCTAAGGGTGAAATCTAAAATCAGCAGTGCTGAATTCTATCCCTTTTGGTATAAAACCAATAAAGTGATTTGATTTGATTTGATGTATCATGTTTTAGATTAAGAAATGCTTTGTAGGTTAATTGCCATGTATTTTTTGAAATGATACGCTAACTTCCGCTGTTGGTGACGGTTGAGTTTGCACATAAGGGATGCGAAAGCGTGTATGTCGAAGAAACAACATTATGTAACTCGACAGTGACGAATCAACATGTGTTGAAAAGTGTGGTGTAGTTTCTAAAAAAAAAAGAAGGTATGTAGTTTCCCTTTGTCTCCCATTATCGTTCCTCTATCTATTTCCCTTCAAACCTGTGAGATGCAATAGAAGTTCAGTGACGGATAATTTGATGTTCAACACGGCATAATCACAATCCTAACCACGTGCTGGACCCTAAGATAAAGTTTCAAGATATACACATTACGTAAGTAAATTGCATTTTACCTAGAATGTGCATGTAAATTGACTTAGACAATGATTGCATCATCCGGTAAAAACGTTGTCGGTATTATGTTTTATAACGGCATTAGATAGATAGATAGATAGATAGATAGATAGATTTATTCGTGCTCAATAAAATGTTACATTTTTTAACGCACACGTCCTATAAAATACATAGATTAAAAACATATACTATAGTTCTAGAGTATATGGCTCTTAATTAATAAAATAGTGTATTTTCAACACACATGTCCTGTTAGTATATATATTAAAACTTAAATTACTATAGTATATGGCCCTGGCTAAGAGAAATTGAGGTCACTATTATAATACTCTTCAAGTGAGTAGAATGCTTGCTTTGTTAAAATGCTTTTATTTTTGTTTTAAATTGTAAATGCTGTAATGATTTAATATTTTGTGGTAGACAGTTATATAATTTTATTGCATGGTAATTTACTGAGTATCTAGTTCCACTTAGCCTAGTGTATGGGATTCTAAGTGTATTGTTGTTTCGTATGTAATGTTTGTGTATTTGTAATTCTCGATTATTTGTGAAATTATCCAGGTTCTTATGTACATAAATCAGGCAATTCAATATATATAGTGAGGGCAAAGTAAGTATCTTTAGTTTCGCAAAATATTCTTTACAATTTTCTCTGAAACTTAAATTGGATATTATTCTCACAGTTTTCCTCTGTAATGAAAATAATCGCTTTGCACATGGTGAATGTCCCCAGGCCAATATTGCATAAGATATGTGACTGTGGAATAGTGCAAAATATGCAACAAGAATTACATCATCAGTAACATAATTTTTAAGGAACGAATGCAGTACATTGATGTATTTAGTTTTAATGCTGTTGCATTGATATGCTCATTCCATTTTAGTTTAGGGTCTATATAAACCCTAAGAATTTTATAGCAGTTTGATTTACAAAACTATGTTTGTTAAGGAGAATAGCATGTGTTGAGACTTATCAGAGTTTAAGTTTAATTTATGCGATAGAAACCATTGATTTGCAGAATGATGTGTTACTACACTTTTGTTTATTAGGTCTATACAGGATGATGACTTGTTTATAAGAGTTGTATCGTCTGCAAAAAGATTGAATTTGCCAGTTGTAGGTGAGACGATAGGTCATTTATATAGATTAAAAATAGGGTCGGACCTAAAATAGAACCTTGCGGTATGCCATGTTTTATTACGCTTATATCCGATTTAATACCCTTATAAATAACTTGTTGACTTCTGTTGTTTAAGTACGATTCGATTAATGAACAACTGTTTTACTGAACTTATAAGAATTCAGCTTATTTAACAGAATTTCATGAGATACACAGTCAAAAGCTTTACTAAGATCGATAAAGGAAGTCATGCAAAATTCTCCATGTTCAAAAGAAGTAGTAATTTCACTAATTAGTTGTAATATTGTCTGATAGTTGACTTGTTAGCTCTGAAACCATACTGATTAGGGGAGAAGATATAGTTTGTTTCAAAATACTTTACAATTTGATTATTAAGGGCCTTTTCAAAGATTTTGATATGATTGGTAACAGGGATATGGGACGGTAGTTCGTTGGACTATTAGGATCACCTTTTTGTATATCGGGATAACTTTAGCTACCTTTAGTGCATTTGGATAAATATTGCAACTAATGCATGCATTGATAATTTTGTGATTGGAGCGATCAATAAGTTTTTACAACATTTAATTATATTTGTATTTAATCCATAATAATCAGTGTAAGTCTTACATTTTAATGAATTGATTATGTCTCTGACTTCATTGAATGTTACCAATTTAAAAGAGAAACAATAATTGTATTTATCTTGATCATTTATATTGGCATTGGCGTTATTCACAGTATTACTCCTTTTTTCAATTAATGCAATTATGGTTTGGGCTACAGTAGTGAAATAACTGTTGAAATCATTTGCTGTTAATGTAGAGTTTATATTTTCTTTTGTGTTTAATCTTTTGGAGTTTATCACCTCCCACATAGATTTAATACAGTTGCTTGATTTTTTAATAATATTAGAATTATGCTTGATTTTAATGCTTTTATTGAACAGCGATATTTTGATCTGTAATTGTTACGTCTACATCTATTTTCAGCCGTTGGGAATTTTAAGTATAATTCATTCAATAGTTGTAAAATATTGCATATTTCTTAGGTTTTCATTAAACCACGACACATGTGCATTCTTTGCAGTACCTGATATTTTTCGTAAGGAAATGATTCTTCAAATGTAGCAATCAGAGTTGAGTGGAAGGTTTCAAAATTCTGTTCTGCATCATCTTTAATTGAGAAATTCCAATTTATCTCCTCAAGGCGTTTGTAAATGTGTATTTGTTCTTTGCAGACCAATGACGAACTTTCATGTCTAACCCAATATCTTTTGAAATTTTTACATGTGCTTTAAACTTTATACCAAAATGATCTGATATTATATTATTCTGTTTTCTGTGTTAAAGAGTGTTATGTTAGTAAAAATATTATCTATGCAGTTATTAAGTCTTGTGTTAAAGAGTACAGTTTTTCTAATTTAAATGATTGACATAAGTCAGTTAGCTCTATCGCATCTTTCTCCTTTGTATTAAATTTAACATTAAAGTCACCACACAATATAACCTCTTTCGATAGATCTATTTGATCTAGAGCTTTATTTAAGGTGTCGATAAATATATTGAAATCTCCTAAAGGGGATCTATATATATTTATAATAACTGTATTCAGTTGATTTAAAAGGATTGCTGAGATTTCACAATGTACTTCAACAGACAACTTATTCACCTTAATTAACGCTTTGATATCTATTTTTAAATTTATTATGTAGTAGAATCATACTTCCACCATGTAACTTATCTGTCCTTGCAAAATAGGATGATGTAAAGTAAGCATTTAGACTAAACATTGATGCCTCGATTTCATTTAGCCAGTGCTCTACAATGCAGATTATATCATAGTTTTGTCTTCCAAATAAGCTTCTAGTTCATTAGTTTTATTTGTAACTGATTGAATATTTTGATAGTAAACATATAGCTTAAAATTAAGAGACTCTACGGGTTGCTTACTATGCTCTCTATCAGATTGTTTTTCTTGTAAAATTAGTTATAGTGATTAAGTTGTATACAAAAGGATTTCCTTCACAGTCATTTTTACCAAAATTTTTATTTCTATTGTTAACTATTACATGAATTACATTACACTTCAAATTACTTAATTTGATAATATTAATTAAGTATCTTATCAATACCCGTTTCCTATCGCGTTTAAATGCAACCCGTTATTTGAATAGTGCATTTGATTTAAGTAAACATTCACATTGTACAACTTAAAATTAAAATTTTTCTTGCTCAGTGTAATTATGAGTCATTTATTTTATTAATTGTTGTATTATAGTACGAAGTCACACCAAACATGTACGGTATTGTCAATAATATTAAATTAGTATTTTGCATAAATTTATTATATACTTAAATGATTCCATAATTTCACCTCTCGTGCGATTCTGCATTATGTCATTTGACCCACCAATAAAGATTATAAAGTCCTTATATGAAAAGCTTTCTATTGATTTACTTAACCTTCAGTAATCTGACGACATTGTGGCATTAGGCTTGAAGTGGGATTGTATATTGTTTTCTAAGTGCTGATCAACCAATTTATTTAAATTTCTTACATGACTATCACCTAATATTAAGATTTTTGATAGAGAATTGTTTTTAAGAAAAGAATTTTTGTTACACCTAGATCTATTTATAGCTACAGTTGATTTATTGTTTGCATCGATTGTAGGGCTTGTGATAGGATCTCGAAAATATATATCAGACAATGTAGATGAATGCTTTAGAACCAGGCCTAAATTGTAATGCCGATAAATGTAACATACTTGACAGGCTAAGGTACGCAAATCTTTCCCTATTTTGCAGTCATTCCTATTGTTCAGTTTGTATTTATAGTTAATTTACTGTTAGTTATAACATAAGATGAAGCTAGCAGTAAACTCGCATGCGCCCTGTGGACATCGAATGTCATTAGACTTGTCGCGATTCGGCCTTCAAGCTACTCTGTGTTATAGCTATCGCAAACACTTAGTTAAAGTGTACAGTGCGTGGCTAAGGTATTTTTGTTAGACAGATACGAACTTCTGTCAAAGAACTCGACGTTTTTTACTACTAGTTTTTCAAACACCGCTAAATCTAATAACTTAGGTAAGTACTTGAAGGTTTCCGCTATTCTTATTGTTAAGCATACACGTCCACTGATCTCACCATCTGTGGTTATCGAAGTTAACCACCGCATTAACACCTATGTTAAACAATCCTGGATTGTAACCATTGAGATCTTATCACAGTCACTACAAGGAATGGAATAAATAATATTGTTATTATTCTTACAGAAGTAGAGTCTCTGATAACAGAAAATAAATTGTTGATTGTGAAAGGTTATATCTAGCAATTATGACAAAGTCATTCTGTAGGACATTTACTAATTTAAAAGTTAAGTTTTTTTACCATAGGAAGTTTCTTGTACATACTTCTATAGAGGTTGTCACATTCATGTTGAAAATTAGTTTTTTTGCTAAACTCTTAGGAAAACCATTATTGATAGCAATTTCTGTTAACAAATGTAAATTCTTCAAAAGTAAGGAAGGATGCGAGTTTTTGTACAGCTTGATTACAAGCATCCTGTATAACGTGACAAAACAGTAAACATTGTAGTAAGTAAAGTAAAAGATCCTAATAAATTGGTAAAAAACCAAAGTGTTTATGCTTATTAATTTCGCCGTTATTCTATTTTTTCGTACATTCTAAAATTTGCTTAAAATTGATTTTTCTCGAAAACAGTAGAAGATAGGGTACTTTGACAATTAGAGGGCACAACCTGCTGTGGATTTAGCCACCAACGCATGCATTAGCTTAGATCTAGTTAAATTCAAATGATCCTTTTTTACTACTATATTTGTTTTTAAATTAAAAATCGGTGCTGGATTATCTAAAGCATGACATTGCTTCGATACAAAATCTAA
Organism: Platerodrilus igneus; assembly: GCA_036346225.1. Taxonomy (NCBI): domain Eukaryota; kingdom Metazoa; phylum Arthropoda; class Insecta; order Coleoptera; family Lycidae; genus Platerodrilus; species Platerodrilus igneus. The sequence goes on from JARFIW010001004.1 coordinate 521,465, forward strand.
TACGGTATCGATAGTTGAAATTTCCTCATCGTCATCAGGAAAACTAAAGTCAAAACTTTCTCGTGTAGTTGGATCTAATTTTTGCAATAATAGATTACCAACAAGGATATTCAATTGTTCCATATCATCGGGTATTAAAGCTTTTAGGGATGCCCAATTATCTACAAATTGGTCAACTACTTTCTTCAAGGCAGTAGGCGACCTTTCAATAATTGTGGGTATCCTATACAAATTTTGCAAATAATTATTTGCAATTAATCGAGTATTCGATATCTCCTTTCCAAAATATCTAGCGCAATTGTGTAATTAGCGGATGTTAATTTTAAGCTCCTAATTAACGTAACTGGTTCCCCTTTGAGATGGGAGACTAAATAGAACATTTTTTTCTAGTTAGTTAATTTCGAGTTCTTGTCAATCAAACTACAAAACAACTCCATAAACGATTGAAAGTTTGATAAATCTCCACAAAATGCTGGAATTTTTATAAATGGTAACTTAACGTTAGATTGAACCTCGTAATGGGTTTCTTTAACACGGCCCTCTTTATATAATATATCATCTAAAAGTCCCTGCAATTGACAACTTTTAGTTCTAATTGATTAGGATATATCATCAAATTTCTCGGTAATTGCATGAAATTGTACTTCTGAACCTTCTGGAATACCTACGTTTTTTAACATGTGTCCTTGCAATTCTGTAAAATGATGAATTGTTTGTAAAAAATCTTCACCTCTAATAATATAATTTTCCAACTTTTCACTAACATTGGCCATTTCCGCTTTATGCATAAGACCTAACAACTTTTCACCTGCATCAACCATCTTATCAAATTCAGCATAAGCTTCTGCATATTTCCCCATTGTGAAATCAAATTACAATAACTAACCTCAATAACCCTGAGCGAACGTTATGCAAAGCACGGCTTATAAATGATATTACAAACAATCAAATGCTTTCCAACATAAAGCACTACCTAAAATACTTGAAAATCGAGTAATTTATTACTTAAGAAACACTTAATCAAGGACTCTTGCAATATGCACTGTATATATATGCAGTTGATAATAAGGTTAACAATACTAATCCCACGGACTCACTAAGCTCCACTGATCTTCTTCTTCAGCGCGTGCTGATGTTGATCCAGGATATATATGCAGCTCATATGACGTGCTCACTATGAAAGCAACGGTTGGCATTTAAGAGATTATATTATGACGTTAATTCGGCACTGCAAACATGGGTACCGACAAACTGCCCTTATCGTTCACGACACATGCAAGCCCTTTTGAATTTTATTAAAATAAGTTTAGACAACGTCTAAACATGAATGGATCAAAACATCATCTGATCAACTTCGAATTTAAAATAAATTGGTGGGAGTTGAACAGCCATAAACATGGGTGCGTTCCAAAACACGAATATAACAAGTTCACAGAACATCCTGATTTGTGGTAAGTTCTTGGAATTTTCGGTGTTATTATCTAATTTAGTTTGATACATTCAGAAATTTTATTATCTAATCAGTAAACATTGCAGTTATTAAAATCCTGCATTCAAAGATCAAAGGAGTCAACGTTCCGTGTCGTTACTGTATTCTTCACTATACTGTGGTTAGATAGATTTGTTTGCATAGCTACAGTTACTATTATGCTCCGTGGTAATTAAAGGTCCTTATTTTTTATTGGTGTCTAGTCTTTCATAGAGAATTTCAGGGTATAGATAAATAATAAAATAAAAGTGTGAGGCTTAAGATATAAGGGGAGGAATTTAATAATATATTTGTAATTGCACAAGGCAAGTTGATAAATACTACAGTATTAATGAATAAGATGACATAATAACTTGGACTTTTATGCAAAGTCCAAATGATCATTTCAAATCAAGCTAGTAATTGAAAAATAGAAAATATAAGGGCTCAGATAAGATTCGAACCTGTATCTCTGGCTTTAGAGACCCTATATTATTTTATTTTCCTTTAGATGTGACATCGCTTTTTTTAATATGTTGGTTTATGAACATAATTATTTTTGAAACTATGTTTTTAAATTTTTTAATTTTCTTCTGCAATTCATTAGTTATGACCCTTCAAAAATTGAAGAAACTCGAAATTTTTAATAAAGATATTTGCATATTCAATGTTTTTTGTTTGTTAATTATTAATTGTGTGCAAATGGTTGATCAATAAAACAATAACAATTTCAACAACTCACCTGCATTGAGTATTTGCTCGTCTTTGACAACCTTTGGCAGAATTGTTTAATCTTTTATCATCAGGATCTACTAATCGTGGATAACAACAAACATCTGCACACTCATTGTTATCATAACCACAATCGCATTCTTCACCAGCTTCAACAATTTTGTTACCACAAAAAGCACCTGCCGATGCTGTGAAACAATTTCGTTTCTTATTATCTTCGATTGCATCTAAAACATGAGAAATATTTGCTATACTACACATTGAGAATTTGCTGTTATTTGGCTTATCTCCACTTGTAGCTGATGCAAACATTATGTAATTTCCATTTGCACCACCTGGTCTGCATTCTGGTGGATAATCGTGCTACAACAAAATATTAATGCTTTTACAGTGCTTACTAAATACATACAGGAGAACCAAAATTATGTCCAATTTCATGTGCTAATGTTAATTGTGAAACCTTAGGAGGTACTCTACTATTATAGTTAACGAACGTAATAATACCAGTGTTAAGAGATCGCTTATTAGACTGATAAGTACCACCAACAGTTTCTGTATATGTTTTATGTTTTTCACAAATGCCACCAGAAGCACCTGACGCTGATGCAACCCACGCTAATCCCAATGTACCACCAGTAAAATCTCTGTATGTAAAAACATACGCTAAACAAAAATCTTCATGATCTTGCAACGAATGAATGTTCAAAAAGTTGCTAACATCAATATTTTCCAAACAGAACTGATTTCTTTCGCAATGATGTGAATTGCATAAGCAAGCAGAATCGTCGTCGATCTGTAAAATATATAAAATTATTTCAGATCTTTATTAGCAACAAATAGTGACAATATATTTAACAAGCTTGAAGCTTAACTAAATTCTTCGGTAGCGATGCCACCAAGTTTAACAGACATGGTGATACGGGCCTGTCTGATTTATATGATATTTTACTTAAGAACATGTAAAAGGAGTTGTATCTCTGAGTAGCAACTAGCTTCAAAAACTGCTATATGAAACTAAATATTTGTATAAACAATACTTCTATTCAAATTTAACATAATTCTAAATACAATTACTTTTACAAATTATTAGAACTTCAAATTCAATATATCGTATTTTTAACAACATCAATGGTTTGAATATCTAAGCATTTTTTATAAAAATATACGACACATTTCTAGTACGAAAATATTGATTTATTCTGTACTAAAGTCATATTTTTTGCTGTCACTGTTGTAATAGCACCCGTTTAGCTATCACAAGAAGAGACTTTGGAGTAACTTCTAGTCATCATTGTCTCAATTGAGGAAGTACATTTTAGTTTCCACAGAACAACATCTAATATATTTTTCATAAGAGCGATAAGTAAATTTTTCAAAAAATTTCATCTAACATTTGAAGTATAGACAATTTGTAAATATATTCCTGCAATATTTAGCATGGAATATAAAACCGTCATCAATCACTTTTGGTATATGAAGCAATACTGTAAAAAGCAACATTATCAGTACTACCTCCTTTAGCTACTTCATAGAAGATGTTACTTTCAAATTTATTTTTTCGTCCATTGTCAGAATGATGCATCCATTAAAATAAGATGATATTTTTGTACATTATACATGAAACAATTATAATATTTTCTTAAAATTATTAAACGTTCAAATAAACTCGACAATACATTGTATTAACAAATTCATAGGAAGTTCTCATTTGTTCTTTTTTTTAGTGCCTATACACGTTAGGTGATGACAGGTCAGAAACGTACAGATGAAAGAAAAACTAGTAAACCGCAATGTCAAAAGCGACATTCCTACCAGCACTGGATATTGGAGCCACTAAACACTTTATTATATACAATGAGTCATTTTCTATTTGCTAGAAACCTTTTTTTCCGCTGCATATTTTAAGAATCAGTGTGTAATTCTCGTAACTACCAAAGCAAATTAACACTTTCACTGCCAAGTGTATTTTTTAAGATGGTACGTTACCAGGCCAAAGCTGTTTTTAGTATTAAAATAATACCTAGACACATATAACTTCATTCATTTTTGAAACACCATTTTATTTTTTGAAATAATTGACTTTTTTGCGTGTGTATCAATTGAATACATGTATCATAATTGATATACCGACTATAAATCATAAGAGTTTGAAATTTCTCACAAATACAGACAAATGGTAAAGTCACACCTCTTCTAAATCATTATTGGACAATACAGTCGTTCGATTCCCTTTAGTTAATACAACTCATTCACATTGGTGTGTAATTTTACATGTGAACAGTGTGATTTTGGTCTTATGTGTTGTATGTAAGTGTTTAGAAAACTTTTTGTACTGAATAGTAAATTATTTTTGAAAAATGCCGCAATATTTTAACAAAAAAGAAATAGCTGAAATGCACAAAACTGTCGATTATGGAGACCTTAGCGATGAAGAATTTGATGACGCCAATGAGGATCCACATTATATTCTAAATTCTGAAGACAGGAACGGATGAAGAAAGTGATGAGTGTGAATCGTTCCCGAAAAAATGACTTACACCTAGAAATATTAGTCCGTTACCTTCAACATTACAATCTTCACCTATATACTTTGTAATTAAAATAAAATTTTTGCAAATTTATCCTGGCGACTATCAGCTATATACTAAAGCTCTCTATTTTAATCTGATATCACTAGGTCGAGTATTTCTTCTTTAAACTCCAAGCCCAGGGTAATGTCGGATGGAAAACGGCTATAGACAAAGAAAACTCTTAAGGGTTAAACGGCTAGTAGAGTGTTAGCTCTGGGTAGATCATGAGCATGGGTCATGGGTGGATAACTGACCAAAAATAGTTTTAATAGGCGCCACCGTATTTTTAATACAAGTGCCAACAAAATTTAACTGTGTTTGTATAAGGAAATGCGGAAACCTTATGTTAACACCACTATCTTAGCCTTAAAACTTGAATTTCACTCTTTATCACACACTTACCAAAACATCAACCACCAGTTGTTAAACAGTTGTCTCAGCTGTACCTGTGAACAAACAAAACACCACATGGACACCATTTGTGTCCTTAAAAGCATATGCCCAAAAATATAATAAGAGAATTTAAACATCTATGAAATACTAAAGGCTTTTATTTTCTTCGCTCTATCTGTTTTTCTTAAGGAGGATTTGCTCTAGTTTACTTTTTCATATTTTAAATATTGAGTAATAAAACGACTTTATGAAAAACAAAAGGAATTCTATTCATATGGAAATCTGACTATATACATGCGACTGCAATACATATATTTACTATCTTGTCATTAATTTTATAAAAAGAATTTTGTATAATTTAACCTTCAGAATAAATACGTATAAATTAATCGTTTCTATAAAATTTAGTTTAAGCAAATATGTCATAATTTATTAGTTCCTAACACAGGATTTTATTTTTACTATAATCATAGAAGCGCTTCCTTGACCATTCACAAAAAATTGATCGTCAGGACAATAACGACCTTAAAATGTAACTACTCAATTTTAACGGTAATCTACTAAAAGAATATACGTGAATTTCAGTTTCAATAAAAAGACTTTTACATGACGTGCATGTTTTTCAATTAAACAAAATATAAAATTAAACCAAGACTGCGTCTGGCTTAGATTCTGAATATCTCAACACATTGTGTGCTTGTACAAGTGACTGACAACCTAGATATTTATACGTTGTTTTACAAACTTTAAGAAAGTACTTTATATTTTCTGTTACTCTAATAATTAACGAGAAAATTTCATAATAATTTACTATAGCTTCAAACACTCACGTGTAGACAAAAGAACTGCAGGTGGAAAATCACGACCTCAGCTGTTGTATTTATTTTATCGTATTAGTCATCAGTTAGATTGAAGTGTCAAGGTTCTTTGTAACATCAACCATTTCCATACTGCGTAGTTAGATAAAAGGACGAAACCATAGCTGTTCACCATTAATTACTGTGACGGAAAATTATTATAATTTACATTGAAAACCGTTGCTGTAAACCTGTCCATATGATATTGCATGTATTAAAATGATGTATATTATCAATCCATTTTCTCAGCTCAAGTTTTCTTCTTCCCTCGATTAGATGCCTCGTGTTTCTGACGGGTCATCATCTTGACTTTATCTCTGTCTACAAAAAGCGGCTTCACTCTAGGACGTTGGAGACCAAAGTGCCGGTTATCAACTTGACAGCGCTTGGTAACAAGCTTTAGAATATATATCTTCTAGAATCCATGTGTTATTATGAACATTATACTTTAATTTTTATTGGCTGAATATTTACGAATTAAATACTTTAAAATTTATTTGTTTTATTATTAATTTATTAGGCTAGGTGTAACTAGAGAAAAAATACGTTACACAGCCTCTTCCCAAGAGAAAAATTGAGGTATGGGAGAATTTTTCTAAAAAATTTTGCAACTGAAACTTCAAACTTATTCTTCTTAACTGTACCAACCTCTTACACCTCACAACAAGACGACACAAATTTTAACTATACCTAATGATGAGTTTAACAAAAAATATCAGGATCATTTGCTAATGGATACGGGGGTATTAATGCATGGGATTGAGTGATTAGTAACTGCGCGTACTACACGCCTATAAAGGGACAAATCCGGAAGTCATAGCCAGTATATACGTCAATCGGTTAAGTATATTTAGGGGTATCTAACACTCAGTGGATGCATGTCATCTATAGTTACAAACGCAACAACCATATCAAAAAAAATTTTTTTTTTTTTAAAATGAAAAATATTTTACTACAAATCAGAACTGTAATAAACAAAATGGATTGGACATTATAATCACTACTAAACAAAAATCTGTACAACGAATATTTTTCTCTAATTTAATATATCTATCTTAAAGATTTATGTGCATAAAATTGATGAATTTAGTAAGTACCAAAAGCTGTTAGATACAAAGTCTATTCACGAAACGAATCTCTAACACTCGAGAAACAGACAAAGTATTAACAATACATATTCATCAACAAGACACTTTTAGTCTTTGAGTGAGCATCTCACAATATTTTCTGTAAGATCTCTATTCTACATACTCAACTATCTCTCTCAAAAATTATATAACCTCAATGACTCATCACTAACGAACTCTAAAACCACTAACGAATCATATATTGAGCCTATTGGGTGACCACCACCAACTACTCACAAAAACTCTTCATGAACTATCCTAGCTCATGTACACTCTCAATAAGAATAAGCACATTAGGCCTAGTCTCAAACTATTAAACCAAAACTCAAGCATTCCTTTAATGCTTAACATTCTATCACACTCTAACTATATGACTACATACTCAATACTCTACCAAACACCTCTATACTCTCTATCATATATTCCATTACTGAATACGACATTACTTCACTGAATACATATCCATCTCTATATACCTGCAACATCTCTATGCATATGCTGCATTCTCAAACACCTCAAAAAATATCATCATTCAAAATCCATAAACATATCCTTGTCGTCATCAAAATTATCATTTAACACTTCTTTATCGTCATCAGAGATTTTCATTTAACACTCCTTTATCGTCATCAAAAATTTTCATTTAACACATGCAATATCTAAATCAACAAACATATTAAGCTCTATTACTACTAAAACATAAATTACTTTATAAAAATTTTCCCAACTTTAAACTTGTCTAACTTAAGGATTCAAAACACGGACTAAAGAGAATTACAACTGACATCAACTATACTCTGAAGTACTTAAGGATCAGAAACATTGTTAATAACTTCAACTTCATCAATCGCAGAATTATCGATACTAAACATTTTCTTTGACTTAAACATGAAGATACGGATAAATTGGAGGGAAGAAATTTAAATACAAAATTATTTTCTACTTTACTTCATGATAACTATTAATAACTGTTCTCGTACACTCTCACTCTACCAATAGTCAAACTGTCGACCTAAACTAAAGTGCTTCACAACGCATAAACTTGCTAGAATGACAAGCTCTTCTATGAGCCTCACCTAGACTTATAAACAATATTGCTAGAACGGCAGACTCTCCTCCGAGTCTCATCTAGACTGACAAACTAAATAAGCAAAACAAATCACATCATAACTGACCTCAAATAATTTCAAGTGACGATGTCGAAACTGCTAAAGCGACAACTTACCACGACCCTCGCATAGACTGACATAACGCTGAGCGACCAACCCTTCCTGAGTTTCGTCTAGACTAACATAACGCTACACGATGAACCACAACAAGTCTCGCTTAGATGTAACTCAACTCAATATACTACGTTGCAACGCGACCATAAAAATTGCTACTCTAAATAAATCAAACCAAACTAAAACGTGCTCATGCACAAGAGCAATCTCAAACTATATTTCAACAGTAAAGACTAGTGTACCATTAATCGAACAACTAATATAACTAATAAGACTGAAAGATGAATCTATTATCGATGAAATACATACAAAATCAAATAAACCTGCAATATCCATATCAAACAACTTTAACACTTTATCTAGAAACAGGAATTTCACTACTCAAATTCTGTTCTTTTACTCTTTGAATTGGACACGACGGACAAGTGATACTAGTCACTCCTTTACGACCACAACCATAACAAAATAATCTCTTGAAAGATCTACAAACATTGAAAGTATGACCATCACGTGAACAATTCCAACAAATCAATTTACGCTTAATAAATGAGTTACCTACTCCACTCATTTCTGTCATTGGGGTGGCAGAATTAAGAACTTGTACCGGGAATGTGAAGACGGAGGGTATAAACACGACTTGAAGCATTCTGAAATGAACTAGGGTTTTGTTTCTAAAATGTGGATTAAAATAATTAAAAGGCTGTTTGTGACTATATGACGTAACTGAAACAGACTTATGTTTACTCAACGAAGCTTCTTCTAACCTCTTACATAATTTAACTAACGTACTAATATTCTCGATCTCTGTAAGAGCAAGATGCTGAATGAAATATGGCAATAAATTTTTCTTGACTATTCTAACTTTAGTGTGTTCTGCAGGAATAATAGGTAATCGGTTAAATAAACTTTCCATGTTAGCAATGAACAATACAACAGATTCACCGTTCTTCTGTAATCTATTCTTGATTTTTCCCAAATATCGTCTTCAGGATGTGCTGGCAGGAAATCCTCCTTTAGTCTACTAACCAACGAACTCCAATCTGTTAACGAACCACGAACGCAACGATACCATAGCAAGGCATCACCGGTAAACAATTCAACTGCAGAATTAAACAATTCCATCTCAGATACCTTTCGAGACTGTGCAATGTCACTGATGTTTTCTAAAAATTGATATAAGAGAGATGGGTTTCCTGAATATTTTATCGACCAAGATGCTATAGGAACTGACTGTGTGACATATGTAACTGTTGGAACGGGCACATTAGATGCAGCAACAGAATTTACGTTAATATCTTTACTATTTGAACTTGTATCTTTATTTAATTTCTCATGCAGATCTGCTTCCACAACAAGAATAGTAGCCAAACTTTCATTTTAAATAACACCATTTCCTCAAAATTTTCTTTAGGAGCTTTAACCGTTGTATTCTACCTGTAAGATGCACTAATCTTGACCTTATCCTTTTAAAATTGACTCTGGGATCATCCATAAATTCTAACAAAACATTTTTAACGGACTCTATACTAGACTCAATCTCTGCTTTCTCTACTGAAATCTACTTTATAATAAGAAGGATCTATCAAACAACCTGGTTTATCTGCTTCTTTGGCCAACAACCTTGCTAAAATTTTCCTTTTATCTGAAACTGGTCTTGAATTTTCAATGCCTCTAATGTTCAATTCATATTCTAACTCATTTTAAGTAAATGTACGATGCTATAAGTTTCTGCCATAATTAAATATCGAATATCTCTAATGTAACTCAATTATAAAATTTTGAAGATGAAATCTCAAACGAACGAATGTCCTAACTATATAGAAAACCCACTGTAAACTGTAACAAACTTTAACAAAATGAAACAAAAACTATTTACTAGAATCAATGCAAACCTCAGTCGGTAGATATAAGTGTGATGAAGATAACTACTAAATATTCCAGCCTATAAGTGAAGTAATTCAAGCCTCTAAATGAAATTCCAGCCCCTAAATGAATTTCCAGCCCCTAAATGAATTTCGAGCCCCACGTTACGCCAGTGTAATTAAAATAAAATTTTGCAAATTTATCCTGGCGACTATCAGCTATATACTAAAGCTCTCTATTTTAATCTGATATCACTAGGTCGAGTATTTCTTCTTTAAACTCCAAGCCCAGGGTAATGTCGGATGGAAAACGGCTATAGACAAAGAAAACTCTTAAGGGTTAAACGGCTAGTAGAGTGTTAGCTCTGGGTAGATCATGAGCATGGGTCATGGGTGGATAACTGACCAAAAATAGTTTTAATAGGCGCCACCGTATTTTTAATACAAGTGCCAACAAAATTTAACTGTGTTTGTATAAGGGAAATGCGGAAACCTTATGTTAACACCACTATCTTAGCCTTAAAACTTGAATTTCACTCTTTATCACACACTTACCAAAACATCAACCACCAGTTGTTAAACAGTTGTCTCAGCTGTACCTGTGAACAAACAAAACACCACATGGACACCATTTGTGTCCTTAAAAGCATATGCCCAAAAATATAATAAGAGAATTTAAACATCTATGAAATACTAAAGGCTTTTATTTTCTTCGCTCTATCTGTTTTTCTTAAGGAGGATTTGCTCTAGTTTACTTTTTCATATTTTAAATATTGAGTAATAAAAACGACTTTATGAAAAACAAAAGGAATTCTATTCATATGGAAATCTGACTATATACATGCGACTGCAATACATATATTTACTATCTTGTCATTAATTTTATAAAAAAGAATTTTGTATAATTTAACCTTCAGAATAAATACGTATAAATTAATCGTTTCTATAAAATTTAGTTTAAGCAAATATGTCATAATTTATTAGTTCCTAACACAGGATTTTATTTTTACTATAATCATAGAAGCGCTTACTTGACCATTCACAAAAAAATTCGATCGTCAGGACAATAACGACCTTAAAATGTAACTACTCAATTTTAACGGTAATCTACTAAAAGAATATACGTGAATTTCAGTTTCAATAAAAAGACTTTTACATGACGTGCATGTTTTTCAATTAAACAAAATATAAAATTAAACCAAGACTGCGTCTGGCGTTAGATTCTGAATATCTCAACACATTGTGTGCTTGTACAAGTGACTGACAACCTAGATATTTATACGTTGTTTTACAAACTTTAAGAAAGTACTTTATATTTTCTGTTACTCTAATAATTAACGTAGAAAATTTCATAATAATTTACTATAGCTTCAAACACTCACGTGTAGACAAAAGAACTGCAGGTGGAAAATCACGACCTCAGCTGTTGTATTTATTTTATCGTATTAGTCATCAGTTAGATTGAAGTGTCAAGGTTCTTTGTAACATCAACCATTTCCATACTGCGTAGTTAGATAAAAAGGACGAAACCATAGCTGTTCACCATTAATTACTGTGACGGAAAATTATTATAATTTACATTGAAAACCGTTGCTGTAAACCTGTCCATATGATATTGCATGTATTAAAATGATGTATATTATCAATCCATTTTCTCAGCTCAAGTTTTCTTCTTCCCTCGATTAGATGCCTCGTGTTTCTGACGGGTCATCATCTTGACTTTATCTCTCGTCTACAAAAAGCGGCTTCACTCTAGGACGTTGGAGACCAAAGTGCCGGTTATCAACTTGACAGCGCTTGGTAACAAGCTTTAGAATATATATCTTCTAGAATCCATGTGTTATTATGAACATTATACTTTAATTTTTATTGGCTGAATATTTACGAATTAAATACTTTAAAATTTATTTGTTTTATTATTAATTTATTAGGCTAGGTGTAACTAGAGAAAAAAATACGTTACAACTTTGCAAATCTGACATCATCTTCACTAGAAGACTCAAACCACACTAATTCTAAGATAATATGGGTAAATCCTGTAGGAAAACAAAAAGCACTTCCTTTTACCGGTTCAAGTGAAATGAACTCCTCTAGTAGTGAAATTTAAGCAATCACTGATCCTATTGCTTACAAATTTGTATGCGACGCAAATTCTGGAATCTACTGATGTAAAACCTGATTCAAGACTACATTTGTGAGTACCTACGGATGCTGAAGAAATGAAAAAATTTCTTGGTTTACTTGGTTGGATGGGTATGGTAAAAGTACCAAAACTAGCTTATTATTGAAGCGTAAATGTTTATATTCATTTCCTTTGCCTAAAAGAACTGTGCCACACAATCGATTCGAGCTTCTTCTAAAGTTTTGGCGTTTTGCTGATATCACTCAAACTGACCACAAAAACAGCTTAGTAATTCAAATATTCGTGCATAACTTTCAAAGTACGTATTCACCAAGATCAAAAATCTGTATTGATTGAAACTGCTTCTATGGAGAGGGTGCTTGAGTTTTCGACAATACATTCCTTCAAAACACCATTGTTACGGGATAAAAGTGTATAAACTCTGCACAGAACAAGGTTACACATGGAATTTGTCAGTAACGGAACGACAAACAAATTGGAGATTTACCGGCTTCTGAAAATATTGTCCTAAAATTGTGTAAAAACCTTCTAAATGAAGGTATGACCCTGTATATTGATAATTTCTATACAATATCACTTGCGGCAAGGCTCTTGACACAAAAAAATCGTGTTGTTGGAACATTACGAAAACATAGGAAACAAATTCCAGAAGTCATAAAGAATGCCAGACTTCAACGAGAAGCAATAGTTGCGCAAGAATCCCAAGAAGGCATTACTGTTCTAAGATAGAAGGGATGTTTCGATATTGAGTACATGCCACATTGGTACTGACACAAAAACAGTAATATCAAAAATTGGCCGAGAAACTACAAAACCCAGTTGCGTTTTGGATTAAGATGCCGGAAAGTTTTCTGTTGACGTGAGTGATCAGCTAGCGTAACATAACACAACACTACAAAGATGTATAAAACAATACAGAAAAATTGTAATTGAATGATATAGGACACACACATCACTGATAAATGCATATTTTTTGTACAAAGAAAATGTCATTCACAAAATAATATAATAATAATATTATTGTTTATTAACGGTATACTACAAAGTTACAGTTACCATAAACAAATGCATAAAAATGTGTTAACTAATTAGATTACAAGATAATACTACATATTGGAAAACAAATGACGTTTGACTGAATTTTAGAAGGAGTATAGTGTTTCAAGACAAAAGTCAGTTTCACTCAAAAAGTTGGCATTTTTACAACATCTTTCTAAAGGTCTTTGCATTCCACAATTGGTTTGATGTAAACAGACATTAAAAAATATAGATGATCGAGTATTTCTCGGTGGCACATGGAACTGAACCCTGTGTAACAAATCTGAACAATCTATGAGCCCATTAACAATTTTAAAGAGCATTATAATGTCTAAATAATTACGACGAATTTCTAATGTTGGGAGATCCAAGTAGCGTAAAATATGAATGTATTTAATTTTCCTATAAGGGATGCCTAACTTATAAGCAATTACACGAATAAACTTTTTCTGACATTTTTCCAGGCGTTTTATGTGAATAGAGTAAAAAGGGGACCAGACAATACTTGCATATTCTAGTAAAGAGCGAACTAAGGAACAATAAACCCCAGAAAGACTCTGTATATTACTAAACTCTGAGAGACTTCTATTCATAAATCCAAGAAGCTTGAATGCTCTATGCGTTAAAAATTGAAGATGTTCAGAAAAATTTAGCTTATGATCAAGAAGTATACCCAGGCCCTTAAATGTAGTGACACATTGTAAAACTTCAGAGTTGATGTAATTAAATAAAACAGGATCTCTGAGTCTATAATAGTGCATCACTTTGCATTTGCTAATATTTAGGGATAATCCATTTAACTTACACCATAAGGCAAGTCGATTAATATCATCTTGAATAAGTAAGCAGTCACTCACACATGTTACCATCTTAAATATTTTAAAATCGTCTGCATAAAGCAAAAATTTACAATGATGAAAACAACAAGCAATGTCATTAATGAAGCAATTGAACAATACAGTCGAGAGATGACCACCCTGAGGTACTCCAGAAGTTACATTAATTTCTTAAGCAAGTACGTTGTTTATTTTAACAAATTGTTTCCTCTGAGAGAGATAACTATCTAACCAGGCAAGCAAGTTACCATGAACACCCAATTTCGAGAGTTTGAATAATAAAATTTTTACTATGAGTGAGTCAAACGCCTTAGAAAAGTCAGTGTATATCACGTCAACTTGGTACTGCTTTTCCATGGCATCAAAAACAAATTCTTCGAAAACCAAAAGATTTGTAACTGTTGACCTGCCTGGAAAAAATCCAGGTTGTTCAAGAATAATAACTTTATTAAGAACAGGAGAAATCGGAAAACTAACAATGATTTCAAAATTTTTGCAAAAACTGATATTATCGAAATAGGTTGATGATAGTTTTCTACTTTCTCTCTATCGCCATTTTTAAAGATTGATATAACATAACTATGTTTCCACTTCTCCGGAAAGACCCCCTCAAATAATGATTTCTCAAAAATTTTATGCAGTACTGTAGATAACACAAATCTACGCTGAAAAACAAAGTATGGAGATATTTCATCAGGCCCATGCCCTGAACGTAATTTAAGTTTAGTCATTTGCAATAGAATCTCAGTAGGTGAAAAATAACGATTACTAATGGATATAGCATTGTTAATGACTATGTTAGGAACAGTGGTGTCAGATGAGTTATAAACTGAACCAAAATGATCCGCAAATTGATTGACAATTTGTGTAGGATTATCAGATATTGTATCTTTAAAAGACATGGTATTGGGTAATAAATAATTATTTCTTTTAGAATTGATGAAATTTCAGAAAGTTTTTTTACAATTCACTGAGCTTTGTAGGTCTAGTAAATACTTTTGATGAGTAGTTTTGTATAGGAGCTTACAATTCTTACGTAAGTTTGAAAAAACTATATAGTCCTCAATCCGTTTTGACTGTTTAAAAGTTTTGTGAGCGCGTTTTTTGTGCATAATTGCTTGTTCTAATTCAGAAGTTAACCATTTTGGAAATTTAACATTCTCACTTCTGGATCTAGGTACAAATTGATCGATGCAAGCATGCAGATAATTATAGAATACATTTACAATATGGTTAATATCATTACTAGTGCTAAACAGTAAAGACGAGTTAATATTTCCAAGATATTCGTTAATTAATTGATAATTAGCGGATTTAAAATCTCTAAAGTAGAAATCATATTGAAATTTGCCAAAATCCTTTGATATAGAAATGTTACATTTTAGCGCCGGATGATGTAGATCACAAGTTAACAAGGGATCGTTTACCTTATTAACAACAGCATTGCAGATGGAAAAAATTAAATCTAAGAAGTATCCGTTACAGTTTGCTATCTTATTAACCTGAAATAGATTATGAAATGCTAGACCATTGGCAATACAAATAACCTTGTCATTGATTAGTCCTGAAACACTAGAACCCAACTCTGCATCTTCCCAATAGATGTTAGGAAGATTAAAATCACCACATAAATATACTGAAGAGAATTTAATGTTTCCTAAGATTTCATTAACTGAGTGAATATAATCCTTATACAATACAACGGTAGACTTTGGAGGAATGTACACACATCCTATAACAATCCTATTATTATTAAGTGTTACCTGGACAAATATATTTTCAATATTATGAAATGATGAGTGAAGTTTCATTGATGGAATGTATTTCTTCACTGCGATCCCCCCAAGTGCTCATGTAAGCTTGTTTGAGGTGATCCATCAACTCGATAAATTGCATAATTAAATAAATCCAACTCATTATCATTTATATCACTATAAAGCGATGTTTCAGTAAACATAATCACATCATAATCGCAAACATTTATAGCAGCTGAAAGTACTTGTAAGTTAGTGCATAAACCTCTAACGTTCTGATAGTAAACATGAAAAGTCTTAGCTTTCTTACTACGAAATTGAGGACTTTTATTGCTGCCAAATGCATGAGTTCCATTGTGTGGTGGAACAAGATGTTTGGTTAGCTTTGGTTTACCCCTAAAAAAGGAGCGGAATTAGGCGTTTGAGGAGCTGGTGCGATAGTAAGAGGTTTAATGTTCTGTGGTTTGAAATCAAAATCACGAATATAGACATTGCTTGGCCAATATGATGGTTCCATAAAATAATTTCTAAGGTGTGCGGGGACACCCAATTTGAATTAGCTGAACATATTGTTACTGCTTATTCGAAAACAAATTGCATTAGGTGACAATATCAGACTTCAGACACAAAGTAATTGAATCTTTGATATATGGAGATCAGAGAAAACACGTGAACCTATAACTCCAAGAGAAAACTCATCATCTTGTTCCATACCCTAAAAAAAAGGAGTCCGTGTTCTCAATGCTACAAAATGTATGGAAGAAAAGGAAAAATCATAGATGGGAAAAAGATACTGGCCTACCACGTTACAAGCGTTTGCGATACCTGTGATTTATCACTGTATTTTTGAAGACAATGATTTAGCTGTTTTCCACTTTGATTTAGTTTTTGTTTATGCTAATCATTAGATGTTTCATTATCTTTAGTTTTTGTTTATATGAATTACAATTAGAATATGTTTACTGCAATATACAATTAAATAAATGTGTCCATTATTTTGTATAAAAACTCTTACATACATATGCATAGACCAAAAATTCAATATGGTGGTACGTAGTGTCAGACCATAGCAATCAAATTCGCATAAGAAATACTGTTGAAGTGTATTTGTTTAGATACACCTGGACCAAAGGGTTCATTCCTTGGTGTATCATTAATAATACATGTGGCAGTAAGAGTGTTAATGCTATAGTGTAGAGTGTTTGCGTTACTTTAGATAGAAACCAGATAGGAAAGGAAAAAATAATTTTACATGAGTAGAATAAATACATATGTACCCTGTATATTGATTTCATGAAGAGTAGCATTAATTAAGCATTTGGCTCAAGACCCACGACCCGAGAAATATTAGCAAATCCACGGAGCCCCGCAGCCGTTAGCATGGAGTAATCCTGCAGAAAGCCGCCGCTATCATGGAGTGATCCTGAAGGAAGCTTTACCTATTCATGTGAGTACCCCGTGGGGGTTTTTATATAATTTTTATAATTGGAAAATGTGTTGCAATAATTTGCATATTGTGTGACGTCATCGAAATTTTGCGAGGCGATATTCACATTATGTAATATCGTTACCAACTGTCTTTTGTGACGCATGTACCACGACAACGGGACTGTAATAATATATATATATATATATATATATATATATATATATATATATATATATATAAAATGAAAAGAATTAATGGCAAGTGACTCAAATTCAGCCACGAGGGCATCCTGTCGTTCACTAATATTGCAGTTTAACAAGTCGGAGGAGATCCGGCTCAACTGTTTTTTTAGCCAAAGATATAATTTAATCGATTAAATTATATCTTTGGCTATGGAAAAGGCAGTTGAGCCAGATCTCCTCCGTGCCGACTGTTGTTAAAACCTGCAATATTAGGTGAAACGAACGAAGACACAAATTGTGAGCTAGCTGATGCTGTACTTCCCATAATGTGTCTGTATTATATATTACAACTTTACTATTCCTGTCCTGATGAGCTCCAATTAAGGCGAAACGCGTCGACAGAATGCCCTCATGGCTGAATTTGAGTCACTTGCTATTAATTCTTTTTTACTTTGTATTAATTTAAGACTCATTAAACTAACTTCTCGATATATATATATATATATATATATATATATATATATATATATATATATATATATTGTTTAAAGCTGCACTGTCTTTTAAAAAGCCAATTTTTTGTAAATCGTACAATATTTCCCAGGTGTTGTTACCTTTTAAAAATTAGAAATTATCTATTATAGTATATTTACGAAATGGTTATTACATACTAAATTGTTTTTATGATGGACAGCGAGCATAAACAAACATGACAAGCCTACTCGAACGAATAAACTACGCGTGGCTCGGATTGCTAAAGTTGCAATGGGAGTGGCTCGAGGGGAAAAGTAAAATAGTGCCACTTGCTCAACTCAGATAAATCTAGTGGGCACTAACCTTATTTTAGTCAGGTTTCGCCCCAAGAGGATGTGGATTCCTAGTCTTTATGAAACACTGAAAAATAAGCAAAAGCTTCGTACTTTCAGATAAAAACCCATATGACAAAACAAATAATCTTGAAATAAATATTATTTAACTAGCTGCCAATTTGAATCTCCTGGCGTCTAAAAATAATGTATAAATTATCGTACAAAATTGGAGGTTGCTACGTATCAAAAATAAGGAACTTGTTATCACTCTTAATGTGTTCTAAGTGATTGAAATACTAGCCTCTAAATTAAATTACCTTCTAAATTCCCGATCACAATAATATGTGAACTCTTTTCTAAACTTCTAATTTTAACCAAGTCTAACCTGTTTGAGTAATCTCAAATAATATCCTACATCTTGACAAGAGTCCAATATTACTCACACTTCTTTATTAGGTACGACACATTAATTAAAGATCAACAATGTAATTTACATTTCATATCTAAGTTACTCTAAATTACACCATAAAGATCCTGTTATCTCTGTTCTCACGATAATTTTCTAAATGAGTTAAATTAAAATAGGTACTTCGATCAGTGTCATAGAAGATGAATATGCAAAACAGTCTACAAGTTAAATCTATATAGGCAAATAATAACTTACAGTACTCCTGTTGCAACGCCCATGGAAATTCAGCATATGGCTTCCTTTATTATAATCTGTTGTCTGTTGTGTCCAGGACGTCACATCAGTTAATGGCTTAACCTAGGAGGTGAACGTCAAAGAATCACTTTGGAATTGTGGAATGTGTCAGTTGATGTATCAGATGTTAAAAGAAAAATTATAACCGCAGGACTTGTCAGGCTCAAACGTGTTTAGGTGCTTTGACATATCTGATCTGGTAACTTTATAATTCAAACGATATTTAAATTGTGGCCCCTTAAGGACTATAACTAAAGAAACTGAGATATATTCGTACGTTAATTTCACTTATCAATGTATTAACTAATATCACTTGACATGCTGAAGTTTTCTCGTCTAATAAATTTTCATTAATTTGTAACGTAATGTTTCAGTATAATACTGTAAAACTAACGCTTACGAATGTAAATTAAATGATACATTACTTGATTGCGAATAAAAGTTTAAGCACTGAAAATATTTTTGTCCAAGCACCTAAAAATCTCCCTATATCGAAATAAGAAGCAAACTTGGTTCGAAGAGACCATCACCTTAATAAATTAATAACACCTAATTTTCTAGCACTTTACACCTTCCTCTTTCGTCTGATTATTTACATCTCAAACCTCAAAGCACCTAATGTTAACGGACTTAAAACTACAGCAATGAATGTCCTTTCCCTATTCTTCGAATCGCAGGTAAGTGATGCCAATAATCTAACCAATGTAATTAAGGAAGATAATAAATAGCTATAATATCCGCACCCGCACATTTATTTGGCGATATTCTCGGAACTTTTGATTACCTGCCTTATCAAGAATAAGATAATATATTATTACAGCTCTAACGTGAATTTTTCAGGAATTTACAATGTAACGTTCTTGTATTAATTATGGATTTTAAAATGAAGAATATGTACGTTAAACAATGTGTACTCATAAAATAAAAGTGAGGAGTACAAGATATCTAAAGACAGTAGAGTAGGTCCATACCTCGTTCTATGGCCTAAATATGGTCTAGAAGAGTTGGCCATAAAGAAAACCATATAACAAATTAATTATTTTAATACAAACCCATACAAATATAATTGGATGTTTCAATTTTTATAAAATAATATAACTTTTTAGTTCATAAAGCATTTGTTTTTTTTTATTTCCTATAAAAATGCTTACTTAAAAAAGGTACAAAACAATATAATAATAAACAGAAAAATAAAACATATACACTAAAAGACAAAAGAAATCATATGCACATATGTAGACATATAACAAAAGTCATAAAATAAAATGTTTAAAAAATTGTTTTAATCTGATGACAAACATTAACATCAAAATCAGTATGCTGCCATTAACGCTTTCCATTGTTGTAAATTGACCCAGTTTAAAACACTAATCCGTTATTTGCTTCGCATTGCCTTCAGTATCATTTCACAGTGTTTTGTAAAAGGTAATGACTGATTTCACTGCTCGAGACACTTTAGCACTGTGTTCTTCGCCGGGATCATTTTGAAAAAGAACAATTATTACCTGCTTGCAATACAAAAGTGGTCTGACTCCTGATCAAGTGCTCGTGTTTCTAACTGGATTAGCTCTTCCTCTAAAAGAGGTTCTCTATCAGCATCTAGAAAATCAATGAAATCGCTTCCAAATCCTCAAAACCAAAATCGTGCCAAGTTTAATATGTTTTGTTAAATTTCAGAAACAGAATTAACTTTAGGTTCGTTAGTTTTTACACATTCTTGCCATACTTTTTTTTTTAAAACATAGTTCATTGTAGTTGATTTTAATTCCTTTCATGATTCGCAAATGTTGTGTAAAGCATCTAATGCTGTATTTTGTTCCAAAATTGTTTTATCAAAATTCACCTGTCTGTTTCGTGAATGATTTTATGAAAAGTTCTGAGTAAATAATGAGCATTAAAAGTAGCTATTTCACCTTGATCCATTGGCTGGATCAAAGGTATTGTATTTTTAGGAAAATACTCAATCTTCACACCTTAAAAAATAATCCTAATAAATTACGTGATTGCCCTTGAGCATATGAGCAATGGCCTTGTTCCGCAAGTTACCGTCTTTTAAATATTTTTTAACTTTTGAGCGAAACAAGTCTTCAAAGAGAATCTTAATCATCCAACCTTTCTTGTTAGATCTCCAAATGACAGGCAATTGTCTCTTATTCAGCTCTTTAAACTACTTTGGATTTTCGAAAACATATACCAAAAGTGGTTTTAACTTAAGATCCATTACATCATTAGCACCAGGGGGCAAAGTTAATCATACTTTTGAGCCCTTGTATCCAAATGCAGTTTTCATATTTTTAAATGTAAGTTCTTTCAAGCATTCACTTCCAATAGAGTCCCATCTTGTCTACAGTGAAAACTTATTCAGATCAGCATCTACCTTTTTTAAAATGTTGCAATATCCTTCAGTTGTGTCATTATCGGCCCTAGCTCTATCACTTTTCATTTTTAAATTGTACAAATTGTAGTGATTTTTGAATTTTTCAAACTAACCTCAGCTTCCTTGGAATGCTATATCTTTCACAGATATATCAGCAAGATCCTCCTTTAAATATTTGAAAATATTTTTTGCCTTTTCTGGAAGTCACTTGGTCCATTGGCATCCTTTGTAGATTATTGTCTTCAATCCACATATATAATTTTTTCCATATTGCTGCTTCTTTGGCGAGTTAATTTTGAGACATTTAAAGATGCAGCAGATAGCAAATGTGTTTTAATTCCTTCATCTCTATTAAGAATAGTTTGAGCGGTAGACTTTGTCAGTGCTATTGCATTACAAATTTAAACAATTTTCTCACTAGTTTCAGTACAATGTAAAATTTCTAGTTTCATCTATAACGTGACAAATTTTCAGCTCTTTATTTTTATCAGTATCAAACTCCAACGACATTCAATGAATGTTTTATTGGCATTTTCTTTTTAAAAAGAAATGAATATATCAAAAAAAAACAATAATGAATTAATTATATATGTAATGAAAATAGTTTTCTACACATACGTACCAAATATGTTTACAATTCATCAATTAATACAAACAGAAACAAAAATCTACCAGAAACAAACAAGAATAACTATGTCAAACTATACTAAAGTGACAACCCAGTAAAATGAGAGATGGCAACGGCCAAATGTAGAGCGCGGCCTAAACAAAAAAGTTGAAACTAAATACAAGGTCATTACTTAGTCATATAATAACGAAATATTGTAGATCGTAAATCAAACAAGTGCCATAATTAAAAAAGGTTGTATAAAAAGCGGTCATATAGCGACATATAGGTGTATTTAAATTTAATTAAAGCCTACTTACAATAAGTCCAATGTCTTCATGGCAATCTAGAGAGGTGGATGCAGGTGACCAGTAAATTCTTCCACAGAAGAGACCCAGGTAGATACAAGGCACTTAGACAGGACATGGAACAAAGCAAGAGGCTCACTTCTACACATCAAGGTACTGGTAAAAAGTGTGCAGTTCGTTATCTGAAACCTCCCACCTCTGTCATAACAGTCCTCTCTTATTAGTCAACGAACACCAAGCGACTGTTAACAACCAACCACATAATATCCAACAACAAGCAGTGGCATAAATTTTCAGAAAAAGTGCTTAATTTAAACTTGCAATAATAATGAAGACACATAACAATATATATGACAATTTTCATTGCTCTAGATATTTTTCAAAGATCTCTCATACAAATGTGAGTTTTCCTATTTGTTTTCTGACATTTTATCGATGCGATTGAACATCAAATGTATCAGTAGAAATATAAAACACTGTTGTGACATAGTTAGTCAAACTCTTTCTATTTCAGTGCTGTTTCTATTCCACATCTCAACATTTATAGGGCACTGGAAGAGTTAGCTCAGGATAAGATATGACGGACAGCCATACCAATCCAATTTTAAGGTTGTAACTATGAAAGAGAGATCTCATCAGTATTACGTTTGAAAACTTGCCAAATACAATACTCCAAACATAGCCATTATTAATATTATATCTTGTAATCTTAGGTTCTATTTTATCAAGTACAAACTTTTTTGTTCTATCGTAGCAATGCTTAAATTATTTTAAATTCCTAAACTATATGTAGGGTTATACAGAGAAATACAACGTAATAAATCGTAGGTGTGAGAATTGCAAAGTAAGCACAGAATAAACTCGAAACATTTTATTAACCAGACACTGACCGTAATAAAACATTATTTACAGTAGGAGTATAATAGATTTGTAGGATGCAATAGAAGAAGCATTAAAGTCAGTTATATACGAAACGTTGACATGAAAACATCAATGTGTAAACATATAAAGATATGAGATCGCGGAGGAGGGAGGGGCCATTTGGTGTGAGACAACGAATAAGTTAAGTTCGGAAAATAAAAAATTAAGGGATGTTAGTTTAGAATAAAAAATGTAGTAAGGTAATGGAATTGTAGAAAATCAATCTGAACACAGCTTAACGGAAGAGAAATGCGACATACAATAAATTATGTGAACTACACTTGCCCTTAGCAAGATATTTTCAATACACCTGCAGGTGGAAATAAAGTCGTTATGACCATTTATAGAGACTGAAGCTGGACTTGTTCACCCCACCATTAAATTGGAATTTTGGGATTATGTTGTACATATTGTTCAAAGAATGGAAAAACTAGGAAGTATATTATTAACAAAATGAAAACTGGTATAGTCTGGACATTCTAAGCTGTTATATGGAAAATAAACTGTAAATAATATTATAGCTATAATTTAGATGTGAGTGTGAATGTAAATATGTTTGACATTTTTCGACGTAGGACATTAATTGAACATCAGTGATTATTTTTTTATGAAATAAGGATTTATCAATGGAATGAATAGATATTAAATTTAAGGATAAGGTTGTTAGTATAAAATATTAGAAACTATGTAGGTATTAAGTATTTTGAAAACGATGATGTTATAGCACAAAGCTGATATTTAACTGGTTTTTGTTTTGATGAACATCATTCGCAATAATTTAGGATTTAGTAATGTCATCATTAAATAAGAAAGCACGAAAAAATTTGAGTAGAGAATAGTTTTGTTAATGGCTTAGATTTAAGGTTTCTCTTTAAGATTTTTTTTAGGATTTATTTCAGTTACACCTGACCAGATTTTCGGGTAAGAATTGTTTTAAGAAAGGATATTTATATGTGAACTGAAATTATTCTTATGTTAATAGAAAGTTTAGGTTGAATTCTATTTAATTTATTGATGGAGTAGTTAAAGTCAGTGAATTGTAAAGAATATCCAGCTACTCCAATGATAGTCTTATTTGTAAGGTGTAGCATGTTTAATTTGATCAGTAATTATTCGCATTGAATTACGAGGATAATGCGCCAAGCGTGCCTTATTCTCTAATAATGTTCCATATAGTACATAATGGAACGCTTCGTTTTAATAATCTTCTTATAGTAAAATATCTGTGTGACTTAAAGTTATTTTGTCAAGCATCTCTTGCTGTTGCTTTCGTATTTCCCCACCTTTAACCGCGAGTCTGTGAATCGTCGCTATGATTCGGTTCTAGTTTGGTTCGTTAGTCGCACCTTAGCTATCAATCCATCAAGATGTTTTCCCGGCTAGAGGCTTGTGACATTCGATTGAATTATTTGTGTGAGCGGTCAAGTCATGGTAGACTTGAATAAATTTCAGTAACTTCTACTAACGGTTTGTAATATATACATTTTACGAACTCAATTTAATTTTGTTTCATTTATTTAGCGCACCTACGAAAAACAATAGAAAAGGACAAGTAAAGATTTTGTTTTGTAAGTTGTATGGTTCTGTGCAAGGAATGGTTACGGCTTAAGTTTGAAATGGCTTATAGGATTGTTTGGAACTGATGGAATTTCTGTTCGGATTTGTCTAGGAATATCAGATGCAGTTTGGTTCGTTATTAAGTTTAAGAAATTTTTGCACGTGTTTAGAATGTTGTTTGTCTTTGATAAACAGACGGTTATAAAAAAAACACGAAATTTGCTATCATGTTTATGAACATATGATCTGTTTCACTTTCGATTATTGTTGAACTGGTTTTACTATACGTAGAAAAAAATTTTGTCAGGTTAGGTTTATATAATTGTAAGCTTTGTTCCATTTGAACTTCAGATAAATTTCAAGGTATATTTTCGACATAATACTTTTTTGTGCTGTAGCAACAGTTGACAGATGTTTGCCGTGAAAACAGATGTTTCATGCAGCTTTCCTAAAATTCAAATTAAACATTCTTCAATCTTAAAATTAGCTATTATTCACAGATAAATTATAAAAACTAAGTATAAAAATTTAAATACACACTGCGTAATAATTATGAAACTGTAATCTACCTGATAAGATCTGCCCAGGATAGAAATGTTAGTTCAATGCATTGTGGTTACAAATTATTTTGATCAAATATTTAAAACAAGCTTATATTTAGAGAGCAGTTTTTTTCTTTAAAAAGACAAAATTTTGATTTTGTTATAAACGTTATTGTTGAGAATTTTTTCTACATGTTAAAAAGTTATGATTTTTTAAAAGAAAGTTTTTTACTTCAGTAAACAATCAGTTAAACTTTGAGACTTTTATTTTGGCCAAATGCGATCAAATCTGATAACATAAAGGTAGAATTTTTGAGTAATAATTTTGTGCCAATATCATATTGGATATACATTTTTTTATTTTTAATACTTTTATAGGACACAAATGGTGTTCTACTTTTTCTTTATTTAATCTTTGTAATTTCTTACAGGAGCTGCGTCTTATTTTTATAAGACAGGTTTTTGTTAACGAACGCGATCGTTTTATCTTTGGGTTTCCACGTCCGCCCTTAGAATTGTGCCTTGCTCTTATCGTGATTATCTCAGGACTTGGTGGCGCCTATTTAACTTTGTTTAGCTTTGGTTTGAAAACAAAATTCGACTTACGCCCCACTTCTTATTGCTCTACCCAGGAATAGACCCCTAGCTATGTCGGAAGTTTTTTGTTCACTGGCGCCCATGTAGAAAATTAAGTTTCAATAGCGCCCATCATACAACAAGAACAATTCGTTTCAAAGGAACAATATATTTTGAGAAATTTTTTTAATTATGACTAACTTTAAGATATCAAAGTAAGGGAATTTTATGCGATATAACAGCCTTTCACATAAAAATGACATCAAAAATATTGATGAGGCAGACTGTTTGATGCCGCTTGATTATGAAAGTACGAGACCTTTCAGTGTAAGTGTTAACGTAATGTAGAATTTTCAACGAACTTCGTTCGTTTATGAAATCGATTTGTCGTCCGTCTGTCCGTCCGTCTGAGGCCTTTCTAATGGTCGGACATCAATGTGATACATCAATCGATTCAGCTCGGTGTCCAGAGCTTAAGTTTTGATGTCAGTTAAAATCGGGCCACGGGGCGCCGTGCCCCGCGATATTCCGTCGGAAAAAAATTTCAAATAGGTCCAAAATTAATGTGCGATACATATTTGGACTCCCTAACATAGCTGAGTCGAAATATGGTACCCCCACAAAATCTGACCACGGATACCCGACCCCCGGGAATTAATTTTATCAAAATTTCAAATAGGTCCAAAATTAATGCGATACATATTTGGACTCCCTAACATAGCTGAGTCGAAATATGGTACCCCACAAAATCTGACCACGGATACCCCGGAATTAATTTTATCAAAATTTCAAATAGGTCCAAAATTAATGTGCGATACATATTTGGACTCCCTAACATAGCTGAGTCGAAATATGGTACCCCCACAAAATCTGACCACGGATACCCGACCCCCGGGAATTAATTTTTATCAAAATTTCAAATAGGTCCAAAATTAATGTGCGATACATAAATTGTTTTAAAGTAAGTCTACATTTGAAGTTCGTACATAATGCCTTGCATTTTCAACTTGTTGAATTTAAACTTTGTAATTTATTCATTTTGTATTTCATTATTTGTCGTTATTTTCTTTTCTGATTTATTCATAGGAACCTACTCCCACAACACAGTATGCACCCTTATATTGTTACGAGGTTCCCACCCCTTCAGGACAAATAAAAATTTAAATCATTTAATGTTTCTTTCACCCGTAAAGCTGTCATTATTATAGTTATAAACTTTCACTTGGTGATATGGAACGTGCCAAGTGCAAGATTTTTGTGGAAGTTGGACAATGTGAAGTAAACAAGTTGTGCATTTTTGCAAGTTGTGTCAAAATTATATCTTCTTTGAATGGATATTGTGTCTTCTATTTTTTAATAGAATTACAGTGTGTGGACGTAAGTAAGGGGTTTCAGTGTAAGTGAGATCCTACGATGACAGTGCTGATTTTTTAACCTAATATTCAGCCGTATAAGTGAAAAGTTTGGTTTGACCTAAGTATAACCTTATCTGATCATAAATAGGTGTTTATAGTAGTGTAATAAATTATTTATTTATTTATTTATTATTATTTTATATGGGAAGAAATCCCTTTTTTTACAATTCTGAAATGAATTAATACAAACTAATGCCAGTTTACTTAAAACTATTTAAAACTTTTTCCAGTTGCTTGAGAAACATCCCGGTGGTTATCCCAAAAAAGGTCATTTTAGAAAAGAATTCATTTGCTGCAATGCACAATCTGGTGATCGTAGATTTTAAACCATAATTAGTTCCGTGTTGGGGAATATGAAAAGGAGTTTGATGACGTATAAAACGAGCAGGTACTCGAAAGTTAATCTGCTAAAGAATTTCACTTGAATCAATGTGCGAGTTTATAATTTTAAAAAGCAATAATAGGTGATAGGTGAGTCTTGTAGTTTTTAGAGTTTTCATTTTAAAGAAGTTTAATGAGTCTTCGTAATTCAATGTATCAGTAGGACTAAAAAATTTGAGAAGCAAAAACTCGATAAACTTTTTTGAACTTTCTCTATCTGACTAGTTTGATTTTGGTAGTAAGGATTCCAAATTTGACAGTTATATTCAATAATGGTACGAACGAAACTAGTATAGAGTATCATCATGGCTGCTATGTTATTGAAATCTTTGCAATGCCATTTTATGAACACTAACATCTTATAGGATTTATTAGTGATTGTATTGACATGTTCATGAAAATTCAAATACGAATCAAAAATAATGTCCAAATCTCTGATGTTACAAACAATACTCAAATTAGTTTTATCGAAGTTGTAATCGAACATGAAAGGCTGATGAGATTTGTTAAAGGTAATTCTAAAGCATTTTTTATATTCAAACTTATTCTATTTTCTTCACACCACAATGAGACTGCATCAATGTCTTCTTGTAATTTCACATAGTCAGCAACTGTTCTTATACGACAAAAGAGCTTTAAATCTTCAGCATACAATAGGTATTTAGAATTGATAATCTTTGGACTAAGGTCATTTATAAAGACTACAAAGAGTAAGGGTCCAAGGTGGGAACCTTGTGGGATTCCAGAAGTAACATTAACCTCTTCAGATGCATGGCCTACTAATCGTACAATCTGTTTTCTATCAAGAAGATAGCTACTCAACCATTTTAATAAGCAACCATGAATTCCTAGTGCTTCAGGTTTTGCAATCAAGATTGCATGACTTACACTATCAAAAGCTTTTGTGAAGTTGGTATAGAAGGAATCAACTTGGTATCCCTCTTCTAAAGATGCAGAAATGAAGTACTTATAGTATAACAAATTAATCAAGGTGGATCTACCAGCAGCAAACCCATGCTGTTGACTGGAGATTACTGGTCTGATGACTGAAGCTAATTTAGCGGTGATGTAACTTTCAAATATCTTTGGAATGCAGCTGAGTACTGATTATGACCTGTAATTACTAATTAGATTTTTTACCAGATTTAGGAACAGGTGTTATAAATGAAAGCTTCCAGTAATTGGGCATATAGCCAGTATTCAGAGATTTATGTAAGGAGAAAGGAAAATGTAGTGTTATTGAACAATATTTTAATAATTTCGGTGGCATACCGTCTGGTCCAGAACCTTTAGATATGTTCAATGTTGCAAGTTTTCCCTGTACTAACACAGGTTTAATGTCAACGTTTGAAATATGAACACTATGTATAAATTTAATATTAAAGTTGGACAATTTATCCTTTTTATAGGTACTTGCAAAGTACTTTCAGAAGCTATGTTACGTGCCAAAATTTGGCACTAGACTTTTTTGTTAGTTTAGTCTTGATGTGCGGGAATTTCGTGCCTTAAATTTGAAAGACTTGGCGCGTGTATTTCCGTCACGTCAGAAGTGCGTTGGACGAACTTCGCGCTGACGCGTGTGGGGGAACAAAAGTGGGGAAGTTTCCGAGAAACGCGGAAACGTGGCTTTTTGCTGCGGAACATCGAGAAGAGTGGTTTGGTTTGGGTATCGTATCTTTATTTTTTATTATGTAGATTTCCTTTGCTTATCTTTGATTGTCGCCCCTATAAACTCGTTCCTTATCGTTCCGCTACATATAGAAATTTGAAGCAACCTGGCCGAACCACAGTCCACGCCCTGCAGCAGCTAGCCGGAGCAGCTACCATCTTTAAATAATTTGGAAAGGGGCCACGAGCAACCCTGGAGGAAGTGATTCCGTAGGAAGCTGTACCTATTCATGTGAGTATTTCGCTTTTATAAACTATTGTATGAAAATTGGCATATTACGTCATTTACGTCTAATAATTTGCATATTGTGTGACGTCATTGACAGATGGGCGTGCTAATTCCTGTATTATAGATTAGCGTTACCAACTGCCGTTGTGTCGCATATACCACGTCGACGATTATGTATACAAACACCGAAAATGTAAGAGCTATTAACTATATTACGACCACCAGTAACCTCAACTTCATCTACATACAATGTTTCTGGAATCCCCGATTCAGTTCGTTTGGAATTCACAAAGATCCAGAAGGTTTTAATTTTGTGTGGGATACTATGTTCAATGCGATTTATATATTTTTCATGACATTTTTTATTTAATTGTTTGCATTCTTTTCTAACATCATTGAAATGCTTGTATTGATCCAAAGAACCAGTCATCTTAAATAACTTATGGGCAGCTTTTTTCGATATTAACTCTTTACTGTACCACTTTGAATAGGTTGAGGATTTAAACCTTTTCACTGGGATATATTTATTCATAGCATCATGCGCTAAGTTATAAAAATTATTCACTGCTTCAGTGTTGCTATATAGGGTTAAATGATGTGTCCAATCAATATCCAAGTGATAGTTGTTTAAGCCTGAGTAATTACCTTTATTAAAGTCAAAGCCTAAGCAATCATTGCACGTTGAAATGATTCAGTTTTCACTTGAATTTCAATAGATACGTCAGAGTGGTGTATAGAATTTTGTTACGTGCCGAAAATTTCGGCACTAGACACTCTTAATTAAGTTTTAATATGTGAGAATTTCGCACCATAAATTTAAAAGGACGGGTGTGTATTTCCGTCACTTCAGATAGTGCGTTGCACGAGATTTGCGCCATCATGGAGGAATCCTGAAGGAAGCTCCTACATGTTCACGTGAGTGCCCCCTTTGGGGTTTTCTTTAAAATTTATTTCCTTTAAAATTTGTGTAATTATGTTGCAATAAATTGCATATTGTGTGACGTCATCTATAATTTGCGCGTCAATTTTTACATTATCTAATATTGTTACCAACTGACATAGTGGCTTGCGTAGCTCGTTTACGGGGTTGTAATAATTTGCAAATGGAGAATCTAATGCCGGAGAGCTATTGTGTTAAGTTGATTTGAAAAAATTCATTGAAGATATGTTCATTGTGAATTTGGCAAAATATTTACTTGGACCATGTTTAGAAAAGCATAAGTATTGCTAATAATATCACAATTGACTGAAGGTATACTGACTATTGCAGTGGTACCAAAATTATCATTTTGCCATCTAATTACATTTGACAAGTTCAACTCACCAAATACATATATAGAGAGGTCAGGATAAATTTCAGATAATTGCTCGACGTTCGTTGAATGATTTTCATAGGTTATAGATTCGGAACATGGGGGAATGTATATGCCACCAATAATAATAGTTAAAGAATTGTGAAGTTTAACCTTAACATACAAATCTTCAACTGAATCGCATATTACTGGAATAATGGTAGATGAGATTTGTTTATTGATTGCAATAATTACACCACTCCCTTTTGTTTTCATGCTTGTGTCTGTCGAATGGTCTTTCCTATAAGCAATTTGTAAGCCCTAATGCTGTGGTTTCAATGTTAGCTGATAACCATGTTTCACATAAAATTGCAATATCATAAATTGAAGAATTAAGTTCATGTTGCAAAATTTTTAACTTTGTCCTTAAACCACCAACGTTCTGAAAGTACACATTTATTATAGATGAATCGGTACTACACTTAATCGTGGTTGAATTTATTTTGCAAAATACTGATTTTGGACATTGATTTTTCTTATGCTGGCTAGTTACCTGTAATTGCTACATTGAAAAACTACTTAAAATATTTGTCTTCGTCTTAGCATGTGCTTCCTGATATGCTGAACATGACTCAAGTTTCCAAGCCTCGTGGTCTGTGTTTAGTTGTTGATAATAAATATAGTTGGTAACAATTCTTAGCGCTTATGGTTCTAGAGTAGTTTTCTGTATAATTATTGTATATGCTTTTGCCATACACTTATTAAGTGTGCAAACAACTCTAAAAATTAAAACTTTATTAACATAATGGCGAGTTTGGTTTTACTGCCAGTGACTTACGTGTATTTTTGACTGGCTTCATTATTATTCGTAGACTTTTGTACATAGAGGCTATTTATTAAATCCACAATTCCAGAGCTTTAGTCAATATCAACAGTGGGTTATTTACTTCTTTTTAATTTTAACCTTGTGCTATTTTTTCCACATATTTTTATCATGTGCAATAATATCATACCGAGTTTAACTAATATGAAAAATTTTAATTATTACCTATACTTAAAAACGAAAGATTGTCAATAATTAATTTTAAATGTGTAAATATATGAACTCATAAAGTAATGATATTTTACTGTATCTATTTAAACAACAAGAATCCTCACAACTATGCGGATTCACAGCGAACTTTAGCATTGGACCATACTTGACTAAGATAATACAGAATGAACCGTCACTGGTCAACGATACCTGCAACTTGTATGATTCCAAACGAGTACAAAGGAAGTGAGCAGCAAGATTTTATGCAGAGTGGAGTACCTGTGCACATTCATCCACCAGTTACAAAACTGTTAATTGTTATATTTTAAGATTGTGTTATACTGAAAATTCATTATTGCCAAGATCATTTGATATTAATCCAAGAGATTACTTCTTAGAACATTCTAAAGATTTAGTACTAAACCAGCAAACACTAGAAGTATTAAAAGACATGGTTATAAAGCAAATTAGTATAATTCAATACAGAAATATTACATAATGCTGCATGTAATTTAAAAAAGCAGTTGGTGATTTTATAACATTAAAATGGAAGTCATATTAAATATTTAGCGTAACCAGACACAGACCCAACTGATTAAGCCATTTTATTTTTTCCTTATTGTTGGCTCAATTAGTGATATCATAAGTTGAAATGTATCCATTACCATAGAACATGTTATAATATCTTATCTCCCTATAGTAGGGGACAAAGTAATACTACTATTGTAAGCCCGCTTATCGTAAAAGGCGATTAAAAGGCAAAGCAAGAGGCAGCGGCCTTGCAGGCTGAAAGATATTGAAAAGAGTCGGTTGGTTTCGGACGATCCTCAATAATTTACAAGGTTGTTGGGGGTTGGCCGTGACAGATATGGCTTTTTGCTAAAATCTTTAAAAACTGTGTTGTGGAAAGATATGGGAACCAACCACAATATTTCCCAGGTAGCATGGCCTAAAACTCAAACTATGTATGATAGAGAGCTCACAAGTAAAATTCTTGTGCGGAGGTACAATACCCCCCTCATTCAAATCTTTGGGAGGGGGTACTTGGGGCTCGTCATCCTAGGAATTTAAAACAACGGTTCAATTTAGTGACAGGGACTTGGAATGTAAGGTAATTACTTAGAGTAGATAAGTTAACGAATTTATTAGTCGAAATGAGAAAAGGAAAGCTGTACATTTTAGGTATTAGTGCGGTGAGATGGCCAGATAGTAATGACTTTTGGAAAGATAATTATAGAAAAATTACAAGTTTAATGGACACACAGGGGTAGGAATAGTGTTAGGTAAAAGATTAGGACGTAAAGTTAAAGAGTACTTACAATTTAGTGATAGAATAATTATGGTTAGATTGAGTACGAAACCCACAGACACTGTTTTAGTACAGGTTTACATGCCAACAACTCAGTACAAGGATGAGGAAGTAGAAAAGGTAAATGAGGTTATAAATAATATACTGAAAAAAGTAAAGGGAGATGAGAATTTAATAGTTATAGGCGATTTTAATGCATCAGTGGGAGAAGGTAGTGAGGGAAAAATGGTAGGAAAATTTGGGTATCGTAGACGAAATGATAGAGGAGAAAGATTAGTCGAATTTTGCCAGGAACATGGATTAGTAACTGTAATCATCCTATTTGAACAACGTGTTAGAAAAAGATACACCTGGAAAGCGCCAGGTGATAGGGCTAGATACCAAATAGATTATATTTTAGTTAAACAATGCTTTAGAAACTAAATTAAAAACTGTCGTAGTTATCCAGGGGCTGACATAAATAGCGATCATAACTTAGTTAAAATGAAGTGTAATCTAAAATTTAAAAAATTAAGAAAGGCTAAAAGAGAGGGATGGGATCTAGGTAAGCTTAATGATAGTGAGGTCAAACAGAAATATAAACAAGTATTAGATAATAAGATCAAAGAGATAGCTGTAGGATGAAATGCCGAA
The DNA here is from genome assembly GCA_036346225.1 of Platerodrilus igneus. NCBI lineage: Eukaryota > Metazoa > Arthropoda > Insecta > Coleoptera > Lycidae > Platerodrilus > Platerodrilus igneus. The sequence continues at coordinate 555,439 of JARFIW010001004.1, forward strand.
AACAAATGGAAAGAAATAAAACTGACTGTACATGATACAGCAACACAGACTATGGGTAAGAAAAAAGTAGAAGCTAGAAAACTCTGGGTAATAAAAGAGATGTTAGATTTAATAGAAAATAGAAGAAAGCTTAAACCTTTCAGAGAATTGGATAGGGAAAGTAAGCAAAAATATAATAGAGTTAGAAATAAGATAGTACATGAGTGTAGAAAAGCTAGAAATAAATGAATACACGAGAATTGTAAGGAAATACAAAATGATTTGAGAGTAGGTAAGACAGACAGGGCTTACAGGGCAGTTAAAAAGTTTTTTGGGGAAGACAGGAAAAATATAATGGTATTAAAGTTGAGAATAATGAGCTTCTAATAAATAAAGTTGAGGTAGCAGATATAAGGGAGACGATATGGATAAGTTAGAGAACGACCAAGAGGATGTAGAAATAGGGTTCTCAATATTAAGAGAGGAATTTGATAGAGCTGTTGGGATCTTAAACTAAATAAAGCACGGGAGATAAACGATAGACCCGTAGAATTAATAAAATATGCAAGTCGGAAAACTCTAGACAGATTATATGAACTAGTAAAAGTAATATATATTAAAAACCACGAAAGAAGATATCTGCATCATGACTTGTAATCATATGTATTAAGTTGAAAATTTCAAGTCAATGTAGCATCTAGTTCATAAACACCAAATTAATATCAGTTGTGAAAAATGTTTTCTTTTCACACAAGTAGTTGCTTTTACTACTTTAAAAATTGTCGTCTTAATACTTTAAAGGTTTAATAAATTCAATTAATATAAATGCAAGTACATTAAAATAAATATATATCAAATAAATATATCGGTTCGGCAGTTTCCGTTGCCCGTCGCTGATCTAGAAATCGCAATGAAGCAAGGTTGCAAATAATATTTTATTTTCAAACAGGTCGTTACTTTTAGTACGTTAAAATTATCGTCCTAATAATTTAATAGTTTAATAAACTCAATTAATATAAAATGTATTCTCAAAAATTGAATTACATCTATTAATCTGAATAGAGAGGTGAAATTACAGAAATATTAAGTGTTACTGGCACCTACAATTGAAATCTGTCTTGTTACATTAACTTTGGCAGCCGTGCTGTAAGATAAAATGAAGAATTTGGTTTGTTGATATTCAGGTGTTTTGTGTTGACATTTTAATAAAATGGCATCTTCACCAAACATGATTTCATTATGCAATTAAAACTTTAAACGATATTTCGTTTGCAAAAAACTAAAAACGATAATACTGCTTTAAACAAGAGGTGTGCTTGTGCTGTATAAATTTTATACCAAAAGTAAGATTGTGATTGATAGGAAAATGCATTTCATGAAATTAACACGTTGACTGCCAACTACGAGATAACTCGTAGATTGCGTTCTTTGCTAGGACGCCGACTACGAGTTATCTCGAACAAAAAATCAATGCTGGCTACATGAACAGAAATTTTATTAATAAATAAACAGAAAATATAATTATAAAAAATTTATTCAAAATCAAGAAGTAAAAGAATATTTTTATTGTTTGTGAAACTTTTTAAAACAATCTTCCACACAAAGGGCTGGCTTCTCTTCACAGGTCGGACAAAATAACGTTTCTCGGCGTTTTTGCTTGGGTACATATACGACATGGCTTTGTCGGACGTTGTTTTTTTCGGTAGGTGGCAGACTCTCTAAATAATGAAGCTCTTGCAATCTCATCTTTTCGAAACTGGTTGAATCTCTTCTCCAATCAACGCGACGACTAATTCTTCTCTAAACTTTATCAGTTTTATTTTAGAAGAAGTTACTTTTGAAAAATTTTGTGCGCATTGTGTATATATATATATATCTCTATAATATGTTGTGAAACCTTTTTAGGCCATCTAATAGTCTTTCTTAGAGATGTGTAGTACAACAGCATTTGATCTGATCGGTCAATTCCAGACATTCCTTTATTGTAATCTTGAATTATATTCGGTTTCATAGAAAGTTTTCCATTGCGATTGGACACCTTTACCATTTCAACAACATGCATGTTTGAAATGGTAAGGACATCTCGTTTGTCCTTCCATTTGCACACAGTAACAGGTCCATTTTGCTGCCAAATACACTCTCCTTTTTTGAGTTTACGATCTACCACATCTCTGGAGTTTTCCTTTCTGTTATTTCGTAGAGTTCCACACACGTAAGTTTTTCTTGTATTTAGTAATTTAGTTAGAGTAACAGAATTATAAAAATTGTCCATATAAAGCGTGTATCCCTTATCGAGATAGTCCTCGAGTAAATGTAACACAACACCAGTAGTGTGACCTAAATTATGGTCAGTTTCCTCTGATTTTCCGCTGTAAATTTTGATTTTCATTACAAGACCGTCGGACTCACATAGTTCGTACAGTTTGACACCGTATTTGTGTTTTTTATTTTTTATGCACTGGCGGAAATGCAATCTTCCATACCACAGCATCATGGATTCGTCAATACAAATATTTTTATCTGGTACATAGTTTTCACACATAATATTGTTGAAATGAGTTAGAATTGGTCTCACCTTGTATAACCTGTCGGCAGATGGTATTGTAACAACCAAATGAAAATAACGAAGTAACAACTGGAATCGATTTCGACTCATATTTGAGTGCCAAAACATTACATTATATAGCTTGCTTGTGCTCCAGTAATGTTCAATTGATGGGAAAGAACAAGGCCCCATTTGTAACAAAAGTGCAATATACACTTTCATCTCTGCAGCACTGACGTCTGTCCACTTTCATATCCTGTTAGATTTTTTTATTGCTGTGCGTTTTGCAATTTCTTGCGCAGCATATAAATTAGTTTGTTCGACCAGTAATGCAAGAAACTCTTCCGAAAAAAATAAGTCCACCAGCGTTTGCACTGTAAACTTTGACGTATCCAATTTCAAACCAACATTTTCTTGGAAAATAAATAGTTCAGGATTTTGTTGAATTTCTGTCCACAAATTATCATTCGTATTTGATGTTGTTGCTTGGGAGTCATCATCATTATCATCGGGATCGGGAACAACTTCATCTTCAGGTTCGGAGACGACTTCATCGTCACTATCACTTGAATTCTCAGAAGGTTCATAATCGCTACTGTCGTACCATCCTCGCCGAAAATCTCGTCAAATTCTGAAACACTTCGATTAGCGTAGTACTCAAGTTCATTTTCAGTCAGTGGTCTTTTCTTATCCATATTGGTTTCTTGATAATTTAATTATAACAATAATTATAAAACAACACACTCAAGAAAGACGTAAATGTGAAGCACTCGACAATATCTGATATACTACTGACGAATATGGACGCGTATATCTGATTCAGTTTAAGCGAAGCGACAGGTCTAAACGTGTCTGTGTACGAATTAACTCGTAGTTGGCTTCCGCGAAGATATAATTCGTAAGACCTTTTTTTAAAAAAAATACATCTTCTATGCTTTTTGATGATTACTATGTAATATAATTAGCGTTTTTAATAATATAAAATGATTAGATGAAATTGGCTTTTTAGACCGGAATTCTGAAAATTGCCGTGGCAGTCAACGTGTTAACAATACCCAAGGTAGAATTAAAAATTAACATAGGAGTAAATTACCAAAGATTTTATTACAAATTTGCTGTAAAAACAATAAAATTACATCAATTAACATGAGAAAGAAAGTTTATTAATGATGATTTTTCTTACAGTGTGCTTTAATCCTACTCACAGTAAGCATGCTAATCTTCAAGGCGTTTGCAACTGCCTAAAGCAATATAGATTTTATTAATATGAAAAATTGTTTCTATAATATACTCTACCTCATGCACTGAATTTAAAGAAATTAGAGGTCCACCATTATTCTGTTCGTGCTGGAAGTACTCCAACAAATTTAGAACTAATTGTTGGGCTTGTGAACCCAATGTTTTCCATTTTGCCGACATGATATAGCCATTAGTTCTAATAAGAACTGTTGTAATCAATATTCGCTAATTCGATTGAATTAACGATAAAAAAATGCGTAAATATAAAAGTGGGAACGCAGAGGGAAGCAATCTAACCAAAACCAAGCAAACAAACGAGGTTATGAAAAAATTAATTTGACAGATTGGACTACCGCCGTAGTAAAATCATGTCCATTTTTATATTAGGATACAAACATACGTTCACATAACTCTCTCTGTCATTACCTTAAATAAACCTGCTCACGTATGTCGTTACTTAAAAACACAGAAATCATATTTCTTTCTCGTATCCATTGGCAAAGCTTTAAAAAATTTTTAAAGGTATGTTGTGAATTGCACTAGGCGCCTGTGATGTGATATCTTCTTTCGTGGTTTCTAGTATATAACACAGTTGAGGTCCCAGTAGATTTCGAAAAAAATATTATTATTCCAATCCCAAAAAAGCCAGGAGCTAATAGGTGTGAAAATTTTACAATGGTTAGTTTAACTTCACACGCTTCCAAAATACTAACTGTACACGCGCGGGGGTCTTATAAATTTATAAATCGACTTACCTCCGCGGTGTTTTGTTTTTCTATGCTGCAGTTCCTATTCTTTCAACCAAGTGGACTGTATGCGAATTGAGTTTATATGTTACGTAACACTTGCACTATGTTTTTTCGGGTTTAACAACGAAAGTCTGCGGCACTTGACTCACTTACGGTACACTGAACGAAGAAACCGACGACCGTTCTGCTTCAATATCCATAAGCAAGTGTTTGTTCACTACCCTGTCCACCTTATTCACAGATGCACAAGGAATTTTTATGGCAGGATATAAGGGAACAAGGGATGACAGTTTTACTACTAGATTTACGACTACAAATTTAAATAACTTAAAATTAACCACGCGAACGTGGACAAAGAAGCCCGAACATCCCGCCACCCAAAATAAGTATGAACTAACTTATTTTATATTTAAAAACTAATTAGAGCTAAAAACTAAGAAACCTAACCGACAAACTTATATAAGTGAATATATGTGTACATACCATTAAATATCAAGTAACTGGCAGTAAACATAGTTTCACTAGAGGGCGTTTAACTAACCCTTGGGATGTCTTGATTGTAGGTATCCGAACGATACCGTCCCTACCAGGATGTAAACGTCTTTCATGGCAATCTAATATAATAATTTCAGTCAACCGATGCGACCGAGGAAGCAAAATTGGAAATTTTGCATCATGCGACAACTCTCAACAAATCATGACTATCTAGAAACGGACTAAGGCTACGAAGTTGTTTACTAACAAGTTTTCCAGTTTTAATATTTACAATGTCTTGAGCAAAAACATTTGTTTGAACTCTTTTAATCAATAAATGTACAGCCTCTTGCTGCTGAGCTAGAGACAAACCATCAGAATATTTTGAACGCAAATCGGGACATTGAACATTACGAATGAAATGACAAATACAGGTAATAATCCTACAAATTTTCTGCAGGTTTGAAAATTTATCCAACAACATATCTAAGAAATTGTCAGACATAACGACTGTTAACGACAGAGTATGATATTCGACGTCCATCTGGGATGAGTCGATAAGTTTTGGCAGCGATGTTACTGGCCATTCTTCATTACGACGCACTAACCAAGAAGGTCCTGTCCACCATAATGGATGATGAACCAACTCTGAAGCCAAAAGTCCACGTGAGGCACAATCCGCAGGGTTATCCTGGGACTTAACATGAAACCACGAAGATGGAGGAATACGTTCTTGAATATGCGAAATACGATTGCTAACGAATGTCTTCCACTTATGCGAGGAAGACCGAATCCAAGACAAAACAACAGTAGAATCTGATCACGCGAAAATATTACTAAATGATAAAATATCTGTATAAGTATTTTTGACAAAATCTACTAAATCTGCCAAGAGTAACGGCAGCACACAATTCGAGACGGGCAATGAAACGCGATTAGTAGGAGCAACCTTCGATTTTGCATACTAATGAAATGGTAATATTACCTTCTAGATCGAACGACCGAAAATAGATGACAGCTGCATACCCGGCTTCAGAAGCATCACAGAATCCATGCAACTCCACCCTTTTAAAATTATGACATACGATGCGATGCGAAATCTCAATATTCGAAACCGCTGGCAATTCACCCAAAAAATGTTTCCATTTTTGTATGACTTCCAATGGAGGCTCTTGGTCCCACCCGAGACCTAATAGCCAAAGATCTTGAACTAAAAGTTTAGCGAACAGTACTACAGGTGCTATCAAACCGAGAGGATCAAAAATTTTTGCGATAGCCGACAAAATATTACGCTTAGTGCAAGTGCGCTCTTCAACGTCTAAGTTGTATAAAAATGCATCTGTAAGAGCACGCCACGAAAGGCCCAAAATTTTTATTGAACCAATATCTTTATCTTGAAATGTAATTGCGTCCGAACTGGACAGGGACTCCCTCAAGTTGGACATCACTTCCGGCAATTACTACTCCATTTTCTTAATTGAAACCCACCACTAGAGCAAATACTATTCAATTCACCAATTAATTGATTAGCAGCTTCAATCGAATTACATCCAGTGACTAAGTCATCAACATAGGTATCGCCGCCAATACCGATGACGCGAAGGAAAATTAATTGATTCTAACCTTGCCAATTCTTGAACAGTACGCAAGGCCAAAAAAGGCGACGACGAAACTCCATAAGTCACAGTATTTAACTTAAAGTCCATAATAGGATCTGACGGAGAAAATCTCCAGACGATACGTTGATAATTACGATGAGTATCTTTAACCAAAATCTGCCGATACATTTGTTTAATGTCAGCTGTAATTACGATACGATGTACACGAAAGTGCAATAACAAAACTGCAATGTCCTTTTGCAAAGCAGGACCAATACCCAAGCTATCATTTAACGACTTTCCAGATTGATCTTGACACGAAGCATCGAAAACCACCCGCAATTTGGTGGTAGTGCTGTCACGCTTATGTACAGCATGATGGGGAATGTAGTACATTTTCTCATGACCCGACGAATTTTCAAGCGATTTCACTTGAACCATGTGCCCGCTTGTCAAATAATCCTCCATAAATTTTTTATAATCTGAATACAATTCAGGATTTTTTAACAAACGACGTTCTAACGACAAAAATCTTTTAATACAAATTGATCTCGTACCCACAAATGAGGGTTCCGAAATTTTAAAGGGCAAGGACACTACAAAACGACCGTCCTTGTTACGTCTATAACTTTCCACAAATTGCTTTTCACACCTTTCTTCTTCAGGAGAAATGTGTTTTTTGAAGGGAATATTTTCTAATTCCCAAAATCGACGAATGTCACTGTCTAAGGGCTCAACGAAAGCACACAACGACGTAATAGAACTATTCGGGAAACGACCTTTCCGTTAAAACCCAACCAAAGGTTGTTTTAATAGCAACTGGCTCGTTAGCGACACCCCAACGAGACTCGTTCAACAAAACCTGAGCAAAGATTTCCGCTCCGAGTAGCATGTCAATTTTACCAGGAACATTAAAATTAGGATCAGCTAAGGCCAAACCTCGAGTATGCGACCATTCCTTGACCCCTATCGACGACGAAGGTAATTGATTACAAATGTTAGGTAAAATATAACAATCAATTCCATATGCTGGAGACCGTGCTCGAGAGACTGACTACACGATAGTGCACCAGACACCAACGACGAATTCAAGCCAAGTCCTTGAACAGTGACATTGGCTCTCCGTTTCTTAAACCTAATTTCTGACGGCACCTTTCAGTCATAAAACTTTCCATGGATCCGTTATCTAATATTACACGAACAGATTGCAATGTTCCTGTATAATCAAGCACCGACACCATTGCCGTAGCTAACAGCGTGGTTGTGTGTTCTAATGACGTCGAAATCAACGAGCTAGTGGCAGGTTGTTCATGCACAACCGGCGGCGACAGATTGTCTTCACTAGGTCTACTAGTAGAAGTAAGTCTAGGCGCCGCTCTCCGAGGAGACGCTGACCTTTGACGATGGGTTTGTCGGCGATGGCGACACCGATTTTCTTGTTTATCGAAGTGAAGCAACGAATTGTGCGACTGATGACATTTTCTACACGACCAATCTAACGTACAATTTTTCATCGAATGTGAAGGATTTAAACATTTAATGCAAAGATTTTTAAGCTTTACCACCTCAAATCTTTCTTGAGGGTTTTATCGAGAAACTGCTTACATCTATAAATAGGATGCACAGCTTGACAGAAACTACAATTTTAACATCATTGGTGGTACCAACTAAAGAAGTTTTAGCAAGTGCTAACGAACCTTCCTTTTCTCTTTCTTTACGGAATCTCGAGATTTTAAGCATGTTCCTGAAGCAATGTCATTGATTTCCAACACTTTACATTGTTTTTCAATGTACGACCTTAAATCTTTAAACGAAGGAATTTCGTCACTATTTCCTAATTCAAACGCTTTAAAATGTTTATATCTAATTTTTCGATAACAGATTAAACAACATGAAATCTAATAAATCTATTTCCATCTGCCTTAACGCGAATATATTTTCATCAAAACAACTAATTAATTGCCGGAGTTCGCATGCGAGTCTGAGGAACTGACCTTAGGGCATTTTTCGAGAGCATTAAAATATGTTGAAAGTAATAACCTCTTGGACTGAAAACGATTAGTAATGATTTTATAGGCTTCCACGTATGCATAATCATTTAATGGCAAGTGTTTTATCAACGCACGCGACGACTCATCTAATGTATCAACGAGATGGCAAAATTTTTCAACAAGTGACAAACTGACATTATCATGAATCAACCGCTTATAGATTGCATCGTAACTCTCGAAATCTGAAATTCGTCCGGAGAAGCGGGGAACGGAAAGATGTTTCAAGCGAATTCCACAGCTTGACGAAAAAGAATTATTCATATTTTCCAACTTTGGCTTATTTTCTACCTGATCTAATTCGCATTGTTCAGCGATAATACGAATATCTAATAGATAATCATCGATTTTCACCCTAAGAGCCGAAAATTCATCCAATTGTTCACTTTCTTCATCAAAGAAAATATCCTTGCAAAAGGATTTGAAAAGCGTTTCAATCTGTTCGACAGTTTTAATCGACGCTCTAATTAAAGCAATCGATACGTTTTCCGGTTGGTTTATTTTGCTGTAAATGTGATCCAACCTTTTAACTACAAATTTAGCTTCAAGAATAGCCTTATCAATTGATATAACCATATTTGATTAATGATTAATGAACGACAATAAAATTAATATAAAACAATGCGTAACTCAATACGCTAAATTACTAATTCATCTACGAAATTAAATTATTAATAGAAAATGCACCTAACTACAGTGCTTGCCCGACAAAGCTTTTAAGGTTTCAAATAAATACCAATAACCCTTTGTTATACAAGTTGCATGAACCCGAATGGTTCCTCCAACTTGAACTGACAAATAAGGTAAAGCTTTACAATACAATAACCCCTCATAAATAGTTTACCTAAAAGGATACCGACGACGAGACCCTAATTTTTGCCACAAAGGATAAGGAATGTATTGTAAAATCTACCGTTATAACCAGATGTATTTAGCATTAAATGTGTAAGCAAGATGTTCTTTTCTGTGTAACACGTTTAACCATAATAAAAACTACGACAATTTTATAAATTTCAGTATAAGGAGCTTAAAGGATAGGAACTAATTATTTAATTAAAGATCCAGCGATGAAGGCCAATTTTGTACACGCGCGGGGGGTCTTATAAATTTATAAATCGACTTACCTCCGCGGTGTTTTGTTTTTCTATGCTGCAGTTCCTATTCTTTCAACCAAGTGGACTGTATGCGAATTGAGTTTATATGTTACGTAACACTTGCACTATGTTTTTTCGGGTTTAACAACGAAAGTCTGCGGCACTTGACTCACTTACGGTACACTGAACGAAGAAACCGACGACCGTTCTGCTTCAATATCCATAAGCAAGTGTTTGTTCACTACCCTGTCCACCTTATTCACAGATGCACAAGGAATTTTTATGGCAGGATATAAGGGAACAAGGGATGACAGTTTTACTACTAGATTTACGACTACAAATTTAAATAACTTAAAATTAACCACGCGAACGTGCGACAAAGAGACCGAACACTAACAATAATAATTAAAAATAGAGTAGAAGCTTTGACTGAGAATTATTTAGGCGAAGACCAATATGGTTTTCGTAAAGACGGAGGGACTAGAGAAACGATACTAATGATTAGGGTAATTATCGAAAAAGATTACAAAAATATAAAAAGACTCATTTTGCGTTTGTAGATTTAGAAAAAGCATTTGATAGGGTTAATTGGATTGTCATGTTCAGGGTTTTGCGAAAAATAGGAATCTCTCATAGGGATAGAAAAATTATTTAAAGTCTATATAAAAATCAAAGCATAGTAAATTAGATTTCGTGAAATAGAAAAGGAAGCTTAGATTAAAAAATGGTGTTAAACAGGGTTGTATACTATCTCCCTTATTTTTAATGTTTATATTGAGGAAGCTTTAAACTTAGCTAGAGAGAGAAAAGAGATGGGTATTAGTGTACAGGGACAGAAAATAGACATGTTACGTTTTTGCAGATGATATAGCCATTATAGCAGAGTCTAGAAAAGAGTTAGGAGAGTTTTTAAATATTTTAGATGAGATACTACAGGGTAATTATAGTATGAGAATTAACTCAGGAAAGACAAAGATAATGACAAGGCAGTTACAGCCTGTTCTAAACCAAAATTAAAAATAGGTAATACCGAGTTAGAGGAGGTAGATGAATTTTGCTATTTAGGTAGTATAATTACAAAGGATGGACGTAGCAGAAGGCATATAGTAGCTAGAATAGCTTAAACTAGAAAAATGTTTTTTAAAAAAGAAAGACTTCAATATAGTTGATAGTATTAGTTTAGATAATAGAAAAAGTTTCTTAAAGTCGTACATATGGAGCATTCTATTATACGGTAGTGAGACTTGGACAATCAAAGAGGTAGATAAGAAAAAGATAGAAGCTTTTGAAACTTGGTGTTATAAGAGAATGTTAAAGATTAGTTGGACAGATAGAGTAACAAATGAGGAAACGATTAAAGGTCAGGAGAGATAGAATGATAGGGCACCAGTTAAGACATGATGAACTATTTAGTGAGGTCTCAGATTATAGACTACCAAATACAAATAGAGTAGGAAGACCTATACAAATCTATATTAGTCAAATTATTAGAAATTTATGTTGTGAAGGTATGTAGACCTTTTTAGACAATATTTTAGTGTTAATGCATTAATTTGGTGTCATATATTATTGGCTAAGATTTATATTTCTACTAATATTCTGATGGGTATTTAAATTAATCATAAGCAAATTCTAATAATGATTTCTAAACGTTTTCCCAAACATTTTTAGATTTGATTGCATTCATGTAGGTCAACAAATTTTGCATATAAACATAACAGTATCACAAATATCAGGTATAGAAAAAGATTTAGTTTCAGCAGCATTAAATTACTTCCATTTAAGAAAATCATTTAACAAAAATAATTCTAACTTAATTTAAATACCTTTATTCTTTGAACCTCAAACTTGATATTCCGATGTTCACTCTTTCCATCAAATTTGGTATCACGATAAATATAATTAACGGCAGTAACATGATGAGCAATTAATGATAAAATTTCTTCCCTGGTTTTTTCATTTACTTCCACCTCCTTCCTGGGATCGTTATGCTAATAAGAAAGAAAAACATAATTAACTTAACTATTAATTTGCTTTATCATTTTACACAAACTTGGAAAGAATAAATGTACAAGTAAATTTAACTATGGTAAGTATTAAGTACAAATTTAAACATTATATTGGGCGTTTTTGAGAAAACGCAGTATAATGGTTGTGTCATATTACTTTAAGGGATTACCTAAATGAAAAGTAATTTATAGTGTAGTTCACATTAAGTCAAAGTTTGTGTTTAAGGTTGAATATCAAGGATAATACTAAAACAATTGTTGTAAGAATTGATAGTTCATGAAAAGTGTAAGAATAAATTTTACAAAAAAAAGGAAAAAATTTCCAAAATACAAATATGCATATTCGAATATCAATTAACTTCACTAGGTAATACTAGTTATTCAAGCCTTAAATGAAATGTTATACCAGATTCATACTTAATTTCAAATAATGTTTCAGATCAAACTAGTAACAGAAAAAGAGAATAAAAATTGAGTTGTGAATAAGATTAGAACTTATAACTGTTATATCATTAGAACAATACCAGTATATATTCACAATAATGACACAACTGGCAGCTAAGTTATAATATCAATTACTAATAAAAAGCACAAACGCTTGTATTTACTTTCAGTTATTTTAATGCACTTATCCCAGTTGTAATTAATATTGTTATAATAAGCGCAAGTGGTAGACTTTCTAATTGTAGTAGAAGAAGAGTGCGGCTTTAAATCATTTTCACAGATTGAGTTTGTTCCATTTTCATTCTCTAGTTTGATTTGATATCCTATTTCTACACGTACAACAACAATTTCATTTAATATTTGTATATTGCCGTAAAGACAATTTCAAGTAGAGTATTTCTTCAAAAAAATATACAGGGTGCTCTATTAAAAAAACCAAAGTGACATAGTATTGCTCAAATATAGTAGGCCATGAAAAATACTTAATGCCTTATACTTGTAGAGAAAATATATTCAAAAAACTTTTTCCTATGAAATTTTTCTATATCTTACATAGTTCAAAAGATATACGCTGGCTAATGAAAACCGGACCACCCTGTATATACCAAAAAAGCCTAGTTGTAAACATAAAACCTGAATTCGGTACCGTTTTCGCTTAGGTATTATACGTTTTTTATAAATTGTGATTGAAATTTGTATAATTAATTCAAGACGTGTCTAAAGCCGGTTATGAAGATTGATGTAGTCGCCTGAGGAGTACCGTCAAAACCTTAAGTGACACAATTATTTTCCAAACTTTTTAAATTAAAACTTATAAAATACCTAATATGTATTTGTAGTACACATAATTAATTAGGAATCTAGAAAGGTATCGCTTTTTAATATACACGTTTTAAGAAAACAAAAAATAAATTTTACAACCACAGACGTAAATTATACACAAAAAAAAAAAAATTTTTAATGTGGAGGGTGCAAAGGCAAACATGCAACAAACAACATCTCGATAAATTTCAGCCGTTGTGTCGCAGTGCTAAGATCTAAGCTTAGCATGCATGCCTTCAGAGGTTAGATGTCCCGTTGAATCACTTTTTTTTATTATGTATTGTATTTTTTTATAATTACCAACACCATCAAATATATACAAGAGTACAATAAACTTTCTATATGCTTTAGAACAGTCTACAATAGGTTAATTATTCGTTATTTTCATTGAAACTGAATTTACAATGCTTTGAGCTTTTGTCAATTTTAAGTGCATTCACAAATGCCTTATTAATATCAATCCTAATTTCTACCTTCACCTGTTTTTTTTTTGTAAAATGGGCAGTGGTAAACAAACTTTGGAACTGAACGCACGTGTCTGCCGACTTACTTGTATGGTCAACAAGCCAGTATCTTAACATTAATAGTGGTTTGATGCGGTAGTGTAATTTGTTTTATGAGCAATTTAAAGAAGCGAATGGGCAAACAAGTAATGCAGTTTAATTTTTGGTGGAAAATGTAAGTGATTTTTATACACAAATTAATTAGTATGAAACACCCATCGACCAGTCCAGTTAATGTTTTATTTTCATTTTGTTTTATTTCCTTTGTTGTAACTTACAAAATGAATACACGATAAGTCAATATAAAATTCCTACTATGTGCGGAAGACCCAGTTACATGTGATTTTGTAATGCTCCACCCGAAGGTACTACATTGGCCAGGAAGCGAGTTTTTTTACCTGAAAAATTTGGAATTTTGCCGAACCCTTGCCGTTCCAAGCAAGGTAGGGATCTTTAACGTGCGTGACAACACTCACACACGAGACCTCCATTTTAACTCTCATCCGAACGAGGGTGTATTTTTGTCAAAAATGCTTGCCTAACATTTTTCAAGCGGACCGTGTCGGGATTTGTACCCGGGACCCAGTTACAACTGTAAAACCTAACTTCAATACCGTTTATGCACAGATATTATACTCTTTTTATAAATTTTACATAAAATTTGTACAATTAATTTGAGAACTATCAAAAGCCAGCGTCGCAGATCAGTGCAGGTGCACAAACTGGTACAATTATGATCTACAGTAGCAAAATTAAAATACAACCAAATATAACCCAATAAAATACCTGACACATACAACTATTTCCAAGTACATTTGTTGCATTTTAATTATTCATGCCATTCAATTGTTTGTATAGATATTAATATCTTTGACAAACCAGAGTGCATTCAAAAACATGGCTTGAGTTGTTATACACAGTTGATCAAGCATTATGAAATCTTTGTTTATTTGAGTGCTTTTAGCCAATGTGAATAATATCTGTTGCAGTTTTATATTTACATTACTTATTAAACAATAACTGTAAATAAGAAAATGTTCCCATTGGCGAAAGAAAACCCTTTCAATAATCTGTTTGTAAAATATTTAGAAACTTCATTTTCATGCTTCATTACAAACTGATTTCATACAGTTTTTGCTTTTACTGATAATAACGCATACTGCTGTTCAGAAACATGGTTTTATTAGTATTTTTACAAAATTCATTTTTGTTTTACATTGTTCTACGTTGTTAGAATTAGAAGTAACTCTCGGATTTTCATTTTGGGCTTTTTGCCTTTTGCTTTTGGGTCTTCTAGTTTTCTTGATTGCTTTCGGCTTTTCTCAATTTCTTACGTCATTTCTCGGTTCCTTTCCGCTTTTCTCACTTCCTTTCGGCTTTTCTCGCTTCTTTTCACGCTTCCTTCCGGCTTTTCTTGCTTTCTTTCGGCTCTTCTCGGTTCCTTTTGGCATTCATCTCGCCTTTCCTGTTTTCTCTCGGCTTTTCCATCGGCTTTTCTCAGGATTGTTTAGCATTTCACAAGTTTTCAAGAATTTTCAAGGGACTACAAAGTTTTTCCATGGGGTTTCTTGGGTTTTCTCTGGTTTCTCGGATTTTGTCAGCTTTTTACGCTTCCTTTCAGCTTTTCTCGCTTCCTTTCGGCTTTTCTTGCTTTCTTTCAGCATTCCTGTTGACTTTTCCATCGGCTTTTCTCTCGGCTTTTCTCTGGATTTTTCGGCATTTCGCGGGTTTACTTGAGCTTTCATGTGTTTACACGGGTTTTTACAAACCTTCAAAGATTTTCAAGGTTTTTCACGGGATTTTTCAGGTTTTCTCAGGTTTTTCGGCATTTTTCGTGATTTCATGAGTTTTCTAATTTAATAATTATATTTGTTTATTAAATAATTTAACTGACAAACAATTTAACAAACTGAACTATCTTCACAGACTTGAACAACAATAATTAACTTAACTAGCAATACTAGCATAATATCTTAACTATACAAACAACTTTACAGACTAAACTTTGCACACTTAATTTTGCAAACTTAACTGCAAACTTGGCTTTGCAAACTTAATTTTACAAACTTAACATTGCAAACTTAGCATTGCAAACTCAACTTTGCAAACTGAATTGTGCAAACTTAACTATACAAACTTAACGTTGCAAACTCAACTTTGCACGCTTAACTGTGCAAACTTAACTTTTCAAACTTAACTTTACAAACATAGGTAGATTGTGAGGTGTGACTAACATAATTAACTTAACTAGCATAACTATTTGAATTTTACAAACTTAACTTTACAGACTTAATTTTACAAACTTAACTTTACAAACTCAACTTTGCAAACTTAACTGTGCAAACTTAACTGTACAAACTTAACATTGTTAACTTTACAAATTTATCGTTGCAAACTTAACGTTGCAAACTCAACTTTGTTAACTTAACTTTACAAACAAAGATAGATTGTGAGGTGTAAGTTCCTGCACTTGCCTATAATGATATGGATGTAATTGCTGTTCCTTTAAGGTTCTTCATACACTAGCATTTAGTGTGTTCGTTTAAAAAGATATTTTTCTTAAGCTATTGGTTGGATCTTGGGCTACTAAATTTAAAATTATAGTTCTAGCTAATCTGGGTCAACCTGAATCACTTTTTCTGTGTTTTACAGAAGCAGTTCTCAACATCGCATTTCAATAGTTAAAACTGTTTTTCTATCAGGCAACTGCCTATTAGGGAATTTTTGAGAATGTTTGCTTACTTTCTTCTAAAGCTAGTAATATATTGGTGTATTCATTATTAGTATAAGTTTTCATTATTATTGCAGATTAATTCAGAAGTTTATTAACATCCAGTAACAATAATGCTAACGACATCAAATTACAAGTATTTGTGATGGCAGGACTGTCAGATTCTCTATATCCAATTTGGTTTCACATATTTCTGTTTCTAAATATCTCTTGATAGTTACATATTAATAGAAATTTGAGTGTTTTGCATTCAATTTGTAGTTTTAATATGTTGACAGTGTGTTTTTTAGTTTTGTGGTTTTCAACTAAATTTTTACTGGATACCTCAAATTATCCCAAATAGGTTTGTTTAATTATTTTTATGGTAGTTTTTTCAGTGTAATTTTTGCATTTTGATTTGACTTCTTAACTAGGAACTTAGCATTTAGAACAACAGAAAACACATACATTCACAATTTGAAGGTTAAACATACATTCCGCACGAGTTCAAAATTATAAAAGTATGACATGCATAAAAGCATGCACTGCTAGTAGCAAATATGTTCAAGGCCATATACCAATTTATTTTATATTTTTTAAAACTTTAACAACTAATCCAATATAGAACGAAGTGCCCATAAAGCAAAGAAAGACCCGTGTAAACCTATGAATTAAGCTAAACAGAAAATTTAATATTTGCAAAATGTAATATTTTTATAAACTTACTATTTTATGTGTTTAATACACACCTCAGGAAAGCCTTCTCTAATATGTCTCCAAATCAAGGGATCTGTTTGAATATACAGTGAACAAGTATTCCTATTTTCTTCTCTTATTCGAGTAGCACGTTTATGTCTAATGTTTTCTCTATTAGCATTAGCTGCTTTAGAATATTTATTTATAAAATGTTCATTATTTGCTGATGACAAATAAGTTCCAGTCTTTGGTTGTTCATCTTTGGTCTGAGTATGGTTTATTACATTTGAAGTTGAATTAGGCACTGTTTCTTCTACTGCAGAATTTTGTATTCTATCCATCCATTGGATCACTTCGTCAGTGATACCACAGCCACCAATATGACCTTCTCTTTCTAATGCATAGGGATCTTGAACGTGATCCTCATGATAAATCACAGAATGGAATGTTCTATTTGGATGTTTATTTTGAGGAAAATAATGATGAGCCTTTTCCACAAAGTATGAACCATTAGGTGATATAATTTTTCCCTCAAAAACTCCATCTACTAAAGATCCAAATATTGAACTATTGGGAACATCTAAAACAAACATGAAAATATTTTTACCTATACTTCAATATAGAAAAGTTTGTTAATATATACTATTCATTTTCGAAATGTTATACATATGCTCAGAAGACATTCTTGGTGACAACAGGTGTTCCTAGGTCCTCAATTAGATCTTATTTTATTTAGTTCGTTTAATAAAAGGCCTACTAAAAGCATTGCACAACACAGTGTTTATTATATGCTGACTACATAAAACTGTTTGTATCTGTAAGCTCGAAGTGCAATATGATAGCCTAGTGAAATGGTGTGACAGCAATAACTTTGTTTAATATTAGTAAATGAAATTATGAGATACTACATCATCAAAAATTTTAAAATGTTAAGATTCATCAACAGGCACAGTAATCTGATGTACATGTTATTAAAATTTTATATAATGGAACTGGCAGATGGTATTTTAGAATACTACAGTATTATCAGTCTCCCATTAAAATATAATTGAAAGCATTCAAAATAAATTTATGAAGTAGCTGTTTTGGGAATTACAGTTTCCTAGTGCTGGCATAACAGCAGCTACAAGACTAGAAATGTGTGGAAAAAATCTGTTGAATCAAAAAAAGACATAATGCTGCTATTTTTTCCCTTTAAAGTAGCCAATGGCCTTATTAGTTGCAATGCTTTAGTGCCAGATGTATTGCTTTGAATACCGCAGCATACTACATGCATGCATCGCTTTTCTATGAACGGTATTATAGAAAACTTACGGTATCTACCATGTATTCGAGACAGGTAGTCAACTGCAAAGAAGTTTCAGAATTGACTTATTTGATATAACTTTAGATGGCATAAAGGATATTGTGAAGCCCCAGAAAAGTAGTGTTATATTTTGCCATCGTGGCAAAAAAAGTTATATCTGCAAAATCATTTTGAGATAATTAAATTTTTATCTATTTTTGGCAGACAACTGTTAGCTTTTGACAGTTTTTTGTTAACTTTGTAACTAAGTTATACTTTATACTAGGAAATAGTAGTGTAATATTGTTTTAGGCTGTGTTCATACAATTTGGGATTTTTAATAAAAACTGTAATTAGGACAATTTGTTTATGCAAAGGGGAATAATTTTGACTAAATGTGCCAAAACAAATAGTCCAAAAACAAAACAAAACTCATTAAATAAGTTTTATAATGAACACCGAACAAAACGACACTAAAAAATTAGGTTCAGAAAATTAGGAAAACTTTAGAATATTAGACGTAAATTAGAATTGAATTTTTAGTAATCTTCATCATCAGATTCGTTTAAAGAAACTGGCAATTCCTCCCAAAATTTCAAACGTGTTTCCTGTATATGTGACGAGTTATGAAATTAGGTTTGTTTTGCATTCTATAGAGACACCACGACATATTGAACAGGCTTCTGGCTTAGCAAAAGTGTCTTTAACATACTTCTGAATAAAAATGTGTTTTACATCTAAAAAAACTTAATTACCTCTTTTAAAATATACTCACGTTGTGTCTTTAAAGACTCGTGACATAAGTTTTTGTAGTTTGTACTTTGATGTGCTGTAGGCCTTAGTTGAAAAATTGGAATAGTTACATTTGTAATATATTAAACTTTATGTGAATTAGCTTGTTGTACAACATTACAAAAATTATTAAAATAATAGATTTTCTTGTTACACTTAATAGCAAGTTCTACTTGATGACGAAAATGATCTGTCGTCATAGAAGTATGGCCGGGTTCAAAAGATTTTAGTGTTTTATCCTAAAATGTTAGTTTTTTTCTATTTATAATATAGACTAGAAATGGTTTTCGCTCCCTTTGGGAGTGAGTTGTTTTTGCACCAATAGTCTTTCATCCCGGCCGTCTTTCGGCCCAACTGTCTTTCGTCTCGACCGCTTCTCACCCGACTGCCTGTCGTGCAGCTGCCTTTTATCCCGGCCTCCATGCAAATTTAAAGAAATTGCTAGAAATACTTGCCATAATTATCCTTTTTATTTTGACGCTCGAATAATTGTAACAAATAATAGAAATCCTAAAGCAAAAATCACATCTTAATATTGCCATTTTGAAAATATAGCATTAGTACGTTCATTTCCATGATACGATTGAACCAGATCTTTTCGAATTATGAATTAGCTTAAAATAGTTTTGCAGCAGCATGGCCCCATTTTCAACTTTTTTTGGGCAATACTACCTAAAAAAGCATGTAATTAAAGGAAATTGTAAATTAATTTCCATAGTTATCTTTTTTTATTTGGGCCTTCCACCCACTGCAGCAAATGTCACTGACACACTGGATATTAAAATACAAATATTAGAACAAAAACTTATTGTAGCGTTCTAAAAGAAATACACTTCCGCTAGTGAAACATACATATCCTGTAAAAGGTAAAAAAAAAGATCGGCTCAGGTATCTAACCCGTAACTACGTGCATGTTATTCGAAAACATTAATGCAGTGCTACTGCACATGAGAAATATCCCGTTTGTGGTTTGTATGTGTTAGTGCAATATTACTCAAACTCTGCGAACTAATGTAACTATTCGGTTGAATCCGTTCGTTTCCGTCAAATAAATTTTATTGTTTCTCTTTAAAAATAGACTGGATATATTAAAAATCGATTCGTTTTTATATTCCCAATTTATTTTGAAGACTAAAAAATATATAAGGTTAATATAGCATTTTATTTTGAAACTTATTTATTTATTTATTTAAGTACTTAACAGGTTTACACCCTATTACAAAGTACATTCTAATACAATAACATATTATTGAAACAAAACTCATAATATTTCCATTAATTGCACCTTTAAGTTGTTATTTATTTATTTTTTTATTTATTTACATTGTCGCCTATTTGGTACATAATCAAGATCAGACAAAAGATACATCACAACACAAAATAAAAATACAAAGTATTAGTTAAATACTAAGGAACAACATATATTTAGAAATCTAACAGGGAATTTTGTAGCAACAAACTAGCAGAAACAAATAAGTAAATAAATATTGATCAACACTCTTGTGACTGCAATTGGTTAGCATTGATTAAAAATTCATGAATGGAATAGAAGCTTTTCTCAATTAAAAATTTTTTTATTACATTTTTAAACTGAACGAGAAGCAGTTGCTGGACCCTGAAATTTATAGCATTGTAAAACAATACCATAATAGTTAGTTCCACTCTTCGATTTGGAGAGTCTATGATAAGGCAATACCAGATTTAGCTTCCTTGGAGTATCAAAATTATGAAATGTATTATGAAAAGGGTAATCATTTAGATGTTTCTTAGTATATAAAAGACATTGAAGTATGTAGATTGAAGGTAGAGTAAGTAAATGGAATTTTTTAAAGTAGTTGCGACAATCATCGCGGCAACCCAGGTTAGCCAATACACGTACCACACAACGCTGCGAACTAAAGATACGGATGGCAGCAGAGAAATGACCCCATGCTTCCACACCATATGTAACATGACAGTCAAACATAGCAAAATAGATTGACTTAAGTGTAACATTAAAGATATCACACTTGTTTTGACACACATTATACGCTGCACATATCCTATATAAAGAAGAATTTGTTACTGAGGATTCCAATTCGTTCCTTTCTAGGTCACTCTCTGACGTTTTTGAGCTAGGCCGAACTCAGATTCTTTTGGAGTTCAATTCTGTCCCTGTGTTTTATTGCGATATTCCATGAAGGCAATTTTCTACTACTCACTGTGATGAGTTCTTCCTTGTCTGCATGGAATATCGTAAAGATGTAACAGCTTCTACAGTCTTTTACTTGATTTCGAAACTATTGTCTAACAAGAATGTAATCTATTTGCTATCTTCCTATATCTCCTGACGTGTATCGTCTTCTAGCATGATGTTGATAGGCTTTTTAAGAAAAGTATAATTGTGTGTATATATATATATATATATATATATATATATATATATATTGCAATTATTTAATGTTAATAGGTTAAGTGTATGTTGAATTTTACTTCCATTTATTTATGAACTAGATAAAATTAAGACTGTAAAAAGAAATCCAGTCACCTCAGCAATGGGGTGTATTTGGGGATGCCTTGATACAGAAAATTTCCTTAAATATGGCAAAATTTATTGAGTGTTTTTTTTACAATATTTTACGGAAAGTAAAATCAAAGCAAAGGAGATCTATCCGGAATAACACTTCCATATAGGGAATAACATCAAAAGGGATTGCCGAGAGAAGACAGTTTGACATCCATGAATTATAACAAAAGAAAAAGCTTTTCAGAGTAAGTGAAAATTGTAATGTAGTTTGTTTCATTTCAGTTACTTCAAATATTTACTATTATTCTTTTAATTTATCTATTTTTATTATTTCTTCCATAGGAACCCACTCCTGCATCACTATAGTTAACATAGGCACCCTTATATTGTTTCTGGGTACCCGTCCCTTTAGGACAAATCTAAATTTATAATGTAACGATTATTATCCTATCTAAATTGCATGTTCCTGGGGTCGCTTCTAAGGAAATTCTGCTGGTTACATACCGCCACATATCCTGAGATTGTCGTGTAGATGGCAGTGGTTGTAAAGAGATATTAATTATGTTCACGCGCGGGGGGTCTTATAATTTTATACATCGACTTACCTCCGCGGTGTTTTGTTTTGTTCTAAGCTGCAGTTCCTCTTCCTTCAACCAAGTGGACTGTATGAGAATTGAGTCTATGATACGTTACACTTGCACTGTTTTTTTTTATGGGGGTTTAACAACTAAAGTCCGCGGCACTTGACTAACTTAGGTACTGAACAAAGAAACCGACGACCGTTCTGCTTCAATATCCATAAGAAAGTGTTTGTTCACTACTCTGTCCACCTTATTCACCAATGCACAAGGAATTTTTATGGCAGGATATAAGGGAACAAGGGATGACAGTTTTACTACTAGATTTACGACTACAAATTTAAATAACTTAAAATTAACCACGCGAACGTGCAACGTGCGACAAAGAGACCGAACAAATTAAATTTAAATACCAACATTCATATGTCTGAATATCTTTTTTAATTGTTATAATTTACGCTATCTATCAAAATGTTTAATAAATAACAATATTAATTCTAAAGTTTTAGTTTTTTTTCTACTTCTTTTGTAATCTGATATCTGTTATAGAAAAGTCAACCCTTACAAAAAATAATATGTAAAATATTGGTGTCTAATGTGCTTTATATAGAGAATTAAAGTAGTGTTTCATTTCTGTAACACTTTAAATACATGTGATTATTTTATTTTCATTTTTAGTGGCATACAAATCACCAGAAAAATCAAAACATTGGCAAACCATCGGTAACGCATCTTTTGGAAGTTGATGATTGACATTTTTAAATAAAAAACAAGGACGATAAATACCAAAACTAATGCTTAAAGAATGAGACCACGGATAACTTATGCTTAAAACTTATCATCAGTGGATCATGAATACAGTTAAAATAAATTACTAATGGCAGTGTTGTTTGTAAAAAGATAGTTGGAAACTAAAAAATTTTAAAAATTTAGTTTTAAACCAATTATGAAGAAGTTTCCAACATTAAAATTAATTGACCCTGGAAATACAAGATACGATTCATATGGGAATCAACTTTGAATAAGATGGCTACTTACAGTTTTTCGTTATTAATTACAGTTAAAAGTACTTATTAGAAGTTAATCAAGATGCACGTTTGAAAGATTTAGGGTCAAAACTGTGTTTAAATAAGAGATATGAAATTAATTAACTGTGAATAATGAGCCGGCGCGTCTTATCAATTTGAGTGGACTGTATTGCAGAAGTATAACAAAACGCGAGCTTTAAATACGAAAATTTGTATGCATGTAAAGACAGACAATAATGCATAAAGTCACTCACCAATATTGTCCTTGGTGTTTTGTCTTCGATGTTGTTGCAATGCCCCCGGGGGAGTCAGTTGAATGCACTGATTCCAAGGTGCTATAGTTCATTGTTTTTATAGGTTGCCCGGTAACTTACAACCGTTCCAGTGCTGGGTTGAATGAAGAGTCTTCGATAAACTTAACAAAACCACTTTCGCACGCGTTACACTATAAGAGGCGCAAGCGCACTGCACAATTTTGTTTCACTATATAGTTTGAGTTTTAATTAATACGAAACAAGATTAATAATTAATTTTTGCTTTTGCACATATTAAAAAGGAAACTGGTCTGATTGGAGACATAACAAGTTGAAAATGCAAGGCATTGTCGCAACGAACTTCCAAATGTAGACTTACTTTAAAACAAATTAAAGAAATTAAAATTATTATGTTGTAATAATTATAAGTATTCAGATAAAAACAAAAATTTATAAACAACAAAAGAGACATTTTAATATATTTTATTTTATTGAATAAATATTTTAAAAGCTATATATTAGTTCTCATCAATAAGATAAGAATTTTTTTTTTTTTATATGAATCTAATTATTTTCGGTAATCAAAATTTAAGTTTAAACAATGTCTGAACATACCTATGAGGTTGTAGCTAGAATATATCAAGTTACATACCTGGAGATATTATTGAAGGACGAAATTTGCTGGTCCAACGATTAATAACCAACGACCTTGTGGACTGTATTTTTATAATGTGTTAATGCTTCCTCTGCAGGCCGAGACGAAATATCCATTAAACGACCAGTTTGTTATCACTTACAAAGTTCGCACTATTATGGCCATAAAAGCACTTGTGTAATTACAACCCTTTATTCCGAACACTACACGATAATTAATGTTTTACATAACGAACCATGAAACGAGCTTCGAAAACATACCGAAATGTATGCTGCTTTAATAACGTCTTCACGTTTCAAACGATTAACTACGACTCCGTTATTACACTCTATATTGGGGTGCAAGCAGGTCAAAAACAAGTTTCTACTTGTTCGAAACTGATCACGCGTGACCTTCGTGATAAAAGGGGTGAGGTATTCAGGATGCATATTTCCAATGTCTACATTAATAGGATATAGGAGCGAGTCGTCTTCAAATTAAACTTAATAAAATAATAAAAAAGACCGAACAATGTCTATAATATTGGAATAATTGGCATGAAATGCCATAAATTGTTCAAATATGTGTCGCATATTGATTTTAAACTTATTTAAAATTTTAATTATCTCTGTGGATTTTCCCGGGGGCTCGGCGTCTCCGTGGCCCGATTTTAACTGACATCAAAACTTAAGCTCTGGACACCGAGCTGAATCGATTGATGTATCACACATTGATGTCCGACCATTAAAAAGGCCTCGGACACACAGACAGACAGACACACAGACAAATAGATTTCATAAACGAACGAAGTTCGTTGAAAATGACAATAATAGAATATTCATTTAATTGCAATTTATCTTGTAAATATTAGCAAAGAAGTTTTATCGATTAATAAATATTTTTATCTGGGTATTGTACTTTCTGGTTATTTCACAGATATGAAGTTGGGAAACAATGTGGTCTCTATTCCAAGTAAGCATATCAGAAAATTTATATCAAGTATCTTATTTAGTTTGCATCTGCAATTGTATAAACAATATTGTAGCAATATATTAACATGGCTTTATCAGGAACAGTTGCATATTGAGAACTGGCGCACCCAAAGATATGTAAAATGAAAAGCATAATATATTTGATAAGTTGCCATTGCTTTTCTGTAGTTAGCTAAATTATAAGGTTCTGAATTTTGGCAACTTTTATGTACATCTCTTATTCAAGATCAAATCAGTTCACTAGGTGCATTTGGTACTTATTTAATAATGGTGTTTTACAATTTACAAGTTAATCACTTTATTTCTTTATCAAAAAACAATAATTATTATAGCCATGTTACTTGTTGAATTTCTACTTACCAACTAGATGTCCATTATATATGTGAGATAAATCTACATCTATTGTAGCTGACGACGTATTTACAATTTCTAAATTTTCACTAAATACTGATACATCTCGTTTTAGACGCAGTCTAAAATGTTGCCCGTGTGCCTGAAACGATAAATGAACAGCAGCATCCTTAATTACAGATCGTTTTGTTCTTAAGTATGCTTTATGAATTTCTTGCCTATCGTAGTTGAGGGGTTCATAATGTGAGATGTAATTACTTAAACGATGTGCTGCAAATAAAAACAATATTAAATGTTTATTTGAGATTACTATTCAAATACATCTCAATAAAACCAAGACTTTCAATAATCAATACTAATAAATTTTGATGAAGTCGTCTGAAAAAGTGGTGAGGTCCAAAAGTGCACTAATTTTTGGAACGGGTGGAAATCGAGAAAAACAATAAGTGTATCACCAAAAATCTTTTATTTAAATTAGTTTAAGAACAAAGGCTTACCTTAGAAAATATACAAACTCTTCTGATTCAAGTTGTTACGTTTACTTTACGACGGTAAGTTAAAAACCACACCCTTTTTAATTCGCTATTCGTTTACTTAGATTCTGCTCAAATCCTCCAACAACACGCAGTATATTGGACCTTCTTACAATAAATACGCTTTCTAATAATTTTCAATTTCAAATCTATTTGCTTTAAAATGAAAAGTTTATTCTATAAATTAAATAGGTATCCGTAAACTTGCTATACAATGCGATAGCGTGTAATTACCTTCTCTATTGTTTCAATCTAAAACTCGTTGGAACAACGTATTGAACTATCTGATAAACCGTGTTTCGAGTTTCATAATAACCTGTTATTATGTTTTGATAACACTAGCATTGAGTTGGATTCTTGTTATTTTAAAAGGA
Source organism: Platerodrilus igneus (assembly GCA_036346225.1). Lineage (NCBI taxonomy): Eukaryota > Metazoa > Arthropoda > Insecta > Coleoptera > Lycidae > Platerodrilus > Platerodrilus igneus. Next base: position 581,676 of record JARFIW010001004.1, read on the forward strand.
ATCAAGATTCACTTTCCTTTCCATAACCACGACAAAAACATTCGTCGGTATTGTTATATTTTTTGTTTGTTTTCTTTTTGGAATTTCACACACGCAATACAGCGTGGTAAGTAATGGTGGTTTTACAAACCTATACTTTTCGGTGGCAATAAATTAATTTGCCTATAATTATTCTAGCTTCTTCGGGTGGCCCTAAAGCCCCGTTGGATTGCTGCTCCTGTTGTTATGGGGGGGGCACAGACCGCTTGCACCATCACGTCGGTGAGTGTTAATTTACGAATTTTTTTTATTGTGGCATATACCCTTGTGAAATGGTCACAACAATATGCTTATCAAGGTTGACTCGACGTCTAAATTTGGCGTTTTTTTTTGTTCTTGGGAGCTTGGTTATTGTATGTACGAGGACCATTCCACCTAGTTAATTGCATACTCACAATGGCGATTTAGCACTGTTGGCTTTCCCTTTTTTTCTGGGGTTGTAAACCTCTGTTAATTAAAACATTGTAGCGTCGACGTTATATATATATGTAATTTGAGGTATACTATAAGGATTTAGAGCTGTGGCTTTTAGTGTTGAATTTGTTGGTTTGTTATTATTTCAGAGGGGCGTTGACCTAAAAACTGCAATCGCCATTTTAAGGGAGGGTTTATTACTTTTGTTTTCTTGATATATATAAAGGGAGGGTTTATTGCTTTCTTTTTGGGTTTTTTTTTGTTTGTTTGTTTTACCACTATACTATGTCCATTTAAAATGTCATTTAGATTAATTATATGTATTAATACGTTTTATTAACTTCTGATTTTTATTTTAAGCTGTCTTTCATAATTATAATTTTTTTTGTATTTATAATACCCCGCCTACTCACCAACTGAGCCCAAAAATTTTTTTCTTTGTCTTTTATGCTTCGTAAATGTATGTAGCAAAGTTTGAGCTTTATTGAATTTAAAGTCATTACATAATGATCTTTTCTCATTGAACCTAGGCCATTTTTGATTTAACTCCTAGTGAGCCAGCCACTTTCATAAAGCAGATTTATCACTTGAAATTTTTTTATCTCAGATTGATAGCATTCTGTATGAGACATATGACACTATATATATTCTAAGCCATACTTTAATATCTCTGGCTTATTCTTAAAAAATTCCTTTAATAAATAAAAACACTCATTAAAAACTTTTCAAATCTTTTTAAAAATTTGTTAAAGTATTATATTCGTGTAACATCTGTAATAATTTACATAAAACTTTAGGCTTTATAGTTAAAGTATTTTTACATAATAATATTTGGCATGCTGTTAAGTTAAGAAAGGAAGTAAGGTTTTGTTAAAATGGTCAAGGTTCTCTAGTACACACAATAGATGTCTATAGTTGTAAAATAAGCTAAAATAAATATTGTATAATCTTCCTGTACTTTCTTTATTGTACCATACATTAAATCGTAAGATATTTTGTTTCAGCAATCCTAATGTGGGTTCATAACAGCCAACTTTTTTTGTAACCAACTAACTGACTGACAGTATTACCTACAATGTTTCATGAGTTGTAACCATTTGGTTCGCTACTTGGAAGATATTTGTAGTTGGAATTTTATTGTTAATAAATGTTTAAATTAGCATAGTCACATTTCATTTTAGAGACAGCACTTCAGAAAAATTAAAAGCTCAAAGTACAACAGACGCTCATAATATTTAAGAATCAAGCTCCATTTCATATGGAATTTAAAAAGCGTTAATAACATATAAACAACAATAACCAGTCTCATTCATAAATCATTCAAATAATTTTTATACATCCTTATAAAAACCCTGTATTTCATATAAATGGTCGTCAAGTGCAATACAAAAGGTTAGTAAAATTATAAGTATTGCCTGAGAACAATTTCTTCGTTCGTCATTCCACTAAGTTATAGATTATAATATAACAACAGCCGTTAGAAAAGAGAGAGTCAGAGTAAGTCCTTACTCAATAATTTACTAAGAATTTATTGTTCATTCATTTTAGGTATAGTAGGGAAATTTTAAGTGTACATTTAATTTCATGATTACAGGAAGACTTCCAGAATTGCTATTGGCTTGGCTCCATCTGAAGACAATCTAAATTTTGATATACTTCACATAAGTATTACTGTAGTTATAGGCATTTTCCATCCAAAGTTGAGGTCTACGGAATTCCGAGTTTCTCTTATTTTGTAGGTCAGACAACAAATCCAGAATGATTAAAGATAAAAGTCGTCCCCTCAAGGTTAAACTAATTTTTTCAGTACCATCACTATATGATTTTTAACCCATGAAAATGCACATTGGATCCACCCCGTCACGACTTCAACTGACCTGGCCACGGCTAAGCTATCTTCTTCAGAGTTGGCTTACCGCATTTTTGACCCCCCCCCTTCACATTTAAATGGCTTTTTCATACGAGTAAATTCCAAAGATCATTTGCGTCAATTTCACATATACCAAGATATTTATGTATTCGGCATCCGGATTTTAAAAGCAAATCAACCAATGTATGGCCCAGAAATAAATCAGTATGTTCTGTTTGATTTTAAATTTCCCTGCTAATATTTTAATAATACTCAAGTGCTTATTAATGTGTAAGACAATTGCACATACAATTACATCATCTAATTTACCGTTATCCATTAATTAACATAATTAAAAAATAAAAGTGTGTATTGTAAAATCACTTGACTATCTTATTTGGTAAGTATATTATAAGCAAATATCAAGCCAAGATAATTTCAACTGCCAAAAAATGTAACGTTACTTAAATTTTATAAATTAACATCCTAATTAATAAATCTTATAGAATTACCACAAAGTTCAAGATAGGATTTTATGATTATTAAAGTATTAGGCAAATGAAATAACTTTTATTGTTCATGAAATTTTGCAATCCTTGTAATTGTTAAATATAATCAAGATTATTTGTAAAGTGTAATAATATGTAACCTGAGTAACATTTAAAGCTATCTCTCATAAAACAAGAATTGCAAAAAGTACAAATTAAGCAATTTCACACTCCGATGCAGATTAAAATTCCAATTTTATATTTTTAGATAAGTTTCAAAGTAATCTTTTCCTGGTGTTACAATATAATAAAGTTTTATACTGTGTATTTTATAGTTGTTGCTATATTTAATATAGTTTTATTGCCACTATAACAACATCAAGAATGTTATTTATTGAAATTATTCCAGTTAACCTCACCTTCACTTTTATATTAAATTATAATAAATAAATTCTCTTAGTAAAATCTCACTAGTTGCAAATTATTAAACTAAGAAAATTTAATTTGGATGTTACTAAGGTGTAAACACTAATTTCTCTACATCTTACTTTAATATTATTTGTTGAAGGGTTTCATTTTATAATAATAATTTAACACAGAGGCCGCCAAACCTTTTTTGATCATCGACCACTTAAAATTTTCTAATTCTTTTATCACACCCTCCCCTCAATAAAAATTGTTAAAAAAATAACTTATGTAATTCTTATATCATTTATTTTATTTTTTCAAAATCTAATTTTTACTTAAATCGATGAGAAGGATGTGATGGATGATGCTGGATAATACTAGTAATGTTCGATTCAAAATTTATTAGTTTCAGTCTTAAATCACCTTGTAATTCCACATTCAAATTATTACTTTGTTTTATTAAAATAAAATTATCGATTCAACCATGTTACAAGTTTGGAAATGCAATTAAAAAGGCATTACAAAGTTTTGGATATATTTTTGCGTAATATTTATATTTGTCTAAAATTTACTCAATGAATTCATCTTGTAAATGACTATTGATGTTTTCAACTTGAGCATAAAATGGCACAATAATCCATTCTAGGATATGCATTTTTTTCAATATCTCCAAAGCGTAATTTAAAATCATTGAATAATTTTTGGAGATATTTGTATATATTTTAAATGGTATTGCTATACTGACATAAAAACATAGAGCACATACCAAAATTGTAACGATACTTTTCGTATTCTAACATTTATTACGCTTTTTCCTTTATTACTTTCGAAGTAGATCTGGCCACTGTGTGCAAGTGTTGCCATCATTGTTCGATCAGCTGTGTTTGAGAACGTTATTCTTAAAGTCAAATAGCTATTCATTCTATATGAATTTATTGGCTATGTTATCAAAATATTAGAAACATCTATCGACCATGGGGTTATCAGCTTTAATTTTGTACCTTATAATGCATCATGTTATAATGAAATATCTTTATGAACCACTGAAGACAAAAGTTGACATGCTAACTAGTTTTACATATTATTACATATATTTGGAAGCAATTGTAAATCAATTTTTGAAGTCCAATCTTTTTTGTGATTGATAGTTTGGAAGGCTTCAATTTATTATACCCCCGCCGGTGCGGTACACGAGCCACTACAGTCAGTTGGTAGCAATGTTAAATAATTGTAAAAATGACGCACAAATAAAAGATTACGTCATATCAATGTTCGAATTATTACAACATAATAAAAAAAGTTATACTAATTTTAAGGAAAACCAAAAGGGTACTCACGTAAACTGTAGGGCGACTCCAGCGCTACTCCATGATGGTGGGCTCCGTTGATCCTTTTCGGGCGTGGGTATTCGTTAGGCCCGGTTGAAACCAAATTCAAATTTGTCTTCTTTCTATTAGTAGAGGGGCGACAGGAAAGTGGTTTAAGGAACGATAATCAGAGATAAGGCAAGGAACCTACGTAACAAAAAAAGACATGATAAGACACAAAGGTAACTACATTCGTTGGCCTCTTGGTCACCAGTCACGACACTTCTCCCGGAAATCACCACCACCCTTCATCACACTCCGCGTCGGCGCAATCTCGCGCAAATGCACTGTCTGAAGTGACAGAAATACACACACGTCTTTTCAAATTTATTGGCGCAAAATCCTTACAAATTAAAACTAAAATTCGGAAATTTCACTTATCGTGGATTTATAACTCGTTTGATTCAACGAATTATTAGGTATATGATTTGGTTTTTTTATAAAATACCTTTTGTTATCAAAAGTTTATCTTGTAGGTGCAGATGTGTTTCTATCCTGCAATTTCATTTCATATTTTCGTTGTAATTTAATTATTTGTCTGGATCCCACTTTGGTGGTAAGTAAAATTTTATAATAATGCTTTTAGCGAGCTTATGATAATAATTTTAGGGATTGAGTTATGTTTCAATTTAAAGATCAAGTGGTGGATTAATTTTGGATTAAATTGGAGTTATTAATTCATTGGTGAATTAATCTGAAGTAATTCAATAAGTTGTGGTTATTAATCTTACTGAAAAATACAACTACAAAACCTGTCTGAGTTATTCCTAAATCTGTTGGTGCAGCATCAAATTAAAAAGAAGCGATTTGGAATTAAATCCTTCGGAGATTCTTCCCGTCTGGAGGAATCCAAGCCATTCCTAGAACAAAATTGCAGTCCGCCAACAAGTCGTATGTGTTCTATATTTTGATTACTTATTAGTGCACTATTTCATGGTCCTAGTGTGACCCTTTGAATGTTATATCTTATATGTTAATAATTTTTGTATATTTTTTTGTATGCAACATTTATTTGTACTAGTTCAAACTGAACGTAATTCAGCCTATAATTCAATTACAGTAATTTCTATTTTACATAATAGCTTTTGTTCTTTAAAATTGTAAAACTTTACACGAGAAGTGCCCATTTACTCTTTGCGCTAACCGTGTCACCATTACAAACATAATTTAGACGATTAAAGATTATATTGAAAGCAATACTAAAGCGTATTTCTATGGCCATAAACGTACGTCCCTCAAATTACTAAATTAAATTACAGTAATTATTTATTAGGTGCATTCGTGTGAAGACAATAGTTTAGGGTTGGCAAAGTTTTTCCCGCCCCTGGTAAATACCGCGGTAAAAACCGGTATTTACCGTCCTGGGAAATAGTCAGTTTTTCCCACATGTGGGAAAAACTACTATTAAATGATGAAATGTAAGAAAACTTTTAAGTTTCAAATTGTTTGCATTTTTAATAATATTTAGTTGTATCAAACTGCATATTAAATATTACATATTAAATAATATTCAAAAAGCTTAATTAAAATTCCTACAATTTTTAGTATTTTAATAAAATTTACTTTATTCTGAAACTACGAAATATAAACAGATTTCAATTTAAAGAAAGTTCTGTATATTGTAGGCATATTTTGCATAAATTATAAGAAAACAACCTTAAATCAAAATACATAATTAGAAATACGGTGACAAAATATCTAAGCATTTTACCAATCTAAATGTTCATTTTCTGTCATAGATTTTAATGCTACATATAACAAAACACCAATTTGGAGGCTGTTTGTAAACTTAACTTGTTTCTAATTTTACTTTGAATAAATGAGAAATTTGAGAAAATGCGTTCCAAAGATCCAGATGATGCTGGACATTGTTGCAGGTGTTCCATCAGCTCCAAGAAGTTTTTATCAATTCCACTTTTTGTTAGGTTTTGACACCACAAAGAAGGTGATACATTATCGACAACACTAGGTGAAAAAAATGTTTTGGGAAAAGGCTCCTCTTCTAATTGAAACTGTATTGTATACTGCAAGTATCGTGGATTTATGTCTTGTAAATATTTACGAGCAGATTCTTCTAGACTGGGATAATTTTTTACCTTTATACAGTGGATTCATCATGTTCGCTAAAATGTGAATAGGAGTTATTGCAGTATCAAATGTAGATTTCACTTTATTTAAGTGCTGTTTGAGTTCTTCTTTATGAAAAATATCAACCAAAATTTCGCACGCATCAGCAATGCTAGCCTTGTCACTCTGTAACTTATTTAAAGCATCAGATATTGGTTTTAATTGACTGTACATATTTTTTACTTCTTTGTATAAGTAATGATTAGTAATTATTTGTTTTATACCATGCTCTATTTTTTCCTAATGTGTGTCCACAATTTGTTAATAAACGGCCTGTTCGTTATAAAAGTTTTAAGCAGATCATTTCAGAATTCCAGCGTGTTTCACCTGGTACTTGAGGTTTAACCGAATCAGCATATTCCTTTAATAAGCTTCCAGGAATGTGGTGGTTTTGAAAGAATTTTGTACTTTAACAACATGGGTCATAAGCGACTCATTTTTACGTTCTTTCCCAAAGATTTAGGTAATGCGATGCACAACCGTATACAACTGGTACAACATTTTCAGTTTGAAGATATTGCCGCATTGAAGACATTTTTGGTTCGTTATCAGACACAAAACTTTTCACTGTGCACTTGTATTTAGCTTCAGCTGTAGTTTTTGCTTCACAAGCGAGATTTTTGCAATAATCGCTTGTTTTCTTATTTGTTCCACAATCTACTGAAGAAATAAATACACCTTTACTGTTGCAGTGTATGGAATTAACTATTATTGGATCATTATGTACATTACTCCATCCATCCTGCATGAGAGTAACATTTTTTCCAGCAACATCCTTTCTAGCAGTTTCTTCCAGCTCTTCTGCTACTTTATCAAGTAAATTTTCTGCAAGGTTTTTTCTGGATGGTGGTTTATAACCAGGCCTAAGTGCTGATATCATGTTGAGGAATTCTTTATTCTCTGCAGCCAAAATGGGATGTTACAAGCGTAAAAAGCGTGCTATTTTGAGGTCAAGTTCTAGTTTTGGGAAGTTGATGTGCTTATTACAAAGTCACTTACTGAAGGCTGGTATCTTTTGATTGAAGGCTGTGAAGTTCCAGCAGATTTAACACTTGAAGTAGTTATTGGTTGTGGGTAATCCACATCGATAGTGGCTAGCAGATTAGACTCTAACCTAGAGCTAACATTTATTGGAGAACAAATGGAGTCATGAGTATCTTCATTTTTCTTCAATTTTGGACAAGTTTGTGATACATGCTTCGTCATTCTATCAGCTTTTGCACTAACTACTTGGTAACATGATTTACATTCAACTATTAACTTCCCATTTATATCTTTTTGATTAAAATAACTCCAGACTGGATTAAGTGGCCTACCTCCAACTTTTCCTTTAGCTTTTGGCATTTTTTTTAGTTTATTTTATATAAACACAGTTTATTTCCAACTAAATGCTTCAATAAACTAATCTACTTCATTATTTTAACAACATGTGGGAACAACTACAGCAGAAAACAAAGCAAAAAAAAAACAAAATGGCTCTGCTTTCATCTGATTGGTTAAAATAAAAATCTACAGCTACATACTTGCTGTTCATTGGTCAGTACTTTGATTGGTCAAAATCTATGTTTTAGGTTTTCCCGGTATTTACCACTTTTTCCCAGTTTTTATCAGTTTTTCCCACTGGGATGGGAAATATTAGTTTTGGACAGGAAAATGCCAACCCTACAATAGTTGCGTATTTCTTATTTTCTTTTTCTCCCTATTGCTTATGGTAAAAAATATAAAAGTAAAATAGAGTTCTTTAAGGTAATAAAACTATGCTTTATCATTTGGTGATATTGATTGTTGTTAATTTACACTTCTAAGTATTTTAATAAATATATGGTAATTGAGTTACGTTTTGGATTTATGTAGTTAAGCTAAGGCAAATCTAGTGTGGTTTTTTTGTGGTTCAATTACAGACTGTTGCAACTACGTCTCTATGATACTTTATTTCTAGTTCTTGGTGCCCCAATATATTTTTGGCTCCTAATTTAGTTGTTTTGTGGTAAATTACCAAACAAAGTTATCAGAAAAAGTTATGGTTGTAACACGGCTCATGGCCAGGCACCAAGACAGCAAAAATAATGTAAATAAAGAAACAAACCCTGAGGAGTACATTAGAAAAGTGCTTTCAATAAAGTAAAAAGTTTTTAAATTATAATTCAACAACGCAGCATTAATCAACATTCCATGGATAAATTTTAAAGTAGCACCAAACTATATAACTATGCGTTTGAGCAAGAATGGAAGATGTATAACAGAAGAGATAATCCATTTCACTAAGGGTAATTTTCCACTCGCAGAACTTCTACTGTAGTTGCAAGCGATAGCTGCCAAATTAGGATATCAAAATATTAAATATGCACATTAAAGAGCATTTTTAAGCATTGTACATTTAATGAATTCAAGAAATAAGCATTGTCAATATTGAGTAAAGTATGCGTACTGCTATATCCAAAACCAAGTAGCGTAAAAACAAAGACAAAGCAAAGGACAAAAAGATATAGTATAATGTAAACAAAACTCGACGTAATAAGGGTTAAAAGTCCTGTTAGCAAGGGAGAATCAGCCAAAACTTAACAATTATTTTAAGGGACCATACACTGTTATCACGTGTAACAAACCTTAACAATTATTTTAAGGGACCATACACTGTTATCACGTGTAGCAAACCTAACTGTACAATCAAAGACAATTTAGGCAAAACTAAGATAGTGCATTTGAACAGAATTGTTAAATTTAGGTCAGAAACATAATTGTTGTAATAAGCATTACAAAGTGTCTAGTATTAATAAAAGTGCATTAACATTTTAGTTAGGTTAGTAGTGAATAAAATTCAATATAATTATAGGCAAGCATTCATGAATAAGATGGTTGTATAAACTAGTTTACAAAATCTATAATTAGAAACATAATTGTATAGAAATTTATTTATCAGCAATATGAGCATTTACGCTTTTAGTGCCCATTCCAATTTATTGTTCATGACTTGTATTGCAAAGGAAAACATCTTGTAAGAAGTTTTTACCTCATGCAGAAGGAGAATTTAAGGTAAATTAAACAATTTCATATATAAATGACAAAAAAAAGGTGTAATGATGGAGAGACAGGAGATGATAATTGAAAATAAATTAGATAAAAATACAGCAAATAAAATTTCATGTCTTTGCAATTGCAAGTATTTATTTTTTTCTACACAGGCATAGCATGCATGTGGACCATGTGTTTTGCAAAAGACTACCATCAACTCAATGTCAGGTAGGGTAGGATGGAATGAATCAGTCAAGCTAAAAAAATTTCAACCAAGGTGGTCGGGTATTATAAAAACTATTGAAATAAGAAATATGGAAATTTAAGAAGTATGAAGTAACTGTACTGGTTAAAAGTAAAGCTTATATTACAGGGTGTCCCAAATTGGATGCAGTTAATGTCTAACTCTGTTGTTATTAAATATACATAAAACATATCTAGGACACTTTCTATGTAATTTTACTGTATATGGAAACTATAATGAGACTTTTATAAATTAAAATATGCTACTGCAAACTATCTATTGATTTTTATCAAAAAATATAACAACTCTATTAGTCGCTAGAGATAAATTTGAAAATATATGCATGATTTTTTTAAATGAAGGATCTATTAAATTCAAACATTTAATGTAGTTTGAATGGAATGAAATTAAGTATTAATTTTTCAAAAGACACTTTTTTTTTAATAATAAACACAAAAGAAAATTTTTTTGGTAATTTGGAATTATTCATTTGTTTTAGTTAGTCCAAATAACAAAACAAATACTTACTGGGATTTATGAATAAACTGTCAGTTCTAAGTGGTCTTTTATTGCCATTTAATAAATGAAAACTACATAGGCAACCCGCAGCCACAATTACTAGATTATTCAGTTATCTCACTGAGTCTTGAAGTTATCACATGATAATGGTTATAAATAAATCATTATCAAAGTATAAATCCTGGACATACATCACTTGTTGAGTATACAAACATTGCATTTGTTATTATGTCATAAAAATATATAAAAATCAGCTGTTGAAGTGTAGATAACTGTGAAGTGAAGATTACTATTAAGTAAGAAACGATTACTGTTAGGTAACAATTCAATTTTCAATGTCAATATCAAAAACATCTTTGCCGTACAAAAAAATTGTCTTAAACAGTAAACATCTGTTTACTTTAAAAGAATTAAAATGGAATTGCATTGTAGTAAAATTGATCAAATGCAGATTATTGTATACAAGATTAAAAATAATGTTAAAAAAACAAGGATTGCTGAATTCCACAGCATATTATTAAAATATACCATGCACATTGCTGTACACGTAAAAACCAGTACTAGTACAAAGTCACATACAAGTAACTCATTCTAATTTTATGAATTTGGTGACTATTGCTAAATGCATACGATACATAACAGAAACACAATTTAAAAACATTCCACTATAAAGTGAATTTCAGATAAGAAACTTATAATGAAGGCAAAAACTTAGTAGCTTTATACCTGTATATAACTGTTGCCTACCACTGAATATCACTGAAATAAGGGTTTTTTTTTTAGAAAACAATAGAAGGGGGGAAATGCAGAAGATATAAAAAAAAACAGATCAGCACAAGGCGGTGCTACATTTAACAAGAAAAAGCAAATGCGGTGTTTAACGACAACAAACATGGAAACAAAAAAAGACTGTTGAAAGCAAATGTGTGGAGCACAGCATTGTACGGCTGCGAAAGATAGACAGTAGGAGAAGCAGATAGGAAAAAAGATAGAAACCTTTAAAATGTGATGCTACGGTTGAATGATGAAGATATGAATGGGCAAGGTTAAGAACAAAGAAATACTAGAAATAGTAGAAGAAAGATATCGGTGAAAAACAGTAAAAAAAGAGATAGGATGATAGGACACGTTCTAAGGCATGAGGGAATAATGCGAGATATACTTCAAATTGAGAAAGAAGAAAAAGAGAGAAAGAGGTAAATCTAGATTAGACTATTGCACAGATAGTGAAAGATGTAAGTTATAGGAATTTTAGAGAAATGTGTAGGTTAGCTCAGAATAGAAAACAATGGAGGTACAAGTCTAACCAATTCCAGGACTAAAGACCTAATGATGATAACTGTCAATTCAGTCACCTACATAGACAAATAATAAAAAATCTGCTGTCGTTAAAACAAGTGAGATTTTATTTGTGAATACATGACGCTATTTTATTTAAAATTATTTATAATATAGGTCAAGGTAGGTAAATTTGTGGCAGGCTATTGAGCTACCCCAAGGATGGGGCCATATTTGGGAAAGGCATTTTATTTTTCAATTTTATTTAATTGACCAAAACTTATTTAAGATATTTTAGAGAAAGGTAAAATATAGCGTGATAAATTTAGGAAACCTGAAGCAAAGGAGACCTGTTCAGAATAACTGTCTTCCATGTAGAGCTAATATCAAAGGGATTCCTGAGACAGACAGTTTGGCACCCCTCAATCATGATGAGAGAAATGCCTTTGAGGGTAAGTGAATATTGTAATGTAGTTTGCTTGTATTTCAGCCATGTTATTATTTTTAATTCTTAAAATTTTGAACTTATTTTCTTTATTATTGCTTCTATAGAAACCCACTCCTACACAACTGTAGTTGGCCAAAGCACCTTTAAATGGTTATGGAGTCCCATCTCCTTCAGGGATAATCTCAATGTATAACGTGTCAATCAATTTACCCGCAACAGAATTTTTGGTGCCCAACTATGACCTGCTTTTTATTGTTAGGACCATTTTTTTCATAGGGCTGTTTTTTCATTGATCTAGTTTTGTTCATTATTTTATAGTAACATTTCCAATTTCATCGTCTTTTTTATCGTTTGGCAGTTTTTTGTTTTTTTTTAAATTGTGGAACACTTTTTTAGTGTTCACATGTGGGCCACCGTTTAACAGAATTTTTTGGACGAGGGTCTTGTGTTTAAAATTTTTCAATTATTTGTCATTTTTTAAAAAATCAGTTGATAAAACGTCATTTTTTTGAAAGATTTTTTTTAAGGTATCTTGAGAGATTTGAAGGCAAAAATTGAATGATTGTGACTAGAAAAAAATCTGAACTTTTTTTCGTATCAAAATATAAACTTTTTATTGAAAATCGAATTGAGTTCTGAATTAGGAGTTAAAAAGTTAAGAAAAGTCATAATTTGATAGTTAGTGGTTCGAGAAAAATTTTGAGAATAACATAATTATAACTTACGACAGAATGAAGTTAGTTAGAAAGTCGAAAGTAAAGTTTGGAAAAATATTTTGCTCTCAAACGCAATGGCCTTCTGTAGAACCAGATGGATACAATTTTTAGGGTTATTTATGATTGTTGACAAAGTTTTTACAAAGATGTATGAATTAGTAATGATATAGGTCAATCCTAAGGGATTTCAAACAGGAAAACTCTTAAACAGAACAAGATTTGTAATTAAAATAAAGACAAAAACTTAGATTAAAAACATTTTAAGTTGACATAGATTAGAATAATGGGTTACATACTTAATTGTTTATTTTGGGGAAATTATTTCTTTAGTTGAATGTAGTTTAGTAACTTTAGTTAGATTTTATTTTTATAATAGAAATTTAGATTTTGACTTGGACATACGCATTGAACGAACATCGCAGACATTAGTTAGTTTGGGAGTTAAATTGGGTGGATTCTTTTTTGATAAAATAAGACAAAAGGATAGACACCGACACGTATACTTCTGAGAGAAAATCCCAAAAGTGTGGTGTTGAAAACAAGAACGAGACAAATTACAGAAATGACAGGAAAATAGAAAGAAACTGAGTGATAGAACAGTGGTTGATGGAAAAGAAATTGCCCAGCTGATGACTAGTTGCTTGTGGTAGAGTGCCGTATGCAAAACACGCCAGAAATAAGAGCTCGGTAAGCATCAAGGATACGCAGTAAAATAAAAGACAAACTTCGTGATTCCGCTGCAAAGTAATAGAGCTATACTCAATCATTAAGATAGAAGGAAATAAAGAAAAAAAGCCAAATTGTTAAAGGTTTTTCTTTGTTACATGCCAAATCGGCATGCAACATGTTAGTTATAATTTATAAGGTAATTCCCGCGCATCTTTTTAAATTAAAAACGTCGACTTCCGCCTACCCGGACATTTGCGTCTGCGCAGAGTGGTTACGGAGTGCGCGTAGTGTGAAAAGACGCCATTAAGTGATGAGGCTTCAAGCCAAGAACATCTATCTGTGGTGTGTGTGTGTGTCTTTTCTCTTTTTAGGGATGTAGGTCCTTTATCTTTACCTTCATCGTACCTCTACCTGGGTTCCTTCACTCCTCTACGGGTAGGGAAGGGACAGGAAGAACGGATTGGCAATTTGAAACTTAGCAATGGTGTAATCTACCCACAAAACAAACATGGACTCTGAGATCTAGCTGCAAAATACCATCCAAGTGAGTGAGTAACCTGTTTTACTTATATTGTGAATGTAAATTTGACTATTGCGTCATACTTAAAACGTGACAATACGTGTTATAGGTATTACGCGGCTTTAACAATTGCGCAATAGTATAAGAATTGCCCGCAATAATATAGCTAGTGACTGGTTTACAGCACCTTAATTCAGTAAATTCAACTGTAGGTAGTATTAGAAATAGTTTTGCGTTCCCGCCACAATTATACTTGGGTCCTTGGAGTGACCTGCTGCAAGGGCAGTACGCATCGGAAATTCAAGTGTGTAACTTTACAATTGCTTAAAAGCATATTGCATCTTGGCTTTCTCCACGCATGAAATGCTGAGATGTTCAACTATGTATTGTATCTTGCTAATTATGTAATTAAATGTTCTATACTAATCTCAATGTTGTAGTTATTTTTGTAACCACTGAAAAAATGAGCAACTGATCCTGAAATCGTGTATGCAAGGGTTGTGTTGGTTCTGTATTCAAGACAAAAAAGTGTTGCATTTTACATCAATTAATCACGATAAAATCACAAGTCATTAAAGAATAGAAAACGTATAATAGTCTTGAATGGTAGTAAATTAAAAGGGTTTACAACATTTCATAAGCAAAATGAATTTTATCTTGTAACATGCCATTTGGCTGAAGCTTATCCATGTTACAACGCGTCTACTTTTCACTTATTTAATTCGATTTTAGTGCACTTAGAATTCTTATTCTGTCTATTCACATACTCCCTAATATTAATTTTATATTACGTTTCAACGTTAAACATTAACAGTTTCCCTTGATTTATATTTAAAAACAGTTTATTCGACTTCGTTTACATTCCTTAGATAATTATCTTATTGGTCGATTTACATGAAACGCTCAGTTTGACAAACTGTTGTAGTTTTGAATGATCGAGAAATTGTTGGTTATGCAGCTGATTGGTTGTTCCCTTTCTTAATCTGTTAATATATTTTATTTGTGCCTGGATATCACTCTTTTTTCGTTTTATGTGTCAAAAGGACAAGCAATTCACTTTTGAAAATCAAAATGGTGTTTTGTAGCATGCGGTCGCTCGTATATTCGATTATGGAGGTATTGCTTGGAATTTCCGATATACACGCCGGGACAATCGCTACACTTTATTTTGTATATGGTGCGTGTTTTGTACTTTTACTCTATTTCTAGTCTTAATTTTGTAAAAAAGGTTTTCGTAAAATTGTTTGGTTTATGTACAACTTGAATATTATGATGCCTTTCCCGATCCCTCGTACCGTTTATTGCAAACGGGCCTGCATCACAGGTTACTCTTTTTAGGGGGTACGAGAAATTCCCATCTAACGGCTCCACGGAGCCACTCTATCGTTATCTTATCTATTGTCTTTGATAATAATTTAAGTTAATATCTTTATCTTATTTATTATCTTTGATAATAACCTTAGTTTAATGTCGTTATCTTACCGATTACCTCTAATAATAATTTTAGTTGAATATCGTTATCTTATCGATTATCTTTAGTAATAACTTTAGCTTAATATCGCGTTACCTTACCTACTATCTCTAATAATAACTTTAACTTAATATTGCGTTATCTTACCTAGTATCTCAAATAATAACTAAAGCTTAATATCGTAATCTTACCTATTACTTGATAATAACTTAAGCTCAATATCGTTATCTTATCTATTATCTTCGACAACAATTTGAGATCTTGTTTTATCTTTTTATCTTCCTAACGTTTGGTATTTATGACCAGACGTGGGATTTACTTTTCTTGAAATTAAGTGAAAAAGCTAACCTAATATAGAAATGTAATTTGTTAGGTTAGCAATGTAAGAATTTAGTAAGGTGGTACGTTTGGTAAATTTGTTGATTCACAACCATGTCATGGACAAGTTTTGATGTGTATCGTTATTTAAACCAAAGTACCAGTAACAAAAATTTGCTAGAGTGTACAGTAACTCACTCTTTTGAACATTTTTAAATTTGGGCACTTTTTGCCAACAAAGAACAGTTTAGATGCAACGCTCATGTGCGTTTGCACGTAAGAAACTCTAATGTTAGCTTTAGTTCTAGTATATAGGTTAGGCGACTTGTCGCATTTGTTTTACTTTAAGTAGTATTTCATGCTCCCCGACAAATTTGTGCTGTCGTTTATTAGTGTAGTCAAAGACAATGGGGCTACATTTTCCGTTTCCTGGTAATTCGGAAGACGTGTTATCGGTCGAAAAAACCAGGTGGCGCCTCAAATAAACATTCTGTAGGATTTAAGTTAGGATTTATGTAGGGTAGTTAAGACTTAGATTATATTGGGGGGTGTAGAGAATGAAGTGATATATATCTAACGGTATGGTCAAGGGAAAGTCAATCAAAAGAAAAAGATAGCTAATTTAAGGGAAGTAAAGTTAAACGTGTAAGAGGTTATATACTATACGAGAGAGGGAATAAGTAATTAAAGTTAACTAATTGATGGTGAGAACAAAAAATATTAGGTAAATAGTGAGGAGCATGGAACATGAAAAACTTAAGTAGCATTTGGGTCAACAGAGAATGGCTTATAAGGTCTTTAATATGCCACCTACCTTGGCGTTTTCCTTCAGCATCCTGAAGTTCGTAGATAAGGGGACTAATGACACGAGTGACCTTACAAAGAATGAATTTAGGGGCTAATTTTGAAGAGAATTTCTAATAAGTCAAGCGATATTAATTGAAAAGGATAAGATACACGTTTAAAGTTACCCGTTAAACCAGGACGAGCATCTTGTGAACTCTTATGAGAACCACAAATTTTGCAGCTCTTAATACAACGACAAACAGATTGCTTAAGTGTGGGCCAGTAATATAATTCAGATATTTTAGCGAGAGTTTTTGTAACACCAAGGTGTGCAGCTATGGGATCATCGTGACATAATTTGAGCACCTCACTGCAGTTTGCAGTGGGCACGACCAGTTTCCATTCAGGGATATTCGATATTTTATGCGGGGAAGAAGATACAAATTTATATAGTCTATTATTAGTTACACGGAAGGTAGGAAATTTGTCGGGATTATCGGAAACTTTTTTAATCATATTGAGGTACCAGGTATCCAGAATTAAATTTTGAAGGTTAAGAGAAACAACATCACGAGATAAGGCATCAGGTACGATATTTAATTTGCCAGGCCTATGCCTAACGTCAAAAGTGAATTGAGATATACGCAAGTTCCATCTTGCCAAACGGCCTGCGAGCTGTTTCAAGTTATTAAGCCAAGTGAGGGCTGCACAATCAGTGATTACGGTAAAGTGTGTACCTTCGACATATCCTCTAAATTTCTCAATGCCAAAGATAACGCCCAATAGTTCTCGTTCGGTAGCAGAGTATTTTTGTTCGGCAGAAGTTAAGGCACGACTCGCATAAGCGATTGGATGTTCTAAACCATTGTTTACCTGGAATAACATTGCACCTAAACCAGTAAGTGAGGCATCGGTTTGTATATAAAACTTTTCATCGAAATTAGGTGAAATTAAGATAGGTGCTGAAGTGATTAATGTTTTAATTTGTTCGAAAGCCTGTTGGGATTCTGAATTCCACTCGATAGTTTGGGATTTCTTTTTATTTTTAATTAAAGCGGTAATGGGTGCAGATATAGTTCAAAGATTGGGTAGAAAGATGCGATAATAGCTAATCATTCCAATTAAACGTTTAATTTCGGTAACAGTTTTAGGTGTTTTAAATTTAGTAATAGCGTCGACTTTAGCAGAATCTGCTCGTAGGCCAGTCCCATCGATAATAAAACCAAGAAATGTGAGGGATGAACAACAAAATTGAGACTTTTCCCAGTTTATCTTAAAACCTGCTGCGCTTAAACGTTCTGCAACTTCATCTAATGTGGCGATATGTTCATCGAAAGAACTTGAGATAACTAAGATATCATCTAAAAATACAAAGGCACGTTCTTGATGTAAGATAGGACCTAACGTTTGATCCATAGTACGTTGTAAAGTTTGTGGAGCGTTACAGAGACCAAATGGCAAAAAATTATATTCGAAAAGACCTCGGCCTGGAACACAAAAAGCAGTTTTTTGACAAGAAGATAGGTCGAGAGGTATCTGATAAAAAGCTTGTCTAAGATCGATAGACGAGATAAATTTTGCGTTTCGAAGCCGGCTTAAAATTGAGTCAGTTCTAGGTAGAGGGTAAGCGTCCGAAACAGTCACAGAATTCAACTTCCTGCCATCAAAACAGACACGCCATTCGTCATTCTTTTTCCGAACTAATAATACAGGAGACGTCCACGGTGAATTTGAGGGAGAGATAACACCAGATTCTAACATTTTCTCTATTTCAGCATGTAAATGCTTTTGTAATGCCGGCGATAAGGGATATTGACGTTGCTTAAAAGGGAGGGCATCACTTGTAGAGATAACGTGTGTTGCAGTTGTAACGCAACCAAGTTCGGAGGTATTAAGTTTGCGAAATTTGTCAATTGTAGCGTTAAGAGTTACATTTTGGGAGTCAGTAAGAGAAATTTTGTTAGATATTCCTGTAGATGCACAAGAATTCGTTTTAATAGAGGTTTGCCATGAAAAATCCTGGAAATAAAGTGACAGATTAAAAGTTTACAGAAATCAACGCCTAGTAGAAAGGATAAGCTAATGCAGGCACAATTAAAAATAAAACGTCACGTTCAAGAGATTCTACTCGAATTTTTAACTTAAGGAACCGGTTACATATATTTGATTATCGTCAGCTAAATTTATGGAAGTTTTTCGAATAATTTGAATTTTGATATTTTGTTGAGATAATTGATGTAAACCTTCGTTATTTATAAGGAACATGAATAACCTGTATCCAATAAAGCAATTACATTTAAGGAACCTATTGAGATAGATAAGTGTGGACGGTTATCGAAGGGTTTTTTAACAAGTTGTGAAACGGCAGCAGTCTTTTTATGGTAAAAGGAATTGACGGTTTGTAACCACTTAGACCACTCGGATGGCGTAGTATAGCATAATTCCTCTAATGAAGGTAAGGCATTTTGTACATTGATAGTAGCGGTATTATTATTAGATAAATTTAATGACGGTACAACGTTAGAAGTAGTTTTATGATTTGAATTTATTGGCGTCTGGGTCCGTTGAATGATTGGTGATGAGGGCGATTTTGGATCCTTGAGATATTCACACCCTGATTTGAAATATCTCGACGGAGTTTCTCGATACATTAGGATTACAGTTGGTGCAGTTAGATTTGTAGATATTTGAGCGCCACAACCATAACAAAAATATTTCTGGGGTATGTGCAGACATTATAGTTATGTCCACTTCACAGCTCCAACAGGTAAGTGAGTTATTAGTTACGGTAGAAGGAACGTTAAGGGTAGATAGTTTATGGGAAGCTCGAGCTTGGCAAGCTAAATCAGGTTCTAAAAGGCCAGACTGTTTCTCTGGGGTGGGCGATATTTGTCAATCCTTAACTTCACTTCCTGGAGAGAACGACATAGGTCTTTAAAGTGGGCTAACGAAGAGATTTGCTGCAATGCCAAACGTTCAGAGAAATAGGGTTTAAATTTCTAAGTAACTGATCGATAATTTCGATTCTGAAGGTTTTGTCGAGTCTGCTATATAAAGCTTCTAATGAGGTAATAAAAGAAACAACATTTTCGTCAGGACCTTGGGTTCGGTTACGTATTTCGTTCCAAAGGTCATTAATATAGCCGTGAGGTAGGAAATCTCGTTTTAAACACGCAACTAACTCCTCCCAGGTAGAAATTTGGTCTCGGATGTTCCTGTACCATATTAACGCAGAGTCCGAAAATAAGTCACCTGCTGAGACAAATAGGTCCTGGTCTGTACACCCGCAAGAGATTTTGAAATCATTAATCCGGTCAAGAAAGGATGATAAAGAGACCTGCGAATCAAACCCTTGAAAGGTGAGACCACATTTGTATACAGGTATAGATTTTCCTACAGGTTTGGGTGAAGCGAGTACGAAACCTGAAAAGGGCAACGATATATCTACGTCTGCATTTGGATTAAGTCTGTCAAGAACAATCCCTTCAAGTAATAATAGATCAGACAATAAACTTTGTTTAGCTTGGTTTGCTTGGTCGTTGTCATATAAGGATAATAATTCGATACGTTGTTTAACATGCGTTATTCTCGAAGCCAATCGTCCTAGCTCTACATCACTGGGACGGGGATCTGTTCTATTCATTATACCAGATATGTCGTCCAAAGACAATCTAATTTCCGTTACGTTATGAGGCCAATCGCCAACGATTTTCTTTAAGATGGCAACGCCCTTCATTTCCTGGGCTAAAATTGCCCTGAGCTGAGATCTTCTATCGTTTTGATTAGATGCCGGAATAATGTTCCTACATTCAAGCTCGTAAATTAGTTCGAGGGATTTTAAATGAGAAATATTCATTTTGAATTCTATTTGAGACACGATATATATATAAGATATGCTATAATGACGCCAAATCAGAAAGTTTAACCACAAGGTTTTCTTGTAAAGGTAATTAAGATATTAGTTCATAGGTAAATTCCATAATGCAGTTTTAGAATGTAACATAAAAGTGCATTTAAGTTTCAAAAAACGGTCTTTTAAAGTTACGAAAACAAGCAAAAGTTATATTTTAATAAATAATTTTGTAATAACTGTATTTAAAGATATCTAATTAAGGTAAATAATTATTTGTATACTTACATGAATAAAATTAGGGTTCTTTAAGTGAGAAAGCTGTTTAAATAACATCTGTTAATACAATGTACCTTAACCTCACACATTTAAAAGGCGCCATTCTTATTACACTCTCTTGGTGATAGTTTATATGGTCGATAAAACAGATTACAAAGTATTACACTCTAGATGGTGATACATTTATATGGTGATAGATAGTTCTTAAAAGTCGGTAATACAGTTACCAAAGTTCATAAGACACATCGCGCAAGTGCAATGGATAAAGAGCAATGCAATGCCCTGGCGGCCGGAAGCGCCAACCTTATGACAGGTTCGCGTGGCCAACTACCATGACGTCACCCATTGCCAAATTTACATTGCGTAATAGTCGAAAATATAAAAAGTTAAATAAACAGGTAACACTATTTACTCACCCCGGAAATCCGAACCAAAGTTGGCCTCTATCAGGGTTCCTTAGGGTTCCATGTCGGAGGGATTAAAGATGGCGGTTCCTCCGGAGCGGCTAGCGGATCATGTACCTCAGGGTCGTGGAGTCCAGTTTGCCGAAGGTTGCTGTAAATTTACCTACGCAGGGAATGACGGAAAAATGGTAAAGGAGCGACAAACAAAAGATAATCAAGCAAAGGAAATCTACATAGGTACAGCTACGTTACCAAAAGAAACGTCCACTTAACTCCACGAACAAAGGTAAAAAAGCCACGATTCAGAGCGTCACCAAAACTCGTCCCCACTCTTTGTCTAGTATTGGTCTACCCCTCTAGGGTTGTGCGATCTGCGCGAACTCACTACTATGACGTACGGAAGTACCGCCTAGTCTATTTAAAATTCCCGCGCACTGCGTATTTGAAATTATGGCGCGAAACTCCCGTATATCAAAACTTAACCTAGAACCAATGTTTAAGTGCAAATTCGATTTGCACGTAACAAGATTTCCTTTGCCTTTTTTTGATTATCGTTCCTTGTAACCCCGTTCCTTATCGTTCCGCTACATATAGGAAAGAAAATAATCTGGAAGCAACCTGGCCCGATAGCAGCCCAAGCCCTGCAGTCGCTAGCTGGAGCAATCCCGAAGGACGCCAAGCAAACCATCTTTAAATAATCTGGAAGGGGGCCACGAGCAATACTGAAGCAAGAAATTCTGTGAGACGCTTATATATTCACGTAAGTTCCCCGTGTGTGGGATTTTTTTATAATACTTTTTATGCATTTTGCATATTTCGTCATTTACGTGTATTAATTTGCATATTGTGTGACGTCATTGACAGATGGGCGCGCTAATTTCCACTTTATAAATTAGCGTTACCAACTGTCTTTGGTGTCTCTTATACCGGGTTTGCGGTGTTGTAAGAATCACGTGTAAAATGTAAGACACTCCAGGTTGTTTTGTTGAACCAGTTTCTCCTTTATCATTGTAAGTAATTAACAGACCAAGAAATGTTTACAAAATCATAATATTCAAGTTGTACACAAACCAAACAATTTTACGAAAACCTTTTTTACAAAATTAAGACCAGAAATAGAGCAAAAGTACAAAACACGTACCATATACAAAATAAAGTGTAGCGATTGTCCTGGCGTGTATATCGGAAACTCCAAGCAATACCTCCATAAACGAATATACGAGCATAAATATTCCATAAAAACTAACAACAAAAAATGCACCGCTCTAGCGGCCCATGCCCTAGAAAAATTTGCACAAATTTGATTTTGATAATGTAGAAATTTTAGGTACTGAAATAAAAGACAGTAAAAGAGGATTTTTAGAAACTATCCAAATCCAAAAAAATTCACAAGCAATAAATTCAAAAAACGATCAAGAAAATTTCACACAGTTCTACCAAAATTTAGTAGCATAATTGCACTTTGTTATAAATATCCTATTTGCACATGTTTCATACATATACCACCACTATTAAACAGGCTTTACTTATCACCACACACTACATTTTGTATTGTTTAACAGTTCAGGATAAATAATTAATATAATTACATTCGTATACTTTTTAAAGTGTTCTTCGTTCTTGTATTTTTAAACGAAAAACATCATTTTAATTTTATTTTTATGAAATAATAATTATCAGAGAATTTTATAATTGTGACAAATGTTTAAATGTTTTACTTTAGTTTAAATACGCAATCTACAATTAAGTTTTAGGTATGTAATTATTAAAAATATTTCTCACATTCTATAGGTAATATTTTGTAGAACGTAATTGATAATGGTCCTGAAGACCGAAACGCGTCTTAAAAATAATAAACGCAATTACAAATTGTTATAGTTATTCTACCTACTCTTAGAAATAACTATAGGTATACATTGACCAACGTCCAAGAAATTTCAATATTGTATTCAATACAGATGGTCAAGATATTAAAATAAAGTTTATATATATATATATATATATATATATATATATTGCTGTGATAAAGGGTTGTTTAAGGGTGTACTTTATAGTAAAGGTCGTTTAGAAATGAGAAATCATCATAGGAAGCAGAAAACTGCATTTATTTAGTAAAGAAAGTTGAGAAATGGAGATAGTCTGTAAATAGTAATCAGTCAACACCCTGTATATAAAGTATAAATAGTTTTAAGCGACGCAGATAGACATAGAAAGACACATAGTTAGCGTAGGAATAAGGAAGACATGCATTAAGTAGATAGTAAATATTTAACACCATGTAGATAAAGTTTTAGTTAATTTAGGTAAGGCGAGTAATGATATTTTTCAGTGGAAGCACGCATATTCTATAAGTAAACATAATAAAGTGTAATTAAACACGCATTCAAAAGAGTTCTAAACAATTAGGTTAATACGGAGATAAGAAATAGAGCTTCAGGAAGCATAGTGTAAATGCGTACAAAATAGTTAACCATTTTAATAAGAAAGAAGATTAAAAATTGCGTAAATAACATGCAGATATGAAAATTAAAAGTCGAATTGCATCAGTTGTTTATGGAAAAGCGATTAGATTCGTCAAAACACCGCATGTTTGATAACAAGACAGCTGCGAGCAGGTCACAATTATTTGAAAGCATAGAAAATTACATCAGAAACTACTTTAAATGCAAAGATTTGATTGGTTAAAATGAGCGACAAGCTTGTAGACCATACCCACTGACGGAGTAGAAGATCAATGATATATTAACAGGTACAGTGATAACGAACTCAGTTTTCAACTCAACAAAGGCCGAGGTGCGCCACTATGAAATAAAGTGATACGTAATAATTTAAAGTGAAAAATTGTATAAGTGTGAAGATGAAAATTATGATTGCCGATTAAACGGCTCTGAGTCCGTGGAGGATAATAATACAATTTCGAGTCTAGGGAGAATGATAATAAGAATTCTAGTCTGAAGCCAGGAAGAATAATACTACGATTTCAAGTTTGGGAAAAATAAGCGATATTCTGAGAATAGATGGTATTCTAGGTTTGGGGAAATTGATAAGAAATAATAAGTCTGAATGAGATGACAATAAATTGGGGTGCATAAGTATAAGTTAATAATGGTAGTCCAGAGGGTGATGGCAATAATTTAAATGCAATGTTTCAAGCGTGGGGATAGACAATATTTCAAATGGGCATGTAATAATCCTGAATTGGGGGAAGATAATTTTTATTCAAATGGATGGCTTAATGCATGGGAAATATTAGCTGATTATGGATGCGTCAATACAAAGAAAATAGACCAGGTTAGATTTTTAGTTATAAGACATTATTTTTCTATATTTTTTTATATGAATATTGAATTTGCTTAATATAAATGAATGTGAAAAAGTCAACAAAAAGAGGACTTGCATACGTATAAAGTGCGTGATATGATAAGAGGTTTTGAACGTTCCACACTTATTCTTTTATAAAGATAATAGGTTTTTTGGTGACTTTGGGTTTGATTAAAAAATATATGATTTTTGATAAATGAGATTTACAACATTAATTAATTGAAAAGAGTATTTTAAATAATTTACAAAAACTGTACATAATATTTGTTTCATTATATAAAGCTGAATTAACTTCATTTCATAATAAATGGTAGTCGAGGTCATAAGATAAAGTTAATGGGAGTGATTTGATAATTTAAACAATCAAGGAGGAGCTATAAGTTGAATACGAAATTGATAACGAGTAAGGCGGTAACATATCAAATTTTGTTATTGGTCGACAAGGTAGGTTTAATATAAAATCCAGTTCAGTTCTTGGAGGGAGTTTATAGCAATATTAATAAGACAGCCCAACGTCGGAGAACGATAACTCCAATTCTTGTTTATACATAGCAATATAAATATGGTCGCCCAAACGATGGGGCGCGAATAATTTAGGGAGCATAGCAATATATATATTGCTGTGAATCCACCAAAATCCGGGAACTACAGTTTTCGAATCGAGCCCCACAGATTGGGCGTCAAGAATGCTGTGATCCATGTATTAGAATCGAGCCTCACGAATTGGGCGTCAAGAGTGCTGTGAAACCTTTTTAATTAGAATCGAGCCTCACGAATTGACGTCAAGAATGCTGTGAAACGTACAAAAAGCTATTAACCTAACTGGTCCGTCGACTTTCTTCTGTTAATCGCCTCTTTACTCTTTTCCGCCTCGGCTGCTCACCTAGTTAAACCTTCATCCTCATTCATAAAAAAACAACCACATTCCTACCACAAACATCAACGTTAACTCTATTTACATCAATATTCACAATACATTAAAATTTCAAAATTAAAATTCAGCATAAATTTCAGTATCAGAAAATTTCAAGATTAAATTTGTTATCATTTTAATGTGCATCCAGAATTAAAGTCCTTGTAGGATGCCTACTAATTAATATAACAATATATGCAGACCTGAGTCTGAGTACAAAGGAGCATCTACCACCCTTTACGTTAATTAACCAGGTTCGTCTAATTGAGCTCAAAGACATACCCAAATTTTCATCATAATCCAGAACATAAATACTAAATACCCCTCTTTCTACTTAAACAAGAAAATTTCATCTTAAAATTAAAAATTTGTTGTTAGTACAATTTCACTACTGTCCATTTTAAGTAAATCAATTATAAAGTTATTCAACACACACCAAAACATCAAAAATCGAACAACAAAGCATAAGTTACCTGAAGGTTAATGCACTCGTGGCTTCAATGTACATCGTCCTTGCTAATTTCACCATTCCAACTGGGTTATGTTTACGTCCTCGGATTACTGGTCGCTTTTAAACATTTTCTCTACACCACCATTCATCTAAAGTTGTTTCAGTGCTTTTCCGGAACTCATCTGTGTATATCTGAAGCTTGTTTTGTGGATCCAGACACGTTTACGAATCATTTAATTATTAACACCCCCGAAAAATAGCAAAGAAATTCATACTATTTTCACAAATATACGCCAAAACTGCCTACTTTTGTGTATTCATTTGTCGTTGCAAATTTGAATAATTGGTACAGTGATACTAGCCTTTATTACCTTGTATCTTCTTTTCTAAGTGCACTAAATTACTTGCATTGTAGCACGTAAAGAACAAACTGTTTTAAATCACCAAAATATACGAGCAAACTGTTTAAATTATTCTATTAAAATCGGAAAACTAAAAAGCACTGTTTAACGCATTGAATCAATTCGAAAATCTAAGAGAGAGAAACTCATATTAACCCGGGTATATATAGTGGTTAGCCTGTCTGTCAGTTTTGTCCTCAAACGGCCAGTTTCTAAATTTCGTATACTATGTTCCCATCTCGCCCGCCTGTGCGTCGGTTCTTATTAAATTTGCACTCGCACCAGTTAAATCTCAGAAATTTCGACACGGCTCGCAACGTCTGGAAATAACTAATTAATTTTTATACAGAAATGTTATTTTACCTCTCAAGTTTGCCTCTTATTTTCAACCAATCGCAACCCAGTGACGTTGCTCCACTCACGCCTTTACTATATGTGTCTCGGTCTTGCGCATATTATCTGTCTCTATCTACCCTGTTCTTATTGGTGCAAATTGATATTCTTTATTATCAATTATTTCAGTCCATGTGGACTGTGAAATAACCCACCTTATTAGCATTTCCCGTAACTATTAAGCTACGGTTTCTCCAGCATTCTCTGTAACCATTTGTTATCTGCTAATTTTACGCGGAACATAAAACATTTAAAAATACGCGGTGTTCAAACATAATACTTCTACGATCTGAATATTATTGGGTTTTACTAGCTTTTATACATATTATATGTTACTAATGGTTCAATTAACTCCAATTAAAATAATACCCTTTAATTTTTAGTGACTCCTAATCAAATATTAATTATTATCTGTACATTTTGTTTAATACCGGTTACTTAAAATTGAGTTAATCAATATAAATTTTGCACGTAATTTCTATTTGTTTCTTTACTCGGAATAATTAAATTACACATAGAGCATTTTAATACTGTTTCTTTTTATAGAAAGCGTCTTTTAAATAATTTAAATCTCTTCTTTTTAATGAAACGAATGAATTTTTATGCTTCACGGTTTTAATAACGCGTACCTTTTCCTAAAGCTTCTACACGGTGATTAAAATTATTTGATGTGATTATTTAATTATCTACCCTGGTCTAAATATGAGTAATATATATATATATATATATATATATATATATATATATATATATATATATATATATATATAATATAATTATAACAAATTTTCAAGCATTCTTTCATTCTTTGCAGAAAAAGAAATAAATACAAGTACCAAAGACCTGCGGGAAATAATATTTTATAGCGATGGATGTACTGGGCAGAATTGCAATGCTACTTAGGCGAATGCTATTGTAAATTGATCAACGCTTCACAATAATATAATAATTACACAAAAATATTTACTTAAACGTCACACTCAAATGGCGGGTGACTCGATGCATATCACGATTCAAGAGCAAATATGTAATCGTAAAATAAACCTGCCAGCTTACTATGTCTATTACTGTAAGAAAGCAAGAGCAACTCCATCACCTTATAATGTCCAATACCTTACTCACACTTTCTTTAAAAATTTCGAGTCTATAACATTTTATAAATCTATACTTCCTGGTAGAAAAGTAGAAGACCTTAAAGCGCTTCAATACCTACAAAATAGTAAAATTTAGTTTAAATTGAGGCATACTGATACTTGGAGTGAGTTACCAAAACATACGAACAAAAAATCAATCCCTGCAAAGTTGACGATTTGCCTTCGTTATTTAGCGAAAGGAGAAAAATTAAAAAAGAAAAATATGAGCACCTGCAAATAGTCAAAACAGGCCTCTTACAAGATTATAAAAAATTTTCTAAAGAACTTCCTTATGAGTGAAGCAGTTCCATTTACTTTTTATTTAACTTCTTTTGGCTTAGAATAATAAACAATAGCTTCATTTTATATTAAAAGCATTATTAAGCATGTGGTAATATCCGTTCTTTATTTCCAATACACTTATTTCAGTAAAGTTTTCATTTCTTTGTTAATTAATTTTTATAGAAAACCATGTATCTCCTGCACTTTTATTCAAATTGTTGTTAGAAATTCACGTAACTCCTTCTAATTATTTAAAACGTTTTCAAAATTTGATATTTATGTTAAATTATTAGTTGCAATTTTTTGTTTTGACAAATATAAATGTTTGAATGTGAATGATAAGAAAGTTAAACAGTTTTTTTGGCCTCCTGTAAAGTTTAACGAAATGGAGTTACACATATTTCTTACTAAGGCGACGTTTTGCCCTGGTAGTTAACCGTTTTCTTCTACAATTAAAAATCAAGTTTTCTTGCCCTAGTGTATAACGACAGTGTATGCAGTGCTAATCATTCATATATTTTCCTACCCTTCCTCTCTAACTTTAATCCTTAATTAACCTTTAATCATAAACACTTCTGCGGCCAATTTCAATCACAACTTAAAAGTAAGCACTTACATTTTTGCTTGTATCCCACTGTCATTTATGGGCCGGTCCTTTAAGCTTAGAACCGCATATGCTTTATTTCATCTAACAATTTTATTACTTAAATTAATTAATCACCTAATCAATGTACAAAAAAGAATTGTTAGATAGTAAAAATTTGAAGGTTCAATTCAAAGAGACAAAATAAAAATTAGCATTTGTGTTTAATTCTTCAAGCAAGCAGGGCTACGATAATTGTTGGACACCCTTTATATCTCTTCCAAATTAATGTTCGGGATGGTTTGTTTATTAAAGTCTAAAGTAAAAAATCGCTTGCAGATTACAAACCTGCAGGAAGTATACTCGTTCAATTTGCAATTGGGTATTCTAAGGGGTTAGATGAATTTGAAGAAATGATGGTGCATTAGCACAAAATAGCAATAAGATGAGAATAAATTATATCACACACTAAAAACTAACAAAATCTAACAATTTTAATTATCTTGTATTTAGTTAAATGGACAACTAAAACAGAAAAATTACAACTTGTTTCTGATAGAAATTAAAATTGCAAATACAACTGGAACAAATAATAGCTGTTGATAAAACAAAAATCAAATACCTACCACTACTATCATGACTCACTACCTATTCCAAGAATTCTTGTTTGTATTAATGAGTTTTAATAATACAATTTTAATGGGATTTCCACTGAAAGTGATCGCATATAAACACATACATTAGACACAACCTCAAATTAAAGCTACCTTTACCTAAAACATTCAAGGAAAAATGAAAGCCTTGGTGAGCCTAATCTTTAAATAATTAAAAACGGTCCTAAATTAAAAGTTTATAGCACTTACAGAATCCAGTGTATGGAATGAAAAGAAACAAAAATGTAATGAATCCGCCCACTCCAATCATTCTTGTGCAAGAAACACCTAAAATATCCAAACGAACTACACCATTTCTGATATTTGGCACTATACAGCTGATGTTTCAATAATTTAATAAACACATTAACGTAAGACTAACCCACATACTAATCTATACGTAAACATGACAATCGACGTATCAACACACCACATACAAAACCCTTTGTTAAAATCGACTAATGCGCATGCGAAATTTCTTCAAACTAACACAGAAACAATGATATGAGTTGATAGCTACCGTAACACATATACTTGATTCGTTGAATCAGGGATATGATTTGATATGGTTAGCTGTCGGCTACGTTGCTAAATATTAAAAAGTGTTCGGTATTTAAGACACAAACCACATTGAAAATATGTTGCGCAAATATAGACACACACATCCAAACCATTTCTTTAACTAGTATCCTGATACATACCAAACTTTTTCGTTTTGTAACAAAATAATGATAGGCGTTAACTTCAAATCGAATAAAATAAGTTTCAGAACAGTGCATTACAATACCCAATAACAAAAACCAGAATGCTCTAAAACCCGACGACAAAACACTGTTCTTTTTACAAGCATTACATTAAAAATTTAGTTCCCTGAATTCTAACTATGGCATCATAGTTTACTGTTTGTTCCATAGAGAACATGTTTGTTCTCTATGGTTATGTTTCGACGGATCGTAAAAGTCATGAGGGATTTGTAACGACTTACGTTGATAACCGTTTATAATCGTGGCGGTAACAAAAATGACCCGCTTAGGACCGGTATTATAGATACAGTTTAAAAGTTTGGTTTAACTAAACAATAATCTATAGTTTAAACTTATATTCTGTTTAACCTGTTTTATAACTTCGGTTTAAGTAAACGATACAGCAAAGAATTCAACCTCCAATTTTCTTAGTGTTGCTATCTTCAGTGCAGTAGAAATGTGTTATGTCAAAAGTTAACTATCTAAAAAGTTGCGTTATCCCGCTTCCCGTTATGGACGGTGTATTGTACTGTTGTTCAATTTGTAATTAATTACTGTGGTGTAGTAATAATGGAAGTTGAAAATAAACGTACAGCAAATTTTACTAGTGGTGAAAAAAATATTAGTTTATCTTTGGTTAAAAAGTATAAAAGCATTGTTGAATGCAAGAAAACCGATGCAGTTACATGGAAACAAAAGCAAAACTGCTGGGAAAAGATTACTGAATAATTTAATTCTTTAAACGGCAGTATGAGAACTGCAAAGGCAATTCACTGCAAATATGATAATATAAAAAAAAACTATAAAGAATTTTGCTTTGAAAAAGCAAGAAATGTATAAAACTGGAAGAGGTACAGCTACTACAGTTGTAACAACCACTTATTTGGACATAAAAGAAATTCTTGGTTCGAATATAGATGGTCCGGACAGTCAATTCGACAGTGATTGTACGGTATTTGAAGTTGTAGATAAATCTGCAAATGATTATGATGTGCACTTGCCAGAACTGTCAAAAAATATGCAAACCAATGATTGGTCCAGCTGGAATCCGCTTTTATTAAAAACCCCCAAAGCCAAACCTCTACACAATGACACCATATCTCAACCTTTGAAACTGCAAAGCCCAGCTGCAGGCAATAAAACTGCATCTCCAAGATCAATTGCAACAACAGAAGTGTTAAACGGTATATTAAACTTTTAACCTTATAGCAACTCATAATTGTAAATATTTTAAATTTTCAGATAAAAGCAAGTTATTTAAAAAGAAAAACGATCTGACAACCGATTGTCGTATTAAAATAAATACCTTGTCTGCGACCAGGCTTGAGCTTGTAAATTTACAGCAAGACGCACTTAAGCAAGAAATGGCTTTTAAGCAAGTAGAACACGAAGCAAAATTACAACAAAGTGACATAGAATACAAGTTAAGGGTTGAACATTTGAAATTACAAATAAAGATCTTAAAAAAACAAATATCTGAAACTTAAACTTTGTATTTAATATTAAATATTTGTTATTAGTATATCAAATATAACAAATTTACAAATGTGCAAAATATTCATTGATTAAATGTTGCTGTATTATAATGCCATTGCCATGAGGTGGAATTATCGGGTTATCAACGTCATCTTCATAATCTTGGTAATGCCCATCTGGTAGTTCATCATTATTACCGATAGCAATATTATGCAGTACCCCTGTTGCAACAATGATTGCTTGAGATATTGCTAATTTGACCCTAAAACCCAAACTCAATATTGGTAATCTTCGCTTCCACACACCATATTGGCGTTCAACTACATTTCTTGTTCGTATCTGTGACTCATTGTATAAATTTTCTGCCCTTGTACGTGTATCTTGTATAGGTGTCATAAGATATTCCATTAAAGCATAGCCAGAATCGCCCAATAAAAAACAAATCTTTAAATCTACCTTGTACAAATTCGGCCTTAATTCTGTTATTCTTAAAAATGGTACTATCATGTGTAGCTCCAGGCCAACAAGCTACTAGGTTTATAATTTTTAATTCAGCATTGGATATTGTTTGTACATTGAGAGTAAAGAAACCCTTGCGATTTCTAAAATTTTCAGCATGCTCACCACCTACAAAGAAATAATTATCTATTAGATATGGAAAGTATATGTGTATATATATTGCCGTGTAACTTTATAAATAATCGAGCCTCACGAATTGGGCGTCATAAATTGCTGTGTAACCTACAAAAAGTCTCACCAAAGTAAAAAAAAAATTCGAGCCCACGTTGGGCGCCATAAATTGCCGTGGATCTTTGCTCTAGTTCAGTACTCTCTCAAAAAAAAACATTCGAGGATTTTATTAATTTTCCAAAACTCGAAAAAATTTCACACAATAGAAAATTTTTTCAAAAAAAAATAATTTCTTACCCAGATTCCTCTCTTCATCGCCTTAATTCTTCAACCGCTTCCCTAGCTAGCTCAGTTGGACCTCCTCTTGGATACCTAGATTCACTATCATACTCTTTATCGTTCACGCACACTCCCAATAAAACCACAAAATAATACTACAATCATACAATATTTATTTACCACTATTTACAGATAAAACTTCAAGATTATTTACATTTCGGTGCTCAAGTTACACCTCAATAAATTCTATTTTTGTAAAGTCCAGAATTTTAACTAGAAATATTAAACACATTGAACGGAACAAGAGTAAATGGGCCCTTTATTTAAAATTAATTTTAATTAGTACACTCTGGAGTATAGTGAGCTTATGATAACCCAGTTAATTATGAATAATGTATGCTTTTTACTTTGCATACGCTTACTGCAAACAAAAACCCATGTACTCGTAATAATAAAAATTCAAATTCCTGATAGCCTTTATACACCTTTAGATTTCTATTTAAATACCATACTAAAAGTTAGTTATACGTATTATTTTTAATACGCAAAATAATGCAAAATACCTTCATAGTTCACTTCTCACACATCACAACAATTTTCATAGTTTATAAAAACAACAAATTCTAAAACGTTACCTGGAATTTCTTGAAGATCCCTGCTCCGTTGACAAAGCCGTTAACTTGTTTTTGCTCTTGGTTTTGTGGTTCTGCTCTGCTGGCCACTTCTAGCTATTTGTAGATGAACACCATCTAAGTTGTGCTGCATGCTCTGCCTTCACAATGCATCCAAATCCAAATTTATTACACTTGTTTCATAATTGCGTACTTTAGTTTAATTTAATTTAATTTACGTTTCATTACTTCACTTCACGAGCTTGTTTAAAATAAATGTTGCACCTCTATAAAATTTAAACTCGACACTATTCGCGGTTCAAAATTATGAGGCCAACACTGTACTATTTAATTTAAAATAATTTTATATACTTACAAGCTCGTGGTAAATTTCTGTTCGTAGTCTCAAGCGATGAAAGTACTAAGAGAACGAAGTTAAAAGAGAGCGATGCTACTTCTTTTCGCGTATTTATACACTTCGAATGTCACCTCTCCAGACCCTCCTAACGCGAAACATTTAATTTAAACTAATACTTCTTAAAATTTTGGTTCAACCGTTTTCGAAATCTTTGAAATTTAACTCGTCGTTACGAAATTTTCCGAAAAATTAACATTCAATATTCCCGTGTTTGTCTGTTATACTACTAACTATATAGACCAATAAGATATTCAATGACGTCTTGAAACCCCGCCTGTATTAACGCTATTCCTCTCTTATGCATATTCTATGTTTCCTTCTAACCTTGTTTGAGTGGTAGAAATCGATATTACTGTCCGCGTTTCAAACTAACCCATGTGGACTGAATACGTGCGTTTTGAAGTGAGCTGTTATTATGCCTGTCTCATTTCGACGTATTTCATTGATCGTCTATCCTTTCTGCGCTTTAAGGAAACTTTTAGTTAACATTTAGGCAAACCATCCGACCGTTTACCCGATATACTTTGAATACTGTCTTTTATCTACACAAATAAGGGGAACCTGACATTTCGAAAACATGCAGGTGTTCAATTAACAAACGTTTTAACACAACATTTCTAGGAGGTTGCGTTTCATTGTATTTTATATTCAACGGCTGTTTATGTGTTAGCAAAGCGTTTCACTTTGGTATTATCGATTTTTCATGCTTTTATGTGTATTAGACGTAATTACCCATTCAATTAAACTCAATTAAATGAATTAATAATTTGCATTGGCTTCTCCAATTTATTTTCTTAACTAAATTTTAATCACTACTTGTAAAATTATGGTAATACTTGTTACTTTAAAATGAACTAAATGAAATAAATTTCGCACGTAAATTCTAGTTGTTTCCTCTATACAGGGTGTTTGAAATTGCCTTGTTTATACTTAAATTTAGCCCTTTAAAACCACCACAATATATATATTAATTTAAGATATCTCGACTGGTTAAATAATTATTTAATTTGTATTATTATTGAGGAAAGCAGTCAAATTTAATGGATTAATAAAATACTCTTTCAACCATTCAAGCTTTCGATAAATTTATTATCTTCGTCAGGAATCTAATACATATATAAAATTAATTGTTGGAATAGTAGTTTAACATTTAACATTACCTACTAGAACAGAAAACAACATCCTTATTACTAGTTGGTATCGAAAACCAATGTCTTCTAGAAGATTTTTAAATTTTCATTCCTATCATCCACTGAAAACCAAAATTAACCTAGTACTAGGAATGAAAAATAGAATTGAACTAATATCACACCCTACACAAAAAAGTATAACTTAAACCAATTAAAAAACATACTTATACAAAATTCATACCCTCCAGGATTAATAAATAAATTATTATTCAATAATTCTTCGAAATCAGAATATACAACAAACAATACAACAACAAAAAAACAACAATAGTAATAACAATTCCATAACACAACCTTTATTTTACACACTTCCATACATACAAAACGTCACAAATAAAATATCTCGCATATTTAAAAAATTTAAAGATTTCCAATAAAACTATACTCGCTATAAATAAGATATTTTCTAAAGTAAAAGATAACACTAAAAAACTACAGGAGTCTGGTTTAGTTTATGAAATACCTTGTCAGAATTGCCTTCCTTCACCAACCCTCTCCTGTCTAACCAATTATGTATTTAGTGGTGAGTGTAGAGTGATAATTGAACACGGGGTAAGCTTTTATGCAACCACATTTTATTACACGTTTAATTTTTGTTATTGTGAACCAGCCGTTCCGCTTAGGCGTGAACATACCTTATTTTTGGTCTCTTCGACCGGTATGCGTGATAGAATTGTCGTCGTGGTTGTAGGGGAGCTTGCTTTATGTTAAATTATTACAAGGTTGCTCTTAAAAGTATTTGAAATAAATTCACTCTTATCGAATTGTAATGTTAACCTCGTAATTGAGTTTGACTTGCATGTTGATAGACGGTTATCAGCACAGGTGTGTTTGTTTATATTTGGATTCAATTTTAATTATAAAATACACTTCAATTCAATTACATATTTACGTGTAGTTTATGCTATTCTGAAAATGTCTTTCGACAGCATTTCTTTGCAAGCTCAACAAGAAGCCTTATTTGGTCGCTTGCAAGGCATTTGGGATTATGCTATTTCCGCAAATGTAAGTAAATTAAACTTATTAGAAGCAAAAATGCAAAGGCTTCCGATTATTGAAAATGCTCTCGAAAACTACAGGTAGCAATAATAGAATTTAACGCTACTAAACCCGACCCTAAAGTACATGTAAAATTAAATCTAGCGTCTTTCGATGATCTGTTTGACGTAATTCGTTCAAAATATTTAGAATTGAAAGAAAATTCTACAAAATCGGTTTCTGCGTATGCTCTGGCATTTAAGGGCCCATCCGTTGAATGTTTAAAACCCTAGAAATTCCTGTTTTTGATGGTTCCATTGATAAGTGGAATAATTTCATTACTACTTATCGCAGTGTTGTACACGAAAACAAATCTATTCCAGTCTCATTAAAATATTTATATTTTAGATCGTATCTCGATAAGGAAGCATTAAGTGTCGTCTCTGATCTAGCGTTAGATCCCAATTTGTATGAGCAAGCATTTAAAAAACTTGTAGACCGCTACGACTCCCCACGCAGAATTGTTAATTTTATTTGAATAAAATTCTTCAATTTAAATCTACTGGTTCCTTATCAAATTTCATAAATACACATTTCAACGCAGTAAGCACTTTGAAATCTGCCCCGACGTTGAAGATTTATCGGACTTTATTTTATTTTCTCTATGTTATCGTAATTTGGATCCTAAATTACAACATGCATTTGATGCACGCGCGGATTCTAATGTGCCGACTTGTGCTAAGTTGTTCGAATTTTAACCGCGCAGAATAAAACCTCAGAAATGCACGAAGATGTTCAAGCTTTAAAACCCGTCAACGTAAATATGCCACCGCGCTTCAAATATAATCTAAATAAGTCTTTTTTTGTAAAAGTATCCACTAACGATGCGCAAGTAAAATGCGATCGTAATTCGTGTCCCTATTGTAATAAAGGGCATACAATTTACGCGTGCAAAAAATTTCAAAAATTAAATGTTTCCGATAGATACACCGCGGTAAAAAGAATGTTGCGTTGTTTTAAATGTTTAGGCAATCATATTAAGAGCTGCAACTCTAAAGGAAGATGCGGGTTATGTAGCTCGAGATATCATCACACCTTTTTGCATAATGTGTCGCCTGTCTCGACTTCGGGACCGATAACCCCTGTGACCCTTTCCACATCCGATATGAAAGAGACAGTTTCTACATGCAATGTGTCTAATAATTCTAAAAATTATACAGTGCTTTTAGGAACGATTCAAGCTAAGATTCGGGACATCAATGGCGATTTTCAACCTGTAAGGTGCGTTCTTGGTTCAGGGTCCCAAATCAATGCAATCACTTCTGCTTGCGTGCAACGTTTGGGTCTTAAATATGTTCGCAATCACAGTAGAGTGTGTAGACTAGCCAATACCGCTGTTAATTCTAAAGGGCTAGTCGATTGTTTTCTACTTTCCAATTATGCAGATCAACGAATAAATTTTTGTGCCTCTATTCTTCCAAAACTTACAGGTAATATCCCTGGTTGTTCTTTACCACGTGGAATTTATGAACGATTTAAACATTTACCCTTGGCTGACCCTAATTTCCATGTATCCGCTCCGGTAGAAATATTATTAGGAGCGGACATATGTTGTAGAATATTATTTTCGGATAACGCAAATAACCGTCTTGGTAAACCTCTACCTATTAGCACTATTTTTGGATACGTGTTATTGGGACAGGTGCCTTCTCCGCAAGGACCGTCAAACGCTACTTCACTTTGTATAATGTCGCAACCTCTTGAAAGCGAAGTAAAAAATTTTTGGGCGCTCGAAGAAGTCTCGCAACCTCCTGCTGTGAATATTGACGACAATTATTCTGAAGCACATTTTGTTAGTACCCACTCTCGCGATGAAACTGGTCGTTACATTGTAGCCCTACCCTTCAAGGATAATGCCGAACCTGTAGGGCGCAATCGTGAAATTGCTTATACCAGTTATCTAAATTTAGAACGGCGACTTCGGAATTCAACCGAAAATCAAAAGGTTTATGATTCATTTCTCAAGGAATATCTATCTCTAAATCACATGAATGTTGCTCTGCAACCCTCCGATTATATTTTACCACACCACGGCATTCATAAAACAACAAGCAGTACTACTAAACTACGAGTGGTGTTTAACGGATCTGCTAATGATTCGACCGCTAAGTCCCTCAATCAACGTCTTTACGCTGGTCCGAAACTGCGATCAGGTTTGCCCGAAATAATAGTTTTATTTCGTTCCCACAAAATAGCGCTTTGTGCTGACATACGAATGATGTACCGCCAAATTTTAGTACGTACACAAGATAGAATATACCAACATATATTCTGGCGACCCTCCCTCGACAGCGGAGTTCAAGAGTACGAATTGAACACGCTTACTTATGGTCTTACTCCATACTCTTTTATTGCGCAACGCGTGTTAAAACAATTGGTGATCGACGAAGGACAACAATTTCCTCTAGCATCTGTGGCCTTGCTGAATCACACGTATATGGACGATGTTCAGGAGCCATGTCCGTTGCGGCAGCTCAGCAGCTGCGATCTGAATTAATAAAATTGCTGTATCTTGGCCAATTTCAGTTAAGAAAGTGGTCCAGCAATAACAACTCTCTTTTAAATCAATTCCAGGAATCTGAATTAGAACCCTCCGTAGCATTTTCTGATGAAATCTCTGGTATCAAAATATTGGGACTAGTTTGGAACCCGAATTCTGATAATTTCACCTACTATGTTGTTCCTTTCGAAGGGAATATTTCAAAACGTTCCGTTCTTTCATATATGGCTAAAATTTTCGACCCTCTCGGCTGGTTGACTCGGTGGTGTTCTTAACAAAACATTTTTACAACAATTATGGGTACAACGTTTAGGCTGGGACGACACGCCGGACACCGACTGGTGTTTGAAGTGGGAGAAAATTTGTTCCCGCCTTACTGAATTATCAAATTTGAAAATTTCTCGCTGTTTGTTTTTAGACTCGGGACAGTACCGACTTTTAGGGTTTTGCGATGCCAGTGAGAAGGGTTATGCTGCATGTGTTTTCTACATGGCACGACTTCAGATAACACGAATTGCCATCTCTTACAAGCTAAAGTAAAATTTCACCCTTAAAATTTCTTTCAATGCCCGTATGGAATTATTAGGTGCTGTTTTGTTATCTCGTCTAGTATATATAACAATTCGTTCTATAATCTCAAATAAATTTCCTTATCCCTTAAAGGAAATAAAATTATTCACCGATTCTCAAGTGGTACTAGCGTGGATTAACACTCCTTATTTATTAAAACATTTGTTGCCAACCGCGTGGAAATTATTTTAGAATACACTGCCATTCAACAGTGGTACCATATTTCTGGTGAAAACAACCCCGCCGATATGGCTTCTCGTGGTCTTATTGCGCACCAGTTGATTGACAACGATATCTGGTGGCATGGCCCATCTAACTGTAGCGATCTAATTACGGCTTCCAGAAATTTGGAATCTCCCCCTTCTCTAGAAATTCTTCCAGAAATAAAATCTCCCCCTAATATATTAGTTACTTCTACACAAAAAGTTGCACTCAATTTTTGGATAAATTTTCTTCTCTCACCTTGCTTCAGCGTACTGTTGCATATGTAAACCGTTTTATTTACAATTGCAAGAACTCTGATAAAAATTATCAGGCTCTCTTTCTTCTGATGAATTACATATCTCATTGATAACTATCATAAGAGTTACGCAATAGCAGTTCTACGCGAAGAAATAAATCAACTAAATTTAAACAAGGGTTGTTCTAAACAACTCCAAAATTGTCCCCTTTATTGATTCGCTAGGTCTTGTTAGGGTGGGCGGACGTTTGCGTCACTCCCTGTTGTCTTATGATAACAGACATCCCTTTCTATTACCGAAACAAGCCACTTTATCGCGATTATTGTGTGATAATTATCACCTTTTATCTATGCATTCAGGTGCATTCATGACGCAATCACTTATTCAGCAAAAATTCTGGATTATTAGAATACGTTCCTTAGTTCGTCAGAGGATACACAGATGCGTTGTTTGTTCGCGCTTCCGTGCGACAACTGCTCAACCGTTCATGGCCGATTTACCCCCTTTCCGTGTTCAACTGTCCAGAACATTTACTCATGTGGGAGTAGATTTTGCCAGCCCATTTATGATCAAGTCTTCTAATCGTCGTAATGCCCCGGTGTCTAAAAATTATTTATGCATATTTATTTGTATGTGCAGCAGAGCGGTGCACCTCGAGGTAGTGTCAGAGTTATCTACCGAAGCATTTTTAGCTTGTCTGACAAGGTTTACAGCTCGTAGAAGAATTCCTGATGTTGTTTACTCCGATCAGGGTAGAAACTTTCTTGGTGCCTCGCGGTCCCTCAAGGAAGCTATCATATTCCTTAAATCCAACAACGATAAAATTTTTGCCGCCTTAGCCTCCCGCCATATCAAGTGGCAATTTAATCCTCCATACGCCCCAAATTTTGGCGGAATTTGGGAGTCTGGAGTGAAATCGGCAAAAGCCTTATTAGTTCGTACTTTAGGTACACGCCCTCAAACCTTTGAGGAACTATGTACAATTTTTTCTAGGGTTGAAGCCATACTCAATAGTCGCCCTCTTTGCCAGTCTTCCGATCCTAATGACGGTACGGATTATCTGTCGCCCGGTCATTTTTTAATAGGCGGTCTCCTTTTATCTCTACCTGAAATTACTATTCCGGAGGAAATAACTTTACGTTCCGTTGGCAGCGATTGTGTCAGGTTACTCAATCCATTTGGCGTCGGTGGTCCAACGAGTATCTTCACCAACTCACCCAACGTAATAAATGGCATTGCCCACCATATTGCCCAAGGTAAATGATGTGGTCATAATTAAAATTTAAATACTGCCCCTTGTGTTGGCCTCTTGGCCGTATTGAAAAGTTATTTTTGGTCGTGACG
Source organism: Platerodrilus igneus (assembly GCA_036346225.1). NCBI lineage: Eukaryota > Metazoa > Arthropoda > Insecta > Coleoptera > Lycidae > Platerodrilus > Platerodrilus igneus. The sequence continues at coordinate 622,272 of JARFIW010001004.1, forward strand.
GTATACCACGAGTAGCATCTGTAAAACCGCTGCAGGTTTATTTACACGTCCAATAAGTAAGCTTATTATCCTCCTTTGAATGAATAAATTTTATTTTGGTTATTTTCTCTCGTATTTATGTACCGTTTAATTTTAAAAATTTTAAGGTATTAAAGTTTTGTTTTAATTTGCCTAGCAACCTTAACATTTCTAGGGTGTATTTTTAAATGATTTATTTTGTTTTGGTATAAAACTTATTCAGTTTTAGATGGGCGGTTATGTTTACGCCTTGCCTAATATAAATTAAAAGCATGCTCCTCTTATGTCTCGACTACGATTTGTTACTCACGCATCGCCAAAGGTGAGCGCTGATTACAACCAATAAGATAAGTAAGTCGACACAGCTCTCTCTTAGAACACAGTACATTTTTTAAATATCACATTCGCACCGGTTTGTCGGCATTAATTATTAATTAATTAACAACGTGAGCACCTCTATTTCCCTTCCTTCACCAACCCTTTCCTGTCTAACCAATTATGTATTTAGTGGTGAGTGTAAAGTGATAATTGAACACGGGGTAAGCTTTTATGCAACCACATTTTATTACACGTTTAATTTTTGTTATTGTGAACCAGCCGTTCCGCTTAGGCGTGAACAGCCAGAATAACTTCACACAAAAGTGATTGTAAGAGGAAAATTAACTCTTGTGCTCTTACCACTCATGTAATTGAAACGGGACATTCCATGAATTATACAGACACTAAAATTATTTTCAGAGAACCAAATTATCACAAACGTTTATTTTTAGAAATGATTGCAATATCAATAAATGCCAACACACTAAACAAAAAAACAGATACACAAAATTTGAACAATATTTATTCTTATCTAATATCCCTTATTAAAAGTAATAATCATTCACTTTAATTTTTCAAAAATTAGTTTAAATTTATTTATAATTTTAATTTGATACATATTTATAAAGACTGAGATATGTAAATTTTCCTACACAGAATAACTATTTTACATAGTCAGTAACTGTTAATACATGTCAATGTCTTTCAAATTTTCATACTTTGTACATTTAAAAAAAAAATTCCAATATCCTTAGTTATATGTATATATAAAACTCATAACCGTAAGTAATGTTAAACTACTATTCCAACAATTAATTTTATATGTATTAGATTCCTGACGAAGATAATAAATTTATCTAAAGCTTGAATGATTGAAAGAGTATTTTATTAATCCACCAAATTTGACTGCTTTCCTCAATAATAAAACAAATTAAATATATATATATATATATATATATATATATATATATATATATAAATATTTAATTGTTAATATTAGGTCACTTCTATTCAACTAACCTGGCGATTCAATTCGAACATGTGTGCAATCAATTGCACCTCTTACTTTTGGAAATCGAGCAATATGTGAAAATGCCAACTTAGCCTGTTGAATTTCCTCTTCGGTTCTTGGCATTTTAATATATGTACTTGATAAGGAAGCAATTGCTTTTGTTACATCATAAATCACTTTAGATGTTGTAGATTTATGTATGCCACCAAAATCTCCTGCTACGATGAGCATACTTCCCATTGCATAAAATCGCAAGGCAAATAATAATTGTACTTGAGGACTAAGAACATGATTTCTAAAAAATTCTTTTTACACTACAGTTAAATTCACAACCTGCTTTATTACTGTTCTGTAGACCTAAGCAATAAATGCCCAACTTGTTCCAAAAGCATTTGTACTGAATGCTTAGATAATCGAAATCTCCTTAAAAATTCTAAGTCATTCCAAGGTTCCATATCACTCTTTTTCTAAACACTCTTGGCATCCTAGGTACCTCAATTATATTAATAGCCTCATCATCACCATCATCCGGCAGTAAAATATCCAAAATTTCATTTATATCATCCATTATAATATTCACCAAATGTACTTGACAGGCTAGTTAAACTATAATCTAAAGATTAAACCCTACTCAATCTACCAGTTATGTTTAAACTCGAGATTTGAGATTAACTTGACATATAAAACACAGTTTTTGTTAATCTCTAGGTTAACTGTCAATGCTCAGTTTAAACCGAACCTATAATACCGGCCCTTAGTGTATGGTTGATTACTACATAAAAAGTAAGTTTAGGTTCCTTGTTTAATTTTAAAATTTTATTCGCGAACTGCGAAACTTTTCAAACATGCTTATCTTACCTATTGTTACAGTATTGATGGAAGATTTAATATTTCACAAGTGTTGTCTTGTTTAAATTATTGAATATTTTAGTGAAAACACTCACAAAGATTTTTAATATTAAGGAAAAAACTATTATGTAGATAATATATGGCTTAAAAAATATAATGAGATTGTGTTTTCCAATTATTTTGGATGTAAACCAGTACATCTAATACTGTTCTAAATGTTACAATGTTCAAGGATAAAAGTAATGTAATTAAGAAACGCTGCTGAGGATGAAGACAAGCAGCAGAACCTGAAGAGGCCTTATTGGTATTTTTAAGATAGATGGCTTCACAAGAGACACCGCATTCCTTGGGGGATAGGTTTAAACCTACAACTAGAGTGAATATTGTAAATGGTTTTTTGTATTTTGTTGTTTTATTGAAACCTACATATCGTGGGCATAGAGCGAAAACTCACTAAGTCAAAAACAACAGTTTTGAGAAAAAGCACTTTGAAAATTGCGGTTTACTAGAAATGATTGTGTGGTGTTGAATTATCTAAAAATGTTTTAGGAATTATTACTAAATGACTAACTTTTAACTATTGATTACAGGTTAAAAACTACTTAAATTTAATCAAAATTATAAAAAAAACGTAGTTTCAGAAAAAATGTAACTTAGTGACATGCCCGGGAGATTTATGCTAGATACGTGACTTAATAAAACAACCTGACAAAAATCACTTTATGTATTGTTCCAAAAAAGTTAAATAGTAATGCTATTCTTGGTCGCTGTCATTAAATTCAGGTTCTGCTGCTGGTTCTACATCAAAACATCCACCGATTGGCATGGAATCATACCAACCATGGCATTCTATTGGAATAGTCACCCGTCGGCACAAATTCATTAGATCTGATTTCTTTTCTTTGGTTATTGGTATTAACTTTTTATACAGATTTTTTAGTTTTAAATTCTGAAAGTTTATTTCTTGAAATAATCTTTGTTTGTTTCCACGAATATCTATTTGGTTACATTCGCCAAAATAATCATACTTGTATTCAATATGTAGTGGTTCTAAATTTATGTACAATATTTAAAAGTGAATAATGTGATGCGTAACCGGACATTCGATAGCTGGGGTTGTTGTGGTATGACGGAAACGCCGATCACACGAGGGAGGTGCTCGTAATAAGAGAAAACGCACGGACCACGGGGACGGCGACAGAGAGTCGGTTCTCGCTGGTTACAACGAGAAGAACAATAATTATTATTATAACTATGAGGAGCATCAGATGGTTGAATTTAAGTACGATCATCACCTAATCAATCGGCAATCATACTACAGTTGTATGGATTCAACAATGCACAACAAAGAAAAATGTTTTATTTTTAGGGTGGCGTCACCAATTATTCCGTTTAGAGTCTAAGTAGATTAAGATTTAAGATGAAATATATCATCCAATTAGTGGTAAGTTTTGTTAGGTAAGTGACAAATTTGTATGTTTCTAATAAAATTATTTATGACGCAGTATACTTGATTTATCTTCGAATTTTATGTAGAAACCCCCCCAAAAGTTAATAAAAACAGTACAAATAGTATAAGCAGAACCCTTCTTAAAGTGCATACATTTAATTTTTAGCCACTGAACTTTTTTATTATTTATATCAAACAACCTATTTCTTAAAATTTGTTTAGCCAAATCTTTCAAATTTATAGTCTTCAAATGTTATTTTTTCAACAATATATGGCTTTCTAACTCGATTACGATTCCTTTAGGATCTTGCCAGTTTGAAAATATTCAACCAATCATGTACAACATATACAGGGGTGTTCTTTTTTTGCATCTCGATAGCACTGTGCATCGAGTCCACTTCCATGTATGAATGTCCACTTTCAAAAAATTTATGTTCAATAATGTGAGCATTGGTAATCTGAGTCAAATAAAGCACCATAGCGCAAACATATGGTTGCAGTTTTGTGTTGTAACTTTTATAAAGTATATTATTATAATATGTACATGAACTCCTTCATTACATGACATTGACACTTCTATTTATTTATTCTAAACCTACTACTTTATAAAATCCATATGAATACTACAATCTCCCACGCTAATTCAATTTTCATATTTAATAAGTTTGAAACTAAGTTTTTTCTTAAGTCTGAACCATCACTTGTACATAGTCCCTTAAATATGCTGGGGGTCTACGTATCCTCACTCGTCTTTCTAGGATATTTGGAATTGGCAGTGCTCGAGGTTGTTGTTCTTCTTCGCCTAATTCAGCAGGTTGATCAGGTATGGTTATTCTGTGCTGTATCGGTGAACGAGAAGGTAATGAAACGGGCACATCAGAACATCCCAACTTTGGTGTATTGAAGGTAACCGTTTTGTGCGGTTTTGCAACCTCACAGCGGCGTAATTGATCTATGTGACGCTTAATAATATAGCCATCATCTAGTTTAATAGTATAATGTAATTTACCAAGTTTTTCCGTCACAATTCCAAATTTCCAAGTTTGCTTGCTGTTTACATAAGTCCTGGATTGAACCCTTTCTCCACGCTGTACGAACGTAGTGAAGATTTAGGTTCCTTTAAGTCAATGTTTAAATGACGAATCCAAACTCGCCCTAATATCGGAGATAGATTGTCCGGTACAATAAACAATAATTCTCTTGATGTGTTCCCATTATAACCAACATCCAAAATAACATACCCCTTTGGATGAAACACACCATGGGTATAAGAACGGAATTGTATTTTCGTGTTCTTTATTACAGTCTCGATCTTTAGTTTACGGAATTGATCTTCGGGCAGCAAGGTAAAACTTGAACCTGAATCAACCTCAAACTCTTGTTGCTTCCCGTTTAAATAAACTGATAACATATATTTTGATGTATCTTTGACATACTCCGTAGGAATCGAAAAAATGTTATAAATTTTATTATATCCAACCAGATCGTCTAGAAAGTTTGTAGATTCTGTATCTTCTCCCACTTGTGTGAGAGCTTTGACCTTAGAACTTGATTGTTTCTGCAATAGGTATGATATACAAACTCTTTGTACGTGCCCCTCTTGATTACAATGAAAACAATACAGCTTTCCGCTAGGAATCTGACAATCATTTGCTAAATGGCTGTCTTTTCCACATTTTAAACAATTTTTATCAATTCCTAAGGCTTTAAAATCAATTCGTTTACGAGATTTTGATCGATGACGTTGTTGAAATGACTTCTTTCTATTTTGACTGCTTTTTGCCCCTCTAGATGAGGAACGTGATATTCGGTTAACTGTATTAGAACCTGTTGCCAAATTCGACATTGACTGAGAAATCTCATTGTTGTTTAGTTTTGATGCTTCTAAGGCTAAGGCAATATCGACAATTTTCTCAAAATTTGCGTCTGTTGATTGTAGCAACTTCTCTCTAAATTGAGTAGTTCTGATACCCCTAATAAATTGAGCTCGTAGAAAAATGTTGCTAACACTCCTTTTACAATCACATTCGAATTTGCATGTTGATGAAAGCTTTCGAAGTTCGGCTACATAAGTTGGAATATTTTCATTCTCCTGCTGTATTCGTGATAAGAATCGATGCTGTTGAACTATAACATTTGGAACAGGACACAAATGATTTTCCAATAATTCTACAAGTTCGATATATGTCTTAGTAGATGGGTCATTTGGAGTAGTTAAGGCACACATGATATTATATGTCTCACAACCAATATTATGAATTAGTTCCTTTACGCATTTGTCTGGATTTCCTGCAATACCTTTTAATTCAAACCATTTTTCCAACCGCTTTCTATATTGACTAAATGATTCTTTCGTAACGTCAAAAGCTTGAAAATTTGATACATTATTTACTGGTGTTGATTTTGTTAAAGCTAGTCCTTTGAGAATCTCTGCTTGTTGATCTTGAAGTTTTGCATTTTGATCTGCTTGATTGTGAATAATTGATGTAAGTGCTTGTAATACTTGTTGGAGTTCAGACATATTTTATTTATGTTTTCTTTTATCCTCGTCGCCAATTTGTTGTAACTTTTATAAAGTATATTATTATAATATGTACATGAACTCCTTCATTACATGACATTGACATTTCTATTTATTTATTCTAAACCTACTACTTTATAAAATCCATATGAATACTACATTTTGTCCTCCGCAAGTGTCTGAAAACAACGAAACCTCTTTTACTTCTTGCGGTAGAGTTGTAAACCACATATAAACATGTTCCAATTTCACACCTGTCCCGTTTTACATTAAGTTCTGTCCATGAATAACATTATGCATTATTTGGCAAACCAGATTCGTAGACTGCCAAGTTATACATATTAATTTTTCTGGTGTAATACATCAAAGACACATCAGAGCAAGGTATCTATAAAACAGATTGCAGATCAAAGGTTGCAGAAACAAATTCCCTGCTGTTATTAGTCCTTACTATATCTATCTGTTTGGCATATGATTGAAGTATTATTCTTGGTCATTTGAGCTTTTGTCTGCTTTGCCTTTGTCATGTTTCCAACAAATCTCGCATTGATCTTTCTTGGGAACAAAGAAAGATAGATTAAAGTTTGTACAAAATATTTTTCGGTACATTGATTGAGAAACTGGGCAACGGTTGTGTTCTAAGCATTTTTCCTTATACAAATGAAACATTTTAAAAATAGAAAGTTTAGAATCTCTACCTTTGGGAAGCTGTTAATGTGGCATTTTACAAATGATACATCACACTCCTTGGTTTTATTAGATGGAGTGTGTTGTCCCCTATTATCTTGTCCAGAAAATGTACCAGAAGTGATTCGATGTTTAAAAGCTGTTAGAATTGGTCCATTATTAATGCACAAGGTTCTCATGAAAAAAGACTGGCAGACTCTATCTCGGACTTTGCTCTTTACAAAATAATAGTATTTTACGTTTTGTCGTTCTTTGCAGTCAGGTCCTTTCCTAGGTCTTCGTGTTTTTGGAGATTTAACATCAACGTTACTTAAAATAAAGTCTTTTTGCCATACGTAATCCTTCAAGGCCCGATACTTTTTACAAATCGAAAGCCGTTCTTCAGTAAAAATCTCACTGCAAGTAAATTTGCATTTTTGACCACGTGCTATTTGCTTGGGCCACTTAGACACCCTGACTGTTCCTGTTTTAGAACAATAGAGCTCGCATTTACTTATTCTCTCTTTGTTTACATTTATCTTCCATTGACTTTCATGCTTCATTTTCCATTAAAACCTATTTTTAACTTTTTGTTCTTTGGGTTCGTTTTCAAGAAGTACATCTTCAATTCTCTTATGTGAATTATTATTGCCCCCTTTTTCAACTTCTGTTAGAAATAATTTTCTCTGCAAGAAGGCAAGGGTTTCATTCTCACTGTCTTCTTCATAATGAGGTAAAGATGTATTACCACATTCTAAAACAAAAGTGACTCAAAATTCTGTTAAACGGTAATGCAAGGAAGTTTACCACTATCTTCTATATCACTTATTGCAGTCTCCTTAACTAAGATTGCCGATTCATAATATAGAATTATCAATGCCTAATATTGCAACTTCGCTGTAAATTTAAGTTAATATGTTATCTGCTGACCTTCAAACATGTCTATATTCATTTAAAATAAATGGCACGTGTGCATTATCAAAATTAGAGACTAAAACACATTTCAACGTTAGTCTTTATTTTTGATAACCAGTCACATTTCATAATATTACAATTTTAAATCAATTTTATTTATTAAGCATTTAATGAAACTAATAAGGCAAGGGCTATTTAGCCAAATTTTCTTTTTTTAATTCTTATATTCACTCCTATCTACTACTTATAAAGCATCCGTGTCCAGTATTTTCTGTGTAGTTAGTCACAGTGAAGAACCCCGTGAGTGTGAAAAGTTTTTTTTAGCTATCCTTTTACTTATTATTAAGTACCGGCATAGCTGGGCGTTTTACATTTACCTGTTACCAAAACAAATTCCATAGCAACGTTATATGTGTGAATTGTTAGTCAATTCTCCATAAAAGCTACATTGAAAAAGATAGAAAGAATATTCCTTGATAAACCAATACAAAGAATAGTTGTAATAGAAATATATATCAGTTACTCTAAAAGAACAAAATTAACTAAAAACTATAATAAATCAACTTATATTAGAGAAAAACAATTTGAAAACTGAATGCAACAGCCTAAACCGATTCATTGAACATTTAAAATTACAGCTTCATTACTGCTTAAAATTTACTAAAAGTATATTTTAGCAAATCTAAAATACTTGAAGAAAAAATTATTAAATTTTAATCAAAATTAGAGAGCTTATTTAATCATCATCATTAGGTCTTCAGTCCTGGAACTGGTTAGACACGTACCATCATTGTTTCCTATTCTGAACTAACCTACACATTTCCCTGAAATTTGTACAGTCTGCATCTATCACTATCTGCATGCGAAAGTCTGATCTCAGTCTACCTCTACCTCTTTTCCTATCTCTGCTTGTAATATATCCCATACTATTTATTTATTTATTTATCAATACAATGCTGTTGCCAGCGGTGGTAACAATATAATTACAATTATAAATCAAACTAAGAAATACTAATCTAACAGGTTAGTAAAATGGGCTTTTGTTCCAGGGAAAGGGTCAAAGACACACTGAGGCAGCACGTTCCACAATGCGATACCCCTGCCAACTGGGGAGTTTGCACCAAAGGAGCTTGCAAATTTCGGACGTTAGATCTTACACCAATGGTCATTACGTGAGATGTAGTTGGCCACACGTACACGGTTATCAATCTCCGTTAAGGAAGGCAATTTAGTTATGGCTTCGTAAATCAAAATTAGCAGTCTTCGATCACTATTTCACAGAAATGCCTTACAACACATCCTGTCCTATTTCTCCTATTTTTTTTTGTTTTTCACAGATATCTTTATTCCTCTACTATTTCAACAACTTATTTGCTATTAACTTTGTCTGTCCATGCTATCATCCTCATACATCTGAAGCACAACATTCCAGAAGGCTTCCATCTATTTCTGTCTGCTTTTCCTACTACTCCTATTTCATAGATGTACTGTGCTGTGCTCCACACATATGCTTTGAACAGTTTTCTTCTTGTTTCTATGTTCATTGTCTTTGAACATAACAGCAGCTTTCTTGTTTGATGCAGTTCAGTCATCTTCTATTGTTTTACAGTCATATTCCCTATTTCCCTGATATTCAGTGGTATGTGAAGAAGGGTAAGCAGTCTTTGGATGCCAAGTTCCACCAGCACTTGAACCTTTGTTGAACTAATAGTTTTTTCCTATCTCTCCTTCTAATATATTCCAAACTTTTCCCTTATGTCTTAATAAGTGGCCTATCGTCCTCTCTCCAATTTTTTTACTGTTTTCCACATATTTCTTTCTTCCCCTACCATTTCTAGTACCTCTTTGTTCTCACCACATTTCAAAGGATTCAACTTTTTCTTGTTTCTGTTTGTTGTCTTTGATCACAGTAGTTGCTTTTTCTTATTAAATGTAGCACAATCGTGTGCTAATCTTTGTTTTATATCTTTTGTACTTTTCTCATCTTGTGTTATTTGGCTTCCTAGGTAGCAGAAATCCTTAACCTCTTGTAAGTTTTCGTATCCTATTTGTATTCTTGTTTTTGAATAAAAATTAATAAAAACCCTTAACCACAAAATCGTAAAAGGCGATTAAAAGGCGCAGCAAGGGGCAGCAGCCTTGCTGGCTAAAAGATATCGGAGGAGGGTCTGTAGGTCTCGGGCGATCCTCAATAATTTACAAGCTTGTTGGGGGTTGGCCGTGATGGATACGGCTTTTTGCTAAAATCTTTAAAAACTGCGTTGTGGAAAGATATGGGAACCTACCACAATATTTCCCAGGTGTGCGTGGCCTAAAACACGAAATATATATGATGGAGAGCTCACAAGTAAAATTCTTGTCCGGAGGTAAAATACTCCTTCATTCGGACACTATTTTAGTACAGGTTTACATGCCAACAACTCAGTACGAGGATGAGGAAGTAGAAAAGGTATACGAGGATATAAATAGTATAGTGAGAAAAGTAAAAGGAGATGAGAATTTAATAGTTATGGGCGATTTTAATGCGTCAGTGGGAGAAGGCAGTGAGGGAAAAATGGTAGGAAAATTTGGGTATGGCAGACGAAATGATAGAGGAGAAAGATTAGTTGAGTTTTGCCAGGAACATAGATTAGTAACTGTAAACATCCTATTCGAACAACATGTTAGAAGAAGCTATACTTCGAAAGGGCCAGGTGATAGAGCTAGATACCAAATAGATTATATTTTAGTTAAACAAAGATTTAGAAACCAAGTTAAAAACTGTCGTAGTTATCCAGGAGCTGACATAGATAGCGATCATAATTTAGTTAAAATGAAGTGTAAACTAAAATTCAAAAAATTGAGAAAGGTTAAAAGAGAGGGATGGGATCTAGGTAAGCTTAATGATAGTAGGGTAAAAGAGGAATATAAACAAGTATTAGTTAATAAGATCAAAGAGATAGCTGTAGGAGGGAACGTAGAAAATAGATGGAAAGAAATAAAACGGACTGTACATGATACAGCAACACAGACTATAGGTAAGAAAAAAATAGAAGCGAGAAAACCCTGGGTAACAAAGGAGATATTAGATTTAATAGAGAATAGAAGAAAGCTTAAACCTTTCAGAGAAGTGGATAGTGAAAGTAAGCAAAAATATAATACAGTTAGAAATAAGATAGTACATGAGTGTAGAAAAGCTAGAAATAAATGGATGGAGGAGAATTGTAAGGGAATACAAGATGATTTGAGAGTAGGTAAGACACACAGGGCTGACAGGGCAGTTAAAAAGTTTTTTGGGGAAGATAGGAAAAATATAATGGTATTAGAGACGAGAATGATGAGCTTCTAATAATTAAAGTTGAGGTAGCAGATAGATGGAAAAGATATTTAGAGGATTTATATAAGGGAGACGATATGGATGACTTAGAGAACGATCAAGAAGAGGATGTAGAAATAGGGTTCTCAATATTAAGAGAGGAATTTGATAGAGCTGTTCGGAATATTAAACTAAATAAAGCGCCAGGGATAGACGATATTCCCGCAGAATTAATAAAATATGCACGTCAGAAAACTTTAGACAGATTATATGAACTAGTAAAAGTAATATATGACACAGGTGAGGTTCCAAAAGATTTCGACAAAAATATTATTATCCCAATCCCAAAAAAGTCAGGAGCTGATAGGTGTGAGAATTTTAGAACGGTTAGTTTAACTTCTCATGCTTCCAAACTACTAACAATAATAATTAAAAATAGAGTAGAAGCTTTGACTGAGAATTATTTAGGCGAAGACCAATATGGTTTTCGTAAAGACAGAGGGACTAGAGAACCAATACTAATGATTAGGGTAATTATCGAAAAAAAGGTTACAAAAAAATAAAAAGACTCATTTCTCGTTTGTAGATTTAGAAAAAGCATTTGATAGGATTAATTGGATTGTTATGTTCAGGGTTTTGCGAAAAATAGGAATGTCTCATAGGGATAGAAAAATTATTTACAGTCTATATAAAAGCCAAAGCGTAGTAATTAGATTTGATGAAATAGTAAAGGAAGCTAAGATTAGAAATGGTGTTAGACGGGGTTGTATACTGTCTCCCTTGATTTTTAACGTTTATATTGAGGAAGCTTTAAATTTAGCTAGAGAGAGAAAAGAGATAGGTATTAGTGTACAGGGACAGAAAATAGACATGTTACTTTTTGCAGATGATATAGCCATTATAGCAGAGTCTAGAAAAGAGTTGGAGAGTTTTTAAATATTTTAGATGAGATACTACAGAGTAACTATAGTATGAGAATTAACTCATTAAAGACAAAGATAATGGCAAGTGAGTTCCAGCCTAGTTCTAAACCAAAATTAAAAATAGGTAATACCGAGTAGAGGAGATAGACGAATTTTGCTATTTAGGTAGTATAATTACAAAGGATGGATGTAGCAGAAGGGATATAGTAGCTAGAATAGCTCAAGCTAGAAAAATGTTTTTAAAAAAGAAAAACTTACTAATAGCTAATAGTATTAGTTTAGATAATAGAAAAAGTTTCTTAAAGTCGTACGTATGGAGCGTTATACTATACGGTAGTGAGACTTGAACAATTAAAGAAGTAGATAAGAAAAAGATAGAAGCTTTTGAAACTTGGTGTTATAGGAGAATGTTAAAGATTAGTTGGACAGATAGAGTAACAAACGAGGAAGTTTATAGAAGGATAGGTAAGGAACCCTGTATGTGGAAACAATTAAAGGTCAGGAGATATAGACTGATAGGGCACCAGTTAAGACATGAGGGACTATTTAGTAAAGTCTTAGATTATAGACTACCAAATAAAAATAGAGTAGGAAGGCCTAGACAAAGCTATATTAGTCAAATTATTAGAGATTTAAGTTGTGAAGGGTATGTAGACCTTTTTAGACTAGCTCAGAATAGAAAAGAATTTAGAGCTGTGTCAAACCGACCTTAAGTAAATTCGAAAACAAAACAAAAAAAAATAAATAAAAATCAGTTAAGTGAATGTCACCATGACATAACTCACAATTAGTTAGCGGTCTAGGTTGTTGGTAGCGATTCGTTGCTTAAGCCTTACTATAACATATAATTTAACACTTTTCCTTTTTTGGAGGGGATAACCAGGTAATATTTCACTACCCTATAAATGGGAATCATGTAAACATGTTGGAGTTCTTTAACAACCTGCAGGTTGCTAATATCTATGTAGAGTCAGGTAGATAAGAAAAAGATAGAAGAGTATAGAAAGACCTAGACCAAGCTATATTAGACAAATTATTAGAAATTTAAGCTGTGAAGGATATGTGGAACTTTTTAGGTTAGCACAGAATAGAAAAGAATTTAGATCTGCGTCAAACCGACTTTAAGTAAGTTCGAAAACAAAATAAAAAGAATAAGTAAATAAAAATCAGTTAACTAAATGTCACCATGACATAACTCACAATTAGTTAGCGGTCTGGCATGTTGGTAGCGATTTGTTGCTTAAGCCTTACCATAACATATAATTTAATAAACGTCACCATGACATAACTCACAATTAGGTAGTGGTCTGGCGTGTTGGAAGCGATTCGTTGCTTAAGCCTTACCATAACATATAATTTAACACTTTTCCTTTTTTGAAGCGGATAACCAGGTAATATTTCATGTCCTTATAAAATGGGATTCATGTATACATGTTGGAGTTCTTTAACAACCATCAGGTTGCTAATATCTATATAGAGCTAGGTAGATAGGAAAATGATAGAAGGATATAGGAAGACCTAGACCAAGCTATATTAGTCAAATTATTAGAAATTTAGGTTGTGAAGGGTAGGTAGAGCTTTTTAGATTAGCACCGAATAGAAAAGAAGTTAGAGCTGCGTCAAACCGACCTTAAGTAAGGTCGAAAACAAAATGATGAATGATGAACCACAAAAAAATATTTAAAATACTAGATACGTATTTCGATCGCTATGTGGTCATCATCAGTAGGAAATTTGCAATTAAATAATAATTAGCTGTTGTTCCGGAACACTTCAGAGGATATTCTCCTCACCACTTAGGCTGAAGTGAACCTTCCCAACATACAATTTACCATAATGTTGCTTTAAACACTATCGAGGATATTCTCCTCACCCACAGACTGGTGTTATCCACAACAAACAAGTGAATTGTGACGTTATAACTAAAATCTGCTTAATTTATACTAATTCTAAATCTACTGAAACGGAACCAAATTAATCTTGCTTTCTCATTAGTTGTTGACCAATAGGGAAAGCAAAGCAGATGGCTCTATGGGCCCTTTATCAGTGTTTAAGAGGGGCCCTTTATGTTTAACAATTTTAATCGATTCATAAGCATTTAAGAAGGAGAATGTTGGTACCGCTTTTAACAATTTAACATTTTCTAGTTTAATGGGGTGGCTGGTTTCAAAAATATGTTTGGCGACCTGAGACCTTTCGTAGTTACCACATTTGAAGTGAGCAATGTGCTCTTTAAATCTTGTTATATTTCTCTTGGTCTGACCAATATATTTTTGAAAAGACCCTGGTCCTGCACAACTAATTTCATAAATCCCTAACTTTTGCAATTTTTCCACCTTGTCTTTTGGATTACCTAGCAAATCTTTAATTTTATTAGTATTACTGAAAGCAATTTTGAAATTACACTGTTTGAATATTTTATCAAGACCCTTTGTGGTTTTGTGAAACGGAAGTTTAACATATTTAACATTATCGTTAGAGGTGGTTGATTGCAAAGTCGTTGATTTACGGATGTTGATCCTATTTTTACACTTTCTAAAAATATTATCTATAATATCAGAAGAAAAACCATTGTAATTCGCTATTTGTTTAATAAAAGCAAATTCCTTATTAAATCTGTTTTTATTTAAAGAGGAATTCAATAATCTATTAATTAAAAAGTTAAATAAAGCCAACTTATGTTGTATGCTATGATTAGAGGAAGACAAAATAAAGCGATTTACATTGGTTTCTTTTCTATAAATGTCAAATTCTAATTTATTACCATTTCTAATTACTAATGTATCTAAAAGGGTAATTGTCCATTATTCTCTAGTTCATACGTAAATTTTATGCTTTGAAATTTTGAATTCATTTCTTTAAGAAAATCATCAACATTTGATTTAGAAGTGTCAAAAACTGCAAAAATATCATCCACGTACCTTAACCATATTCTTGGGAAGTATTTGGAGTTTTCTTTTAACTCGGTTTCAAAACGAGACATAAATAAATTTGCTATGAAAGGTGATAAGCTATTTCCATTGCTGTGCCTTCATATTGTTCGTACAACTTGTTGTTGAATTGAAAACAGTTCTGGGACATGCAATGCGAAACAAGCTTGATATAGTCCTCAACTTTATCATCATCAATATCACTATCTATAAGAACATCCTTTAAATATGTTAAAGTACGTGGTATTGGAACACTAGGGAATAATAAACTGACATCAAATGAAATTAAGATTTCGTTCTCTTCTAATGTGATATTTTTAATTTTATTAATGAACTATAAAGAGTTTTGTACAGACAAACTGTTAAACTTTAAATTCTTAAATTCATTTGACAGCCATTGTGAGAAATACTAAGTCCGTGAGTTGATACCTGAAACTATTGGTCTCATCGATTTATTATTTTTGCGAATTTTTGGTAAACAGTAAAGTTTTAGCATTTCAGGATTTGAAATTGTCAATTTTAATTTTGGTGTGGGCGAAATTAGGTTTGACATTTTTCCAAAACTTAGTTTGTTGATTTAATCATTTTATTTAAAGGAAGCTCATTTTTATGTTTTTTGACTACTGGTCTGTAAGGACCCTCAGACAGCAAAGTTTCTACTCAATCAACATAGTCTAGTTTATCCAGAATAACCAACCTAGTCCCCTTATCAGTCTTTAAATAATATAATCTTTTTGTCATAAATCTTTAATAATCAGATGATCTTTCCTTGTTTGTTCTGAGGCATTCCTTGCGCAAGTGCGTAAGTTGTCCGAAAGTTGAATTTTGCATGCGTTTCTAATAAAGTTTTTTGAATTGTCATCTAATTTTGAAATGGATTTTTCGATGCCAGCAATAATGTCTTCCAAAGGAGTTTTCAAATGATCTACTTCCCAAGAATATGGTTACGGTACGTGGATGATATTTTTGCAGTTTTTGACACTTCTAAATCAAATGTTGATGATTTTCTTAAAGAATTGAATTCAAAATTTCAAAGCATAAAATTTACGTATGCACTAGAGAATAACGGACAATTACCCTTTTTAGATACATTAGTAATTAGAAATGGTAATAAATTGGAATTTGACATTTATAGAAAAAAAACCAAAGTAAATCGCTTTATTTTGTCTTCTTCCAATCATAGCATACAACATAAATTGGCTTCATTTAACTTTTTAATTAATAGATTATTGAATTCCTCTTTAAATAAAAACAGATTTAATAAGGAATTTGCTCTTATTAAACAAATAGCAAATTACAATGGTTTCTCTTCTGCACAAATCATACCTGCAAATCAATCTGGCTTTAGAGTGGGCCATAATACCACCGGTGCATTAATCAAAGTTACTAACGATATTCTTCAGTCTTCTGATTTGGATTTGGTTAGTGTTCTAGTGTTGTTGGACTACTCTAAGGCGTTTGACACCATAGACTATAATTTACTTCTTGCTAAATTAAAATATTACATATTTGACAACAACTCACTACATCTTATGCGGTCTTATTTATGTAATAGGAAGCAGTTGGTTAATGTTAGTGGTAAAACGTCTCTAACAAAAAATATAACTAGTGGAGTACCTCAAGGTTCAATCTTAGGTACTCTGCTTTTTCTGCAGTATACAGCTGACTTCACAAGTAAACTTCGTAATTGTCAAGCTAGATTTTACGCTGATGATTCACAAATATATTTCTCATTTAAAATTAATCAGTTACCAGTTGCAAATGCACAGATCAATGAAGATCTAAAGGAGCTTTCTGATTTTGGAGCAAATCATTTCTTAGCTATTAACCCTAAGAAATCGGTAGCAATTATTTTTGGGCCTGAGAAAAACAGGAAAATAGTTGTTGATAACATAAATCTAGTGGTAATTGACAAATAAATTGAGGTCTGGAGAATGTGAAGGATAAGGGAAGTCAGTAAATCGTGATATGAATTTGCTTGGAAAATGTTCTTGAAGAAATTGACAAATTGCGGCAGCAGTATGGCAAGTTGCCCCGTCCTGCTGAAAAAATTGGTTTCGAAATGCCAAGTTACGTGCACGACAGAATTGACGTAGATCAGGGATAAATCGTGTTAAAATTTGTCTGTACCTCTGTTGATTAAGTGTGACTTGCCTACCATTCTCTTCGATAAAGTACGGACCAATGATTCCGTGTCCGGAAACAGCACACCAGACACTCACTTTTTCACTATGTAAAGGAACCTCTTGAACCTCATCGGGTCTGGCAAAGCCCAGAAATCGATTTGTGCGACGATTCATATAGCCTGACAAGTGAAAATGTGCTTCGTCTGAAACCAATCATTTTTCAAAAATTCAGGATTTTCATACTGTAACGCGAGAATTTTGGCGCAATATTCCACTCTACTGCGATAATCCCGAGGATGTAGTTGTTGATGTACCTGAATCACATACGAAAATGTACCCAGCTCCTTCAGGATTCTTTGAAAGGAAGTTCTTTTAAATCAAGTTGTAACGCTGTCCTTGCCTGGCTGACTTTCGGATTTTCTAAGATTTGCTCAAAAACACGTTCATGGTTATTGTTGTTGTTAACTGTCCTGGGACGCCCCGAGTTTCCTTTTCGTTGGCACAATACACTACCTGTATTTCTAAACTTTTCAATAACCTTCAAAATTACAGCATTACTTGGAGAACGTTTATTAAACCTTTGTGTGAATTGATCAGACACGTATAGCAAACTTGCACCATTATGTCGGCCGATTCCGTATGAACGAAAATAATGCTCTACCAGAAACACTTTCTCCTCTGTACTTAACACCATTTTTAACAATTAGGCCCTACTATTTACTTGTTTGAGGTTTACTTGACAGGTCTATACTAGCTAACTTGAGTGTGACAGCGCACGCATAAAAACACCGCCAACTTAGTTTCAGTACTGTTTATTTCGGGCAATACTGTACTTACTTTTGATACCGAGAAATTTCCTGATACTGTAAATATAACGTAGGTTTGTGTAATTTTTTTGCAAACATTTTTGTACGTGATGTTGAAATCTCATATTGACCGAAAAATATGCCTAAATTACGAAAACGTTCAACAGCTTCTAATGATGTGCTACCAATATTAACATTTACATGGAGTTCCATCTCCTGTCTATTGATATGTCACCCCGGGAACATAACTTTTGATTTAATTGGATTTACTTTTAGGAAGTGCTCGGCTGCATATTCTACAAACTCATTTAGTTCTACATTTATTATTGCATTAATTGAGTATCATCTGCATATAGCTGGTACTGACAGTGAATTAACTTAGTAACAAGATTTAAGGTATAAACACAATAAAGTAAAGAGCCGAGAGCAGACCATTGTGGGACGCCTGATGTTACTTGTAACTTATTAGAGAATACGTCATTAGCACATACCATTTGTAGCCTGCCCTGTAGATTGTACTGATTAATGACTGTTGATCAAATCCGATATAATGTAAAATAGCTATAAAAATCTCATGATTGAGTGTATTGAATGCTTTGGAGAAATCCAATAAGATTAATATTACACATTTATTATTATCTAAAGCTTAAAAGATTTCATCTGAGACTCTAAGTAGTGCCGTTTAACAGCTGTAATTCTTACGAAAGCCAGATTGATATTTTGGTAAAATATTATTTTTCTCCAAATAAATAGCTAACTGGATTGACAAAACCTATTCAAAAGTTTTAGAGAAAACACTTAAAATATGAATTGGATGCAGGTCACTAAACTCTTTACGAGAATTAACTTTTGGTAGGGGGCGTACAATACTCACTTTCCAGATATCAGAAATGACACTACATTCAATGCAGTAGTTAATTATGTGCGTCATTACTGGTAATATATTTGGACTGCCGAGTTTTAACATTTTAAAACTTAATTGATCTGCTCCTGCCGCATTAGTAGAAATGTTGTTTAAAATTTTGATTATGTCGGCTTCCTCAACCATGAAAAACAAAATTCGTCTGTCAGTTTTAGTAAGACGATTTACTTGATAATATTTGATTAATTCTGGGTTAGATTTAGAAAATTTATTCGAAGTACTAGAAATAAAATAATTGTTAATGTCATTGGGTTTAGCTAATTCAGTAGGTAACGGAATAGCTTTACTTGTATGACTAAGATCTAGGGCAGCTAATCCTCGAAATAGAATGTTATTGAAATTTTTTATTTTATATTCTATAAATGCACGCTTTTCCTTATTTACGGCATAATTTACAACATTTCTTAACGTTTTGTAATAAAGTCAATGTTCTTGGCTTTTAGATGTTTTGTAACGTGATAGGGCCATATCCCTTGTTTTTATTTATTTATTTATTTAATTAGCCCAATGCTATTTACAGTATACATAAATGAATTAAAAAAAGAACAATTTAATTTAAGAACTAAAGAACTAAGTGTTCACTTCTGTAAATAAGTCAGATCCTTAACTAAATACAATCGTCTTGTAGATACACCACTACCATTACATAATTTCATATTTTCCTTTTATATGAGTCCCAACTTTCTTAGAAAACAGTTTCATGTCTTGAATATTTTTAATATCAGATGGAAGATTGTTAAATAAACAAAATCCCTTATATATAATTGTTTTCTTAGTCAAACTTCTGTTCACTCTACTCACATTAATATAATCTTTGGTTCTGATGCTATAGTTGACATATGCTGATCTATAATGTATATATTGCAAAAGATATTCCGGTGCTGATTGTATTTAATCCTGTGGACTAGGACCATAACAGCATGTTCAACTTGTGCTTCTAGAGGCAACCAGTTCAGTTGCCGTAACATACTGTTAATTGGAGTCATAATGTTACATTTTAGTATTACACGCATTCCCTTGTTCATCAGAATTTGCAGGCTTTATACGTTCTTTCTTTTGCACATAAAGAGTGCAGTCTGGCAGTAGTTGAAATGTGGCAAAATTATTACATTATAGACAACACACCTAGCCCATAGTGTTAAATGAGTTGAGAGTCTACTTAAAAAACCAATTTTCTTGCCCATCTTCTTACATAATTCATCAACATGCCCAGTAAACTTAAGTTGTGAGTCAATATAAATCCTCAAGTATTTGATTGACTTTACAATCTCAATATTACTACCATTTATAGAAATATGAAGGCCACTTTCTACAAAATCATTGTATTTTTTTGTGGAACCAATGAGCATGCCTTTTGTCTTATTCACATTCAGTTTGAATTTATTTATACATAACCATTTGTAAAACTTTTCTAGCTGATTATTAAATACTGTTATTAGATCCTGTATGTTGTAACCAGATACTGACAAAAGTGTATCATACGCAAACGTATTCACAAAACACTGGTCCACACTCGAGTACATATGATTCATGTAAATTATAAAAAGTAACGGCCCAAAAACACTGCCCTGTGGTACTCCATATACACTAGTAGTCACTTCTGATAATCTGTCTCCGTACTTTACTTTATGACCTCTATCATTCAAATAGCTAACAAACCATTTTAAAGCAATTCCTGTTATACCATAATACTCCAATTTTCATATCATAATGTCTTTGTCTATAGTTTCAAAGGCACGTTGCAGATCTACAAATACACCCAAGATTGTCATATTATTATCCATGTCCTTTTTCCATTTAATAATGGCACATTGTACAGCCATTTCACATGAATGACTTTACGAAAACCAGATTGGTACACATACAGTAATTTATTAGTTTCACAGTATTCAAGTAGTTGTTTATGCACAACAATCTCTATTATTTTTTCAACAACTGGCAAAATATTAATTGGTCGAAAGCTTTCAGGTGTAGATGCCTTAAACACTTTTGGAATAGGAATAATAGTACTTACTTTCAGTTCAGTTGGTATTTGACCTAGTCTTAATGACATATTGACTAAATTTAAAAGTGGACAACCGATACCGTCAAATAAGTTTCTAATAACTTTTACATTTACCAAATTAGAAGACGCCTTATGTTTAAGGTTCTTGACAATTTTAGTCAACTCATTTAGGGTAATAGCTTGAAACTGTTTGAAACATCCGATTGAACCCTGTACCCCATACTGCACCCAGTTACTATTCACTTCTATAGACTCAACAATATCCTTAATACTATCACAATAAAATTGATTAAATTTGGTTTCAATTGTCCCTTCCTGCTTACCAAAGTGAATATCATAGTTTAGTTCCTTCTTTGTGCCAGATATTATTGTTTTTAATGTTCTCCACATTTTCTAACTATCATGTTTACATAAATCAATGTTCCGTTCTAAAAACGATCGTTTCTTTCTTCTTATTAATTTTACCGCTTTTTGTGCCTTTCTTATTTCACAGTCAAACCACTCATTTTTCTTATTTAAGAATATTTTTTCATGCTGTGAAGCTACTTGATCAATTACACTAGTAATCTTGTCATTGAAATTGTGATAAATAATATTTATATCAGCAGATTCATACAGCCAATCTTTAGTCACCAATTTTTGTTTAATCTTATTCATATTAACATCTGACCAATCTCTTACAGAGTATGTTTTTGTCTTATTTAAGTTTCTTATAGTACTAGCAATAAGTGTTCCAATTATATCATGATCAGTAATTTTAGGCCATTTATGATAGGTAACTGGTTTTATTTCAAAGCAATTTGTTACAATTAAATGTATTAAAGTTTGTGACTGTTTTACTATTCTGGTAGGTTGAGAAATTATGTTTGTAACCAGTCGTATTTATGATATTTTTTAACTTTCTAGTATCACTATCCTGATTATTATTATAGTTAATATTAAAGTCCCCTAATATAATCACCTCATTCACCGAGTAGTTATCAGAATTCAATAATGACTCAAAATATTCCAAAAAACTTCCAAATGAACTACTGGGAGATTTATATACACACCCAAGTACAAGATTTTTACCATGTATTTGCATCTGAATGGAAGTAAACCAAAAGTCATAGTCAATATTAACACTATCCTTTACTTTAAAACTATAAAATTTGCTCACATAAATGATAACTCCTCCTGTATGCCTGCTATTAGAAGTACAACAAACTATTTCATATCCAGGAATTGCTATTTCATGTAATTCAATGCATTCTGTAATATGTGTTTCAGATAAACATATAGCAGTAGGTGCAATATCCTGAATAGCCTGGAATATCTTCAAAAAGTTTGTTGTTAAACCCTGGATATTCAAGTGCAAAATTAAACCATGGTTTTCAATTGATAATTTCTTCTGTTCAGTCTCAAGTTGCTATATATAATTTACTATTTTAACCTCGACATTTCTTCTTCTCTTAAAACACACACAATCTAACGACCACACTGTATGATTAATGTCAATATCAACTCCATATCTTTGTTTGTCCTCCATACAGTTAATACAATGAGCTATTGTACTACTACACATAGACTGATTATGTTCACCTGTACATTTTGGACATACTATTTTATTTCTACAATGCTGTGCCATATGACCATATCTAAAGCAATTAAAACACCTAATTACTGTAACCAACTCGACAACTTTACATCTAGACCATCCTATTCTTAAAACCTCTTCTTTCATTATGTACTTGAAAGTATTTGGATCAACTGATATTATTAGGTTAAATCTACCTTTAACTTGCTTGGTTTTATGTACTAATTCCATCTCAAATGTTGGTTCGTCATCATTCAATCTATTATGGTGAATAATTCTCTGAACAAGGTCTTCACTATCATCCTCAGCCAAAACACCTGGGACCTTAATTTTTGGATTTCTCTTAGTCGGTACCTTCACACAATAATTATCACCCATTTTCTGTTCAATATCATTTTTTACTATTTCCAACGATTTATGATCATCACATCTAATAAAAATACCTTTTTTCGTAGAGTGTCCCATTGTAACATGCACATCCAATGATACTGGGTCAACAGCTTTTTTTACTTCTTTGCAAACTATATCAACATTTTTGTCGCCTGCTTTGGATTCCACTATCAATACTGGTGTATTTTTAAGTACATCAGAATACTGTTTTGAAGAAGTACTAACTTTCATAGTCTTTACATCTTCTACTAATTCATGTACTGCAGTTTTTAACGCTAACACTTCTTTTAATTCAGACTGCAATTTCATATTATGTTTAAGATTTTCGGTAAGCCATGGGTTTGGTTTTTTATTTACACATAATACTTTTACAGGAGCATGCTTCTCAAACAACATTACAAGTACTTGGTTTGTTAATGCCAAAATTTGGCAATTTACATTGTTAAATATGTAAATAAATTCCCGCGAATATTTTTAAATAAACTGGTCAATTTTCGTCGTCCCCGAGTCGCGCCTGTGCGGAGTGAATGGCGCAAGTGCGCGCGGTGTGATACGACGTCATTAATCTACGAGACCTGAAGCCGAGAACATCTATCTGTGCGAGGTTGGTGTCTTTTCTCTATTTACGATGTAGGTTCCCTTCTACCTTATCTTCGTGTGCCTCTACCTGTATCCTTCTCGTCCCACCTACGAACGAGCATAGAGGATGGACGTATAAAGTTTGGTGTCAATAATGGCGTAGTCTACCCACACAAAAATAACGAGGATCCTGAGATGTTAAGAAATACACGTGAGTACCCGCTTTATCTATATTGTAATTAAACTTTGACCATTGTATCACTTTTAAAGGTGTTTGGTATTTGATACAAATGGCGCGTAATTTGTCGCGTAATTATACGTTATATTAAACAACTGCGCAATAATATGAAACGCGGGAACCGTAGTAATTTGTAATTAACATCCTTTGAAATGTACAATATGTGCCAAGTTCAGAGGTAAAGTTGTTACAATCGAAATTCGAAAGTCTCTATGTTGAACATATTTGATACTGGTTAAAGTGATTTTTAAGTTAAGAGTTACAAAGATAAAAGCATGGTTTGAAATACAATAATTGATGTCGACGGAGCTACTTTTAATCAAGTCTATGTCAGTTGTTATAATGTGATCTATTAGGGTAGCTATATTTTCAGTTACGCGGGTCGGTTCTGTAATTAGTTGTATGTAGTGAGTAGATCTACATATAAGCGAACTCCTGGTTTGGTTATATTTAATAAATCAAAAGTTATATCTCTAATACAAATAATTTTATCAGTAATACTTACTAGATTAGAGAACATGTCTTCAAAATCATGTGAAAATCCCTCAAAATCTCGTAGCGAGGGAGATCGGTATATAACAACTATGTTCAATCCGTTCAATTGTACTTTAAGTGTCAGATGTTCAGAATTCCTATAGTTGGTACTGAATCAAAGCAGATGATTCTTAAATTACTTTTGTAGTAAATTGCTAAGCTTTGTTTCTTCAACCTGCAATTTCTGTCTTTTCTGATTAAATGATAATTATTTAAACTGAATAATGAATTTGAAATAGTAGAATCTAATAGTATTTCAGATATTGCAAGAAAGTCAAGATCCAAGCTACTTGCTGCCAAATAATCCTTTAATTTTACAAGATTAGCTCCTAATGAGCAAATATTAAGATGCCCTATTGTAAAGTTCATAACAACAAAATGAATAAAAGATATGTACAACAGACGGAGAAAGTAGATGGAAATAGATAGAAGAAAGTAATAGTTCAATGCGTAGTACACTAACAATCACATCTAACACGTGTTACAAGATTCGGCTATTCCTGGTTTTATCAACTGTTTACCTTTAGAGTACAAAATTAAACTTTTTATAAAGCATATTAAAAATAATAATTAATACTAGAAATAGAGTTAATGTATATTATAACGGGGTTGTTATATTATTTGATTTGAAAGGGGTTCTGCTCGATTTAATCAACAGATGTTAAATTGTGTTAAACTTTTAATGAACGTAAACCAAATATACATAAATGTAAAACAAACAAACTTAACATTTAGGTAAAATCATTAATATAGATTACAACTGTTCACGGCGTGCTCTTAACCGACCGGCGTATATAGATGGACTCTGATGACTGACTACTGATAAGGGATGCTCGACCTTGTTCTGTCTAGATCGTACACTAGGCGCAGGGGCGGACGTATTGTATTTGTTACAATATCCTAATAAAACATACTATATTGTTAAAAGTTATTTCTTAACAACTGTATTGTTTCTTAATTGTCTTACACTATTGGTAGGTTTACGTTGTTCAAGCTCTTCAGGTTCCAATGTAGTCTCAATAAAATGCTTTATTATGTCTGGTAGTAAGATTACAATTTTAGAATTTGAGGTCCAACACTGCCCTTGACCAAACTTCATTTTAGCATATTTTAATAGACCATATCTAGTAACAGGAAGTGATTCGGAAATAGTAATCCTGGTCCCTTTTAAAGGTTTTTTGCTCGACCATATGAGTTGGCGATATCTATCACTACAAAATTTAACGATAATTGGTCTAGATTGTGTTTCACCAGACTTCAACTGGTGACACCTTTCAATTTCATTAAATTGAAAATCTTTTATTAACAATTGTAACGTGCATTTTTGGTGGCCTAACATTTTTAGTCTACTTAATTCTTAAAATACATCGTTTTTGGATCGCGGTTTGTATAAAGTAAATACTTCCGCCTAGTTTTCAGATTGATATGCAAGTTGACTCGCCGGTATTAATTTTAAAAGATGGTTTAGTTGTAAATTGGAATACTCGTAAAATTACTTTCCACTTGTCATTAATAAATAATCCCGCTGTAATTAATATGTGGATATACAGTCTAGGTAGGCGATCAGAAGTTGTACTAGTAGGATTAGATATAAACAAAAAAGGGTCGTGTTTTGTTCTTGCTTACGAGATGTCAAAAAATTAAGTGTAAGATACGGTTTTTCTGGTTGAACTAAGAGTGGTAGAGTTGGTGAAATTCGACGCACGTGTGTTCGAAGAACTTTCGACGTACGGCTTTAGTGCTTACGCGTGTCTACTAAACGTTTTTAGTCGTCTTTCTTATGGAAAAAAAAGCCGTAGAACTAACTGTCGCGGAGTCGTAGTTGGTCTTTGGTTCCGATATAGGAATTACGTTCAAGATACTGTTTCGTTCTGCTTTTAACTCGATGCACGCGGGTTTTAAGGACATGGTTACGGACTCCCTTTAGTGATACATGTGCTTTACTTATTATGGCTTTTGTTGCTTGCTTGGTCTGTTGATATTGAAACTGTGACCGACTACCGGTATACACAAGTAGTGGTTGAAGTTCCTCGCTGCTTTTTGTATGGTTATGCAACTAATATACCTAGTTCCTTCGCGTGATAAGGTCCGCTGCTAACCCCAGTGAAATCAGTCAGTGTGATTAGGGTAAGTTGTGATAAGTTCCATCAACACCCTCACAGTATAGGGTGCAGTGCTTCGTTAGTGCCAGACATCGTGGATCCCACACTGCAATGGCAAGGAAGCGGTACTGAAGGACTTTATACTTGATCCATAGGCTATGCTTTTTCTCTGTTTCAGGTTTGCAGGACTAATTTGTTTTTCTTTCAGGTTTACTATTCTAATTTCTCTATGGCAGGTACTGGTACTAACTCCTGACAGCCGCGTCCCTTCTAGATTGGTCTGCTTTCTACAACCCCCCCTACTCTCCGATTGAGCCCGGTCACTGTTTTTTTTCGTGGATTTTCTTTTGTTACGCACGGCTACAAGCCAATGTGACATAACTTTGACGCACAACGTGGCGTCTACTAGAAATACGTAACACAATGTATCGCGAATAAGTTGTAAAATTATATTTTCTAGTTTCTCACCCTTTACTTCCGTAATTCCATGAAACAACAAACTGTTACGCCGGCTGTAATTTTCCATTTCATCAATTTTGCTTTCCAAAGTATTAACACGTGTACTTAGTTGTAACAATAATTTCATAATCTGCTCTTTAAACAAAGCAAAATTATCTGACAGCTGACTAATAGTTTGAGGATTAACAGAAGAACTGGTTGTTGCAGACTTTAATTGAAGTTCAAATTCTTCCATTTTAGTTTTAAACATGTCGGACAACGCAGACACATCAGCAGCACTCATTGTTAAATTAACTCGTTTGTATATTTAGCACAAGATAACGATATTAGTAAATAATTTATAAGTTTTATTCTACTAGTTGACTCTGTTGCTAATATAGTACTATAAAAATAGGTAAATACCTTGTTATTATGATATATTTGAAGCACCAGGAAACAACGCGCGCATTCAAGTCGCCATTGAACCACTAGGTTATCCTACTAAGATCCTAGTGCAACCCCTTATTTGAGTTATAGTCATTTAAACCGGTCGTCTGGTCGCAAATTTATGTTGCCTTGTTAGCTGTGTTAATATTTGAATTTAAAGTAAAATCCTAATTAGACAGTCGATGTATTGGTATATGTATTATTAGAATTGCACCATAACAAGTGGGTGGGTCCAGTTATTAATTAAACTATAGTGTATGTGTTTATTGTTATTAACTTGATATAGTTATGAGGTTTACATTACTGTGTGTCAACGTACGTTAGCTGGATTGTATGCTGTCTGTGTATTATTTGTGACCGTGAGGAATTTCCTATCTCAGTTCCGTCGGAGTTCAGCTGTTCGAGTTAGGTGGAGCTCATTTTTGGTAAAAGGTTTGGTTGATGGTTTACCCCACCCCCCGCCTCGGTACTGGGTTAGTTCAGAGTACATTGAAGCTGCTTGCTCAGACTGCCCCGACAAGCATTTACCTTGCTTACCTCATTAGCGATTTTAGTTGTAAATTAGAATTCAATTTGAAATCCCCCTTGCTTGTTGTCGTTGTATTACGAGCGCCCCGAACCGTTATAGGTGTTTATTTGTGGTTTAAACTATCAGTGATTTTGGGGGTGCATTTTTATGAACATAAAATTAAACTATTTGCCTTGGCGATGGAAGGATATAAAAATGTAAATAGGTGTACATAATATTATTGTGAATATTTTTCATATGTAAGAGGTAAATGGGTCCGTGTTAGGAATTTTTCAGTGTTGAGATTTGCACACAAATACAGAAAGGTTTATACTGAGCTCAAAATAGACCAGGGGAAAGTAAAGTAAGGTTCTGGGATAGGCCCTTCTACTTTAAAATGAGCATATGAATATAGTCAAATCTGAAAATCTTTGTTGTATTAAAATGATGATATTTAATATGGAGGAGGAGAATTAAATATTGGATGTTGATCCGTTATGCAAATATTAAGATTTTTGTGGTTTTCATTTTTATTGTGTCAGAATAAAATAGGACGTACTTTTGGTTAGTCGGATTATTTTTTTAATTTTTAAATAGAAGGGTAGTACTGAATTGTAGAGTAGATGAGCAGCCATGGTGAATATCCCTGAAGAAGCAGTGAGAAGAGCTAGCCGTGTGGTGTCATATATGGACAGCATCTTCAGAAGGTATCCAACTAGAACATATCATGATAAATAAATTCGGAATAAAATTTATTAAGGTAATGATTAAAGAAGTTTTATAAAGTCTTGAGTAGTGCTTAATTCACAGAAACAAGAACCCATATGAGGTAACCTTCACAGTAAAATATGATGCCCAATTTGTGGGGCACGATTTTACAGGTAAATGCACAGCAATATATATATATATATATATATATATATATTACTCATATTTAGACCAGGGTAGAAAATTAAATAATCACATCAAATAATTTTAATCACCGTGTATAAGGAATTTTATTAGATAATACCCTTTATTAAAAAAAACCGTGGAGAATAAAAATTCATTCGTTTTATTAAAAAGAAGAGATTTAATTTATTTACAAGACGCTTTATATAAAAGAAGCAGTATTAAAATGCTCCACGTGTAATATAATTATTCCGTAAAGAAACAAATGGAAATTACGTGCAAAATTTATATTAATTGATTCAAGTTTGGGTAACCGGTATTAAACAAAATGTACAGATAATAATTAATATTTGATTAGGAGTCACTAAAAATTAAAGGGTATTATTTTAATTGGAGTTAATTGAACCATTAGTAACATATAATATCTATAAAACTTATAAAACCCAATAAAATGCAAATCGTAGAAGTGTTATTTAGAAGTATTATGTTTGAACACCTGCGTATTTTTAAAAGGCTCATTCTGCGTAAATTTGGCAGATAACAAATGGTTACAGAGAATGCTGGAGAAACCGTAGCTTAATAGTTACGGAAATGCTAATAAGGTGGGTTATTTCACAGTCCACATGGACTGAAATAATCGATAATAAAGAATATCAATTTGCACCAATAAGAACAGGGTAGATAGAGACAGATAATATGCGCAAGACCGAGACACATATAGTAAAAGGCGTGAGTGGAGCAACGTCACTGGGTTGCGATTGGTTGAAAATAAAGGCAAAATTGAGAGGTAAAATAACATTTCTGTATAAAATTTAATTAGTTATTTCCAGACGTTGCGAGCCGTGTCGAAATTTCTGAGATTTAACTGGTGCGAGTGCAAATTTCGTAAAATCGCATGCCGGGTTGCGGAATGGGAACCTAGCATGCGAAATTCTGAAGAATTGTCCGTTTTGGGGACAAGACCGACAGACAGGCTAACCTCTATATATACCCAGGTTAATACGAACAAGCTCTCTTAGATTTTCGAGTTGATTCAATGCGTTAAACAGTGCTTTTAGTTTTCCGATTTTAATAGAATAATTTAAACAGTTTGCTCGTATATTTTGGTGATTTAAAACAGTTTGTTCTTTACGTGCTACAATGAATGTAATTTAGTGCACTTAGAAAAGAACATACAAGGTAATAAAGTTTAGTATCACTGTACCAATTAGTCAAATTTGCAACGACAAATGAATACACAAAAGTAGGCAGTTTTGGCGTATATTTGTGAAAGAAGTATGAATTTCTTTGCTATTTTTCGGGGGTGTTAATAATTAAATGATTCGTAAACGTGTCTGGATCCACAAAACAAGCTTCAGATATACACAAATGAGTTGCGGAAAAGCCCTGAAACAAGTTTAGATGAATGGTGGTGTTGAGAAAATGTTTAAAAGCGACCAGTAATCCGAGGACGTAAACATAACCCAGTTGGAATGGTGAAATTAGCAAGGACGATGTATATTGAAGCCACTAGTGCAGTAACCTTCAGGTAACTTATGCTTTGTTGTTGGATTTTGATATTTTGGTGTGTGTTGAATAACTTTATAATTGATTTACTTAAAATGGACAGTAGTGAAATTGTACTAACAACAAAATTTTAATTTTAAGGTGAAATTTGTTTGTTTAAGTAGAAAGGGTATTTAGTATTTATGTTCTGGATTATGATGAAAATTTGGGTATGTCTTTGAGCTCAATTAGACGAACCTGGTTAATTAACGTAAAGGGTGGTAGATGCTCCTTTGTACTCAGACTCAGGTCTGCATATATTGTTATATTAATTAGTAGGCATCCTACAAGGACTTTAATTCTGGATGCACATTAAAATGATAATAAATTTAATCTTGAAATTTTCTGATACTGAAATTTATGCTGAATTTTAATTTTGAAATTTTAATGTATTGTGAATATTGATGTAAATAGAGTTAACGTTGGTGTTTGTGATAGGAATGTGTTTGTTTTTTTTTATGATTGAGCATGTAAGTTATCTAGAGGAGCAGCCGAGGCGATTAACAGAAGAAAGTCAATGGACCAACACAGTTAAGGTAATGAATAGCTTTTGTAGGATTCACAGCATTCTTGACGCCCAATTCGTGAGGCTCGATTCTAATACAGGGAAACACAGCAATATATATATATATATATATATATATATATATCATGTAAATAATTTTAATTTATCATTCATTAACTTTATAATTAAAGTTTTTATTTATAAAATGCTTACTTACTGCCCTAATAATCTGTACAATTAAAACATTTAAAATTTTTCAATTCTTTAGTTTTGTAGCATATCATATAGCTAGTATTTAATTGTCTAATGTTATTATATAAATTTGTTACTTTCTATCAACTTACACTTTTAGTTTTTGCACATGTATAAAATATTTGTCTTTCTATTTATAAAAGGTAAATATAGTAGTAAATTCTATCACTATATAACTTTGATTAAGTTCTTACTTTAAACAATAGATTCATCTCAAGTGATCGAATGGTGCATCTGCTTCTACTGCTTTACAATTTAATGATGTATCACAGTAGCCCTAGAAAAATATTATCATCAATTTGTTACACCTAAATTTATTTAAGAAGAGTATAACGTCATCAATTCGCAGTGAAACAAATTTATGTCGGAATATTCCAATATGACTTTCAAGGGGTGATATATGTTGATTGTCACCTGAAATTATTGGCATAGTATAACCTTTGAGAGTAATGGCAGCATTCAACTCAATGTTTAAACAGAAAAACTTACACGATAGTTTAGGAATAAACTGCACTACACATGGATTTAACATAGAAGCACTACATAATACATGTGCGCATCCCGCCTATTGCATTGACAAACATCGACTTTGTTGAATTGTTGACAATTGTCAATCTGACATCTCCAGTTCATTATAATTGTTTATATCTTACATATAAAAACAGTTCTTTTCAGAACTAAGTTATAAATTGTTGATTACGTATTTAATATTCGGTCTTTATTGTTGATTATATTGTTACAAACTACAGTATTTTAACTTCCAACAACAAGGTAATTACTTTAGGTAAACTTTATCGTGTTTTGTAAATTTCTGTATTTTTAGATAACATGCAAGATCACGGAGCAAAAGGGCAGATCTTACATTCACAAGCCAGAGAAATGGTTTTGAATGTGATGTAGTTTATGAAACAATAGCAAGAAAACAGAGGACCTATTATTCCATTCCATTGTTTTAGGGAACAAATATTAGCGGGAACTAAAATATCTAAAAGCAACTATAATCGCATTATGGAGGATGCTAAACAAGGGGAGCAGTCTTCTTCTTCGACACTGTGGAAGAAAAAGCAACGTCAATCTCCAAATACAGATCTCAGTATAGACGATAGAGAAGCCATCAGACGAGTAATGAATGATTTTTATGTTATTGATAAAACATGACCAACTTTGAACCACATATTGGAGAAAATTGAACAATCTGAAGTAGAATTCGAGGGTGTAGTATCGACGTTAAGAAAGGTTATTCCAAGCATGGATTTTAAATATGTTACTTCAAAAGAGATATATATGTTACTTGATTTTAATTTGATATTTTCAGGTGGAAAAAAGCGGCTGATAAACGTAGTTTATTGATGGAGTCACAAGATATTCGCTACAAATGAATTGTATATCTTAACCAGTTGGTTAGATATAAAGGTGAAAGAAGACCGATTATATGTGCAGATGAGAGTTGCATCCACAGCTCACACACGGCTCCAAGGGAATGGACTGCTAATAGCGACAAAAGTCTAAAAACCTATTTCCAAGGGCAGACGATTTGTAATGGTGCATGCTGGCAGGTTTATCTCTAATGCGTTGTTAATGTTTACCATAAGTATGTAAAATACAGCTTTATGTATTCTCAATATTAATTTAGGTTTGTAGGAGCGAAGCCAAGTGATTATTATGACGATGTAAACTGCGCAAAATATTTCAAAATGGGTTACGACACAATTATTTCCAAATTTACCTACAAATAGTGTTTTGGTTGTCGATAATGCATCATATCATAACGTAGCAATTGAGAAACACCCAACGAGTAATTCTCTTAAAAAGATATGGTGGAATGGTTGTCTTCGTAGAACTGTGCATAACTCACAAAAGAAAGGCAGAACTTTATGAAACTATTAAGCTGCACAAACCACATTTTAAAATATTTGCTTTGGACATGTTATTACATGAACATGGTCATTCTGTGTTGAGATTACCTCCATACCATTCAGAACTAAATCCTATTGAAAAAATACGGGCAAATGTTAATAATTAGGTTGCAGTGAGAAATGTAACATTTAAATTAAGTGACGTCAAGCAGTTAGCAATATAGAGGTTCAACAATAGTACAACTTCAGAGTGGAATACTGTATGTTTGCATGTAAGCAAAACTGTGGAAAAATATCTAGAAACAGAACATATTCTAGATGATGTTATCAACAATTTGCAATTTAGTGTTAACACAGGAGAGTCTGATGAAGAATATGGAAGTGATGATAGTGATTGCAGTGGTTTAGATTATTAAGGGATTAAAGTTATAATTCATACTTGAAAAACCTTCCTGTGTTATGCTTTCAAGTTTGTCTCAAAGCTGTTTCAAATTTATTCTGGTTATTATTCGTTTATTACTTAATTGTTATTTTGTTTTTTTTGTATTTTTCTTTGTTATTTTTGTTACTTTGTTAGTTCTGAACACTGCTCCTTTTAGACAAAAGAGGTAGGTACACGACAGATTGATTATTAAAACATATTCAACAAAGATGCTAAAAATGTAATTTCCTCATTGAACCGAGTTCTACTTAAACCTCCGTTCAACTTGCTTCGTACAACTCAGCTTAAAAGTTCTGTTCAATTGTAATGGTGTGAAATGTACTTTTATTTAAATTCTTCAATTATGTAAATGTATATTTAAGGTGTTATTTCAATAATATGAACAAATTCTACATATTATAGTGCGACTTCAATTTAAATACGTTCTCTTTAGTCACACGGTGTTTATTTTCTAACAACACAAGCTTAGATTTAGCAGCTGAACAAGGTTCTCTGTCACTGTCAACCTGTGCTTATATGCATTGTGTTTGGGCTATCTTTGTAATAATTGTACATCTTCGCTGGTGATTCTGCTGTACGTGTATTTCGTTGTAGTATTAACTCTTAGGACCAACTTAACAATAAAACTGAAAACTTGTTTCTTGCTAAGATAGAAATTGTAAAGAATGCTTGAACGTGGAATACATTTATTGTAACTGAATATGATCGAAAATTATGTAAATATATTGGAATAATGGGTATCAGCTGTCACGAGCTAACCCCTCAGACATCTTAAACGCGAATCAATGTGGAAACGAAGCACGCAGAAAAAATATGAGCGCCTTCCGCCGCAAAAGTAGTTCTAGGCATAAACACGAAGTAAGTTCACATTTTAGAAACCTATAATCCCCAAATGCCCCCGGCGTTGAAAGCTCTAACTTTCAATAAACAATTGCTTAAGTACAATAGAAATACAATGAACAAGTATAGTACAATAATAATAAGTATAGAACATTGAAATATATTTACATGTCGTCAATAGGTAGCGGACAGATCTTGGAAAATGATGGACGAACTAGACCAGTATCAGTTTCAATCGACGCAACGCGATTAACACCTTCGACACCAGTATGAACACTCACAATGCGCCCAAGGCGCCACTGAAACACTGGGAGATTGTCCTCCTTTATTAGCACCAATGTGCCTTCTTGAAGTTCGGAGTTATTGGAATGCCATTTTGGCGTTGTTGGAGTTCGGACACATACTCTTTGCTCCAACGTGACCATATTTGTTGCTGAAGAAGTTGAACTCGTTGGAAGGTATTAAGTCTGGAGTCTTTAAGATGACTTAAAGAAGGATCAGGAGCAGAAATCATGCATCGACCAATAAGGAAGTGTCCTGAAGTTAAAGGTAGATGATCGTTGGTATCAGAAGAAATAGGAGACAAGGGTCTCGAATTTAGAATAGCCTCCACCTGTGCCAACACGGTGGAAAACTCCTCGTAAGTAAGACGAGCGTAGCCTAAGACTCTACGTAAGTGGTGTTTGCACGATTTTACACCCGCCTCCCATAGTCCTCCAAAATGAGGAGGAATGAAATGCCAAGTTATGCCCATGTCAGTTACTTTATCTGGAATAATGGTTCGTTGAGAAAGAAGGAAATTGCCCAATTCGAGAAGTTCTAAATTGGCGCCTATAAAATTTAAACTATTATCAGAGTAAACGGTACTATACTCCATTCCAGTTAAGAAGGTACTGAAGAAAAAGGTAGGACTGAATTTTAGCGATTCTCATTGGTGGATGGATGAGCCAAGTGTACACAAGTATAAATATCCCGTATGTTTGTGTTGGTTGTTTGAACATTTTTATTATAAGACAGATTGTCAATTGGCATTTTGACATTTGCTATTGCCCTTTCATATTTTCGTTTTTGTTATTTATTGTATTTTGTTATTAGTTTGCCTTTGAAATTTTGCTCGGCCTTATTAATTTGTCTTAATTTTATATTTAGTATCAAAACAGTTCTTGTCAGAGCTATAAAACACCAGTGTCTTCATAATAAGGTAAGCATGTCTCATTAAAGATAAGCATATAATACTAACAATGAATTCTTTTCAGACTTTTATTTAATTATGGATCACCAACCTATTAAAAATCCGAAGGGCAAACATGTTATGAGCGGGCAAAAGCTTATTGCCTATAATATATATTTGAAAAATTCCACAAATGCATCCAAAACGCAATCTGTGAAGAAAACCGCGTTAGAAGTGGGTTTAGGTGTTCGATCAATGTGGAATATTGTAAAAGAAATGGAAACTACTGGTACTGCTTCCTCGCCAAAGACTACAAGAGTGCATACAACAATCTACGACGAACTTGAAGAATCTGAAAGATGTGCGATTCGACGGCATGTTCATGCATTTTACTTTAGAAATGAATTACCAAATTTAGAGAAAGTATTACATGCAATAAACAATGGTGACTCTGTACCAAACTTCAGTCACACATCACTTTATCGGGTAATGATGAAATTGGGTTTTAAATATGGAAAGCGTAGCCGAAAAACAATTTTAATTGAAAACTTGAAATTGTGTTGTGGCGAAGAAAATATTTAACTGCAATTAAAAGTATAGAGCTGAAGGCAAAAGAATTTATTATACTGATGAAACGTGGGTGAATGCTGGACATGTAAAGAACAAGGTATGGCAAGACACCACTGTAAAACAGCAAGGCAGGCATTAATCGAAGGTTTATCGACTGGTATACGAGATCCCTCTGGCAAGGGCAAGAGATTAATTGTTGCGCACATGGGTAGTGATATGGGATTTGTCAATGGTGCATATTTAAACTTTCAATCTAAAAAACAGGTAGCGTATTAACACTATAAACAACTTAGGACCCTGAGTGCATAATTATCGTTTTAGGAGATTATCACGAAGACATGAACGGTAAAGCGTTTACAACTTGGTTGAAAGGTGTATTACCTCTTCTTGATAATGATAGTGTAATCGTGCTTGATAATGCTCCTTATCACAGCGTCAGTTACCAAAGAGCTATTAAAAGTTGAATTATTAGCCTTAGTAAAGCAGCACTCTCTAGCTCACTCGACACCTTATGTTGTTGACGAAATTGTAAAACGCTCTGGCAGAACTGTTTTAAGGTTACCCCCATACCACTGCAATCTAAATCCAATTGAGCTGATTTGGTCTCGAGTAAAGCAGC
Source organism: Platerodrilus igneus (assembly GCA_036346225.1). NCBI lineage: Eukaryota > Metazoa > Arthropoda > Insecta > Coleoptera > Lycidae > Platerodrilus > Platerodrilus igneus. Next base: position 658,531 of record JARFIW010001004.1, read on the forward strand.
ATGTAGCTACCAACAATTCTACTTTTAAAATTAACGACGTGAAGGTGCTTCTGGATGAAGGAATTGCAGCCATAGATAAAGGACATTGGGTTAATTGTATTAGCCATATAATTAAAGAAGAAGAAAGAATGTGGAAATTGGATGGCATTGTCGAAGAACTTGTCGAACAAATTGTAATAAATGTTGGATATGAAAGTACAACAGACGACGAAGATACCTCTGGAGATGATATGGACGTAGATTAAATATAAATTTGTGATATCATTGTTTTGATATTTTGTGATGTGTTTAATTAAAAATAGCTTATATATTGTTCTATATTAATATTTTATTTAAACTTTAACCAAACAGGTAGAAAATAAAGTTCAATAATGCTTGATATGTTTTAAAACCACGTTTCTTGGATGTATTTATTCAAAAACCTCAATCTTGCAAAAAATATAAATAAAAATCTGTATAAACATCGATGCATTACTTTAATTTCAATCATTGTTAACAAACTTACAACCTTTCGAAAAAATGAAACTGACAGAATTTTATTAAAGCATTCTATAACTCCAGGTGAATGTTTGTTTCTACCATAATTGTTAAGTAAAGACTAAGAGGCAAATTCATAAAGCACACTTAAGCCACACTCATACTTAAGTAATGCTCTATCTCAATTTTTGGTATTCGGAAAAATACTAAAAGTTGAAATGGAACATTGATTAAGTATGAGTGTAGCATGTGCTTTATGAATTTGCCCTAAGTTTCGTCCGTCTTAAACTTAATGTAGTTCCAAGTCTAATTTTATCTTCTGAAATTTAATACCAAATTACAAATACTCCTTGTTATTATTTAGACAACTATCCTAGGAGAAGGATCGAAACGTCAATAAAATCATTTTCAAAAAGCAATGTGGTCTTATTCCTTAAGAAGAACACCAAATTGCAATTACTGAATGCAATAATACTTAAAAATTAACTAATAAAGTCAGCCATTTGCATTGTTATTTTTGAAAAACTATCGTCACAAAATAGTAAATATACAACCGACACCGGCAACTTTTCAAATACAGCAACAAATAAATTTTTGATCTGTGTAAATCTGACTCAAGCACAAGCTCCATCTACTACCTTCTTAACTGGAATGGAGTATAGGTTTACCCGTGCGAGCAATGAATCTGCGGAAAGTCATTAGAAATGAATCACTGGAAAGATCAGTGACTAATTCTAGGTGAATAGCCTTAGTGGCGAAGCAAATGAAAAGAGAGATATATGACTTGGAAGTTTTAGCACCCCGGCCTTTGCGATCCTTAACATGAAATGGAACAGCGTAGTCAATGCCGACTACATGAAATGGTGGTGATGGATTGACTCGATCAGCTGGAAGATTTCCCATAATGGGTTTAGTTACTTTAGAAGAAAATCGAAAGCAGCGGAGACACTTATGGACAACAACCTTTGCAAGACTGCGACCAGCAATTATCCAATATTGTTCTCGCACGTGCGAAAGAAACAATTGAACACCGCCGTGCAACAGACAAGTATGTTCACGTATAAGAAGAAGCTTAGCAAATCTATGTTTTGCAGAAATCAGAATTGGATGTTTTTTCTCAAAGGAGAACTGAGAATGTTGAAGGCGACCTCCGACGCGTATTATACCATCAGAGTCGAGAAAAGGAGTTAAGCTTGAAAATGAGCTTGGCTATAGAATGGGATTGCCTTTCTGTAGACATTTTATTTCTTACGGAAAGAACTCAAGTTGAGATGTTTTAACCAAGCAAGTATGTGAAAAGGAAATCTCTTCACACGTGAGGGGACCTAGTTTCCTCTCTGAAAGGAGTTTACGGCAATTACGCAAAAACTGCAAACAGTATGCAATAACCCTTTCGAGTCTTGTCAAAGTAGAAAATTTGTCCCATGGGAAAGGTTCGACCTGACGCTCATGATGACAGTGTAAAGTACTCTTTAAGTCCGGTAAATTGGAATTACGATCTACGAAAATAGGCCATGAATTCTCAGATTCATGCAACCAGGAACGACCATTCCACCATAGACTACATTCTAATAATTGAGCAGTTGAAACTCCTCTTGAAAGCATATCGGAAGGATTTGTTTTAGTAGGTACATGCCGCCATGTGGCATGATCAGTCAAAGTTTGTATGTCTGCAACTCTATTGCAAACGAAGGTTTTAAGTTGATTAGGCGGTGTTTTAGCCATCCTAGAACGACAGTAGAATCGGACCAAAAGACAGACCACTCAAAGTCTATGCCTAAAGCCTTTGTAGCTTGAGCAGCAAGCTTGGCCAGCAACGCGGCTGCACAAAGCTCTAAACGTGGAATAGTGACAGGCTTCAGGGGGGTAACCTTAGCCTTCGCACACAGAAGCCGAACGAAAACCTGACCTTGCGGGTCAACCGAACGTAGGTAGATAGATGCCCGGTAGGCATGAACTGAAGCATCTGCGAATCCATGCATCTCCACCTGCACGGGATTGCAACAGACAACATGACGTGAAATTACGAGATTGTTTAACACAACCCAATTTTGGCATAGAAGAATCCAATTATTTTGAATTGATACAGGAATCGGATCATCCCATGAAATCTTTTCCATCCAAAGAGACTGCATGAGAATTTTAGCGGATATGACACAAGGACCCAGAAGGCCCAAAGGGTCGAAAATCTGTGAAATCTCAGACAGTATAGCCCGTTTAGTAGGAATGCCATTTGACGGACTGGAAATTGAATATCGTAAGTAATCGGTTTGAAATGACCATGTAAGACCAAGTGTTTTGGTGTTTTCATGAAATTCAAACTCAAGAATGCCTGGATGAACGTCCTGCGGATTTATACTGGAAAGTACCTGTGGATCATTGGAAATCCACTTTCTAAGTTTAAAACCACCTCCAGACAGAAGCGTTGGAAGCACTTGGCAGATAGCCTTGGCATCAGAAAGCTGATCAGAACCCGTAAGAAGATCATCTACATAGAAATCTTCGCGAATTATTCTGGAAAACTGAGAATGTGTGTCCTTGAGCAGAATACCTATCTCAGTCAGACATCGAATGCCCAGAAATGAAGCCGCTGCGGTACCATAAGTTACGGTATTTAAATCAAAAGGTAGAAATTGAATCATAAGGAGAAGATCGCCATAGTATTCTTTGAAGAGGTCTTTGGCTTGGATTGATCAGAACCTGTCTGTACATTTTCTCAATGTCAGCAGACAATGTGTACTTAAGTAATAAACGTAATAAAATTGAAAAAAGATCCTTTTGGATAGTGGGCCCAACCATCTGAATACTGTTTAACGAATGTCCACTGGAAGTTTTAGAAGATCCGTCAAATACAACGTGAAGTTTGGTTGTAAGACTTTCCTCTTTAACTACGCCGTGGTGAGGAAGATAGAAAACTTGACTTGTATAACTGAGGTCGGAAGGTGACATATCTCCAAGACTATGATATTCCTGCATAAAGGAAGTATATAATTCTTTGAATTCTGGATTTGACTAAAATTTCATCTCTAGAGACTTGAATCTTTTGAAAGCTGTATGCCAAGAATCCCCCAGAACATAAGGGTTTTCCTTGAACGGAATGGAAACGATAAAACGACCATCAGTGTCCCTTTTCGTAGTTTCAGAAAACTGTCTTTCACAGGAATTTTCCTCCTGCGAGAGGACCTTTTCGGACGGATACTGTTCCAATTCCCAGAAACGAGCGAGTTGCTCTTGAACTGGATCAATAACCGAATGAAGACATTTTGCTCGAATCAGCATGTCAGAGCCTAACAGACCAGCAACAACATAACCAAATCGAGTTTTTTGAAGAGTAGGAAGATTTGGACCTAATTGAAATTGTCCAGAACATAAAATCTTGAAGAAGACTGGCGATCCAAGAAGGATGTGGATTTCACCAGGCTCATGAAATAAAGGATCTGATAAATTAATGTTATCAGGAATGTGAAGCTTGGCAATATCTACATGCCAGTTAGGTAGATTACTGGTGATATTATCAATGACAAAGCAGGAAATTGTCAATTTGAACCACGAATGATACGAAGAATAAAGCGTGATGTCACAACGTGAACGTATTTGAAGTGGCCTTGCTAAGACCGGAAATCGTAACATCAACTGGTTTTGTAGGAAGTCTCAACCTCTTACAAATGTCCGAAGTAATGAAATTCGATTGAGAGCCCGAATCTAACAGTGCCCTAACTCTGAACAATCTGCCGTTGGAATCGATAGTTTGTGCGCACACCGTAGGAAGTATTACTTGGGAAGTATTACTAGAAAAGGCAGAAATTGTATGTGAAGAAGCGCCACCCACAAAAGGCAAAGTGTTTGTTTGCCCTGCGGAGACTAGAAGTTTGCAAACGTTGAACGTCCTCATGCAAAAGCGTATGATGCTTTGACTTGCACTTCCTGCAAGTAAAGCGAGAAGAACATTGTAAGACAAGATGTCCCTTGTATAGGCAATTGAGACATAATTTCAACTCCTTTACTTTTAAAATTCTGTTTTGTGCCGATAACCTTAGAAATTCAGTGCAATTACTGAGCAAATGAGAACCTTGGCAGCTATAGCAACCACGTGAATTACTAGATGTCACAAATGTTTTGACACTAGCCTTAGATTTTTCATGCCTCTGGGGCACAACCGTAGAATTTTCTTTTAAGGTGGAAAGCATATCTGCTTGGGACTTTAAGAAGTCTTGAAATTCCGCAAGAGTTGGTAGCTCTTGAGGTAAGAATCTTCGAACAGACTCCCACTCTCTAAGAGTAGTAGGGTCGAGTTAGTTGGCAATAACATAAATGAGAAATGTCTCAATCAGAGATTTGTCGTCTGACAAAGAGTGTAAAGCACCAACATGTTTGGATAAGAAGTCGTTTATTTGACGAAGCTTGTCAGGTGACTCCTTTGAAAGAGATTCGATGTTGAATAAAGATTGGACATGATTATGAACAATCATGCGTGTATTATTGTTCCTTTTGCACAACGTGTCCCACTCTAGACAAAACGAAGTCTAGAGACTGGATAACATGAAGTGCAGATCCGCTAAGGGAGACCCTTAAGTATGAAAACGCTGGATGTCGCTAATGGACGTATTTTTATTGATTAAAGAATCGAATGTGTCCCTATATTCGAGCCAGTTTTCTAGATTTCTAGAATAGCGCGGTAAATTTATCGTCGGAAGTTTAATGAAATGTGAACTGTGCGATTCTGAATGGTTTGATCGCGAACTTGAAGAACGAGATGGTCCACGAAATTCGGGTAAGTCGGAATTATTGACTTTTTCTAGAATCATTGATGCAACAGAAGTGATTCTAAAGAAAGATTCTTCAAAGAAAGTGTATTGTTCTTCATGAACCGAGTCGTCTGAAATAGCAATTATTTGCTTATGAATATCTTTGGAGGACTGCAATAATGATTTAGAAATGACCAAGCGATCATTCAATTCCACGATTAATTCTCTTGTAACTAACTCAGGATTAGAGTCGAAAGTATTTTTGAAGCCATTTACATAATTAATAAAGCGTGTAAGTTTGCCTTTAATCATTCCACGTTCCCGTACGAGTAATTCCATTTTTTATATTTACTGAAATCTGTTAATAATTACATAAAAGGTTTCTGTACAAATGTACGAAGGAATAATAAAATCAGTTGAAATTTCACAACTGTAGATAAGAATAATACCCGTTAACGGTATTTTAATTACTATCTTTAAAATAACTAGAATAAATTGGATAATAATATGAAATTGCAATCAGTGCAAATACAACAGCATTTGAATGTTATACAATAACGCTAGAAAATGTTTAATTGTCATAAAATCTGTAATAATTATGTACCTAACGTTATTGAATAAAGTAAATTTTAATTACGAAATGTACTAGGTAGCCTGTTTAAATACACCAGTACGCAAAGCTTTAATTTAAAAATGTTTAACGCAAAGTAGTGTCATAAAAATCGATTTTGAAATAAACAGTGAAGGCAAGGATGTATTATACCTGAAATTTCGTCGTAAACGAGTTGTTTATTTGAAGCATGCAACCCTCATTAGCTGCGTATACCTTGAATTTGTGCCTGCAAGCATTGAATATACGTACTGTTTTGGAATGCGAGTAGTTTTATTTATAATGGAGCTGTCCAAATAGGCCTGGATCCGGCAAGAATAAACCATATGTTTGGGATATCTTTGTAATAATTGTACATCTTCGCTGGTGATTCTGCTGTACGTGTATTTCGTTGTAGTATTAACTCTTAGGACCAACTTAACAATAAAACTGAAAACTTGTTTCTTGCTAAGATAGAAATTGTAAAGAATGCTTGAACGTGGAATACATTTATTGTAACTGAATATGATTGAAAATTATGTAAATATATTGGAATAATGGGTATCAGCTGTCACGAGCTAACCCCTCAGACATCTTAAACGCGAATCAATGTGGAAACGAAGCACGCAGCAAAATATGAGAGCCTTCCGCCGCAAAAGTAGTTCTAAGTATAAACACGAAGTAAGTTCACATCTTAGAATTCTATAATCCCCAACACATTGAACTAATTCACATAATTGCAGAAGCGTTTCTATTTAACAGCAATATATCATTCACTTTAGTTTCAACACTGTCGCTCAAAAAACTCCACAATTTAGACCAATAGGGCTATTTTATTAATGTGAATCACCTCAGATCTTCCAAATTTGACGCAACACGCTGTTCCCCAAATATTAAACTCATAGTGTATTAAATATTTTTTTATGTTTTCAATACCTAGTAACTTTAAATAAAAATAGAAAATATCCAACCGGAGAAGAAAATGCATTATTTGCTATATCGAATGCATCCTGATATTGTAACCCATGTAAACTGTATTATACTACACCACTGGTAAGTTATTGGTGTGTAGCTTGTTAAATGACGTTGTACTCTTCTTAAAGTAATTTTTCTCTAATTGCAATTGGTTTGGGAAGAAGATAAAGCAAAAAATATTTTTATCTTTTATGTTGTCAAGAAATCTTTATACATATTAAAATACTTAAATAAATATAGCACATAAAGTAAATGTTATTCCCACAAAACATGTAATAATACTATTAAAAATATAGTCCACGTTGTTAAACTATGTTTACACTAAGTAGCAAAATATGCAATTTAGTAAAGTTATCCATTCTGAACGAACCTGCATGCTGAACAAGTTCTAGAATGATAGAATAGCTTGCGTGCTTCAATGAACTAAAGAGCCGAACTATAGGTTTAACTAAATTAGTGGAACCAGGCTAAGACAGGTACCTGAAAGAGGGCATCAGCTCTTTCAGTACCTATAGTAGCAGAGACCTTGGAGGTTAGTATGGAATTGTAAGATACATTACTGCAATATAGAAGGCAGCAGAAAACCACCACATTATCTTCCAACTATACAACATACTGAAAACGTTTTTAATATTAATGATGGCATCCTCTTGGGTAAAAGATTCTGGAATTAAAATAGTCCCCCCCCCTTCCCCCGCTACATGTGATTTTCCAAAGCTCCTTCCAAAGGTACTACGTTGGCCAGGAAGCGAGTTTTTTTTACCTGAAAAATTTAGAATTTTGCCGAACCCTTGCTGTTCCAGGCAAGGTAGGGATCTTTAAAGTGCATGACAACACTTACACACGGGACCTCCATTTTACCTACCATTCAAACGAGGGTGTATTTTTGTAAAAAATGCTCGCTTAACATTTTTTCAAGCAGAAATTTAAAATAGTCCACTATTCGGATCTCCAGAAGAAAACTAATTTGGAGAATGTGATCACCAAGTTTAAAAGAAGAGCTGGGAACGTTTTGAGACTTGGAGCGAGAAATGTCAGGAGCATGAAGCAAGTAAATAAGCCAGATAATCTGAAAATTGATATGGATAGGTTAGCACTAGACATAATAGGGGTTTGAAATTCGGTGCCCAGAAGCAAGAGATTTTTGCAGCAGAGACTGTAGAGTAATTCATACAGGATCAGAGGAAAAAAATCTAGCATGGGAATAGTTTTACGAAAAAAGATAAGACACTGTGTAGAAAACTACTTACAAAAAAACCAAAAAGTATTACTGTTTAGATTAGAATCTAAACTGGTAAATATAGTAATAATACAAGTATTCATGCCCACTTCTAGTTACATGAGAAAGAGATAGAAGCGATCAACAAATATATTAAAGACATACTAAGATCTGTAAAAGAACATGAAAATTTAATAATTACAAAAGATTTTAATGCAGTGATAGGTGAGAGTAGGGAAGGAGTAGGAGTAGATTTATTTAGCACAGTCACAAGGAACAAAAGAGGCAATAGATCGGTAGAATTTTTGCAACAAAAGCTGTTTAACCATCACAAATGTATTTTCTCAATATCATGCTAGAAAATAATACACGCGGAAGATGTCAGGAAACGTGGGCGATATTAAATAGAGTACACTCTTGTTAGACAATGGTTTAGAAATCAAATAAGATTGGAAGCTACCCAGAGCAGATATAGACACTAACCACAACATAATAATTATGAAAGTAACGCTTAGATTTAAAAATTTGAAAAAAGGAATGGAAAAAGGCGTTTCGACTTTGGGAAACTAAAAGATAAAATATCCACAAAAGATTTGAGAAAAAGTCTAAGGAATTGCTTAAAGACGTCCAAAAACTTTGTGATACTAAGGAAGTAGAAACAGAATGGAATAATACTAAATCCAGATTAGATATGGCGGCCAGATATATTCTGGGGCATAAACCAAAAAAGAATAAGAAACCATGGGTAACAAAGGATATTCCAAATTTAATAGAAGGTGAAAATACAAAAACAGACCAGACCAAGCAGAAAAACAGAGATACAAACGCATAAAATAGAAAATTATTGACAAATAAAGGAAATTTTGATGGAAATAAGAAAAACAGACGAAGCATACAAACTAATTTGCATGAATTTTAAGGATATAAAATCGTATAGCAAAAATGTAAGGGGCGTGGATGGAAACGTCATTATAGAAAATGTAGAGAAAGTAGTTAGATGGCAAGGATATATAGGGAAATCATATGCAGAACTGAAAATAGAATCACTAGAATAGGAATCAGACATTGAAAAGAACGACTTAGAATATCCTAAACTTAGAGATGAGTTTAAATTAGCATTAAAGAGTCCGAGAAATAATAAGGCATCAGGTATAGATAAGATGCAAACAGAAATTCTAATAGCCACTGAACAAGCAACTATAGAATATCTTCTCCAACTTGTAAGTTATATGTATGAGACAGGCGAGATACCCAGTGATTTCAACCATAAAACTATAGTCACTATACCAAAAAAGAGAAGTGGGGATAGATGTGAAAATAACAAATAAATTTGACAGCACACGTGCCACAAATATTAACTAGAATTGTACAAAGACGGATGGCGAAGGGGCTAAAAAAATCTAGGAGATCAATTTGGGTTTAGGCCATTTCAGCTTTAAGGATGATAATGAAGAAACAAAAAATGAATAAAGAATGTATATACGATTTTTAGATCTGGAAAAAGCTTTCAATAATGTAAAATTGGAGAAAGTGTTCGAAATACTCGAAAAGATTGGAATGAGATATAGAGATAGACAAAGAGCAAACAGCGGTAATAGAATTAGAGCAAGAATGTAGAGAAGTAAATATTAGGAAAGGGTAAGACAGGGATGTGCCTTATTCCCATTAATTTTTAACTTGTATATCAAAAAGGCAATGAATACTGCCAGAGAAACATTTGGAATTACTATGCAGGCACAAAAGATTGACATGCTTAGATTTGCAAATGATAATAGTGGTATTAGCATCTTGTAAGGAAGAGTTAGAAGTAACTATACTGAAATAGAAACAGTATCGAAAGAGAAACGCAGTATGAAAATTAACAAAAATAAAATAAAATACTAGTATGTAAAGAAGGGATAAATAAAACAAAAACCAGAGTACAAATAGGAAACAAGAACTTACAAGAGTTTAAGGATCTCTGGTAGCTAGGAAGTCTAATAACACAAGATACGAAAGGTGCAAAACATAAAAAATTTAATAAGAAAACATAGAAACAAGGAAAAATTGCTAAGAACATATGCGTGCAGCACAAGCACTGTATGGCTGTGAAAAGTGGTGCTACAGACATGTGATAAAGATATCATGGACAAACAAAGTTAAGAACCAAGAGGTTCTAGAAATGGTAAGGGAAGAAAGGCATATGTGGAAAACAGTAAAGAATAGGAGAAGTACGATGATAGGACATACACTAAGGCATGAGGGAATATTGGAGAATATATTAGAAGCAGAGATAGGAAAAAAAGGAGATAGATGTAGACCTAGGTTAGACTATTGCACACAGATAGTGAAAGATATAGGCTGTGGGAATTTGAAAGAAACGTGTAGGTTAACTCGGAATAGAAATCATTGGACGCACGCGTCTAACCAGTTCTACTATGGAAAATCTAATGATGAAAAAGTAATTGTAATTAAATCTGATGATCAGTGTAAACTACTGCAGGTGATGGTTTCGCAATATTCTTACTAAATATTGATTGTGCAAAAGGAGTAATTGGAAAATTATTTATTCGGCAAGTGTCAGTGATGGTGGATATTAGTAGCAGCCAGGTTGCTTTAACTCTTATGTATCATTGAATATCAGTGAAATAAGGCATACTTTTTAGAAAACAATAGAAGGAGAAAAGTGTAAAGCATACTATATAGAATAAAAGAAAGATTAGCACAAGGCATGCTGTATTTAACAAGAAAAAGTAGTTACTATATTCGAAGAAAACAAGCAAAGAAACAAGATAAAAATTGCTGAAACTATATTGAGCACAGTACTGTATGGCTGAGAACCATAAACAGTAGAAGAAGTGGAAAAAAAGAGTTAGAAGCCTTTGAAATGTGGTGCTACAGATGTATGATGAAGATATCATGGACAGAGAAAGAGGTGCCACAAATCGTAGGCGAAGAAAAAAATATGTGGAACACAGTAAAAAAATAGGAGAGGTAGAATGATAGAAAATAGTGTGGCATATGTTAGAAGCAGAGAAGACAAAAAGGAGATGTAGTGATAGATCCAGATTAGACTATTGCATACAGATAGTCAAAGATGTAGGCTGTAGGAATTACACGGAAATGTGTAGAGTAGTTCAGAATAGAAAATAATGGAGATACGCATCCAACTAGTTCTAGGACTGAATACGTAATAACGACGAGTAAAGTCATATAGTAAATGCTACAAGTACCAAACATACAATGGAAAAATGCTATGAAATATTAATAATATAGCTGCATTTAGAAGTTACATAGCACAAATATTGCTGTCGAATTAGAGTCGGTAAATATCAAAAGTAAATTATGCTACATTTAGATTTCGGTATTCAACAGCAAATGCAGAATACGGAATACTCAAGGTTAATACATTGATATACATATATCAATAAATATTTACATGTTTTGTGGGTATTGGGTGGAAGTAGAAATATTGCAAATAACATTCATGGTAGTACAAATTATGTCTACTGTTTCATGTAGGATAAGTTCGATTCTATTTGGAGTTTCCAAACTGACTAATTTGACTGATACTTTAGTTTTGGCATGTGCAATTTATCCATATTTAGTACGTAGAAAACGTTATTACAATATCCTACAGTCTTCTGATAGACTTCAAGATTTTTGTCTACCAAAAAAGTGGTCCAAGTAGGGATTTATTTATTGAACACTGTAACATTGTCCACAATTGAAATAATCACTTTATAGTTTATACAGTTCTGCATGGTTGAAGATGACTAAGTCCATAACCTATTGACACTTGAACCATATAAACTATACTATTTCCAATGCTGCACTCTTACAGTTTAAAATTAATGTTCTAGTTTTTACAACTTGAAATGCATATATGATGCAACAATCAATATTTGTTTCTACAAACTTAGGTATACAAGCTGATTAAAATTCGATGGCCTCTATGGGGACTTAGCTTATTAATAGAGACAGACAGTATATTTAAATTCGGCAAAGTTGCTAAATTTTACACTGATTAATAATCTGCAAAGCAATTTGACATATCTCATTTGGCATCCAAGATATTTTCAAAAATCTAAAAAAACTGAATTTCTATTTTTCATTTTTAGTGCCGTTATTTCAAATAATATTCAAAATTTAAAAGCATATTCTTATGGCCACTTTTTATCCCCTATTCAATTTGTTAGAAAACTTTTCATCGTTACCTGACTATCATCAACTTTCTTATTTTTTATGGACGCCATTTTGGTTTCTTGTACATTCGGATTCACCAATTTTTTCTGATTACAGTAGTGTACGAGCAGTAGCAAAAAAGCTTTTGAAACAATGACTTAATCGTAAATAATAGTATTTTAATACTTAAAAAAAAACCATCATCAACTTTCTTTATTTCTTATACGTGCCGTTTTGTGTTTTGGTACATTCTCATACACCTACTATTCTGATGACAATTATGTGTGTTAAGTAACAAAAAGCTTTTAAAACAATGGCTTTCTCGTCACTATTGATATTTTTACTATTGTTATTAGCAGACCATGCAACATCTGCTGACTAATGCTACTAACTCCTGTCCTTACGCACTATTTAAATAACATATTATTTCTATTAGCAGGACAGTACACCAGCACATAATGCAGTAATTGTCAAAGAATATTTAAACCAAGAATTTCCCAATCGTTAAATTGGAAATGGTGCAATAGTTGCTTGGCCTGCTAGATCCCTAGTCTAACACCATTAGACTACTTTTTATGGGGAACTGTCAAAAATTAAAATTACAAGGAAACCCCTTGAAGCATGGAAGAACATAGAACAGACATCTATACAATTACCACAAAAAATGGGAAGGAACCTGGAAGAACACCCAAAATAACAAGCTCAGACAAATAAAACCAAAAACCGAACCGTATGCACACATCCCAAAATCAAGAAGACAACAAATAATATTAACAAGATTAAGAATAGGACACACTGCATATACACACAACTACTTGATGACAAAAGAAGCTCAACCTGTATGTGAACAATGTAAAACAAACCTAACAGTAGAGCATAACTTAACGAATTCTGAAAAATATCAACAAAACAGACTCAAATACTACATACAACAAGATGTACAAACTATCCTGAGAGACACACCCAATATTCAACCACTGCTGAACTATCTTAGAGACATAGAAATCCTACATCGTATATAAAACATACAAAGATAAACATATATTGTAGCATAAATTAAAAATAGTACTTCCAACCTCCGCTAATAATTGTAAAGGTGGAAGCGGATAAAAGTGAAATTAAAAAAAACATAGAACAAGACTTACTCATGCACTTGACACTATTCCTAGAAGGTCCATTCAAAGAGCTGTGCTAAAGGCAAGAAAACATGCCCAATTGTGTGTTAATGAAAATGGTCAGTTGTTTGAGTATTTATTGTAATTATTGTTCGGTCAGTACATCACTTGCAGCAGTGGTATATGCTTATCATTTTTTAAATTTGGTATTAAAACACTGTTATTTCGATTAAGTCATTGTTTAAAAAGATTTTTTGCTACCTGTCATACACTACTATAATCAGAAAAAAATTGGTGAATCAGAAATGTATAACAAACCAAAATGGTACCATAATAAATAAAAAAGTTGATGATGGTCAGATAACGCCGAAATATTTTTCAACAAATTGAATTGGACCATACGATAGGGGGTAAAAAGTGGCCATAAGAATATGCTTTTACATTTTGAATATTATTTGAAATAAGGACACTAAAAATGAATAAGTTTTTACATTTTTGGAAATATCTCGGACACCAAATGAGATATGTCAAATTATTTTGCAGATTAATAATCAGTCTAAAATTTAGCAACTTTGCCGAATTTAAACATACCCTCAATCTCCATTAATAAGCGAAACCCCCATAGTGACCCTCGAATTTGAATCAGTCTGTATATGGTAATTTTGGAATTTATTCTCAATAAATCACAAGATGTTCGTAATTTTTCATCAATGTAGTACCTCTATGAAACATAAAATTATATGCTTGTACAGTTTGTCTTCTCTCATGAAAGTGAATCAAATAATTATTTGAAACAAGATGATACTTCAATAACACTGCTCTAAGTTTTAATGTTAAATCATAAAGGAATTGTTTGTAACATTGAGGTAACTGAACATCAGATTAGCTTAGAATCACATATTGGTTCATTGCTGTATTGTTAATTTAATATTTCTTTCTGAATATTACTTTAAGTTAAAATTGGAACATAGCAAAAAGTTACCCTTGTGTTCTTTTTGGAAGTGATACCAAATTAGTAAAAGTTTATGTAATACTACATATACTTTTCTACTGCTTTAGTGGCTGTAATTTGCTCATGTAATATTACTTAGTGAGACAAGTTTTACTACAAATTTGATGTAATGTAACTGAAAATTACAAGATAATCTTTTAACTTAAGGCCTCCGCATACTTGCAATTTTTAGTTGTACTACTATTTAGTTGTATGCTATAACTCTGTGTGCTTATATGATAGTCTGCATACAATTGACATGATTACACTGCAACCAAAAAAGCATGAGTCGGTCCGCGAACCTTTATGATTAAAAGGTTGAACTATCGTTCACAAGATGAATATGCATGGATGCATATGGATAGGCACATAATACAACTAAGTAGTTGTTGTGACTGTTTAGTTGAAGGCATCTGGTGGATTGAGAACAGATTTGTTCCATATGGTTTTGTACGCTTATTACTTTGCGAAAATAATTATGAGTGGACTAATTAAAGAAGACAAATGCTTAGATAGAAGCCATAAAAAAGAGGCCAGCTCTTTAAATAAAACAACTCGAGAAATATTCAGATATCAATTTGAAAAAATTATGGGAAGAGGTGTGTATGAAAGTAATGGTCAGTTGAGGAGAACTTATAAAGCAAAAAAAACACTAGTTAGTATTTCGATACTTTATTATTATAATTTACATTATGTATATGTAGTTTATATCTTGTCATATTGTCATGGTACTTTTCCTTTGGAGCAATAAAATAAGAAGCCAAATATTGCCGTACTTTTATTCCCTCTGTCAAATATCTTCCTCTTTGATCTTGAGTTGTAAAGTTTTCAAATGAGCATTCATAGAACATGTTTGAAAATGTTATTCCATCCTTTATACAAATGTAATTATGCAAAATGTAACATGCTTTTATAATGGACACACAAAAGTTAATGTTAATGTCAAGTGGTCTATGTCATTTATTGGCCAATATACCCAATGTACATACAACCATTCTTCAAACTTTCATGTCTGTAATTGTAAATTCGTTTGTTATATGATGAAAGGTTTGTCCTTGCGTATAGCTATAAAAAATTATCTCTTAGGCCAAAAAAGCTTCATCAGCCACCACAAAAAATGGCAATATTTTTCCTGTCATCGTTGGACAGCCTTTTTTCTTGAAACTTTTTTCCCATGTTTGAATTTTTGAAAACGTGAATCACTTGAGCCTCTGTATGCTCCAATATCAATGTATACAAATTTGTAGTCAGAATCGGTCTAAACCATTAGAACATACAAAAAGTACTTTTTTTAGTTAGAAAACAAAGACCCAGAATGTTCCAGTTGCTGGATACGTACATATTTACCATAAATTATGCCAATTATATTTGGAAAATTTATACCCTCATAAAATTCGTTTGCGATTTCTATTCAGTTTTCTTCAGTCTATCTGGCATATATAATGGTTCCAATATCTTTTGAAGTGAATTGCACGTTATTTTCACAACTTCTCTTACAGTGTTTTCTCCATCAAATAACCACAAGATGGGGCACAAAAACTTGTACCAGTTACCAAGTATCTGAAGCAATTTTTTTTTACAGATGCACAAGTTCAGAAAAAGTGGTTAAATTTAAGAACTTGTTTTGCCAGAGAATTAAGGCACAAAAGACTAAATCTTAGACAGGGGGCAACGAAACAATAAAAGTGTATTTTAAAAAGTTGCTTTTCTTGGGATCTACAATGCAACAACGCCCTACCGAGGGCAATGTGGAATGTTCCAAAGCTAATGAAATCGATGAATATGCTGAAAAAGCAACAAAAAAATCTCAGACACCTAAAAAGCTGCCTGCTAGGTGTTCAATTCTCAAAGAGAAACCTATTCATGATTTTCAAGATTCTTTGCTCAAGGTGCTCAAAGATGACATAGATGATGACAAGAATTTTGCACTTTCGTTGGTTCCTACACTAAATAAAAAATTTGAAGCACAAATTATTATACTCAATTTATTTAGGAACAATAAATCCAGAAGGTCACAACAACTTACATGTTCCACAACAGACAGATCAATCAATGCAATAAATTCTTTATATCTTGGGTTGCTCATTCGATAATACTTAAAATTTATCTGGATAATCTTTCAACTTACGAGTGGAGTGAATGATATTTCCCATGCATTAACCTTTCACTGAATAATGGGTGTACACAGTACCTTATTTTTGTTTCTTTTTTCTTTATCAATGCACAGCAGCACACAAGCGATGCACAACTAAACGATTGCATGTACGCGGAAGTATATGATTAAACTATTTAGTTGCGCAGAAATCTCAAAGCTCGAACGATTCGACTAAACTGTTTAGTTGTAACAGAAATTGAATATATGCGGGGGCCCTTACAATACAACATTTATTTAACATTAGTTGTTTACTTAGTTGTTTGTTTGGTGAATCTATAAAGCACTATGCATGCTTAAAATACTTTCTTCAAGAAATAAGATTAAGCAATTTTTCACAAATTGCCAAATTATGACGTATTAAATTTTTAGTTATGTAAAGCGGCATTGAATCACAGTAGTTTCTACTTTATACTTCTTCAAAACCAAATGTAGTAACAAATATATTAGTTACTTTAAAATCATCGCAGGGCGACCCCGGCTGCAAACTTATACCACCTGGAGGTAATCCAACTAAATGTGCAAATTCACTTATACTTTGACATACATCGGTACCATTTTGACAAGCAACTTCGCATAATTTTCTTTTGTCAAAGTCTGGATGATCTTGTGAAGTGAGAGAACAAGTTGTAAGACTCCATTTTAGACACAGTGAGCCCATGCATTCACCGCCAATACATAGCTGTGTTCCATTATTACACATTGTTAAATTAGGCCTTGGAGTAGATGAAGGGCACTGGGCTGAGAATCCATCACATTTTGAAGATAACGAGCAATCGGATTCTATTTTGCAAACTTCCTGCATAGAAGCTTTTATAAAAGTGCAAGTTTTTCCATTGCAACAAGGTCCTTCACTTGGGCTAAAACAAAGTATATTGTATAAAATGTGTTTGCATTTAAGGATACTCTGTGCTAAATATTTATATAAAATCATGGGAATAAGTACGCATCCGTAAACTCTATATTGCCAGCCACCATCTCTTAATTTATTATGGTTTAACAACTGATTGTTAAATCACTTAACAGTTAAAAGTTTTATAGTTACTCTAAATATTTATACATAAATATATTCTTATGTGAGCAATAAGCAAAAGTTTATTTCCATAAATAAAAATAAAAAATAATTACAAATATGATAATGTTTATGACAGGTAATATTTGGTGTGCTGAAAGGGTGTTATTTTTCATTTTGAACCTAAATTTTGGATTCAGCATTTGAAAATACATCAAACAACTTTAAAAACTCTTTTAAAGTAAATAGTTGAAAATTTAATAATTTTTAGAAAATTTCAGCAAGTTAAAATTTAATTTCTCAATCCTTCAGATAAGTACTCAGGAAATATGGCGCATGATATAAGAAACATCCCGTGTATAATACGGCATTTAAAATTTTAGATTTTAAAACATATTTTTAGTAAAGTTAGTTGTTATATTTGCTAAAAGCTTTTCGAATGTGTTTTGAAGAAGCTAGTTTTCCCTGTATTATAAATAGGGGGGGATAAGGACTGAACAAACAACGACGATTCCAGTTACCGATGTCAATTAAGTGGGGTGAGCGAGATTTATGACTGCTAGAAAGAGCATAAAACTTAATAATTGGAAATGGAATGAGGCAGCAGTTGTCCGTTAAACAACGTATATTGAAAACAAAGTTACAGAGGTAACGTGTTGCTGAGAGGCGTATTTTGGATGTTAGTTT
Organism: Platerodrilus igneus; assembly: GCA_036346225.1. Classification (NCBI taxonomy): domain Eukaryota; kingdom Metazoa; phylum Arthropoda; class Insecta; order Coleoptera; family Lycidae; genus Platerodrilus; species Platerodrilus igneus. The sequence continues at coordinate 676,657 of JARFIW010001004.1, forward strand.
TCGTTGACTTGGGGTGAATGCCAAGGTAAGATTAGAGTATTGATTTTCCAATACTATGAAACATTTAGTGCAAGTTGGTTTATGGGGAAGTGTTTTTAAAATTGTGTCACTGTTACCGTTAAAGTATATAATGCAGTTATTTCATAGAATACCTAGTTAGTTATTTCATGAAATAACTGATCGTGTTCGTTAAAGTGTGTAATAAGTTAATAATTTCACACTTTAACTAGTTATTCTATGAAATAACTAGGTATCCTATAAATTAACTAATGATACACAGTTAAAGTGAAAAATAAGCAATTTATCTAAAATGAAATAAGTACGTCTTCTATAAATAAACTAATGATAGACAGTTAAAATGAAAAAGAAGCCATTTAACTAAATTATGCAGCATGTAAAAGGTATTTATGGGACGTACCGTAAAATCATTTGTTACAACAAGGATACTAAAATGGCACTTGAAATTGCAAAGAACATAATTTCTAAAAGAAATACATTTTTTGTTGATACACTGTGTTTTACATGAACATTTTTTAAATCCCTGACCAGTACCTAAACTTTGAGCTATAGCAACCGACCGGAGCGATATTTCTACATCCGGTACTTTTCGATTTTAATTAATTTTTGTTCGCAGACACTGAACTGGGATCGGTAATATAATTATTTTATGCAGCCGTTTCTTGTGCCCAATTGGAAAAGTCCTTCTTCGGTTATGTTTATGATGATAGCTAAAATAGATTTGGCATCACCTTTTCCTCTGTCGACTTCAGGTACTGGGATATGGACGGTAAACCCCGCAGAAGCTTCAGAATGAGATTTATCCGACATTAATTTCATCCTTTTAGCTTGAATTTCTAAATATTTTTTAGACTTTTCTCTTTCTCTTTGAACATTTAGTTTATTAAAACACGATTTGCCGATTTTCTGCTCAACTTCGTCTTCTGAAACATAATATATGGACAAGCTCCGTACATTTCAAACAACTATATATTCACTGCATTCTTTTGAACAGACTACACATACTTTCGTAATGGGAGTATTTAATACTGTTTGTTCATCTACTTTCTCATTATCGGGTGGAAGGTAAATGTATTTGTCGTTGACGTTCTGAGAGTATAGCGAAAAAGTATTTTCGTTGTTTTATGCTTTGGTATTTTTGCCGTCCTTCAAAAATTATTTTTATTTGTATCCGAAATTAATGTTTTTTTCTGCTACTTTCCATATTATTGAATGAAACGTAAATGTACCTTATACTAAAAAGCGTGATATATGATACAGACTATTTTACACTTTAATGGCCTGTAGATCGTTATTCTATGATATAACTAGTTAAACCATGAAATACAAGTGAGTTTTACAATTTAACGGACACGATCAGTTATTTCATGGAACAACTAGGTATTCTATGAATAACAGATTTCATACTTCAACTGTAACATCACTAATGAGTGGCGGTTGGAAAGAAATACGCGGAATTTGTGTACATGCAAGTATGAGTGTGAGGTGTTTTGTAGAAAAGCCTTGTGGTTTTAGAAATTCTAGGAAGTTAACAGGTTTTTGGAGAGCTTGCATATAATCAGCATGAGAGTGATTTGAAACTCTCTTATTTTGACGAAGCTTTTATTTATTACATTTCGGTGATTCTTATACTCTGATACTCTGATACTGAAATGATTGCAGAATATTTTGAATTTGAACAACGGTAAATGATTTATAGTGACAACAGTTTGATTTAATTGCACATTTAGTGTAAAGTGTTTAATTAGTTTGGAGTAATTGTCGGTGCTTACCAGTTTGGTTTACAATTACAAATTATGGTACTAAAAGAAGAAGTTTGATGTACAGCAGGAATTGGGATGCACTGCCAAATGGTAAACGAAAGAGGACTTCTTGGTAATTTGGTTACAGATTACAGGAGGTAATCCAGGTTGGAGTTGTTTATGCATGTAGGAGTCCTGGGAAGAATGGTTGCAGGTCCTGTGTATAAATATGAACCTCAGGTAACTGTGCCTTATCGATCTATGTTGTAAATATTTAAATGATAACTTTGTGGATTGGGAGTGTGATTTTATATTAACTCAAAGGACAAAAATGGGAAAGCTTCTTGATTGGCTATTTTAATTCTGGTTCTTTTTATTTTATATGTGAATTTATGTATAGGTTCAGGAATAACTTATAGTATAACAAATATTTAATATTACGTACGAGGTAAGAGGGTCTGTTTAAATATTTGTCTGCAAAATTTGCACTAAAGGTCGAGGCTTTACTATGAGCTCGTACTGAAACAGAGATAGAGCAAGAAATGTGTTGAAGCCCTATTACTTTCTTTCAATGAATACAAAATGTATTATCGTGTGTAAAAATTGAGCTTAAAATGTTACTGTATAAGGTGGTATTACAACCGGGATCTATATTACTTGTAAAATGAGGTGTGAAGGAACAGTCTAATTTGATTTGGCTTGTATATTCTTTTTAGTTGGAGTGTAAATAAATGGTGTGCATTTCTTATAGCAGGATCTTTAGTGTAGATGGTTTATTTTCAGGAAAGTGAGCAGAGCAGCCGTTGAAAATTTGATAAGTAGAGCTTTTTAAGCAAGGAGGTTGTAGCAATTATGGACGCCAGATCGTGGGGCAGCTCGTAGCAATTAATAAGCACCAAGAATATATAATATAATATCTATATTTTTTTGCTATGACAGACATACTTTGTGAGCGTCGCTGAAAGGGTGCTGTGATAAAGATTCAGCAATTTGTTTAACTTGAAATTATTTGTAACGGGCATTTTTATAATTTTAACATTTTACGCTATCCTCAATTCATAAATACATTTCTACAAATTACTTTTTTATATTTGATATTTATTAACTCCTTAGGCGAGTGCATCGTATTATAATGAGTAGATTGCATCGTCCTTGTCTTGCCGTAACTATAAATTTGGTTCCTTATGTGGATATACCAGTCTAGATAAGAGACGATAAGCGGTTGTAATAGCGACAAATTGAATAAACAGGCGAGGAGTCGAGTTCGTTCTTTGTTCCGATATATTAAGTACGTTAAAAATACTGCTTTTCCTTTTTGCTTTGAGAATAGTGAGAATTAATGCGCGAGGAATTTTTCGTATTGTTCCTGAACAAGTGCGGAACATTGACTGAGCAATACGCGTTGTTTTACTGATTGTGTTTCTGAGTTGATTTGTCTTTTTATACTTGAACTGTGCGTGCGATCCCATGGCATGTTTTTAGTCTAGTTTCTGTTGGAACAATAAAAACGGTAAAGCTTGTTAAACTCGAGGCACGTGTTTCTTACGGAACATTTGACGGACGGTTTTATTGCTTGCGCGTGCCTACTAATTGTTTTTAGTTGTTTGTCTTGTGAAATAGGAGTCGTAGAACTTGCTAAACTGACCGATTCTTTCTTTAGGATTAATGTGTGTGCGATCTAGTCTAGTGTCCCTTTGTCTTATCAGATTAGTGCATACTTTGGATTATTTAAATACAGTGGATACTGGAGTTTCTGCATTTTTTTTCTAACACCAAAGAATCTAAAATAGATCCTCGCTTGCGCAAATTTCGTTAGTTAAAAGCATTAGATTTTTCTTTGTTACCATATGTAGCAAATAAAACACCTCACGTTACTGTAAATTTAATGCATTACATCGTGCTTTGAAAGGCCGTGATTCTAAACTTTTATTACAATTTTTACGATTTGTGCTACAAAAGATTTCGAAATTATTGTCTCAGGAAATAGAGTTAACAAGAATTTATCAATGCTACATAGTTCCATCAGTATGATAATGTCTGCTGCTAACGCCAGTGAGATACATAGGTGTGATAAGTGTAAAGTGTAAGAAATTTCATCAACACCCTCACAGTCAAGGGTGAAGTGCTTCGTTAGCGTAGGACATCGTGAATCTCACACTTCCGTTGCAAGGAAGCGTTGCTGAAGGACTTTTGTAAGTTGAACTATTTTCTACTTGTTATTACTGTAAATATCTATCCGTGGCTTTACCATATCTTTGTCGTACTGATACCTTTTACAAAAGACTTGCATGATATTTTAAAACATAAAAAAAAGAAAGAAAGAACAATCGATATTACTGAATTACTCATACCAATGGTGTCTTATTTATTTACCTTTTGTTAACATTTTATCTGATTTAGGTTTAATTGGTGTGTGAGGAAACGTTTCTGCTACTCCCCAATATTACCTCACTTTGTAATAAAAATTTTTATAATGCTTTTATCGTGATTATATTATATAGTTTATCTAAACAGTTTTATTTACATTCTACAAAGTACTGAATAATTTAGACTTATCATTGCTGCTATGCTTTTTCTTTATTTCAGGTTTGCAGGACTAATTTTTCTTTCTTGCAGGTTTGCTATTTTAACTTTTCTTTATTGCAGGTATTGTTACTAATTCCTTACAGCCCCGTACGTTATATGTTGGTCTGCTTTTTACGACCCCCCTACTCTCCGATTGAGCCCGGTCATTTCTTTGATTGTCTTTGTGTTACGCACGGCTACGAGCCAACGTAGCATAACTTTGGCGCCCGAACAGGGACTGCCACGAACTAGGTAACGTAACATTTTTGGCGCCCAACGTGGCTGCCTCGATTAAAAACGTAACATATTCACTTACCTTTTTTTTCTAATTTTACCTGGTTAGCTCAACGAAACTGACGGACTTTTTCAAAATGAACTCAAACAGCAATATTACAAAGCATTTATACAGCATTAAATATTTTCTCTCCTACAGAAGTATTTAGAACATTTACAACATCGTTTCTTTTAAACAAAGTAATTTCTAAGAAGCATTGATTACAAACAAAATTGTTGCTTACCTTATTTTAAATTTACAGAATTAAACTTTGAGAATGGTTTACCTGGTTATGATTATTTTCATGCTTGTAAAATTTCTTTTGGCCAGAAAAAAATCTTGACATACTATTAAAAGGTCAGAGTATTTCGAACTCTATCACAAATTCTCCTAGTGAAACCCTTTATATAAGATTATTATATGATTAACACTTTTTATTATACCTTACATTAAATATAAATCAGTTAAAAATAAATCTAAAAGTGTTATTTACAGAATCCACAAAAGCGCTCTTCGTAACAAATTATCTTCTTATTTTGAATTGATGTCAAATCGGCCTACAAGATTCTCCATATTAAAATTCTCATTTCAAACAGCAATTACCAAAGTACATTTTTGGTTAAATCTTCCTTTCGATAATTTCTTTTAAAATAGCTTTATATTGAGGAGTTTTGCCTCTTCATCGTAATTAATAAATTCCATTTTTCTTTATAAGTTACGTTTAAAATATCGCTTCTTTATTCATTGCAACTATTTCCGCATATCAACAGCTCGCGTTTTAAAATAACATTTCGAATCTAATTTGAATGACTTCGAATCTACTCAATGAATGAATGAAAAAACGCTTCCTTTATATACAAATTTATCTGTTTCCAGAAGCTTACTAGAAACATGTGGAACATTATGATGCAAGGTTCTTGGAAAAACCAATTAAAGCTTAAATCGCCGAACTTTATTACCTTGTTATTTCGTACTAGATATCCGTGACGTGTTCTATATGTCCTTGTCTCACATATACTATTATTGTAGCGTCGCATACTAATACTAAAATCATTAATTATTTTTATCAGTTATTCCCGGGATTTTGCAGGTTTTTCGTATCTAGGCCGCTTCTAGAAATAAAATGTTTATTTACTAAGGAGTTTATACGAATTTGACGTATTTTTAAATACCAATGAGTCATTCTTTTGTTCTAGAAAATTCTCTATTTAAAATGGATTGCTGTTATCCACGGGGTAATTAATTTAAACTTTAATTGCTTTTTAATGTAAAAGGGGTTTTAAATACAAGTTGATTGTAGTTTCTTAAACTAAAAACATAAAGCTAGTACTCTTTTATGCTATTTACACCAAATCCAATGCATTTTTATCAAAAATGTATTGATAATTAATAAGTAAAATAAATGGCGTTATATTTATCTTAAAACAATCGATTTTTACGTTTTCATTTAATGCGTTTTACGGTATTTTACAATTAATTATTTTTACATATACGACTTACGTTACTTGCTATTTATTTACAATATGCTTATATCACACAGGATAATTATTTCTACACGCGCAATCTGCGTTTTTGCATGGCACTTTAATGAATAAAAGTGCGCTTCTACTTTATAGGGTGTAACCATGAATTTATGGAAATTTTATTTTCCAGATTATATTATATTTTTAGTGGAATTTATTTTTAGAATTGGGGTTTCAATGACCTCTCGTGACCCCTTAACACGTCTATATATATATTGCTATAATAATAGTACTAATTGAAATAAAAGTATTACGCAAAGTTCAAGTGTGAAGTTAAATAAAAATTTATAAGTGAAAGTCACAGTAATTAAAATTTCAAGTGAAGGATACAGTCATGTGCGCGTTCAAACATGCGAGTGTATAAGAAATAAGCCGTTGGCATAAAACGTAAAAATAAATTTGATTTACTAATAAACAAATCTTTACAATTTATTAATTAGGGCACTAAATAATTCAATAACAAATCTGATTAAGTACGGACATAAAACTACAATACTCCAAGTACTAAATGCGATAAATGGGAAAACTATAAATCAAGATGTTAAGAGTACAACTAAAACTTAAAGCAACACGAAATCATTGGGTAGCAACACGCAGTGTAGTTGCAGTTCAAGGTATTGGGATGACCGTAGAGCTACGGGGTCACAACTTGGAATCCACGAATCTAAGAACTTTCTTGAACCAGGAAATCAATCGGAAAAATACCAGGTTAGAATTTATGTTGCAACTAATAGCACAAATCTTATTTTTGAATATTTGAAACTTACATGTATTTAGATATTTTGTGTAAAGGGTCATCAAAAAGATTTTTTTACACGTAGAAAATACGTTAAAAGGGAAAGGTTCTTAGTATAAGCATTGTAAATACATAGCCATTAACGTGAAAAGCGAAAAACACATTTTCGTGCTTGTAAATAATCACTGTAAGATAAATACAAAACCATTCGTTTGTTCTAAAAATGCACATTCCGTGCATAAGATAAACAATTTAGACAATTTAATAACGTGTTTACATTCGATGGTATTCATTATGCTTAAACAAGTGCATGAAAAAAAATTTAATAGAGTAGTCAATAGAATTTTCATCCACATTTTATCAAAGTACTCAACTATGTATATATTTTAATTTCATTTGCCTTTTAATAACAAACATACATTTTAGATGAAAGCATATTCAATTAATATCAGTCTTATAGTAAAAAAAGTATTATTGTATTTCAATTGAAATGTAACTAGAAAAGTGTTTTATTGACCTACATTCTAGAACAAACAACTACTAAAATGATGAAATAGTTGGGAGGGACAATAAAATTCATGGAAACCATAAACTAAGCAATAACATCTTGAATAACAAATAATTTTGTCTGGTTTAGAAAAGTAATTGTATCATAGTGAACGAAAATTAAATTGTTGGTTGTTCTACAAAAAGAAAAAAAACCAATGATCAGTTTCGCTGTGGTTGCAACTCATCAGATTGGTGCATTTTTTTTTACAAGAGAATCGACAAAGTTCTTGAATTATACATGGATTATGGTGTTATTCTGAAAGCTATGTTAAAATTTTGAAATTAGGAAAAAAGGAACAGAAAAAGGCACTGACTTTTAGAAACTAAAAGAAAAAAATACCCACAACAGATTTGAGAAAATGTCAAACGAATTGTTGAAAGACATCGGGAGAATTTCTGATACTAAGGTAGTAGAAGCAGAATGAAATAATATTAAAATCAGTTTAGACGTGGCGGTCAAAGAAATTCTGGGGTACAAACAAAAAGAAAGTAAGGAACCATGGGTAACAAAGAACATTATGAAGTTAATACAAGAAAAGTGAAGATACAAAAACAGACCAGATGAAGTAGGAAAATAGACATACAAAACCATAAAAAATGGAATTTATTCACAAACGCAGGAAAGCTACAAAAATAATGGATTGAAAAAAAAGAGAAAGTGTGTATATAGCATTTGTAGATATGGGAAAAGCATTTGTAAAATGGGGAAAACGCTCGAAGTTCTAAAAAGATAGGATGAGTTACAGGTATCAATAAATAATACATAGCTTATACATAGAGCAAACATCGATAATAAAACTAGAGCGAGGACATAAGGAAGTAAAAAATGTTAAGAAAGGGATAAGTGTAACCCTTTTTTATTACCTCTTTTTACTGTAAACTAATATTAATTTCAAAAGTACAAGATGTGTATGGCTTTATTATTTTTAGACATGCATTTGTTAATAATTATTATTATTAAACGTTTTTAATATAGTTGATGGTACCCTATCAGGGTCAAGAAAGCAATGTTTTAAAAAAATTAATTTTTTCAAATATCTGATACAGCTTAATGCTACAAGTATTGATATATATTGAATTGGTATAAGAAGGGTATGGTACTCTAACATAGATTTTTCATAGACTTAAGACCGCACTCAACGGTTTTGTTATTTAAAAACATAGAATTTGAATAAGCATTATCTTTATTTTAAGAGTGAGCATATTTCCAAAATGTTTATCGCTAAGATGAAATACTAAATAATCTACAACCAGTTTAATATATCAAATATGCATTGTAGTATTTTTTAAGGGTTAGTTTAAATACTTGAATGGGAACCAGGTATGTTACCAGATGATTTTACTTGTATTTTTGATATATAATTTTTATTTTTTTTTGTTTTCGGCCTTACTTAAGGTCGGTTTGACGCAGCTTTAACTTCTTTTCTATTCTGTGCTAATCTAAAACGCTCTACTTACCCTTCACACCCTAAATTTCTAATAATTTGACTAATATAGCTTGGTCTAGGTCTTCCTATATCCTTGTATCTTTTTCCTATCCACCTGGCTCTACATAGATATTAGCAACCTGGTGGTTGTTAAAGAACTCTAACATGTTTACATGATTACCATTTATAAGGAAATGAAATATAACCTGGTTATCCGCTTCAAAAAGGAAAATTGTTAAATTATATGTTACGGTAAGGCTTAAGCAACGAATCGCTACCAACATGCCAGACCGCTAACTAATTGTGAGTTATGTCATGGTGACATTTAGTTAACTGATTTTTTATTTACTTATTCTTTTTGTTTTGTTTTCGAACTTACTTAAAGTCGGTTTGACGCAGCTCTAAATTCTTTTCTATTCTGAGCTAGTCTAAAAAGGTCTACATACCCTTCACAACCTAAATCTCTAATAATTTGACTAATATAGCTTTGTCTAGGCCTTCCTACTCTATTTTTATTTGGTAGTCTATAATCTAAGACTTTACTAAAAGTCCCTCATGTCTTAACTGGTGCCCTATCATTCTATCTCTCCTGACCTTCAATTGTTTCCACATACAGGGTTCCTCACCTATCCTTCTATAAACTTCCTCGTTTGTTACTATATCTGTCCAACTAATCTTTAACATTCTCCTATAACACCAAGTTTCAAAAGCTTCTATCTTTTTCTTACCTACTTCTTTAATTGTCCAAGTCTCACTACCGTATAGTAGAACGCTCCATACGTACGACTTTAAGAAACTTTTTGTATTATCTAAACTAATACTATTAGCTATTAGTAAGTTTTTCTTTTTTATTATTTTTATTACTTTTATATAATTTAAGTTTATTGTAAACTACACAATTTCCAAGTGCTAGTCTTAAAAAGGAAATCGGTTAACTAATTTATTCATGTACTATGGGCAGCGCTCTCCATTCCATTTCATTTATACTCTTAAACATGTAGAACTTATTTGAGAAAATGTTCAAATTACAAATATTTGACAGAAGAATGAGGAATTATATGGCAATGTTTTCCTTGAAATGATATAATATCAAATCTACTCTATGGAAATATTATGATCTGCATTAAAAGTCCTGTAATTTATTGTATGGAATTTTATAATACTACATTTTGGAATACTATTTGTTGTGTTCCATAGTGTTTTTCTAAGTCAATTCTTATTGTTTGATAGTTATTGCAAATACTATAGTGTACATTTCGATATTTGAAGGTATTTGTTAGAATAGCTCAGTAACCACTTGCAGGTTTCTGAACGCATTCCGTGACGTCAGGACTTACATTATATGTGGCATATGTGTAGGGACAATAGAGCTAGTCGACAAGGTTAAAGGACTTTGTTTTTAAATTTCAAGATGGAAGGTTGAAAAATTTCATTTTGGCGTTTTTTTTTATTAAAGGTAATGTTTTATGTAATGTAGTTGCTATTTAAGGTAATCTGATTACATCTGGTAATTCCAGCCTTGTTTTGGATGTGATGTTGGTACTTATTGTAAAATAGTTAGTTATTAAAGGAAATATTTTTATGATTACCTGTTGCTTTTTGAAATTGTTGTATACAATGCTGCCTTGGCAGTTGTTTTACTTGTGATGTTTAATAGAGGAATTTACGATTTTATTGTATGTATAAATGAGTGTGATTTGGTTTAACAACTGAAAACTAATATTCATTTATCTGAATTGTTTATTTAGTATCTAAATCAGGGTAAAACTAATATTTGTTTATTTGAAATAATGTTTATTTAGTATTTAATACAGAGTTGTAACTCCAATTGTATTGTACCTGTTACCGAATCAATAGTAAAGGTACCCTTACTGTGATTTTACGAGCAATTAGTGCCTACATCATCCCTTTGATATATTGAATCAAATTTTTAGGCAAGTTTGAATATGAACAGTATTATATTTCTACGTTATATTTGTTTTGGTTTTAAGATAGTAATTGAATTAACCATAACGTTGTTGTATATTTTTTTGGTTGTAACTTGTAGTGCCACGATGTGTTTAATTTTTAAAAAGTATGTTTTAACCGATGCAATCATAATGAATAATTTTTAACGTTTGCTTACTAGATTTAATATATTTAACTAACATGCATTTATATAAACATTTAGCGCCTGAATTTGGGTTTGTATTTGTGCTATAGAATTTTGGTATGTATTTGCAGCCAACATATTTAATAATGTTTGATATTTTTATGTTTCATGTGACATTTTTATCATGTGTAACTGTTTTATTTCAGCATATTAACCACATGTTCCACTGCATCACCACATCTCGGTTAAAACTTAATTATATTGTTGTTGTTGTGTTTATCCTATTATCTAGCCGATGTTCCTATATAATTAACTAGTATTTAACATTTGTTGTGATGTAATTAAATTGAACCTCTGGGATGACCAACCATCTCGTGCCTTTCACATTTACATTTATGACTATGTTGGAGATAGTCTATTCAATAATAAGCGCCCTTTTAACTATGCGCAATCATACCATAAGTTCATTTCAGCAATTTATGTCGTCTTGTCAATGTACTTGTAGTTGTACTCTTGCAAATAATAGGAAGTCGGCTAGCCTTTGTGAAATATTTTGTAACACGGGATGGAAACTGTTAATGCATGTATGTGGGCATGTGTGATAGAACCCTGTTGAATATTACTAACATTTTATGTTCGTGCGGGGAGGAACATTGGTAGTCAAGGCAGATTTTACCTTCCTGGTGGTCCCCCTCTTCAAATTTAGCTGAGTAGTATTGGTTATCGACCTCAGTACCTACCAGAAAAGACTAGCTGGTTTACACTAACGTTTCTTCAGTTGTCATGTGTGGTATGTCTGGATAACAGTTGAAATCCCGTTAAATTCAGTGTTGGTAATCTGGGTACTTGTACATTACCTGTCCTTGTTGAAATGTGCCAAATACAGTTGGAAGTGTGAGGTCAGTTTGGAGTTTTCTCTGCCGTGCTCTTTCCCCAATTGCCCAGGTTGAGTACGGCACTGTTTGCTTTAAATGTCATTTTTCTTTGCTTTCATGCCAATGACCTATTTAGGGATTATTGTTTTGGTTAAAAGTCAAGTTAGGTAAATTCTGTAGTTTTATTTCAAACCTTCCCGCCTTAACGCCATCTTCCCAGTGTGAATTTGGGTCACATCATAACAACACAACATAGGAGTCGTCGAGCCACTGCTACAAGATGCTCGATCATGGAGCCCGGTGTGCCATTTATAGAAGGCGTTTGGGTTAACCTTCAGGTCGGTTACACTACAAACTAATGTTAATTGCTTCACTGGTTAGCAGGTTGCTGTTTATGTATATTGGAAGGTATTCACGCCATTTGGATGTCGTATTTTGTGTTATATGTATGATATTTTGATCAAGCAATCGGGGAATGAATGGATGGGTGAGCTATGGTGATGATGATGCTAGTTATGGTGCCATAAGTGTTTTTGGTTACATTATAACTAATCTACAATAGTCAACTGGCTGTAAATGGTGAATAATTTTAACCTGTACAAAAATGATACGAATGTACCTTAGACTTTCTTTATAGGAAAGTGTATAAGGAAAAGTGTCTACTAAATATAGTTTAGTTGTCATGAGTTGTAACGGGCATTTTTACAGCCTAACCTTTTTACGCCTTTTTCCCAATTTGTAATTACATTTCTGCCTATATTGTATGCAATTTAACTCGCGGGTACAACTTTTAAAAGATGGTTTAATTGAAGATTGGTTTTCATTAATAAATACATTGCAATGAATGAATTTTAAATAGAATTATTCGTAACTTGTTTTCCAACTTAGTGAAAATTACAAACCGCTTGGAATTAATGATAAATTGCTATTCGTATAAATGTTGTTCCTTATGTGGATATACGAGTCTAAATATAAACAGAAAAAAAGTGTAGTTCTGAGTACCTTTGAAAGAGGTATGCTTTTAGATGTAACGTGTTGGATTGACAAGAAGTGCGGTTGTAATAACAACGAGTTGTTATGAACAGATGCGTAGTCGGTTTTTGTTCTTGGTTCCGGTATATTAAGTACTTTGAGTGATACGCGTTGCTTTGCTGATTGTGTCTTTAGTTGTTTTTCGTGTAAAATAAAAGGTTTACGGAACATTGACTTAGTGATTACGCGTTGCACGACAAATTGTTTTGTTGCTTTTCTGTTAGAAATAAAAGTTGTAGAACTTGGAAAACCCGACCGCACGTGGTTGTTTTTACGGAAGATTGATTTAGTGATACCGTCGCTTTACTAATTGTGTTTTTGTGGATTTGTCTTGCTATATTTGAACTGTGTGCGATCTAGTTTTCGTGGCCTCCTTTTCTTATCAGAGTAGTGCATACTTTGGTTTATTCAAACACATTTTTAAAACTTGAGTGTTTCTAAAATGGTGATACAGTTGTAGCAGGTTTAGTAGAAAAAAAGAGGTTGCTTCTTATGAACAGGTATCTCATTCACTTGTAAAGACACTTGGTACTGTAGTTCCTGAATTTTCTAACCCCAACGAATCTAAAATAGATCTTTGTTTGCGCGAAGTTGGTTATGCAAAAGCATTAGCTTTTCCTTGGTTACCATAGGTAGCAAATAAAACGCTTCACGTTACTGTTAGTTTAATGCATTACGTCGTGCCTTGAAAGCCCGTGACTCTAAATTTTATTACTATTTTTCTTTACAATTTGTGTTACAAAATCTTTCAAAATTATTGTCTCAGGAAATAGAATTAACAAGAGATTTATCGATGTTACATAGTTCCACCAGCATGATAATGTCTGCTGCTAACACCAGTGAAATACGTAGGCGTGATTAGTGTAAAGTGTGAGAAATTCCATCCACACCCTCACAGTCAAGGGTGCAGTGCTTCGTTAGTGCAGGACATCGAATCCCACATTCAATTGCGAGGAAGCGTTGCTGAAGGACTGTTTGTAAGTTGAACTATTTCCTACTTGTTTTACTTTAAATACCTGTCCGTTGCTTTGCCATACCGTTGGCGTTCTGATACCTTTACCATAGACTTGCATACTATTTTAAATAAAAGAAAAAAAGAAAATCAATACTACTGGACTACTCATATTAATTGTGTTTACCTATTTATATTTTGTTAAAATTTTGTCTGCTTTATGTCTAATTGGTGTGTAAGGAAACGTTTCTGCTACTCCCCAATATTACCTCACTTTGTACTAAAGATTTGTTATATTGCTTTGAACGTTGTTATATTATATAGTTAATCCCAACAGTTTTTTTATTCTACAAAGTACTGAACAATTTATACTTGATCCGTATGCTATGCTTTTTCTTTGTTTCAGGTTGCAGTACTAATTTGCTTTTTTTTCAGGTTTACTATTCTAATTTTTCTATTGCAGGTACTGTTACTAATTCCTTACAGCCGCGTCCCTTATAGGTTGGTCTGCTTTCTACAACCCCCCCTACTCTCCGATTGAGCCCGGTCCTTTCTTTGTTTTTCTTTGTGTTACGTACGGCCACGAGCCAACGTAGCATAAATCTGACGAACCAACGTGGCTGCCCCGATAATAACGTCACAGAGTCTCCATAATATACAAAAAAATTTTTAAACATACCTACACTGAGTGTTCACTCTTCTATAACATCCCTTGGCGGAAATGTTATATATGTGATTGTTTGGATCGACTAACCGTGGATAGCAACAAAGATCTGTACATTCGTCACTATCAAAGCCACAGTCGCATTCTTCTCCTGCTTCAACAATTTTATTACCACAAAAAGCACCTGCTGATGCAGTAAAACAATTATGTTTTTGATTCTCTTCAATCGCATCCAAAACTTTGGAAATATTTGTTGTGCTACACATCGAGAACTTGCTATTATTTGGTTTATCTCCTGCAGTTGCTGAAGCAAACATTAAATAATTTCCATATGCACCACCTGGTTTGCATTCTGGTGGAAAATCGTGCTAAAAAACTATCCAAGATTACTATATTGATTAATATAACTACATACAGGTGAGCCAAAACTATGCCCAATTTCGTGTGCTAACATTAATTGTGAAATCCTAGGTGGCACTCGTACATCATAATTAACAAATGAAACAACACCCGTATTGAGGGATCGTTTTCTAAACTGGTAAGTACCATTAACAGTCTCAGTGTATTTTTTGTATTTTTCACAAATGCCACCAGAGGTATCTGAATATGACATCCATGCTAAACCCAAATTACCACCATTAAAATTTCTGTAGGTAAAAACATACGCTAGGCAGAAATCTTCATGATTTTGTAATGAATGAATATTCAAGAAATCGTTAACCTTCGTATATTCTTCACAGAATTGGTTTCGTTTGCAATGGGGTGAATTACACAAACAGGTGGAATCGTCATCTATCTGCAAAGTATTCTAGTTTAGTACAGCATATTTTGGTAATAAAGCTCAAACTAATAGGTAGTAGAATTTGCAAAAAATAAAGACAAAATGTTTTTGCACAAATTAATAATAAAAATAATAATAACTTAACGGAACACATTTTCAGAATTAACAAATATAAATTATAATTCAATGTACACGTACAAAATTAATACATAAATGAAGTATTAAAAACTATTTAAAAATAATAAAAACTAATAAAGAATTAATTAAGAATATGAATGGACCTGCACCTTGAAGAAGTTCTAGATTACTACAATGGCTTCAGAGTTCCAGTGATCTAAAGAGCCGCACTATACAATTAACCAAATTAGTGGGGTCTTTAGTGAGAAACCAGACTAAAACAGGTCCCCAAAAGAGGGCAGCGGCTCTTTCGGTACTTAGATTGGTAGAGACCATAGGGGTCGGTATGGCAGTCTAAGACACACTACCTCCCAAGTACACAGCGTACTTAAATTGATATTTAAGATGATGGCATTCTCTGGGGTAAAAATTCCGGAGCTAAAATAGTCCCCTATTCGGATTTCCATGAGGGGACTACTTCGGAGGACGTGATCGCAAAGTATAAAGAAAAGTCGTGAACATTCAGTGAGTCGGAGAGTGAAATGTCAGAAGTCTGAAGCAATTAGGTAAGCTAGAGAACTTGAAAATTGAAATGGATTGGTTATCATTAGATATAGTAAGGATCAGCGAAGTTTGGTGGCCAGAAGCAGGGGATTTTTGGAGCAGAGACTTTAGAGTAATTCACACTGGATCAGAGGAAGGAAATTCGAGTGTGGGGATAGTTATGAGAAAAAAGATAGGACACTGTGTAGAAAACTACCTACAGAAGAATGAAAGATTACTCATGATTAGATTAGAATCTAAGCCGGTAAATACAGTAATAATACAAGTATACATGCCCACCTCTAATCATAGTGAGGAAGAGGTAGAAGCAATCTACAAAGATATCGAAGAGATACTAAAATACGTAAAAGGACATAAAAATTTAATAATTACAGGGTTTTTATTGCAGTGCTAGATGAGGGTAAGGAAGGAGCAGTATTAGATTTATTTGGTTTAGGCATGAGAAACAGCAGGGAAATAGACTGGTAGAATTTTGCGACCAAAACAATTTAATCATCACAAACACATTATTTCAACATCATGTTAGAAGATGATACACGTGGAAGATGGCAGGAAAAATAGGAAGATATCAAATAGATTACATTCTTGTTAGACAACTGTTTAGGAATCAAGTAAGACTGCAGAAGCTACCCAGAAGCACATATAGACACTGATCACAGCATCGTAATTATGAAGGCCGCTCTTAAATTAAAAAATTTAAGAAAAAGGAACAAAGAGACACTTTGACTTTGAGAAACAAAAAGATAAAGATATCCAAGAAAGATTTGAAAAATCAAATGAATTTGCTGAAAGATATTGGGAAAATTTCTGATACTAAGGAAGTAGAAAGAGAATGGAATAACATTAAATCTAACTTAGATATGGCGGCCAGAGAAATTCTGGGGTATACACAAAAAGAAAATAAGAAACCGTGGATAATAAAGGATATCCAGAATTTAATAGAAGAAAGACGAAAATACAAAAACAAACCAGAGGAAGCTGGAAACAAAGATACAAAGTCATAAAATGGGAAATTATTCGCAAATGCAAGAAAGCTAAAGAGAAATGAATTGATGAAAAGTGCAAAGGGTACCCACCAAGATGGAAATAGAAAAGACAGACGCAACACACAAACTAATTACAATGAATTTTAGGATATAAAACCGTATAGCAAAAATTTAAGGGGTGTGGTAGGAGACATCATTATAGAAAATGTAGTGAAAGTGATTAGATGGCAAAAATATATAGAGAATTTATATGCAGGATAGGAAGTAACAGCACCAGAACAGGAATTTGACATTGAAAATGATGACTTGGGATATCCTATACCTAGAGATGAGTTTCAATTAGCATTAAAAGACCTGAAAAATGGTAAAGCACCAGGTATAGATAAGGTGCAAGTAGAAACTTTAAAAACCACTGGACAAGCAGTAACATAACGTCTCTTTCAACATGTAAACTATATAAATATTTAGTTCCGGGTTGACGTTTTGCCCACTTTTGTAAGTGGCTTCATCAGAACAAGAAAAGAAAATAAATAATAAAAAGGAAAAACAATAATAATAAAGATAACAATGATAATACTAAGTAGACGAGTTAAAGTGTAAAGAGTATGGAAAGTTACTTGTGCCACAAGACACCTTTTGGTTTAAATGGGCTGGTGAGTCTGCTAGTTCAGAAGTAACTTTCCATACTCTTTGCACTTTAACTTGTCTATTTAATATTATCATTCTTATCTTTATTATTATTATTATTTTTATTATTTATGTTCATTTTCTTTCCTTGCCCCAATGAAGTCCCTTACAAAAGTGGGCAAAACGTCGACCTTAGTTTATAAGATGACACGGTCACAACCCCCAAACCATAAATATTTATAATGACTCTGGCTGTGAAAGCCTCCAACAATTATATGCTATACGTATGAGACAGGAAAGATACCTAAAGATTTCAAACTTAACATCATAGTCACTATACCAAAAAAGAGAGGGGCAAATAGATGCGAAAATTTTTGAACAATAAGCTTGACAGCACACGCATCAAATATATTAACTAGAATTGTACAAATGCGAATGCAAAAACGAGCTGAAGAACTACTAGGAGAAGATAGATTTGAGTTTAGGCAGAAAGTGGAACACGGGAGGCTATTTTAGCTCTGATGGTGATAATGGAGAAGAAAATAGAAAAAGAGAAAGTATGTATATAGGGTTTGTACATCTAGAGAAAGCATTCGACAATGTAAAATGCAAAACAATTTTATAAATATTCAAAAAGATTGGAAGGAGTTATAGGGACAGATGAATAGTGCATAGCTTATACAAAGAGCAAACAGCAGTAATCGAATTAGAGCAAGAACGTAGAGAAGTACGTACTAGGAAAGGGGTATGAGAGTGTGAAATCTCCCCTTTAATATTTAACTTTTATATTGAAGACACCCGGACTGAATGGTCCTGCACCTTGAAGAAGTTCTAGATTACGAGAACGGATGGAATGGCTTACATGTTTCAGTGAGCTAAAGAGCTGAGTTAGGTTTAATCAAATTAGTGGGGTCTTCAGTGAGGAGCCAGACTACGACAGGTTCCCAAAAAAAGAGAGAAGCAGCTCTTTCAGCACTTAGGGTGGCAAAAAACATGGGGATCGGTATGTGATTATATGACATACTACTGGGTGTGAAAATCACATTACCTCCTAAGTACACAGTGTACTTAACTTGTTATTCAAGATGATGACATCCTCTAGGCTAAAAGATTCTGTAATTAAAATAGTCCCCCATATAGAGCACAGCACTTTATGGCTGTCAAACATGAACAGTATGAGAAGCAGAATGGAAAAAGATACAAAGCCTTTGAAAGGCGGTGCTACAGACGTATGATGAAGATATTAAGGACATACAAAGTTACGGACAAAGCGGTTAGAGAAATAGTAAGGGAGGAAAGAAATATGTTGAAAACAGTAAAAAAATAGGAGAGGTAGGACAATAGCCTTCTTAAGATTGACGATTTTCTTGAGGTTATTCTTAATAACATCATTAAAAGTAATGCTGTAGTAAGAGGACATTCGTCGTTTGGATTCTGATTGATTGGAAGGATATTTCTGACAATCTTATTAGTATAGTTCATTCACGTTAAATCTAGGATCATGTCAAATGTAGTAATGAAGTGTTAGCAACTGTATGCAAATGAATACCTAGAATTGTACATGAAAGATACTGTCATTTAACAAAATAAAGGTTGGCAGTTCTGTACCGTGTTGCCATCAATTTCTTTTACGAATGTGAATATTCGTATATCTTTCATTTAAATATATTAAAATTTAATCTACCATTGGCTATGTTGCTTTTTATTCAGTTTTGATGTCATTCTAAAGTTAAAGCAAATGGACTATATAACTTAGATGGTTTTCGACTCTATAGATGTGATATGTAAAGTAAATACAGGGTAGTAGTCAATTTGGGCAACTAGAAAAATCTTTAGTCAATTCAAGCTTTCAAAAAATTTATTTTCTTCCTCAAGAAAACAAAATTTGTTGATACATAAAATGCTTACTTACGATTATATAGTCTATCCAGTAAATATGTGGAACATAACAGATTTTAGAATATACTGCTGAACTTGATGAATACACTCCAAACACAATAACTAGTTTATACAATAATTAATCACAGCGGCAAAATGCTTAAATATTAATAACAAAAAACATAAAAATGATTAATTTAAAATTACATCAGAAAAAGTCAAAATATAAAATACTTTCGATATACAAATAATGTCATAAGCAAATAACAGATAATAATAATAATTACATAAAACGAGTCGAGAGCAAACTTAAAAGAATTCACAAGATCAAAACAACTAAGGCAAATAACCAGCTTGTAAGATATATAATTCCTGTTATTTTTTATAACGGAAATAAGATGTGAGTAGTTATTACTAAGATTTTGGGTATCAGCTTTCTTGTTAAGAGAGTGATCTTGCAGCGCTATCATTTTGTATTTACCTTCTTACATGCCATACGAATAATCTACAACCCAAACACATTGCTACGTCATTACATTGCATCGAACGTTAGTTTGCTGTTCAGATAAGACAGGACCTTTTAGCAGAAAAATGTTCAACTTAGAAATCAAAATAACACATGATGACCTTAAAGACCTAGAGACACAATTAAATACTATAGTCCATTCGCTTTAACTTTAGGATGACATCAAAACTGAATAAAATGTGACATAGTCAATGTTAGATTAAATTTTAATATATTTAAATGAAAGATATACGAATATTTCCATTCATAAAAGAAATTGGTGGCAACACAGTACAGAACTGCCAACCTTTATTGTGTTAAGTGACATTATCTTTCATGCACAATTCCAGATATTCATTTGCATACAGTTGCCAACACTGCATTACTACATTTGACATAATCCTAGAGTTAAAGTGAATGGACTATACTAATAAGATTGTTCTTCCAATCAATCAGAATCCAAACGACAAATTTTCTTTTACTACAACATTACTTTTAATGATGTTACTAATAATAACCTCAAGCAAATCGTTAATCCTAAGGCAAACATCCTACCTCTTCTATTCTTTACTGTTTTCAACATATTTCTTTCTTCCTCCACTATGTCTCTGACCGCTTTGTCCGTAACTTTGTTTTTCCTTAATATCTTCATCATACGTCTGTAACACCACCTTTCAAAGGCTTTGTATCTTTTACCAGTCTGCTTCTCATATTGTCCATGTTTGAAAGTGCTGTGCTCTATATGGGGGACTATTTTAATTCCAGAATCTTTTAGCCCAGAAGATGCCATCATTTGAATAACAAGTTAAGTACACTGTGTACTTAGGAGGTAATGTGATTTTCACATCCAGTAGTATGTCTTAGAATAACATACCAACCCCCATGGTCTCTGCCACCCTATGTGCCGAAAGAGCTGCTGCTCTCTTTTTCGGGAACCTGTCTTAGTCTGGTTCCTCACTGAAGACCCCACTAATTTGATTAAATCTAACTCAGCTCTTTAGCTCATCGAAACACGCAAGCCATTCCACCCGTTCTCGTAATTTAGAACTTCTTCAAGATGTGGGACCATTCAGAACGGGTGTCTTCAATATAAAAGTTAAATATTAATGGGGATAGTGCATACTCTCATACCCCTTTCCTAGTACGTACTTCTCTATGTTCATGCTCTAATTCTATAACCGCTGTCTGCTCCTTGTAGAAGCTATGTACTATACGTCTATCCTTATAATTCATTCCTATCTTTTTGAGTATTTAGAAGATTTTTTTCTATTTTACAGTGTTAAACGTTTTTTCCAGATCTACAAATTCTATATACATGCTTCTCCTTTTTGTATTGTTTTCTCCATTATCACCTTATAGGTAAAATTTCCCACCGTGTTCCACTGTTTCGGTTAAACCTAAGTTGATCTGCTCCTAATATTTCTTCAGACCGTTTTTACATCCGTCTTTGTACAATTCTAGTTAATATTCTTGACACATATGCTATCAAACTTATTGTTCCAAAAAATTTTTACATGTATATTTTTTTGGTGTAGTGATTATGGTATTAAGTTTGAATCTTTGTACATTCTGCCTGTCTCAGACATATAGCTTACAAATTGGAAGAAACGTTCTATCCACTGGCTTATCTGTACCTGGTACCTTATTATTGTTCAGGCTTTTTAATGCTAGTTCAAGCCTGTCTCTAAGTATAGGATATCCCAAGTCATCGTTTTCTAAGAAGCCTGATTCCTGTTTTAGTGCTTCTAGTTTGGACCTGCATATAAATTTCCTATATATTCTTGCCATCTATCCACTTTCTCTACATTTTTTCTAATGATGTCTCCTCCCGCGTTCCTTTATATTTTTTCTATATGGCTTTATACACCTAAAATTCATTGTAATTAATCAGTATGTTTTGTCTATCTTTCAGGTTTCTTCTTAGTTTGTACTTCTTTGCACTTTTCTTCCATTTTTTAGCTTTCCACGTTAGCGATTAATTTCCCACTTTATGGCTTTGTATCTATTTTCCTGTTTCATCTGGTCGGTTATTGTATTTCTTCGCCTTTCTTCTATTAAATTTAGAATATTTTTTTGTCACCCATGATTTCTGATTTTCTTTGTGTTTATACCTCAGAATATCTCTGGCTACCATGTCTAAAAGCTGAATTTAATGTTATTCCATTCCGCTTCTACTTCCTTCGTATCAAAAATTTTTCCGATGTCTTTCAACAATTCATTTGACTTTTTGTCACATATTTTGCGGATCTTTACCTTTGAGGTTCTTAAAATCAAGGAGCTTTTTCCATTCTTTTTATCAAATTTTTAAATTTAAGCACATCTCTCATAATTACTATGTTGTGGTTTTCTTGGTAGCTTCTAGTCTTTTACTTGATTCTTAAACCGTTGTCGAACAAGAATATAATCTATTTGATACCTGTTTATGCCTTCTGGCATCTTACACGTATATCGTCTTCTAGCATGATGTTGAAATAATGTGTTTGTGATGATTGAATTGTTTTTGTCCCAAAATACTACCAGCTTATTTCTCCTGTCACTTCTCGTGCTTAAACCAAATAAACCTACTATCGCTTCTTCCTTACCCTCACCTACCACTGCATTAAAATTTCCTGCTATTATTAAATGTTCATGCCATTTTATAAATTTTAGTATGTCTTTGATCTTTGTAAATTGATTCTACCTTTTACTCGCTGTAGCTAGAGGTTGGCATGTAACTTGTGTTATTATCGTATTAATTGATTTAGATTCCAATCTAAGTATGAATACTCTTTCGAACTTTTGTAAGTAGTTTTCTACACCGTGACCTATCTTTAACTGCATAACTATCCCCACACCCAAATTTCCTTCCTTCGATCTTGTATGAATATAACCTGAAGTTTCCTCTCCAAAAATCTAACCTATCCATTTCAATTTTCAAATTTTCTAGCTTACCTACTTGCTTCAGACTTCTCACATTTCAAGCCCCGACTCGCAAGATGTTCCTCACTTCTACTTTTCTTCTTATTGAGCTTGTCGATTACAACCTCTGAAGTAGTGTCCTTCCAGAATTTGAATGGGGATCTATTTTAACTCCAGAATGTTTTACCTCAGAAGATGCCATCATTTTTGAAAACATTTTTGGTACGCTGTGTACTTGAGAGGTAATGTGGCGGTTTCCTGTTACCTTATCGCAGTAGTGTGCCTTAGAATGCTATACCAACCTCTATGGTCTTTACTACTCTAAGTAGCGAAAGAACTGTTGCTCTCTTTTGGGGACTTGTCTTGGTCTGATTCCTCACTAAAGATGCCACTAATTTGGTTAAATATACAGTTCGGTTCTTAGCTTACTGAAATACATAAGCTAGTCTATCTGTTTTAGTGTTCTAGAACTTCTTGAAGGTGTAGGTCTGTTCAGAATGGGATTTCTCAATAAACAAAAAGAAAATGACAACTAAAAAAAAACAAAACTAAATCGCCACCTTAAGCATAAAACTAAAATACACGAAATAGCAACAATAAACAATGGTTAAACAATACAATATGAATAATAAATATCTTTTATCATAAAGATAATCTTTTTTGTTAAGCTACTGTTGCTCCACAATGCGTATCTGTTTAGCTTAAGTTGGTTTAAAATATAATTCTTTAATATTAAAAACTCCGCAAATATTTACATATAATATAAAACCATTTAATGTCCACACTGCAATGTACTTAGATGTTCTAGTTAATGTAAATTTAAATTAAATAATGCGATGTACAGGCTGTCCCTTTAACGCCTTAATGAACTACACAACGATTAGTTACATTATCATCGACATGACTGGTCGGGAGTAGGTAATAGCCTTGCACCGCTATCCTTTGCCAGAAAAGCATGTTGTTTTTGCTTTCTCTACAATTACCTGCACGCGTGAATGTGTTTCCGTTTCGTGATTCAAATTGGTGTCTGCATGCAGGAAGATGGTTACCACCACAACTAGTTGACCATAATAGAAGCGTTCTCAACACTGCAACCAGTTACAAGGTAAAGTGTGAAAGGGTGGCTTTTAATATTGAAACATAACAAAACACAATAAAATTACAGTCCACTTTATCTCCCTACTGGAACAATCATAATTGTTTTGTTATTCCAATGGTTATTAAGATCAATATCTCTGCCCATTCCAGCTACAATCAAAGTTTAGGCATCAACAAAACCTGTTTTAACAATTACATTGACTCATCGTTACCAGTCACATCTCTGGGTAGGAATGAATTTAAGCTAGAGGATGTTGCTCTAGATTGATCTGCACTATCTGGTCCCTGTTATATCCAGAGATTAGTGAAACAAGTATCTCCAAACAATACCAGCGGTTACCAGCAAGTAGTTACAAATGCCAAAGTAACACCGTGGTAGGATGTTTACCATCCATTGGGTTTGAAGATACCGATAAGAAAACAAGTAATGTAGGTATCTTCTGTCTTCCAGATGCGACAAGCAGTAAACCATGGAGAGGAAAAAAATAAGACCATTCCACCGATCCCTATTAAGGAGTAATACAAATAAGAACGGCTTCCAATAGATAGAAAACTAGCTCCGAGAGCACTTTCTGTGCTTATGTTACAAAATAACAAACAATAATAATATCCAAAACTAATTATTTTGCATTCCTCATATCCGTATGATAGCGATAAAACCAGATCATCGTAACAAGTAATGATGTAAATATCAAGAGCAAGAACTAAATTGTGGTTTTAAGCAGGTTTATCAAATAAGGTTTGATGCATATTTCAGAAAGGAAGGCTAGGAAACACTATATAACGAAAATATAAGTAAAATAGAAATTTGTATGTTATAAATGGTATACAGTGTGTCTGTTTTCGTATCACAGCAAATATCTCGGCTATTGTAAGAATTTCAGAAAAATGTTATATACAAAAATTGTGTAATTTTTTATTTGCAATAATATGTCATACTAAAAAAACATAATGGAGCATCAAATTTTTAAGATACAGCAAATCGATTCAAAATTTTTAATTGAACTTACATATTATTATTGCATATTCTGAAAGTGCTTAAAATTTTCTTTTCAACGATACATCACTTAATAATAATTATCTAATCAATTAAACGCAGAAATCTATTATTAAATAGCGCTTAACATCAGGCGTCTATTTGAAATAAGCATTGAAAACAGTGGGCGGCAAAACAATTGATAGCGCTTCTTGACAGTTGTCCCTTAGTAATTTAATTCCGCATTGTTGACCTTCAACTTAAGTCTTTTGCAATGGAACGTCATTATACCAATGATGAAAAAATAGATATGTTAAGGGTATCATTTGATGTAATGATAACGCGAGAGAAGCCTTAGAAGTTTATCCAGATAGGGCACAGCCACATTCTCGAATTTTTAGACGACTTGAAGGTAATTTAAGAAGATATGAACGTTTTAATAACAAAGTAAAACGAACAATAAATCAACATGGTGGAGATAATGATGAAGATGTTTTGGTATTGGCATATTTCAGAGCATATTCACGAATTAAGTACGTGAAGTGGCAGTAGATTTACATATTAATCGAAATAAAATATTTTCTATTCTTAAATATCATAAAATGTATGATTATAAAATTAAAACAGTGCACGGTTTGATACCTGGTGATTCAGATAGGAGAATAAAATTTTGCAACTGGCTTATCAATTCTCAAAATGTATTACCTTTAATCCTTTGGAGCGATGCACCTAATTTTAACAATAACGGCATCTGAAATCGAAAAAGCGATCATTTCTGGGATACATAAAATCCGCGCCAAATTCGTGCATGCAGATTTCAAAAAAGATTTTCGATTAATGTGTGGCTTGGAATATTAGGTGATACTATAATAGGATCTTATTTTTTTCACAGAACACAATAGGAAACGATACGCTTATTTTCCTGAGACACAATTCGAAGATTATTTGGGCGATATACCACTAGAAATATGCCGCGATATGTGGTTTCAACAGGATGGAGCACCTCCTCACAGTACAAGAATCGTGAAAAATATTTTAAGTGAAATGTTTGGTGCAAAATGGATCAGAAAGGAGGTCCTATAAACTGGCCAGCAAGATCACCAGATCTTTGTTTTAAATTTTTTTGTTTGGGGATATCTCAAACAATATGTTTATGTAATGAGCACAGAAAGATCACATTCGAAGAGTGTGTTGTCAAATAACACCATGTATGTTGCACAAAGCACGAAGAAATTTAATAATTAGATTTCACGATGTCTTGCAAATTACGAACGCCATGTGAAACATAACCTTTAACGTTTTAAATTAATTTTGTAATTTAGTATTTCTTTGTAGTTGTTGTTATTATTAATTTCTGCATTTAGGTGAGCGCTAGCAATTGTTTTGCCGCCCACAGTTTTGAATGCCTACTTCAATGAGGTACATGTTAAGCGCTATTTAATAATCTATTTCTGTGTTTAATTATTATCGAGTGATATATCGTTGGAAAGAAAATTTGAAGCACTTTAAGAATATGTAATAACAATGTGTATGTTCCATTTAAAATTTGGAATGTATTTGCTATCTCAAAAATTTGATGCTCCATTGTTTTTTTTTATTTTGGCATATTATTGCAAATAAAAAGTTACACAACTTTTGTATATAAGATTTCTCTGAAATTCTTATAATAGCCGAAATATTTGCCGTGACACGTAAAAGCAAACACACTATATACAAAGAATAATTTTTGGTTAATATTTACTTAACATGATTCACAGGTCTAGCTGCCACTATACGCAAGAGTATTTGTTAAAATATTCCTTTGAAGGTTTTGAGATGGAGATAAATTTAACCCTACAAAAGCTACTTAGCATAAAATCTCATTGAAGCAGCATGCTAGAAGTTTATCATTATTCGTTTACAAAAATATAACGGCAGATCAAGACGAATTTTGAGAAACAAAGAACTTTCTGTCAACTTCGCATCTAATTTTTTAAGAATGTAGTGGAAACGGTGGTTGGTTGTTTAATAAGACAAAGATTTTCTGTATCAATACAAATTTATCTTACAAAACTTCGAGTCACGTTGAAATGTGTTTGTGTAACAAACAATGTAACTTGAACTCTAATATAATGTATTAAACTAAAGAATCACCCAAAGCCTTGTTACAGCCCGATTTAGCAATCGTTCTGTACATGTTTTTGTAAATATATTTCATGTTTAATAAATGTACAAGAGGGTGATGGTAATTATTTGTTTATTTAAAAAAAGGTATATAGTTTGCAATGAATTTCCAAAGTAGTTTCTGTAGACTATACGAATAGTTTAAATTAAATTTCAGTTACGATTCATGTTTACAATTTTGTAGGGTTACGTCTGTTTAGATACATCAATGCCATTGTGTTTTAAATTTGTAGTTGAAGTTATTGCGCAATGGATAAAATAGGTAATAATGTAGATAGATTAGCTTTTAACGATCAACAGTGGCGGCTGTGAAATAATCTCATTAAATTTTATTTTCGTTTATCTGTAAGAAATGATATTCAGTCTTCTTTAAGGAGTATCGAGTTTAATAATAGTTTTTCGATAGGGTACAAGTTTGTTCCACATTTTTACTCAGTATAAAACAATAGTAATAGTAATTTGAATTCTTCTTAAAATTAACGACGCCTATGTGACACGTGTGGTTTTCAATTCAAATCGTGTTATAGCTTGTTTTCGACAAGTGAATGCTCTCTTTAATTTTACACCTTAACATAGCAGCACGAATGGTTTGGAGTTCTTCCTAATTATTATTCAAATTTATTATTTGAAAATTAAGTCATCCGTATTATTTATTACGGAATTATATTAGTGGAGTTCTTGGTGTACAGTAATAATTATTTATTATTGTATTTAATGGGATTGCTCCCGATTTGTAAAACAACCAATTTCGTGCGAGATGAGCATGCTTGTACCCTTTATATGTTACATGTATTTGCAATTTTAACGTTTTGTTCTTGTTAATATTTTAACCAAAATTCTGGTTGATGAATTAACTACATTTACTTTCTGTTACTCGAAAAGTATTGAAGTTATTTATTTATTTATTTATTTATCAATACAATGCTGTTGCCAGCGGTGGTAGCAATATAATTACAATTATAAAACAAACCAAGAAATACTAATCTAACAGGTTAGTAAACTGGGCTTTTGTTCCAGGGAAAGGGTCAAAGACACACTGAAGCAGCACATTCCAGAATACGATACCCCTGCCAACTGGGGAGTTTGCACCAAAGGAGCTTGCAAATTTCGGACGTTGGATCTTACACCAATGGTCATTACGTGAGATGTAGTTGGCCACACGTAGACGGTTATCAATCTCCGTTAAGGAGGGCAATTTAGTTATGGCTTCGTAAATCAAAATTAGCAGTCTTCGGTCACGTCGTAAAACCAACGGCTCCCACTCTAAGAATTGTAAGAGTGCCGTGCAACTAACTGCATAGTCGTAAGTATTCAGCACCTGCCGCGCCGCTCTACGTTGAACCGCCTCAAGAGCTAAGGCAAGAAACTTAGCTGGCAGACTCCAAACTGATGCGCAGTACTCCAACGTAGGACGTACAAGACTAATGTATGCGTGTCGCTTCGTCTCATAGGAAGCACCACGAAGACAGTACTTGACAAAGTTTAGCTGCTTATTGGCTTTAGAAATAGCACAAAGAACATGCTCATTCCACTTCAGGTTTTGGTTGATAATAACACCCAGATATCTACAACTGTCTGTTGGAGTGAGGGTAGTTAGACCCAGTCTGTAGGAGTAGGCAGATGAAATTGAGCCAAATGCAACCCAGACTGTCTTGGTACAATTAATGAGCATCCCATTTGCTTCTGTCCAAGCTGTGAGGTGGGCCAGGTCTTTTTGCAGAACATTACAATCTTCTTTAGTCTTGATTGCCCTATAGAGGACAATGTCATCAGCAAAGAGTCTAATAGTGGATGATATGTTATTTACTATGGTGTTAATGAAGATCAAAAATAGAGTTGGGCCAAGTACCGAACCTTGCGGCACTCCTGAAGTAACCTCAACTGGTTTGGATAAAGAATCTCCAATCTTGACCTGTTGCGTGCAACCGGATAAATTATTAATTACCTTACTCGGCGTGTTGAAATTTATTGTTTAAAGTTGGAGTTTGGTATTAAGAATTTATTGGGTCATCGTTGGTTCGATATTTCAGTTCGATTTTGGAAGTTATGTTTAGAAGCTAGTTATAAAGTCATCTTCTTGGGAAAGTGCTATTTATGGGGAGATCCCAATTATCCTCGTTCCTATCACCAGGAGCAGAAGAAGTACACGACACCAGTCTTGAGGTTCGTGAAATTTCGTAGCTTATCTGCTAAGTTGATCCTGAGCCGGGCATTATGTACTTACATCAAGGTGTTCCACCGAATTAAATCATGTTTGGTATCGTAAAATATATATTAGATTAATGTTCCCCAAATGCATGCACTTGGCCTTTGATATTTTATTTATGAAATTTATAAGTTAAATGTTTATAGTGATTATTGGGAAAGAGTAATAAATACCACTCCAACTATAATAAGACGATCTTGTAAAGATGTTTATAAAAGGTGTTGGTTGTGTGTTCAACAAAATGGGGGGTTATTTGAACATTTAAAATAAATAATGAATTCATGTGGCTGACTATTGTTATATTTTTTTCCTTGATTGTTAATTTGCAATTGTCTGAACATGAATGACAACTAAAAACAGCTTAAATAATATTTTGTATTGAATAGATGCCAGTTTGTATTTATTCTTTGTTAATGCATAGTTATGTAAGTTCTGATTAATACAGATTTATTTTCAATTTTCTACGTTTTTTACGGTTTTTGTTACCACTGAAAATTTTTAGAGCAATTGTTTCTTTTTGTCATAATGGAAATTAAAGCCTACTACGACCAAAACATAATTATGTGATTTTTAGTGTTTTGATTCAATCAAACATAGCCACGTTATACCTCTTTGGAAAGGGTTTTTTGTCAGCATTTCAAAAATGTAAAAATCCAATATGGCGGCTATTTAAAAATTAAAAGTTGAACATCGTCACGCAAAATCTAGATGTCCTAGACAAAATCTAAGTTGAAAATGTGAAGCGCAATGAGGAATTACCATGATGTACCAAATTTGAACATTCTATTTCAATTAGTAGACTAACTATGAGCAAATAAAGAAATCGTCAATTTTGTGTTTTTTGCCTCTATCCAGTAACCTATGAAAAATTTTTGAAATTTGAAAACTGATCTGAGATACCCTCATGATTATGCAACTTTTGTCCCATTTAACCAAGATCGTATCTCCTACAGTTTCCAAGATCCCCATGTACTGCATTTTATACTGTACACACTGTATATTAAAGCAGTAGGTAGTGAACAAGATATTTCATCGCGGTGGTGAGTAGAGGTATTTATTCTGCTTCAACTTGAGTAAGCAACAGGTATTAACATTAGAAATTGTAATTGTACTGTTGATCTGAGTACTTAAGATATTTAAAGTGTTTTATATTACTTGTTCTAAGATCATAACAGTCCAAATGCTGAGAATATACTAACACCCCTCCCAGGGTGGTAGCATTAATTTTGCCACTGTTGATCGTTAAAAGCTAATCTATCTACATGATTACCTATTCTATCCATTGCGCAATAACTTCAACTACAAATTTAAAACACAATGGCATTGATGTATCTAAACAGACGTAACCCTACAAAATTGTAAACATGAATTGTAACTGAAATTTAATTTAAACTATTCGTATAGTCTACAGAAACTACTTTGGAAATTCATTGCAAACTATATACCTTTTTTTAAATAAACAAATAATTACCATCACCCTCTTGTACAGTTATTAAACATGAAATATATTTACAAAACCATGTACAGAACGATTGCTAAATCAGGCTGTAACAGCCTTACCATCTGTTAAAATGAGTTTTGTAACGTTTTATTTTAAGGTGGGAAGAAATAAATACCTGTATCCTTTGAACTTTAAACTTAATATTCCGATGTTCCTCCTTTCCATCAAATTTGGTTCCACGAAAAATATAGTTCACAGCAACGACATGATTAGCAACTAATGATATAATTTCCTTCCTAGTTTGTTCATCCAGTTCTGCTTCAGTTCTTCTTGGGTTAGTATTCTATCAAAAAAACAATTTGTATATCACAGTCAACTAGTACGTATAAAGTTTTAAAATTATGAATGTAAATGTATGTCAAATATATTGTATGCACATGGATACCTAGAGGAATATCTGGATAAATTCTGATGGGTCGATGCATTTAGGACTGAATGATTGGGAAAAATAGTATATAAAATAATATGAATAACATTATGAGCCCCAACAGAGCATTTTCACATACTGAATCTTCCCAAATTCCATCAAAATTTCGGGTGCAAATGGGGTTGTATAACCACCTAATCTGACGAGAAGCCATTAGAAAATATCTCTTGTTGATTTTGCTTTAGAAAGTCAGTAGCTTCCTTAAAGGAGCGAAAAGTACCTATAAAATTTCTCCCGTAGTTCAAACATATCGACTTGGGTGAACCACGCCCAGAAGTAAATCGAATAAATGAAGCCAAAAAAGTTTCAGTCGTTAATTCAGAAACCAATTCTAAATGTATGGCCTTGGTGCATAGACAGACAAATATACATAAATAGACTTTCTGAATCGAGGCATTTTGGTGTTTGGAAGTTCTAATCAGAAACGGACCAGCTAAATCAATGCCCACATTAGTAAGGGCTCGCCTAATTTGAACCCATACACATGGTGCAGACAAACCAGTCATGAACAGCTGCTGAGTTTTGGAGCCAAACTGAAAACAAGACAGACACTTGTGAATTTGTTTCTGAATCAAGGATCGTAATCCAACAATCCAAAAGTTATGCTGGATCAAAGCTTGACTACTCAAAGGACCAGAATGCAAGGAAACAGTGTAATAATGATCATATATGAGGCTGGAAAGTGGTGAACATTTAAACAGCAATAGAGGATGCTTAAAATTGTAAGGCATCCGGACATTACGAAAACGTCCGCCCACCCTGAGTAGCCTTCCAAAATCCAAGAAAGACGAAAATTTGCACGTAGAACCAGGAGGAAGTTTAATCTTTTCCATTTGATTAATTTCAAAATCATAATGCAACCTTTGTATTAGCTTCGCCAAAGTTAACAAAGAATTTTTAAGTTCATTCGATGCAATAGTACCATTTAATTTTTACCTGAGCGACGACACTTGCATATGAACCTATTAATGTATACCACCATATATTGTAATAAAATTAAAAAGATCGATCTCTCCATACATTCGCAGAAATGTTCCAGAATTTTGTGTTGAGATTTGAGTTCAGGAAATGGGTTTAAAGGCATAAAAAGTTCGTGAAACCGTTCCAATGTACGATCGGAGATAACCTCCCATGCCACCATAAATGACTACCAATGAGCTGGCATGGGACCAGACCACAGAAGCCCCGGTTGACAGGATTCATTTCACCAGAAATATGGTTCCATTGCCAAGGACTTGAGTAAATAGGAAGGAGCCCTTAGCCATGTAAGAACCACTTGAGAATCAGTGAACAATTTGACTTTATACATAGAATATTCGTGATGGTTAGCCCATGATAGAAATTATTAGGCGAGCTAACAAAAGATCACCTAAAAGCTCCATTCGTGGAATGGTAATAAATTTTAATGGGAGTGTCTTTACTCTTCGCTTGTATGAGATTACAAGAGACTGAATTACCCACTACTGTATAAATATCGATATAGGTTGAATAACCTCTCTCACTAGCAACACGAAATCCTAAAAAATAAGAACTACCATCTGGAAGCGACAAATTTGCGAGAAATTTTTATCAAGGATGAATAGCGAAGTTGAGCGCAGAATTGTTCTCATTCGGCTCACTAAGCGGGATCAAGGGCATCATTTCATTGAAGTTTCTTTATCCACAACTGTTGCAAAAAATATTTGATAAGACATATGATAAGAGTTAACCACCCAAAGGGATCAAAAAACGGGCCATACAGGAAAGTATAGTTCTTTTCATAAAAGGCCTTGAAAGGGAACCACATAATAAACGAAAAAATCAGACGTAGGATTCAATATCAGACCTAAAATCTCAATTCCCCTAACCTCATCTGAAAAGTCAACTCAGATTCGAGATCAGTTTCTGGAGAAGTTTGCAGCATATCGATACAGTTGCTAGACCATTTCCAGGATTGAAATCTCACCAAAGCAAGAAGTTTAATCAATTCAGCTTGAAGTTGCTTTGCTGCTGCTGCTGGAGTGTCAGCAACAGAAATTATATATTCCATATAGGTATGATTGAGCAGGGCAACTGAAGTCATAGTGTAAGTGTCGCCCTCAGCAACCACTAATTGACAAACAACGTTTTGTGCTAAGAAGACAGCAGTAGTTAGACGGTAAGTTCGAGAATCCCCTCTGCGGGAGCTCACCAAGAAATATGTTGGTTTTGACAATCCATATGCTGAACCAAAATTTGCCGGTACATCATACAGATGTCTGTACATACTGCAATGTTATAAATCCAAAAAAAAAGGAATGATTTCTGTCAAAAAACTTTTGTAGTTTGGGACTGGGATATAATTGCTCATTGAATGATAATTGTGAGGAATTGGGAGCAGAACCGTTAAACACTATTCAAAACTTGGCAGTACTACTGCTGGTTTTTAAAACAGCATGGCGTGGTAATACATAGTTCAGATGTTTATTAGCAATTTCCATGAGTCCTAAGGAAATGTATTCTTGAAGAAATTCCTGATAATATTTGTTTCTGTTCCGGAAAGTGAGACAAACGTGTTACCAACTTAACGTAGCCTTTATAAGTAATAAAACTATTACATCCAAAGAAGGGGCGACCCTATTAAATGGTACAGATACTATGTAACACCCCGTTTCATCATGGGAATGTGTCTCCAAAAATTGCACTCAACTATTAACAATCCCAGCGATTTGTCTATAATAACATGCTGTGTGCGCATGCTTTTAGAAAGTGTGTTAATTTGTTACCCAGTATCTAAAACACAACACACTGACGTAGAGCATCATTAAGATTCATAATTCTCACTGGCATAATGCCCAGTAGCATTACAATTTTCCGGGGTATTAGAAACAATACAAGTAGAAATAGCTGCAGGGAGGCTAATCGAGAAACCCTGTACAGCTTGTAAAGTCTTTGAAGGACCAGCGGGATATTGGTCCTATTAGAATGTAACAAAGTATGATGTTTACGCGAAGAACAATTAGTACAGCTTCTATTAGAACTGTAAGAACCTTTATGGTTACCTAGGCACTTGAAACAAAGAAAGTGCCATTGTAGCAATCCGTAATACTTAATGCTTTAAAACTTAAACAAGACAAGAGAAAGATCGTTTTAATTTGCTCTTAGCGGCAGTCAAAGCATTTTAACACTTAAAGATTTGTTTGGACTAAATTTAAATTTAGACGGAACTATCGTATTAGATTTGAAACCCTTTTCTGATTTCAAGTCTTCTAGCAGCTCAGAAGCTTTACTTTGTAAATTCAAAAAGCTGTTCTGATGTAGGAAGAACTGAATGTACCTTGATATCAAATTCATTTTGAATTGTGAAGTCTAAGTTTTGGTAAGACAAAGACAGCAAAAGACAATCAGCAAGATCTTCTAAATTCGGGGCTGCCTTTATAATACTTACCACTTGAATTTAATGTTAATAAAATCAGAAAGAGCCACTATATTTGTGTTACAAAATTTTATTTAAAAAGAAATTAATTATTCGACGTGGATTGTCGTAACAATCTACCAATTTTTTCTAAGCCTTATTCCATAGCTCCAGAAGTAATTCAAGATAAAAAATACTAGCCAAAGCTTCATCCTTAAACAGGAAGTGAAGATAGATAAATTTAGTAGCCTAAGGCAAAGCTGAGTCAGAATCCACAAGATTGACAAAAAGAGTTTTCAACGTGGACCATTGTGTCTCTTGACTGGAAGAGCTGGTATCTGGTGGGTTGGCGGGTGGGTGGGGGCGGGGGTGGGTGAGTGTGCGTGCGTGTGTTCAAATGAGTAAACGAAGTATTATCAGCAGTACTAGATTGCTTTGGCTCAGAGACAGGGATAGACCGCTCCTTGAGGTCCAAATATCTCGCCTTAATGACGTCTGACAGATCATCAAAAGCAGATCTATTTACCTTTACTTGAAGCTTAGCTTCATTGACCTTTACATTGTAATTTATTATATCGATATGCAATGCAGCGTAGCTAATTTCTAATTTATCAAAATGTAGTACATTTGTAGCATATGCAACTTGAACAAATTAGAAGCCTTGGCATAGTCTATCATTTTCGTCATCCGACTAAAGATGCTCTATAATCTAGCTTTTAATAGAGCTTTTGAAGCCATAATAATTTCAAAGAATCGTAAAGAATAGTGCGGTGCAATTAAATAATAGCAACCTTGTGACATTCCCTTAGAAATAATTATAATAACATTTCATTTCAGTCGTTTCTGTATAAATAAAGTCCACCAATAGGATTGGGTTATTCTCTTCAGGAAATATAAGTTTTAGGTTTCTATAAATTCTAATTTAAGAAAGAATTATTTGGCATCATATTCAATTCATAGTCAAAGGTTATAAAAATTCATATAAGGTTAGGGGTGATGTCATCTTGGTCATTAATATAGTTTGATTTTTTTTGTCTAGAAAATTCATAATGGCGCCAGTAAGAATAAGAGTTTTGTTCCGATTCAGATTTCATATACAATAGGAAATACGTAAGTTAAAATGATATAAAGCATAAATAGAACAATCAACATAAAGGAAATCCAATTTTAATCCGTCCATCCGAAGTTTGCTAAGAAGGCCTCGGTAGTTTTAAAAAAATCAATTTCTTTATTCAGAGGAAAACCCCGTTTCTAACATCTCAACTTAACAGGTCGCTTCGGTAGGGTAAATACCTCGAATTCAAGGTCACAATCTAAGCCAGGTGGC
Source organism: Platerodrilus igneus (assembly GCA_036346225.1). NCBI lineage: Eukaryota > Metazoa > Arthropoda > Insecta > Coleoptera > Lycidae > Platerodrilus > Platerodrilus igneus. Next base: position 712,533 of record JARFIW010001004.1, read on the forward strand.
TTCGTATGTTCAGATAAACTCCTACCAAGTAGCGCAGGTCCTTTTTTAGGAGCAGATTGGTCCCAATGGTTCAACCCCTGGGTGGAAATTAAGTTGAGATGTCCAAGCATTAACGGAGGGAAAGAAAACATCTCCAATGGTTATTTAAAAATCAAATCCATGAGAAAAGACTGAGACTATACTGGTGAAAAGGTTAGTACTTGAATGTATTATTGAATAACGTACTTAGAAATGCATCTGTGTTAGATTAAGTTTTAGCTAATAGGTTTCTGTTTTTAATCAGTAGATTTAGGACATATGTGACTTTTCATATTTGTGTAAGTTGAAACTGTGTGAATGCACATGTCATAGATTTAATAAGATTGTAGTGAATTTTGTAAAAACTTTATATTTCTGTTCATTATTGTAAACGTTATAGTAACAATTTTGCCAAAATAAATTAACTTATTAATTTTGTTTGAAGTGTGATTAAATATTTCACGTATTATTTAACATTTTCTTTCAGAAATTTTCTTGGCAGTTAGCAGTCATAAATAGGTCTACGTGGTTAGGTTTGAGTTTGATTTAAAATAATGTTTGTTTCAATGAATTTTTGGGTATAGTTGTAGCCACAATCACTCTCCTGATCTCAAGATTTTTGCAACCCTTTTTTATTCATTCTAGGGCTTTTTCCTTGTATACCTGCAAGATTAGATGACGTCCAAGGGATTTCCCCTTTTAAGAGTATAATATTTATGATATATAGAATGATTTTATTTCATTAATCACACGCTCAAATTTATAAATTATTTCTTGCCAACTATGTATGAAAAGATAAAAAGTATAGATAAATCGTTGTTACCTGTTGTTTGCTAAATTTGAAGTTAAAACTAAATGTCATTGCTTATCTTGTTTACAACAAACTTTATCTCAAGATGTTCAATTTGCGTGGCCTCGTTCCAGAAAAATGAAATTTTAAATTAAGATTAACTAACTAATAAATTTTTGCATGTAGAGAAATTTGAATGACATTTACAGTCTTACGTAGCGCTACATCGGACTATCAAGTATAAATTAAATATTGTTAATAATATACAGAATTCAAATTAAGATTCAGTAGAATTAAAACTTAGCTTTACATCTTCTAAGTAATGTAATAATTACATTCATAAGAATTTAACTTTTGTTGAATTGTATTTATAATGTACATAATTGTTTAAATGAGAATATAAAATTAATTTTTTACTTCAGCTCATTATTTCATAAATATCTAATTTCTCTCAAAGATTTTATGACCGTTGAAGGAATTCATTATATAAGAATTCTCGATAGGTTTAGTAAAACTCTATAAAAATCTACCACGATTTTTTTTACACTTACAAGTTGAATTAGTGCCGTCACAAAAGACATTGTAATACTAGCAGGAAGTAAACAACACGAAGCAGATAATCGTAAATTAATACGAAAGGATTAAAAAGCACGAACAGGTATTGAATGAAAATTTAGAATACAACAAAATTAAAATTGCTTCTTAACTACGTCAATCTTATATACTAAAACAAACTCAATAGATCATCTTTTCGATTCTTCTAGGTTCTACTTTGAAGTATTAGTCACTGGATGATGTAATAATTAATCTGGTTTCGCGTTCTAATGAGTTACTAGTATAAAGTTATCACAATTGTAAAAATGTATAGCTATCGTAAAACATCTTCCATTCTTTGCTGATACATTACTACCTAGTCATTATTATCTCTCTCTCTCTCTCTCTCTCTTAGAGTTATTAAAATCGTTTTATCTATTTTTATAGCATTACCGAGAATAGTGCTTCCTCAAATTGGGACATTTACCCATTGATAGAAATAATTAGCTTATTTAAAAGCTTTTAGAACATTTCTCGTAAAAATGGCGTGTTCTTTTATTAAATAACATAAATGCTGAAATTTTCTGAACTATCGGTCTTTCCATAAATGCACTAAAACTTGTTTTACATTCTTTTTTTTTAAAGAATATCTACGCACGGAAAATATGCTTTGATTAATAAATTGGTAAAATTGATATTTTTAAACGCGTTCTACAGTAAATGCAATAAAAACTTGTTATTAAAAGGTATTGTTTTAGGAGAATAGAATAATTATTTACACAAGACTGAAAATAAACGCCCCTTATTTTGACATATTTAAAATTTAGGCTTCGCTCTTATGCTTTATTTAACATGGAAACTATCTCTGTGTATAGGTAACATTTTTATTATAGACAATATCATGTTGGTTAACTTAGCAAAGTTGCGTAGAAATTTCCGAGTAATATGAGGATTTTTAAAAACCCACTTAGATGCTCAACTTTTTAGATATTTGAAAGAAAAACTGAAATAAGCAATTTTTTCCAAACAGTAATAACCTTTTAATTGTTTAATCTATAGAAAGAGTAAAAACTGCTTGTAATGTAAATTTAGATGTAGTATTATTCAATAGCGTATTTTAATAGGAAAGAGGATTTCAAATTGCAAACATAAACTCACTTTTTTTAAATGTAAATCATAGTTTATTATAAGCCCTAAGTTAAGGTTATGTTTTTCTAATTACTTTCATGTAAGGGTTGATATTCTCATTTTCAGTAGTTCCTTAATAATAAAGAAAAAACAATTTATTTATTTGCGGATATCAACCAGTCCATGGATATGTACTTCAAATAAACAAAAGACAAGGGACATTTTAAGATATTATTAGTTGAAGTGTTTATTTGTACTGGGTTGCAAATTTTGTATAGAAGACATATTTATTTGATTATAATAATAAATGTATACAAACGACGAAATAAATGACATCCTTTTCTTACTATGCCTGTAACAGAAATTGTTCTGTTGCTAGTTATATGTATTATGAAATATATTTGGAAAGAACACAGCCAGATAAGCGATTGTTTTCTAAATTAAACAACAATTTAAAAAAGGTCAGGGTTTTTACAAAATTCATTACACCAAAAGAATGTTTAAAACTGATGGTGAAGAACGCATTTTAGCCTACATGAATTTTAAGCCAACAATGTTCACCCGAAAAACTGCACTTGAGTGGGATACTTCTAGAGAAAAAGCTCCATTACCAAGCACTTACATGAAAAATCATTATGTTATTGATATACTGTTTGAATTTAAATTATACCTTAGAAATGTTATCTCTAATATGTTTCCACAGCAATGGATCTGTTTGTATGAATAATGAACAAGTTGTTCTATTTTCTTTCTTCGCTCTAGTTCTACTACGTTTGCGCCTGTGGCTGCCTTCCTTGTAATTGTTGGCTTCTTTTAATATTTATATTTTGCACCCTCATTTCCCGTTGATGAAGAATATGTTGCATGTTTTGTATTTGGAATATTTGGATTTCCATCTTTTAAAATTTTCTTTGTGACCGTTTTTTCTAATGCAGAATTTTGTATTCTATCCATCCATTGGACAATCTCATCGGTGATACCACAGCCACCACTATGATCTCGTTTTGACACGTACGGATCCAGAATATGATCTTCATGATATATCACAGAATGGACTGTTGGATTTATATATTTATTATGAGAGATATAATGATACGCTTTTTCCACATAGTATGAACCATTAGGTAACATAATTTTGCCTTCAAAGATGCCTTCTATTACAGATCCAAACACGGCACTGCCAGGATGTCTAAAACAAATAAAAGCATGATTTTTCATGTTCATAGAACTGAAACACCAAAAGATAATTCTGATATTATCTATTTGCCTCTATGTAGTATACAACTATGAACTATACTAATACATGCATAAATACACAAACGTACATTATATGGCATGTCTGTTAAGTATTAGCAGGTTTTGTAATTCTGTAGCCAAAATATTTCTAACAAATTGTAATTACAACTAAGCTCATTTTAAATCCAGCATTTGTTACGTGCCAATTGGCACTTAAACATTGTTTTAGGTTAAGTTTGATGTGCGGAGGTTTCGCGCCATAATTTCAAAAGACGCGGTGCGCGGAATTTTAAAAGACTAGGCGCGTAGTTCCGTTACGTGACAGTGCGTTTGCGCAGATCGCGCGACGCGAGAGGGTTGGACGAATAACTTCGCGCCGACGTGTAAAATACGAAAGAGTGGGGAGAAGTTTCCGGTGTTCTCTATAACGTGGCTTTTTTGCCTGAACTATCGAGTGGAGTGGACGCTTTGAGGTATCGTATCGTGCTTATCTTTACCTATGTAGATATCTTGCCTAATTATCTTTGTTGTTGCCTTATACCTTGTTTTCTTATCCGATCCCGGTATAGGTAGGTAATCTGGAGCCGTAGACGAACCGTACTCCACGACCCTGGACGACGAACTCATGATTGCCGTAGCTGGCCGGAGCGCTTGAAGGAGCGTGGCAGGAGTCACCATCTTTAATTACCGCAAAAGGGCTTTGAGTAGCCTGATGGACTTTAATAGAGGCCTACCTTAGCGCGACTCCGTCGAACGCCGGATATCTTATGTGAGTATTCTATCTGCTAAATTGTTCGCTTTTATCATTTATTGTTTTAAATATGTAAATTTCCGAAGTATTGCGCAATATTAATTGTGCATTGGTGACGTCATTGGTAGATGGCCGCGCTAAAGCCTGTGTAAGCTGGAGCTACCACCCACCCGTGACGTCGCTTATTTCGCGTTGCGCGATGTATTATCGACTTTGTAACTGTATTTATCGACGTTTTTTAATTGTATTTATCGAATTTTTAAATCATAAGACATTTTATTTTATAATACTTGTAAAAAAATGGCATATTTGTAGTTTTTGAATTTTGAATAATTGAATTTTGTAAAAATGTAGGTCAACACTTAAGATATAAAATAATAATGTGAAAAATATGAGTAGGGGAAAATTTGGATTCAAGTAGGTCTTCAGATACTGTGCTCCCCCAAGGGTTATCAAATCCAATCTTTTTGATGTCATTAGCAGCATTACCAGTTCTACACTATTTACCGCTCTGGGCAAAACAATTAATCGTCGTCTCTTATATACATAGAATGTCCAGGAACTTATAAAAAATTCGGGGGTGAGTTAATGAAATCAAAAAATTGTTAAAACTTATATAAAGTTTTGTTACTTATTTTATTTCGGGGGTCCATAACTCAGTAACAAAGCCTTCAACAAAGTACCTCAATCTACCATTATTGGTTAATATAACTCGGTTATCTACAATCTTTGCTTTCTGAAAGAATAAATTCGCTTTATTTAAAGGATGTAATATAAGTTTCAATAGAAGAGCTTTTCTACATGTGTGATTAACAAAGGCGATTGGATTCGCATTTGCCGGTTTTCTTTATCTATTTGTGCATTAAAAAGACTATAGAAGTGTTCTTTTGACAAGTGGTACCCTAATATTTCAATTGATTATCATATTATCATATCCTGTCTTTTGTCCTAGCATGTGCGTTCTGCATGCATAATTCTATTACTCCAAGCGCGATGCACGTCTTTCACGAGAAGCTTCTATCTTTAGTGTATTGGTAAGTTTCTTACATGCTTATTAATACTAGTAGGGTTCTTTTTTTAAGCTCTTTTACGTAGGTCCACTATTTCAGCTATGGTTCTGACTACCATGAAGACAACCCCTCAGTGAGAGGGGTCAGGATGTCTTGTTGGTATACCTCCACAGATGATTAAGCATGCAAGATAAAGAGAGAGCACAATGTTAGCTGTTTCATCTTAACGGATGTAGATACAAAATAAGTATCTCGACATATGGGGGTATGTGCCAATCGTTTCCCTTTATCTTGTTTGTCCACTTTTTGCTGTATGTGCAAAACTTGGTAGCTCCGTAGCATAGTGGTATGTGTGTGACTACTACGCCCAAGGTCCCGGGTTCGAATCCCGACACGGTATGCTTGAAAAATGTTAGGCGAGCATTTTTCACAAAAATACACCCTCGTTCGGATGAGAGGTAAAATGGAGTTTCCATGTGTGAGTGTTGTTACGCACGTTAAAAATCCCTACCTTGCTTGGAACAGCAAGGGTTTGGCAAAATTTCAAATTTTCCAGGTAAAAAAAACTCGCTGCCTGGCCAAAGTAGTACCTTTGGGTGGATCATTGGAAAATCACATGTAATGTAAGTGCATAACAGATGAACTGGGATAAATTCAGGTCACATTATGCCGAAAGACGTAACCAATGAGCCTCAAAACCCGTTTAAAAACTAGCTTCACTAGTGTTCCTTATTACTTTGAATTGTTTAATAGAAAGTATTCTAATTGTACTATGTTTATCTTAAAATATTTGTCTAAAAGAAATTCCAAGCTTCACTTTTTGTTAAGTATCAATCCTTTGTTATGTTACAATACAAAATGAGCACTTCGTATCTCAATTATTAAATTGTCGTAGATTATAATTTCTTTACAGTTTAAATAGAAATTTTTGTGTCAACTGGCAATAAAAAATTGATGGCGATGCAATTTTTCTTGTGAACCACTCTATTCAGCGCATTTGTAGTTATCCCGGTATTTCTAAATTTCCTGTATTTTTTTATAGTGCCCGTGATTCATGTGGGTCCTTACTTCGCGTTCCTTTTTGTTTCTGTCTGACCCGTGTTACTTTTCGTTACATTTCCCTGGAATTTCCAATGTGTATCTTTCACTATCTGCATGCAATAGTTTGATCTAGGTCTACCTCTACCTCTCATTTTTCGTTTCTCTGCTAATATATCCCGTACTATTCCTCATATGCCCTAGAACGTGACTTGTGCTTCTATTTCTTTTTTGTTTTCCACAGATATCTTTCTTCCCCTACTATTACTAGAACCTCTTTGTTATTATTATACTTGCCTGTCCTTGCTATCATACTTATACACCTGAAACACAACATTCCAAAAGGCTTTGACCTTTTTCCTGTCTGTGCTCCACACATATGCTTTCAATAATTTTTTGCTTGTTTCTGTTTGTTGTCTTCAAACATTAACGCTGCTCTTTCTTGTTAACACAGCTCAGTTCCCCCCTTCTATTGTTTTTTAAATTTGTACTCTATTTCACCGATATTTAGTGGTATGTGAAAGGGATTAAACAACATGCGGTTACCAAGATCCCGCAACATTTCAACATTTGCCGCATTAACAGTTTTCAAATGTATCCATTCGCACAATCAGCATTAGTTGAAAATATTTCAAAACTAACACCTAGATGTTTATAATAATCATCAGCTTTAAGTGCAATTATTTTTTCTGTCATTAGGTTTTCCATCTAGTTACGTTCATTTTATAACAGTAAATTAAAACCTACCCTTGTCTTACATTATTCATTCACATAGATTCCGCTTCAATACACAACCACCATCCTGTATATTTTACCTTCCTACAATAAGTACGTTTTATTATAATTTTATCTAAATCCATTTGCTACGTATTTGAAAAATTTACTAGATAATTTAAATAGTCGGCACCTTGTCCGCAGGTTGCTACACATTACTACAGCGTACAATTAATCCTTATACTTCTACGACAAAAAGACTCCTTGAAATAGTGTACTGTATTATTTGATAAAGCTTAAGTCGACTTTCTAATCTCCTTTTTGGTATGTTGTGATACACAAGGATTGAAATATTAATTTTTGTTATTGAAAACGAATGAATTACTCAATTCTTACTGTATATGACAAGATTACTGGTCCGTTATCTTGTTATTTTGTTTTGTCATCTTCAAAATTTTGTGCACATACTGTGTGGTAAGTATTTGCATTTAAAAAAAAATGTACTTTTCGGCGTTAAGAAATTAATTTTTACCTGTACTTATTATAGCTTCTTCCGGTGGATAGAACCGTTTGTTGCTTGGGTCCTGGATTATGAGGCGCTTGCCCCTGTCTATTATGGAATACACGAGGTACGTGAGTTCAATTCCATCTGCTCCGCCCTGCCCTTAGAAAGGGTGTGATCCTACACTGCATACTCGAGTGTGAGAATTTACCCAATACTTTCTTATATGGGTAGCATGTAATTGTTGAAACAACATATGTCCATGGTTCTATGGATGAATGACCTTGTTAGTTGTAAAATTACTGTTTTTTTATGTGCAAGGTTATGTATGGTCAATATTATAATATTTACTGATTTATTTATTGCGATAATTTTATGTATTTAATTCTGTACTTACAATGCTGATTTAGAGCTGTTGTTTTTAGAGGGGTAATTTTGTTTTTTTTTGTTTGAAAATTAATATAGGGTAGTGACCTAAGAACGGCAGCTCGCCATTTTGAGGTGTTTTTTTTGTTCTCCTAGATATATGTATAATAGTGATAAGTATTGATCCCTTTTGTTTTCAATTTTGGTACTACTATGCTTTGTAACATATTTTTTTTAATTAGAAGTTCTATTTTATGTTTTGTTGGGAGTTATGACAGAGTGCGTGTATCTTTATTGCAGGCCTTTCCTTTATTTTTCTCTTGTGTTTGTCAGACTCTGCCTACTCACCAACCGAGCCTAGGCATTCTTTCATTGTTATGCCAGCTACGTCAATGTATGTAGCAATCTTGGAACTGGTTGGATGTGTACCTCCACTGATTTCTATTCTGAGGTAGCCTACACATTTCCCTGAAATTCCAACAGCCTAGATACAGTTCGGTTCCTTATCTATTGTTTTTAAATATATACCCTACTTCACCAATATTCAATGGTATGTGAAGGGGGTTAAACAACTTATGGTTACCAAGATCCTCCTATACTTGAACATTTGCCGTTAATAGTTTTCTGATGTATTCTTTCGCACAATTAACATTAGTTGAAAATATTGCAAAACCAACAACCATAGTTGCATATAATAATAATCATCAGGTTTAAGCACAGTTATTTTTTCCGTCATTAAGTTTTCCATCTTGGAACTGGTTGGATGTGTACTTCCACTGATTTCTATTTTGAGCTAACCTACACATTTCCCTCAAATTCCCAAAACCACTATCTCTATGCAACAGTCTAACCTAGATCTACCTATACCTTTTTTTTCCTATTTCTGCTTCTAATATATTCCATACTATTCCCTAATGCCTTAATATGTGTCCTATCATCCTATCTCTCCTATTTTTTACTGTTCTCCACATATTTTTCCTTCCCCTACCTCTAGAACCTCTTTGTTCTTAACTTTGTCTGTTCATAATATCTTCATCATACATCTGTAACATCACATTTCAAAGATTTCTATCTTTTTCCTGTTCGCTTCTCCAACTGTCCATGTTTCACAGCTATACAGTGTTGTGCTCCACACATATGTTTTAAGCAATCTTTTCCTTGTTTCTGTTTGTTGTCTTTGAACACAGTAGTTGCGTTTTCTTGTTAAATGTAGCTTGAAGGACCAGCCATTCGTAGAATGGCGAATTGTTTGAGTGAATTAAAATGCTCGTTATAAGTGACTTTTCTTCATGCTCTTTTATAACACACAAAACTAAATACTAGTTAAAGTAAATATTGATCTTTATTAAGCACTATACATTTAAGGTCATCTATGCAGGTTGGTTGTCAGCAAGCAAGAGAGCGAGCAACCACAGTAATACAGAGTAGTATAAAACAAGCAAGGTGGGGAGCTTCACGTATCAGCGGTATTCAAAAGTTTTATAAAGTTTTATAATAAAATTGATTAATTTCAAAAATGGAAATGTTTGTGTTGCGTTTTGGCAACTGTAAAATGTCACAAAAACATTGAGATATAAAGAACGATACACTCGCATGGGTTGTCAAAAGTGTCAAAAACTACAACAACTGAAGTGAAAAATAAAACTAGTAACTTCACAGAAGTAATAACGATTAAACTAAGAGGTGTAGCTGACGTTGTCAGAGTGAGTTGCTGTACAGCATAGTAGTAACGTTCTGTGAATTGTTTTGTGCAGAAGTAGACCATATTTGCATCGTAGTTTTTAAAACATAAAAGAGTCTGGTGGAATTTTTCACATTTACGACACCCTACACATTTGCAACTTTTTGTTAAATGACTAGCACTTGAACAGTTGATGTATAATCGTAAGCGTTTAGCTGAGTTTAATTTGTTCAAGTTAACAAGTTTTATGAAATCTGTACAATAGTAAATTCTGTAGTTGTTAGTGCATAAGGAGCACATTTTTGTAGAAGTTGAAACAAAAAATTTTAAAGTATTGTCTGTTCCTTGTGATGTAACCGACGACTGTTGTGGTATTGTTTCACCATTGATGTGTAAAGATTCAAGAATTCGTCATCTTTCGTTTAAGAAATCGGTTAAGTTTTGAAGTTCAGGTAAGTACCAGGTTTTGTTTTCCACTTCACAAGCACAGCATATACAGTTATCAAACTTGCTAGTAATTAAATATATAATCAAGTCATCCCAGTGTTCAATAGGACGTTCAAGAACACTTAGCGCACAAAGATGTTTTTGTGTGCTGTCTAAAAGTAATCGCAAACTTTTGTGTAACTTTCATAATGAATGGTTAATTAAATATTGCATTAATGTGATTAGTGACCAACAACTGTTTGTTTTCAAAACGTTCTTGGATTAATATTCAAGCGACTAAATAATTGAAATTTGACTCATAAAGGTTTACTTGTGTCTGTAGCAATTGTGACCAACTGAAAACGTAAATAATGAAACTTAGTGGTATTATAAATGCTGGTATTTGAATGAATAATTGACAGAAAACTAGCTCTAAAGAATAACCACTGATCAAAGAATCCGTCAAAAGTTGACAGAGTTAATTTTGGCAAACGAACGTTTATGGAATTGTGATCACTGTGGTAACTGTGAACACGCTTGTTGTAGAAATAGTAGCAAAAGTATCATTTTTATAACAAATAAATATTTTGTCAGCAGCTGTAACCTTAAGAACCCATTTTAAAAATTTTCTCGTTGTGGAGCATGCAAAGTGGCATAAATAAATTTGCAATGTTCATCAGCATTTTCAATTAATAATTGAGCCATGTTGAATTCGTCTAAAAGTAATTCAACTTTGTTTAAACGGTCTTGTAATTCATATAAATCATAATCTGTATTTCTAACCAAATTAAAGTAATTCCTGAAACATGTTAAAGGGCCTTTATTAGCCGTACATTTGTTTTTTTCTGTATTAGACATTGTAGAAATATGTAATGTAACAAATAATTAAAAAAATGCAAGTTATAAAAACACTGTAAAGTGTGTGGTGGTTTATAAATATCAGTAGCACTTTACATGTATGAAATACGAAATAAATACAATCTTATACAACATTTCTGGAATGATTTAAAAAGAACTCGCATACCTTTCCTGAAATGATGGTGTGTTTATAGTATACAAACCAGTTGTATTGCATACAGATACAAGTGCCGTGTAGAATGGAACAATAAAGCAGGTAAGTACAGTTGGACATGAGAATGGGGGTATTGAAGCGTAGGAAATAACCATTAATAACAAATGGTCACCTATCAGAGCTGATCAAATCAGTACGTACGGTAAATCTATTTGAAGAAATAAAGTGATTTGTTCATTTTTCTGACAATAACCCCTTAATTAACACCAACAATATTATACCTGTGCTTAATAAAAGAAAATTTTTTTACAGCAAATCAGAAGACTTGTCGAGTGACAAACAAATTGTTTCTTTAAAACCTATATTTCCAAAAATTCCTATAAGTGAGGTTACAAAAGCTGGATTCGATAGAGCATAAATGTTTTTACACACAATTTGATAGTAGTTTTGGGCAAAACGAACCAGATTTTGCAGTTGCTAAAAATGTTAATGTCCGTTTATGTAAAGTTGTACCTGAAAACAAGAACCACAGAATGTATTATGATAGCTATTTTTTAGGAATTCATGTCATAATTTATCACAAAAATAAAAGTATTCACAGCATTAAAACAGTTTGCTATAATCATCAACAAGGTTATAATATTCCTGCTAAAAAGAAATAAATTTACGAAGAGGTAAAAGTATAAACAATCTTGCATGAACTGATAATCACATTATAAAAATAGTTCAGTCGTATGACAACAATTATTTCACTAATGCGGATTTTGTGGATCTAATCACATTATAAGTTTCGTGATTTTTAGAACAGAAGAAAAAATTAAAACAGCTCGCCAAAATATTATCCAAATTTATAATAAAGATATGACGGAATAGACTTGTTAGGCTGCCTTTTAGAGTAGTACCAAACATCACATTGGAAAGACTTATTTACCACTTACTTGATGTTGTTGTAGTAAATTTGTAGCTTTTTGTACAGAAGAATATTCAAATAATTAGGTAAAGAAGAGTCAAACATATTATTATTATTGTACTTCAAAACGTAAGTTGCTGCTGCATTGCATAACAGTCGAATTAAAATAAAAAAACATGTATAAGTCATTTCGTTACAAAATTTAAATAAATTCAAATTCAAAGTGAACTGTAAACCACAAGAAATACAAAAATGCAGGTTGCACATATAACGGTAAACTTGTATTGAAGGGTTAATATGTACAATGCATTTTCAGATAATTTGATGAATCACTACTTACCAACAAGATGACCATAATATACATGAGAAATATCTACGTCAATTGGAATTGATGATGTATTGACTACTTCCAAATTTTCACTAAATACTGAAACATCTCTTTTTAGACGTAGTTTAAAATGTTGTCCATGTGCTTTGAAAGACAAATGAACAGCAGAATCTTCAAATGTGGATCGCTTTGCTCTTAGATGTTTTTCATGAATTTCCCGTGTGTCATAGTTGAGAGGCTGGTAATGCGAAATGTATTGATTTAAACGATGAGCTGAAAATAGAAACAGCATTTAAGGACAATTTTCAAATAAAACCAAATACCTATATCATTAAAATTAAAAAATTTTAAACTATATTCTAAACTCTTGCATCATTGTTGTAGTAGATCGGGTCTATTATACTGCATATGTATGATAAAATTATTTTATATCTTCTTGATGCAAAAAATATTTGTTTTTGACTAAAAAAAGGTGAATCCAGTACATTGGAACCAGGTATCCTACCATTATATAACCATTGCTTTAACTGCATATTACCTTACCAGTATATATTATGGTTTATAGCTTCTTATTTTAATATCTACGTTTTAATTTATGCCGTGTTGTATCATGAATTTTTGTTTGGTTATTTGCAAAGACAAGCCCGATTAAATTGTTAATAGTATGGGCCATTCCTCTGATTTGTATATTGCCTGAAATCATGAAGTAAATACCTATATGGACTTTATATAATGTGCTGGTGCTGGACTTATACGGTAAAACTTTCCTTTATTCATATAAATCAAATTTCTATAAGAAGATTAGTGATTTCTGTTTAATGTTGCTAACTGTTAAAAACTGATAGTTTATGCTCTTTGATGGTAATAAGATTTACGAGCAACCTTCATATTTATATCTCATTGGTATTTAAGTAAAGCTCTCGTTTAAAAATCATAACAAAATATTGAAACAAATTTCATGTTGAGGCAAATTATTATTTTTAATACATAGAAAGTGCACGGAATAATATTTGTACTGTGATAATTTTTTGTGTAACTTGAAACAAACAACATGCACTATTGTGCCATATTTCATGTAATACAATTGCCAGATCTGTGAAACTAAACTAAATTATAAATTGTCTCTGAAAGCTTTTGAACAAAGTCAACATTCAATTATGTTGTTTTTACTTCTTCTAAATGTACATATGTGAATTATAAAAAAGAAACTGTAAGACTTAATTCCATTTTGAATGGACCTGCACCTTGCCGAAGCTCTAAATTACTAGAACAGGCGAAATGGCTTGCATGTTCTAATGAGCTAAAGAGCCAAACTACAGGTCCAACCACAGTAGTAGGGTCGTTAGTGAGAAACCAGACTAAGACAGGTCCCCGAAAGAGGGCAGCGGCTCTTTCGGTACTTAGATTGGCAGAGACCATAGGGGTCGGTATGGCAGTCTAAGACACACTACCGCGATGTGGAAGGCAACGGGAAACCACCACATTACCTCCCAAGTACACAGCGTACCTAAATTATAATAAAATAATGGCATTCTCTGGGGTAAAAGATTCCGGAGTTAAAATAGTCCCCCATTCGGATCTCCAGGAGGGGACTACTTCGGAGGATGCGATCGGAAAGTTAAGAATAAGAGTCGGGAACATTCTGCGAGTCGGAGCGTGGAATGTTAGAAGTATGGAGCAAGTAGGTAAGTTACAGAACCTAAAAATCGAAATGAATAGGTTATCACTAGACATAGTAAGGATTAGCGAAGTTCGGTGGCCAGAGGCAGGGGATTTTTGGAGTAGAGACTTCAGGGTAATTCATACTGGAGCAGAGGAAGGAAATTTGGGTGTGGGGATAGTTATGCGGAAAAAGATAGGATACTGTGTAGAAAATTACTTACAAAAGAACGAAAGAGTACTCATGGTTAGATTAGAATCTAAACCGGTAAACACAGTAATAATACAAGTATACATGCCCACCTCTAGATACAGTGACAAAGAGGTGGAAGCTATCTACAAAGATATCGAAGACATATTAAGATATGTAAAAGGACATGAAAATTTAATAATTACGGGGGATTTTAATGCCGAGGTAGGTGAGGATAGGGAAGGAGCGATAGTAGGTTTATTTGGTTTAGGCACGAGAAACGACAGGGGAAATAGGCTGGTAGAATTTTGCGACAAGAACAATTTAATCACCACAAACACATTATTTCAACATCATGCTAAGAAGACGATATACGCGGAAAATGCCAGGAGATATAGGAAGATATCAAATAGATTACATTCTTGTTAGACAACGGTTTAGGAATCAAGTAAAAGACTGTAGAAGCTACCCAGAAGCAGATATAGATACTGACCACAACATCGTAATTATGAAGGCCACACTTAAATTTAAGAATGTGAAAAAGAGAAACGGAAAAAGGCACTTGGACTTAGAGAAACTAAAAGATAAAGATATTCAAGAAAGATTCGAAAAAAAGTCAAATGAATTGCTCAAAGATATCGGGAAAATATCTGATACTAAGGAAGTAGAAACAGAATGGAATAACATTAAATCCAGCCTAGACATGGCGGTCAGAGATATTCTGGGGTATACACAAAAAGAAAATAAGAAACCATGGATAACAAAGGATATCCTGAATTTAATAGAAGAAAGACGAAAATACAAAAATAAATCAGACGAAACAGGAAAACAGAGATACAACGCCATAAAATGGGAAATTATTCGCAAATGCAGGAAAGCTAAAGAACAATGGATTGATGAAAAGTGCAAAGAGGTACAAACGAAGATGGAAATAGAAAAGACAGACAAAGCATACCAATTAATTAGAATGAATTTTAGGGATATAAAACCGTATAGCAAAAATATAAGGGACGCACAAGGAAACGTCATTATAGAAAACATAGAGAAAGTGGGTAGATGGCAAAAATATATAGGGAATTTATATGCAGGAGAGGAACTAACTGCATTAGAACAGGAATCAGACATTGAAAATGAAAACTTGGGATATCCTATACTTAGAGATGAGTTTGAATTAGCATTAAAGAGTCTGAAAAATGGTAGGGCGCCGGGTATAGATAAGGTACAAGCAGAAACTCTAAAAGTCGCTGGACAAGCAGTAACAGAACGTCTCTTCCAACTTGTAAGCTATATGTATGAGACAGGCGAGATACCCAAAGATTTCAAACGTAGCATCATAGTAACTATACCAAAAAAGAAAGGCACGGATAAATGTGAAAATTTTCGAACAATAAGTTTGACAGCACACGTGTCAAAAATATTAACTAGAATTGTGCAAAGACGAATGGAAAAACGGGCGGAAGAAATACTAGGAGAAGACCAATTTGGGTTTAGGCGAAACAGGGGAACACGGGAGGCTATTTTAACTCTGAGAGGGATAATGGAGAAAACAATAGAAAAAGGGGAAAGCGTGTATATAGGGTTTGTAGATCTGGAAAAAGCATTCCACAATGTAAATTGGAAAAAAATGTTTGAAATACTCAAAAAGATTGGAATGAGTTATAGGGATAGGCGAATAGTACATAGTGTATACAAACAGCAAACAGCAGTAATAGAATTAGAGCAGGATCGTAGAGAAGTAAACATTAGGAAAGGGGTGAGACAGGGATGTGCCCTATCCCCATTGATTTTTAACTTGTAAATTGAAGAGGCAATGAATACTGTCAAATGCAGGAAGACATTTGGAATTACTATGCAGGGACAAAAAATTGATATGCTTAGATTTGCAGATGATATAGCGGTATTAGCATCTAGAAAGGAAGAGTTAGAAACTGCTCTTAATGAAATGGAAACGGTTCTAACAGAGAGATACGGTATAAAAATTAACAAAACTAAAACTAAAGTTCTACTATGCAAAGGTGGGGGAAATAAATCAAAAACAAGAATACAAATAAGTAACGAGAACTTACAAGAGGTTAAGGATTTCTGCTACCTAGGAAGCCAAATAAAGCAAAATGGAAAAAGCACAAAAGATATAAAACAAAGATTAGCACAAGGTCGTGCTACATTTAACAAAAAAAAGCAACTACTGTGCTCAAAGGCCACAAACATAGAAACAAGGAAAAGATTGCTTAAAACATATGTGTAGAGCACAGCACTGTACGGCTGTGAAGCATGGACAGTAGGAGAAGCGGACAAGAAAAAGGTAGAAGCCTTTGAAATATAGTGCTACAGACGTATGATGAAGATATCATGGACAGACAAAGTTAAGAACGAAGAAGTACTAAAAATGGTAGGGGAAGTAAGAAATATGTGGAAAACGGTAAAAAATAAGAGAGATAGGATGATAGGCCACATACTACGGCATGAGGGAATAGTGCGGAATATATTAGAAGCAGAGATAGGAAAAAAGAGAAGAAGAGGCAGACCTAGGTTAGACTACTGCACACAGATAGTAAAAGATGTGGGCTGTAGGGGTTTCAGGGAGGTGTGTAGGCTAGCCCAGAATAGAAATCAATGGAGGTACGCATCCAACCAATCCCAAGATGGATAAACTAATGACGAAAAAATAACTGTGCTTAAACATGATGCTTATTATAAGTAACTGTAAGAATTGGTGGGGCAATATTCTCGAATAATGTTAAGTGTGTGAAAGGATTTACTGGAAAACCATTATTTCGGCAAACGTCTAAGTGTTGGGGGATCTTGGTAGCCACAGGTTGCTTAACCCCCTTCACTGAATCTCGGTGAAATAGGGCATAAAATTAGAAAACAATAGAAGGGGAACGAGCTGTATACACATGCTGTGTGAGAATTTCACGGAACTATGTAGGCTAGCTCAGAATATAAAAAAGTGCAGGTCCGTGTCCAACCAGTTTTAAGACGGAAAACCTAATGACGAAAAAATAAGCGCAGATAAATCTGATGATTAGTATAAACAACTAGTTGTTGGTTGCGAAATATCTACAACTAATGTTGACTGTACGAAAAGATATATTGGAAAAATATTAAATCGGTAAATGGTTAACTGTTGGGGGAACTTGGCAGCCACAGGCTGCTTACCTCCCTTCACAACCACTGAAGGTCGGAGAAATAGGGTATATAACTGTAAAACAAAAGAAAATGACCGAACTGCATCTAACAAGAAAGAACAGCGACTGTGAGGAAAGACAACAAACAGAACAAGAAGAAAATTCTTGAAAGCATATGTGTGAAGCACTACAGTATGTCTATGAAATACGGGCAGTTTGAAACGCAGACAGAAAAACGGTAGCAGCCTTTTGAAATGCTGTGCTTCAGATGTATGAGGACAATAGCATGGACAGACAAAGATAATAACAAATAGGCTATAGAAATAGTAGGGGAACAAGGATATCTGGGGAAAAAGATAAGAGAAATAGAAGGGCGGAATACGTTCTAATGCATTTTTGAGGAATAGTATGGGCTATATTACAAGTAGAGATAGAAAAAAAGAGGTAGATGTAGACCTAGATCAGATAGTGATAGATGCAGACTGTGCAAAATTCAGGGAAATCTGTAGGTTAGTTCAGAATAGGAAACAATGATGGTACGCGTCTAACCAGTTCCAGGACTGAAGACCTAATGATGATGAAGACTTAATTATAAATTTAAACTAGACAATATTTCTTTCTATTACTAAAGGTTTGGAATAAATGGAGTACTTAAAATTAGACAATCACATGAAAATATAAACTAAATTTATCCAAATTCAGTTAGTTTTTTATAAGAAAAATCTCGAGTTTAAGACCTATCAGAATTCCTCCTTAAGGAACAAGTTTATCGAGTAGTTCTAGGGTAAACAGTTAATTATATATGATTTAGTGTATTGTATGAGACACAAACAGCAACCTCAATGATTGATCTTTCTTGTATGTATTTCTGTTTCAAATTCAACCAGGATTCCTATAGCTGTTGACGTTCATAATCACCTAAAGGTTTCTGCATCTTACGATTTAGGTTTTCTTGTAAGTATTCTTAGATGCAGTGGGGTCCCTCTATCTTGCATTTGCTTTAATAGTCTCATCCCACGACCGCTCTTATGCTTCCGCATGATGTAAAAGCCATCCTTCCACTTAGCCGAATAGCAAGACTTATCTCTGTTTTAAGGGATCTGCTGAACCCCACCTACGTGGGTAACCTTTAACTTTTTAAGAAGTTAACGTAAAAGGTAATAACATGCCTCTACATTTATTGGATAACACGTATCCATTTTCTAATATTTAATAAAACTATTACTTTATGTAATAAAATACAGTAATCACCCTACATCCTGGATCCAGTCTTGAGTGTTTTATAAATTATTAGTTACATTGTAGGATTAGAATGATTTAGTAAGTATAAATACGTTAAGATATCTTGAGATTTTATTGCTCTTGAGAATGCACTGTGAACATGCACTTTCAAAGTGTCAAGATTCTCTATTCCAATTAGTTGTAGGGCATCAGCCAATTTGAATGCGCCAATCCTGGCAGGGAGAAAAAGTGTTGAAACGTTGACGGTGAATCACACAAACAAAAAATGATCACTTCAGTACTGGGAATCAACTGAAACGATTATGTTCGAGGTGTATATCGATGTAGTGATCATTAATTTACCTTTTTTCGTATCTTTATTTTAGGTTGCCAAACTGTTGTCAGGCAGCACATGTAAAAAAATCTACAGGACTCCCAACCTCACTGAAATCCCTGAGATGAGCTTATCACAAAGGACTGAATGGTGAGTGTTATAATTTTGGGATTTGTATGTAGAAATTTGCAGTATTTAAATATTGATATTTAATTAAATAAGATCATGTAATAACTTTAAGAAAATATCAACCCCTTCTAAACCAAGTTTACCATGTTTTAGACCATCAAACTTGGTAGTTCATTTTAGCTCTAGTTTGTACTAGGTCAATCGTAGTTTAGCAGACAGTGTAAAGGAATTTTAAACTTTATAATTTAGTCTTAAGCCCTAAAAGAGTTAGATTCATGGTTTAATGGTACAATTTAAAAAATAAATCACAAAAATTCTACTCAATCTTCTAATTTATTTCTTTGTAATTCTGTAACGGTAAAATTTGTACAGGTTAAGAAACGCACGTGTCGGATAGAAATAGGAAGGACCTGCATGAATCACGATTACATATAGAACAATAAAAGAAATTTAGAAAGACCGGGCTAACTACACACGCGAAGAGTTGGCGGATTCACATAGACAAAAAATACATCGCCAACGATTTTCTATTTACAATAAAAAAAATAAAAATTTCTATTTAAGCAAGCAAAAAATAAATAAATTTCCTATTTAAAAAAGCAATTTTACTTTATGAACAAATTCAATAATTATTTTAAGGAGTGCGCATTTCGTAGCTAACATGTAATGAATTTAATTAGTAAAAAAAATTGCTGATACTTTCATATAAGCAAGCGTGTTAAGTAAAAAAAAGTATTAAATTTAGAAACATTTCTAGTAAAAATTTTAACATACCTCTATGTGTCAAGATACTTATCTTACAATCCATCGGATATGGATCAGCACAGTAACGCCATTGTTGTCAGCAACATCCACACTGCAACTGTAATTGCAACAGTGGTCTACATACAAGAGCAGTAGGTCTATGACAAAGAATAATCGGGTCTACATAAAAAGCAATTTGACCTAACGTAGGAGAACCATTGAGCTTATATCGAAGAGCTAAAAAGAGAATCTACTAGTATTGATGAATGCAAAAGAACTTACCGATGCACCCAAGATGACTAGTACTCGTAAAAAAGAAAAACGTGTATCGCTCTTGCAGCAATAGTATTAGCACATAAAGAGTACATGTTATAACGACAAAAGGCAGAATCAAAGTAAAGTGAAATTAAAATAAAGCGAACATATTCTTTAGAAAATAAAATTTGTAGGTAATCGAGTTATATTTGAAGCTTTATATCAAACCATAAAGATGTATCGAGGTACTTTGTACATTTTACAGAGTGTTGGAAAAGTACATATTTTAATGGTATGAGAATGAGCTTTACAGACACAAGTCGATTTATTTAAGTAGAAAGTGTAATCATGGACGTCTCCTTTAACTGGTAGTTACACAAAATATCGAAGCGGAAGCGTGGGAATATTTAAGGTAAGGTATCTGAAGTAGATTTGTTTGGTTTGTCTGCCGAATTGTTCGCCGGAGATGCATTAACTTGGCATTGGAGTGTTCGAAATTCGATAAAGGACTGGAATTCTTTAGTCAACCATCTGAAGAAAGATTTCTTGCTGGCGTATTCAGACGAAGAAGTGTGGGATTTGATAAAGGACGTCACTAGAAAAAATTAGAATCAGTTGTTTTATATATAGCACACATGGAAAGTTTATTTAGCAGATTACGTCAGACCCTTGTAGAGTTTACAAAAGTTAAGATGGTCTAACAAAATTTATTGCCCGATTATATTTCACAACTTGCTTTATCTCAAATAGAAGATATGCCTACTTTAATTGTTTTGTAAAAAATTAGAAGAAGCCGATCTTTTAAAGCAAAAAGCTCTTTTTGTATCAACAAGTTATTTTCACAGTTTTCATGATAATTCTAAATCGCAATTTAATAGTAAGCAGCTAGTTTTATATAGAAAAATTTCAACATTTCAAAATCAGAATAGTAAAGATAAATGCTTCCTCACGAAGATCAAGTTTTAAGTAATGCTGCTCTAATACCAGTGACTGTTGGTACAGCTAGTTCAGCTAACAAGAATAATTATGGTTGTTGAAATTGTTCACGTAGCGGCCATTCGTTTCATTATTACAGAGCTCCAAAGAGAATTTTATGTTATAAATTTGGTTATAAAGGAATTACTTTAGTTTCTTGTAAGTCGTATTCAAAAAAACGAGTGAAGAGGCAGATGCATAGTGGTCAGCATGCTGTTCCATTTCAAACGGCTACAATAATGTTATGTAAAGAAAAGAATTTTTTCTGTAAAGAAGATTGGTCGAATTGTCTTAGTATAGTTAAAATTTTTTGCCGAACTTCTGCCACACCAAAACCGATGCTTTGTTTGAGAAGAAACTGGGTGATAACCATCCTTATATTATGATGAAATTATTTGATAGGAATATCACTGGTCTTTTGGGTTCAGGATGCACAACCTCGATTGTTAGATCTTTAGCTATACCGTTAATCGAAAAGTTGAACTTAAAAATTTTCCATACCGACAAAAAAGGAATATCTACAGTGGAGGGGTCATTGAAATCAGAACTAGGTTCAGTTGATTTACAGATCTGTATAGGAAAAGAATGTCATATTTTTAATGCCTTGATTGTTCTATATGGTTACCACATGCTGTCATTTTTGGTAGTGTTTCATATACGGATCAGTCGTCGGTACCTATTAGTAATGAAGATAGTTTGTTTAGTATCGATGACTTGCCGAACCTTCAGCAATTGCAGTCTCAGGCTGCAATTGATTCTTTTAGTGAAATTAGTAGCAAAGATAGGTTGAGATGCACCAATAAAATTTTAATAGAAATTAACACCGGAGATGCAAAACTTTTTCGAAAAAGGCCATATGTAATGCCCCTTTATATAAATAAAATATTAAATGAACAGCTAAATGAGATGATTCGTTTAAAAGTCTTTGAACCGTGTCAAAGTCCGTGGAGTTCACCGGTGTTGCTAGTTAAAAAAAAGATAGTGAGGAGTATAGATTCTGTTTCGACGGACGTGCAATAAATGATATTACAGCACACACAGTTGTTCATTACCGAATATAGACCAAATCTTGAATCTTCTTCGAAATGCTAACTATATATCTAGTCTCGACTACGTAATGCATTTTGGCAGATCCCCCTTTCAGAATCTTCAAAAGACACAACAGCATTCAGTGTTATTTCATGAGATCAGTTTTGATTCGTGGACATGCCATTCGGATTAAGGAATGCTTCTGAACGTGTTCTGTTATCTCGATGATATCATCCTGTGTTCGCTTTCATTTGAAAAGTATATAAAATTATTGAGAGATGTTAAAGGTTGTCTGACGGATGTCGACCTCATAATAAATTTTAAAAAAACGTAATTTTTTTAAAAACCTTGAAATTTCTTGGCTACATTGTTGGATCAAACTCTCTTTGTACTGACACCAACAAGATTTCAGCGGTGATTAATTTTCCTCCTCCTAAAACTACAACGGCAGTTAAATGCTTCAACGGAATGTGTAGTTGGTACCTATGTGATTTTTCAATGCTCCACCCGAAGGTACTACATTGGCAAGGAAGCGAGTTTTTTTACCTGGAAAATTTGGAATTTTGCCAAACCCTTGCTGTTCCAAACAAGATAGGGATCTTTAACGTACGTGACAACACTCACACATGGGACCTCCATTTTACCTCTCATCCGAACGAGGGTGTATTTATGTGAAAAATGCTCGCCTAACATTTTTCAAGCGGACCGTCTCGGGATTCAAACCCGGGACCTTGGGCGTAGTAGTCACACGTATACCAACTACACTATGAAGCTACCGGGTGTGTGTGTCGTCGTTTTATCAAGAATTTTTCGTCATTAGTTTTGCCTATCAATGAGTCAAATAAAAAAAAGAGAAAAGATCAAGTTATTGTTTGGGCGTCTGAAGTGGAGTTTTCATTAGTTAATATTAAGCTGGTTTTGGTTTCCGCTCCCGTTGTTTTTACAGCCGGATTACTCAGCTCCTTTTATTGTTGAGTAAGGATCATTTCATTTCTTATGCGAGTAAAACACTAAATCATGCAGGGAGAAATTACTCAACAACAGAAAAAGAGTGCCTTGCTGTAATTTTAGCAATCGGAAAGTTTCGTCCGTGAGTTAAGGGAATCCGTTTTACTGTAGTGACCGACCATTTCTCGCTATTATGGTTAAACAATATTCAAAATCCTACAGGAAAGTTAGCAAGGTGGGCCATTCGTTTAAGGCAACACACATTTAACTTTGTACATCGTAAAGGCAAATTTAATGTGGTTTGTGACTATCTAAGTCATGCACCTCTTGCAGAAAGTTAATTTAATTGAAGTTAAGTTCGATGAGTTGGATCCCTGGTATATATGTTTATGTGAAAAAAATTTTATTGTCTCCTGGTGACTATTCTCAATGGAAAATTGAGAATAATTTTGTGTTTAAGCTTCTGTCTTCAAAGTTACCTTTTTCAACAAATATTATGGAATGGAAATACTTAGTGCCCAAATCACAACAAGAAGAAATTATCAGATCATGTCACGATCCTTCTGTAGCTGGACACTGGTTATTCAAAAACTCTTTTTCGTATTCAGGAAAATTATTACTGGCCCAAAATGAATTTGGAAATTTATAATTGTGTAGAAAATGCTTAATATGTGGGGCACAAAAGTCTTCTAATGTTGGTCCTCTAGGACTTATGGGAAAAGAGAAGGAAGTAAAGTTTCCTTTTCAGATCATGGCTTTGGATCTCATAGGTCCATTATTACATTCGAAGTCAAGGCATAAGTGGTTACTTGTCGTGGGTAACTGGTTTTCTAAGTACACTATTTTACATCCACTGCATAGTGTTAAATCACATACGATTGAACGCTTTTGAGAAGAAAAAGTATTTTTAATTTTCGCTGTGCCTCAATTGTTAGATCGCATTTTTAAGTCTTTGTGTGGCAAATATGAGATTTAACATATAAGGTATAATGTTGTGTAACACACCGCAATGCAATTTTGTAGAAAGAATCAATAGAACGTTTGGCATTGTTATTAGGTCGTATATCGACGAGCATGATACATGAGATCAAGAGTTACCTCAAATTCAGAATGCAGTAAATTCAGCGAAATACGAGGCCACTGGATATTCTTAAAATTTTCTTGTTTTTGGTCGTACCATTCGTGTAAGTGGTAAATTTTGTGGTGCTGGAATTCTTCCTAATGATGATTTTGAAGTTACTCCTGGAAGTCGTCTCTTTATGTTTCAGATCAACAAGGTTTATGGGAAGTTTTTATAAGGATGTTCGTGCAAAATTGCACTTAGCATATGAGCGTGCAAGTCAACAATATAATGTTAGAAGGAGAGATATTTCTTTCAAAGGTGGTGACAGGGTGTGGAGAACCAACAAAGTGTTTTCTAATGCTGGTGAAAAATTTTCTGCAAAACCTGCGCCAAAATTTGTATTGTGTGTGGTTCATAAAAAGATTTAGAAGTTAGTATACGAATAAAGAATCCTGATGGATCTAAAGCAAAGTGGCTGTTGGATATTGTTCTAATAATTTTAAATACTTTAAATTATGTACGTTTTCATACTGGCCTCACCATCTAACGAAAGTTTTTGGTTACCAACCTTCCTCTTTAATTTTATTATGCTCTCTGGGCAGTTCCTAGTTAGACGTTTTACTGTAAGCAGCAAAATGTAGCGCTGTTCAATTTCTCTACAATTATTAAAAATGTACAACCCTTTGTAAATAGTTTCAGTTTTTTAATTACTAATTCTCTCGTGTTTAATTATATTTCAGTAACCAGCTACAAATTCTATTTGGCACAGTCCCCAAATAACTATCATGAAAGAGGAATAATAAGTCAAGAATTCGTTCTGAAAATAGGCCTTATCCACCTTCTCAACAGTGGCATATAAAAGATTTGAAGCCCTTTTCTGCTCTGGATTCAGAAGAAGTTGATCTTGAGGAATGAATTATTCTTGGTTGCGTTAGGATTGTGAGACCAGAATTTTTGGTTGTATAGGTACTTGTGTAAATTTAATTTTGATTTTTGTGTGAACTCTTAAAATATTCATGATCGAGTTTCGAGAAAATATGTTCACAAGCTGTTATATTTTTCTTGACGATGTTGTTCCAGTGTGTATGTGTGATACGCACAGGATTTGAGTTCTGGTTTGTAGATGGTGATAATTTTGAAGATGTGCACATTAGTATAGTTTAGCTTTGGTTGAAGACGAATAAAAAATGAGTTAATTAACGTGGTTTTTCTTAAGTCGGAGCCCAGTTGAGTGCTCATGGATTGCATATTGGCGATATTAGTTCCTCGTGGTGAACGTTTCACGTTCGCTTTGTTTAAAGAATTTAAACTGTGAGACTGTTGGAAGAGTTGCAGCTTTATTAAACGTTGTGTTTAGTTGTAAGATAGTGTGCAAATTAGAAGTACATCTTTTGGAGTGTTTAGTTGTAAGTTAAGTGAAGTTTTTGCGAGTTAGCTAGAGTTTTCAGTGCCGTGACAGGTACATCGTTTGTTTAGAGAAAGTTAAGATAAAGGATCTATGAAATTTGTGGAGGCCTTGAGTGGTGCACTATTAAAATTAATGGATTTTTTGTTTTCATAGAGAAAACGTATTCGGGACTTGCTTGGGTTACAGTGCTTTGAGTCTTAGATTTGCAAGTGCTCAAAGATTGTTATGTTTGCAAGTTTTTCGTATAAAGTTCTGAGATTTCTGGTGAGAAATTTGGAGATAACAGTTATTAGGTGTACATATGTTATTTTAATAATAATATTCATGTTTAGACATTTTGAAAATAAATGAATTTTTCTTGAATTAATATTCGGTGTTTTAGTTAGGCATCTACTTGTACATATTCTTTAAGTTTTACTTTAAGAAATTTTAATGTAATATTGATAAGGTTTAGAGGTCTGAGATTTATTGTAATATTTTCTTTGTTCGTTTATTTCCCTTGTTGTATTTGAGTGCTGGACACACCGATTTAGTCTTCACTAATAATGTCTCCTCTTAATTGTGTTTTCTCAAATTTGACTTCTCTAGGACGTGTAGTACGCGATGTTACTACTACACTTATTTACGTTTAATATTCGATTGCCCATGAATTTATCTGGTTAGTCGACTTTTGTGTTTTTTTATTTTCAGGTTCGAAGTCTTCTTTCTTAGATTATAAGTTGTACAAAATTGTATATAGAGGTGCATTCAAGCACTAAATAAAAAAAATCTTCATAAATTCTACTCAATTCTAGATTTTTTTGGAGAGGGGCTGTATAACGAAATCAAATCTACGGGTTGATTAAATAAACAAAGTTCTATTGTTAATTTTATTGTATTTCTTCCTTATTAGCAATATTTAATTCTATCCATTTCTCGCTTTTAAAAAAGATTTGTTCAGTAAATTGGCAAGCCGTGAAATTTGTGTTGCATACAATTTGGCAGATAACCGTCCTTATTACAACGCTTGTTAGTCAAGCGTCTCTATCAAACGGGTGATGCGCGTGCGATTATGACAAGTCAGGTTTTAAGAGAGGAATGAACAAGTTCAGTTATTGAAGTACTGAGACAGGAAGATGGCCGAAAGGAAGTCGTCCTGGAAAAGTCGCATATGCATAGTCTGGTAGAATGGAGCCGTGCAACTTAGAATAGAGGTTCCCGAAGCATAGAGCTTGTTAATGTGCAACTAAACACAAAAATCCAGATTGGAATTTAAAATATTAATAAAGATTGTGGGCAGGTTGTTACGTTCATTTTCGGCGGTATTTGGTTATTTCATTTACATCGATTCCGTTTTTACTTTTTCATACGCCGACAACATCCTGTTTATAATAAGTACGCTTTCTACAAATTATCATTTTAAACTTATTTATTTCGAGGCGTAAAGTTTATGCTAAAATTAAAAAATCAATATCTTGTTTTAGGTATCCGTTAACTTGTTATACATTACGACCGCGTATAATTGATTCTTATGTGATTTCCATATAAAGACTCATTGAAATGAGGTATTGAACTATCCGATAAAACCATCTTCAAGTTTTCTAATCGTTTGATAATACCAATATTACTTGGAGCTCAGGTGATTTAGTTAAACAAATTAATATTCACTTTCTCTTCCTTATACTCGACGAAAACAGTCGTTATATTTTTGTTTGTTTCCGTTTTCTTAGTAGGAATTTCGCACACACAATACAGCATGGTAAATAATGATGGTTCTACAAACCTATACTTTTCGGTGATAATAAATTAATTCACCTATAACCATTCTAGCTTCTTTCGGTGGATAGGACTACCTGCTACCTTGGACCTAATTGAAGAGGCAATTGCCACCCCTTTTTATATGGCACAAATTGCGTGGTCCTAGGCCCTGCTGGCCCCGCTGCGTAAGGAGGGTGTGATAGGTCCAACATATTCGACACGTGGGTGAGTGTATATCCACTATTTCTGTGTATGGGCTCTATGAACTAGTTGAACCAGTATATTTCAGTTTTGTTGGATGATTACACCTTGTGGTGAAAACTGGATGATATACCATTTTACGACTAAATAAGGACATTGATCATTTGGAAGAGTATAAAGTAAACTGGTAGGGGACAAGTCTCACATTCGCAACAGTGTAACGTAACTGAAACAAAGCCCCGTGTTCGGGGGCTTGTGTTACGTAAACTAGAATCGATTATGGTATTTTGGACCAAAAAGAGCCCCACCTGTTGACCGTACCAGTATTTCCAGCTAGTTCGAGTTACGAACTCTGCAGTGAACATGAGAATGAGGGTGGTTCTTTAATTAGATTTTTAAAAGCGATACAAAAACTAAAAGGGATACATGCAAATAATGGGGGGGTGTTTTCCAGCACACAACGAACATGTTATTTCCGACTTACAATCATGAGCATGATGATTGAACTTAAGGCAATTGAAGCACTGAGTTACGTTGATATGATTGTATATGATACCCATTGACCAACCAATTGCAGCTGTTTTCATATTTATTAGATGGTTATGTGTTTTTCGATCAGCTTCCAAAATGATTGTTGACTTTCTCATCTTTTTATTTTCAATGACTTTTAAAACTTTAATATGGAAGCTGTTTTCTTCGGAATGTATTTTATTTTGTTTGATTATTTTTTCTAGGATTTGAGTGTGATCCATTCCATCTACATCGTCACGTTTAACGTTAACTATTCGTACTTTTGGTTTTTTTAGATTAGGGGCTTCTACATTATATCTTTTACCTAACTTTTCTGCAATCTTATTTTGTAACATATCACGATCCATTTCAGTTCTGCACCCAATGACAACCTTGCCTTTTGATGCTTCGAATACTTTAGATACATTAATCCCCATTTCAACAGGGTTGATTGCATCTTTAATTTCAGATTTAGTATCCTTACTTTGCTGAATGTTTACTGGTTTTACCACAAGTATTGGATCAGATTTTGTTATGCTAGCATACGTTTTCATGGGTTCATTGGTCATATTAAATTGATTGGTAGTGAGTCTTTTGGAAGCCATCTCCATGAATTCAGTTTTAAAACTTTCAAACATTGTACTGAGATTTTTCAATATTTCTTGATTGCTTAATTGGATAATGTTTTGTATGTAATTGTCATCATTACTAACACTAGACAAGCATTCTTTGCAGTGGAATAGAAGCACCCTCTTTTTGAGTTCAAGGCATCGAACTTCAGAAGAGGTAATATTACTGCATACATCACAAAATAGCTTTTTACATTTATCACAGGTAAAAACTTTATTACTTACTTTACACAAAGTACAGCTCAACATTTTCAATCTCCCTGTACATTCAATAATATATATTGGTATTTAATAAATAGATATTGCTTATCACAGCTTTATATTTACCACATTCTTTTATCATACCAGGCATTCAGCATATGCTTGATAATTTGGTGTTATATCTTATTTATTTAACTTAAATGTCTTCAATATTACAAGTAATGAAAGTTCTATTTTATGTAACTGTAGGGTCCTTATCTATCAGATTCAGCTGAGCTGTAGTTCAAATTACTGGATGCCCTACACTGATTAATTTGATACCAAATTTATAAATTAAAACTTAATTGTTGCAATGTGTTTAATTTATTACTGTAAGCACAAATTTATACATCTGCACACAACAAAAGTTATACAAGTTTTTTTTATGATCTGCGTAAAGCAGCGCTTCTCAACCTTTCTGTTATTGCGACCCAGTTTACCAATGTAAATATTCTCGCGCCCCCCCACTACCGAAAAAATGATTGGTTTCCCCACTCCTTGTGTTAGGCCTGTGTTTTAGTAGGCGCTGCTTTTTGTACACATTCTGCCAGGGTCACGTTAAGTTTCAGTCTATCGGCTTTGCTAGTGCTCCTGTTGTGCGAGTACACTTCAGAGGTTATATAGTGCATACATTTGTATAGAACCAGGATTGCGAATCAATCTTAACTGTAGTCAATCTTAATTTAACATTGTAAAAGTATTATTTATCTAAAATTGATAATTTTCTAGAGGACCTAAATATTAAAAGGCAAGTACAAAAAATATATTTATCATTTTATCATAATCATGCCATTTAATTTAATTGGTATCTGAAAATAATAAAGAATAATAGAAATATTTAAGAATTTTTATTTACTTTTTCTTATATATATTTTAGAAGCAACAGAGGCATATTTAGAAAAGATTATGGATAAATTTTTATATGGGCGTAAGCGAGAATTGGAGGATTGTGAAGCATCAACTAGTGCACAGGCTAGGCATGTTTCAAAAACTAAATCAAGAAAATATTGCGCAGAATACCTAAGCTATGGATTTACGAGCACTGAAGTAAATGAAGAAGTAAGGCCCTTGTGTGTTATTTGCTCAAAAACTTTGGCAGCTGACAGTATAAAGTCAAATAAACTTAAACGACATTTGGAAACTCTTCATAGTGAATACGTTAAAAAATCCCGACAATTTTTTGAAAGTAAATTAAAATCACTCGAGAAGCAAAAATTAGTTCTTAAAAGCACTTTGTCTGCGAATGAACAAGCTTTACTTGCTTCTTACAAAGTTTCGTATCAAATAGCCAGATGCAAGAAACCTCACAATATTGGTGAAGAGCTAATTTTGCCAGCTGCAATTGAAATTGTAGAGACCATGTTCGGAGAAAATTTTGCCAAAAAATTAAAATCTATTCCACTTTCCAATGATACAGTTGCTCGTCGTATTTCTGACATGGCTAAAGATGTACAGCATCAGCTTTTTGCAAAATTGCGTGGAAAATTGTTTTCAATTCAACTTGATGAAGCAACTGATAACAATAAAGATGCTCATTTGATAGCCTATGTACGTTTTTGTGATGGTGTATCAGCTGTAGAAGAATTACTTTTTTGCAAACCGATACAGCAAAGGGCAACATCAACTGCTTTATTTACCATCTTGGATAATTTTATAAACGAGGCGAATATTGAATGGGAAAATTGTGTTGGAATATGCACCGATGGTGCTCGTTCAATGTCTGGAAAATTTCAAAGCATGCGAACACTAGTAAAACAAAAATCTTCACAGTGTATCTGGACGCATTGCATGATCCACAGAGAAGCACTGGCGTCGAAAGAAATGAGTACTGGTTTAAATATCGTGTTATCTACAGTCGTAACTGTTGTAAATTATATAAAAACGAGACCTTTAAAATCAAGAATGTTTTCTGAACTTTGTAAAGATATGGGATCAGTACATACAGCATTACTTTTTTATTGCGAAGCAAGATGGTTATCACGTGGAAAGTTTTTGAAACGTGTTTTTGAATTAAGAGAAGAAATCTGTATTTTTCTAGAAGAAGAAAATCGACAAGAAGCCGTAATGTTTCGAGATACTATATTTATTATGAAATTGGGTTATTTAGTCGATATATTTGAGAAGTTAAATGTCTTGAATCTTCAGCTTCAAGGAACAAATACATATATTTTGGAAACAAATGATAAAGTCAATGGTTTTTGTAGAAAATTGGATTTGTGGCTTAGAAATTTAAAAGAAAAGAAATTGGAAATGTTTCCGAATATAAATGAATTTGTAAAGACATACAAACCTGAAGAAGAACATATAGACGTGATTTTCTTAACTATAAACGAACATCTAAGCATGCTAGCAAAAAATTTAAAAAAATACTTTTTTGCTGACGAAAAAGTTCTAGCAAGTT
The DNA here is from genome assembly GCA_036346225.1 of Platerodrilus igneus. Classification (NCBI taxonomy): domain Eukaryota; kingdom Metazoa; phylum Arthropoda; class Insecta; order Coleoptera; family Lycidae; genus Platerodrilus; species Platerodrilus igneus. The sequence continues at coordinate 743,778 of JARFIW010001004.1, forward strand.
ACGAGTGGGTTAGGAACCCATATCACAATGTTCCACAAGGTATCTCGACTTCTGAAGAGGAAACTTTTATTGATTTTACAACAAACAGTGAAATCAAAAGACAATTTAATAACAAATCGATTTTTGAATTTTGGGCTGGTTTGGATGACGAGTATGCTACATTAAAACGAAGAGCTTTCCAAATACTTTTACCGTTTTCAACTTCTTATCTTTGCGAAACCGGATTTTCAGCGGTATCTTCGTTGAAAACAAAATACAGATCACAGCTAAATATAGAAAAAGAACTTAAGGTATCCATATCTGGTATTACTCCTTCATTTCAAAAACTTTGCAATGAGAAACAGGCTCAAGGAAGTCATTGATTAGTAACATAACATTTAACTGGTATTTGTTTCATACTAATAAACTTAAATAATGAATATAATAAATTATTTATTGGTAATATGTAATTATAAACTGTATTCTTAATTTAAATATATATATATATATATATATATATATATATATATATATTTTAATTTTACAATTTGTTTTATTTTACCTTCAAAAAAGTTTTTATTTTGTTTTTAAATATACTCGCGCCCCCCTTGTAGTAACGCCGCGCCCCCCAAGGGGGCGCGCCCCACAGGTTGAGAATCGCTGGCGTAAAGGTTAAAATGTCGCCCATATAAAAATTTATAAAATTTTTTATGCCATAAACTATGGCATTACTTTCTTTATCAATTTCACTCCAACCCCTATGGATTTCCGATAATGTTTGCGATGCAAACTGTATTGGTTTTTCCTGGCCATCAGGAAGAATGTGACCACAGCAGAAACGCCTACTGGAGATGCATCTACTGCAAGATAAATTGGCAAATCATATGAATAATGAACTAAAAAAATCATTAGATTGTATCCTATCTTTTATATTTTTAAAAGTATTCTGACAAGCAAACGTTCAATTCCACCGAGTGTTTGAACGTACCAAGTTATGCAATGGTTCTAGTACAGTACTTAAATCAGCAAAGAACCTACCACAATAATTTACTAAGCCCAATAATGACTTTGATTCTGTTACATTAGTGGATGCAGGAGCTTTCTGAATTGCCTCGACTTTCGAAGGACACATGAATGTCAAACATCGATTTTAAAACCACAGTACTCGATTTCTTGTAGCATGAATTTCGACTTTTCCAAGTTAATTCTTAATCCATTAGCTTGTAGGCGTTGAAATACAAGCTCTAGTCTATTCAATTGAGTATCATTATCTGTTGCTGTTATACAAATATCGTAAATAAATACGACAACACCCTCAAAACCTTGTAGTATTGTTTCAATTTTTCGCTGCCATTTTGCAGGTGCACAACTTAACCCATACATCATGCATGTACATTTAAATAACCCTACATGTGTACTTAATGTTAACTTGCTTTGGTCTTCATCACAAACTTTCCATAGTAAATAAGCCCTGCATTAAATCTATTTTGGAATATAACACTCCACAACCTAACTTTGAGAATAATTCATCTACAGCAGGGAGTGGGTGCTCCTATACCTCTAGTTGCAGATTTAAAGTGACTAAAATCACCACAAATTTGCAACTTATCTGCTTTAAGACTAGGAACAATAGGAGTTGCATAACTACTAATTTCCATTTTAATTAAAATACCTTTACTTTCCAATTCTGAAAGTTTTGCTTCAATTCTTTCTTTAAGTGCATAAGGGATGGGACAAGCCTTAATAAAAACAGATTTAGTATTTGGCTTTAATGATAATGAAATTGGCTCTCCTTTTAATTCTGCATCTTTGCTTAATAACACAGAATATTTATGCAATAATGCATCAAGTTTTAATTACAAACTACTACGTTTCTTACTGTGCCCTGGTAACTTTGTTACAGTACATTACTTTTAAAAACTTTGTTCCAATTTATGTTCAACTTCATCCAATCTCTTCCTAAAATAGGATTATTGGTAGAATTAACTACATATAACTTTAAACTTTGAAGTTTTTCCTGTTGCCATTGAACGACTACCTCAGCATAACCTAAAACAATTAAAGGTGTACTACAGTAAGACGTCAGTTTAACATTTGTAGGTTTGAGATCAAGATCGTTGAAAATCTTACGAAAATCCTTTTCATTGTAATGACAATTTACCAATGCTAATTGTATGCCTACTACTTGTTATACTGCTTTTTGGTTAATAAATACACAAATCAAGTCGGCCAGGCAGCGGTATAAATTGGTGCGCTTTTGCAAGAGAGACCAGTCTGCATTGCCAACTCGCTCTGAAAGGTGAAAGACTTTTTTACTACTGTGCCCATAGCCAGTGTTAAATAGTTAGTACCTAGTCCACCGTGTCCATAGTTAGTACTACAAACCCGTAGACGTCGTGCCCATAGCCGATGTTTACTCTCTTTTCTAGCTGCGCCCAAAGCCAGCTATTACCACTACCGTGTCCATAGCCAGCATTCAGCATCTCCCGGTGTCATGCTCATTGCCAACATCCATAACCCCGGTATAAAGTTTGCCGTGCCCACTGTCGGTGCCCTTATACCATCATACACCTACCTTAGTTTCCTCTTCTCACAGAGCACATCAGTAGACCTAAACTCGCGCAATGGAGCCCGTAGGTCTAGCAAAGGCTAGACCATTACAGTATCATACCGGATACTATTTAGTGACCACTATCCATTGCCACACCGGTAACTTAGGACAGGGTCATAACATCATTAATTAATGAAGAGAACTACCATTGTCTATTTTCATCTTCATGGGATGATTATTTATTTTCACTTCAGCCTATATCTTCGCTGCAAATACAACACCATTATTGCTGTTGCTGACAGTTTCACCGATAACACTGTTAATGTAATATGTTACTTCTTGCTCTTCGTTCAAATTTGGAGACTCACTTCTTACTGCATTAATTTTTTAGTACCACGTTATTTGTTTACTTTGCTTAAGCATTGACGCTGTAGATAACTCACCTTTCTGCAAAAGTTACATCTGGTGTTTAATGTTTAGAGGTTGTGGCAAAATGCTGTCCACCACACTAATAACACACCATCTGCGCGTCCTGTTTATTTTGATTATACACAATACGAGTGCTGGATTTACTTCTTCTTATTATCAAATTTAACGTATTTGCATCCATTGTTTTTTTATACTTGTTATCGTTTCTATGTATAGTATTTACAGCAAATTCGTTGAAATTTTTGTACAATGCCTCTAAACTGCTGGCCATTTCAACAGCTTTATCAAGACTAAGATATGTCACTTCAATTAACCTGCTTCGAATTTTTTCGTTTTGTAACCTCACAAACCATTTGATTAAATAATGCAGTTAAAAGCAGCAAAACCGCAATGCATTGCCATTTTTCTTAATGTAGCTAAGTACCCCCTCTACAGATTCGCCTTCTTGTTGCATGCGATGGTGAAATTTATGGTATTCCGCAATTTCTACTGGATCGTAAAACTGCTTTAATATTTGCACTACCTCAATGTAGCTCTTCGAATGGGGTTCAGTTTGGATACTGCGTCACACACAATTTCAAATGCTTCCATGCCAATGTAATGAGGCAAGTAGTTCTTTTTCATTTCCACATCCACGATTTGGAAAATTTTGAAAAAAGATTTTAAGCATTGAAACCATCTTTCAAGTTTCTGCGCTTTATGATCGAAAAATTCGATTGTAAAACTTGAGAGAATATGTTTAGGTAGTTGCCAGTGGCTACTACTTTTGTTAATCGCCGACATCCTCATCGCCAGAAATGTTATAAAGTGATTATGTTGATCTGTAATAATATGACAAAGTCGCAAACTATCAATGCATTTATTTTTCTAATAATTATTGAATAGCAGTATAACACCATCATTCTTTGGTAACCGTACGAAAATTAATAATCTGCTAATAACGTAACTACAACTTATGTGTCACATGAGGCCACACTCCTATCAACTGTTAAAATAAATCTGGCACTAAATTTAAATATACAAAATCATAACATCTTCCATATTAAAACAATAAATCGTACTTACCCCGAGCATTGTTTAACAAGTCAGTCATAAGAATCATTTCAAACTCACACGAAATATTATCTGCTTGAAATTTTATTACAGCAATAAATCCATAACCATATGCATCCTTACATTTAAATATTCTTTTGCGTATAATGGTAAACAGCAAATTCTTCTTTAATATAAATAAGAAGTGTGAACAGGACAGTTTAACTCTGCCATTTTGTAACCCGACCACATGCCCTCCTAAATTAATAAATTTCGTGCGTGCGCTACAAAGAATACAATAAAAATAAATACTTAATAACATATTTACCATTGATAAGTTTAGTCCGGAGCCCAAAGAATTGGCATTCAACACATTAACGCTATTTGCATTTTTCAACGACACGTTCTCAAAGATATCCTGCCTCTCTAAACGGGGCTTCCCCACATTAAACCAACTCTAAAATGCACGCAACTAAAATTGCATATACGTGCACGTGCAACGCATGAAAACAACAGTTATCCAGAAGTGATTTCTGTTAATAGAACAAAACCGACTAATAGGTATGCAACATAAGCTACACTTTAATGTGAAATAGATAAACTAAGCCTTGAATGATGACGCTATTAGATATCATCATAGCTTTTTAAAACGAAATGCCCTGGAATGTTATTGAAAGCAGAAATTTACTAGATTTAGATATGCCGCCAAATTGTATCTCTCCAAAAAGAAGAAAAATCGATTTTTAAAGTTTTTTTTAATAAATTTTAATTACTTTGATATACTTGTATATGTAGACATCTATACAACTTACAACCAAACGCGAAACTTCTAACTCTGATCTTAGAACCTAAACAAATCAACAACAGAAAAAATTAATTGGCGATTAACCAAACCAATCACGAGAAATGAATTATGAAAAGTGGAAATGAGTATAGTAGTAACTTTACAAACAATACGTCTTAAAGAAATCCAATCGCAGAATATCGGTAGGGTAAAATAGATAAGTCAAACACTCAAATACAGCATAAAGGAAATGATGTGGCAAACGCAAAAAAATATTAGTGGTATCTAAACCTAAATTTTTTTGACAAACTAACCTATCTTTTTAAAGAAACCAAACAGTTTAATAACAACACTGCAACAGAATCAGCAGAAATAACATGCTAAATTGTCTTAAAGCTAAAATAATTTCAAGATAACATACTTACACTTATCAGCTATAATATCTAAATCTATTCAAACTATATCTCTGAATTCTGAGAAATAAAAAATCTTACAATAAGCTATTCGGACGATCTGCCAACGTAATTCTTTAATCACAATAACCCGTGCAAGCATCCACTACCTCATTTATATCTCAACTCTAAATTTTTGTAAGCTGTTTATTTCTACACCACACAACAAACTAGAATCTAGAACTTTAAACCAAACTCTGGTGTCATTACATTATGTCTAACTTAAACTAGCGGTGTACCTACACCTCCACCAATCTTTATCGCACAAATTCTCTTCACCGTTCTCTCAAAAGGAAATTCACTATACAACCTTCCTTCTCAATCTTCTCTAAATAATAAAAGTGCACCACCAACCTCAACACTTACAACTCTAAACAAATCTCAACCACACCTCGTGGAGGTGTCGACTTCCAATCTCCACTTTATTCACTCAACGATAACACCGACTAAAACATAGCTATTAACTCTTCCAGTCTCACAAACTTCGACAAATTTAAAACAAACGCAGACATCGCTCACTCAATGAGGAACAAATGTCTTGTACCTGTGACCACCAGGCTCCGATGAAGAAATAACCATAATGGTTTCTCTTACATCTCTAACACAAAAAGTATCAATGCACATGCAGTACAACACTTTCACTACCAACAAATCAAGTGCAAATCCTGAGTCCATCACACTCACACTCTAAATATTATAAAAAATAAATACTTATATTCTCAATATTTTGCTATTCAATCACTATTAAATATTTGGAGTTTGTAATATAATTATGACCTAGTTGCCTGATGTTGTTTATAGACATTCACTTTCCTATCTGTCATTAGTTTTAATGTGTTTAGTATTTACTATAATTAACTGTTTATTAAAACCTTAAAAGAGGTTCTCCATTTCATTACAATTTAATAAACAATTAATCAATACAAATGGATCGTTTTCTGGCTCCGGAACGATTTGACATTGACCCAAACTCTATAAATGCGACTCTGGAGTGGGAACACTGGTATACAAAATTTCTTAATTTCTCACCTGGAAAAGAAGACCCTGATAAATTGAAAATCCTTTATAATTACATCTCTGCCAAAGTCACCAGTATATTAGTGCTGCTGGGACATATAAACATGCTATTTCAATCCTCAATGATATATATGTGTGAAGCCAGTTAATGAAGTCTATAATCGGCATAAGTTAGCCACTCGAAGTCAACTATCTGAAGAAAATGTTGACCAATTTTTACAAGCTTTAAATCTTCTAGCTAAAGATTGTAAATTTAAAGCTGTTATCGCTGAAAAGCATCGAGAAGATTTCACTCGGGATGCCTTTATTTGTGGTTTATCTGATATCAATATTAGGCAGAGACTTTTGGAAAGTCCTCTCTTGACCCTAAGCGAGGCATATGAAAAAGCTCGATCATTAGAAATGGCTCTACAACAATCGATGCTATACGATCAATCTCTGAATGTAAACTCTATACAAACCCACAATCCGGTCAATCATGCGGTCCCTTTGAAGCAAGAAGTTCAAAATGAAAACGTTCAATATAGTGAAACTAAAGAAACATTAGCGGCTACTTATAGAAAGTGTTTCTACTGTGGATTTAAATGGCATATTCGATCCAAATGTCCAGCTCGAAATAGTCTTTGTAATATATGCCAAATAAAAGGTCACTACTCTAAGGTATGCAAATCACAAAAGAATGGGTCCAACTCAAATCACTCTGCTTCTATGATTAACTCTATCAATAAATACCAAACCCATAGCCGAATGTTTGGCAAAAGCTGTGATTCGTGTAGAAGTTAATAATTCCTCTCTCTATGCACTAATAGATACTGGTAGTTTCTGTAGATTTATTAGTGACCAAGCTGTAAAGTAACTTAAATTACATCGTTCTTGTCTTGCCGTAAATGTAAATTTCGTTCCTTATGTGGATATATACAAGTTTAGATAAGAGACGATAAGCGGGTAATAGCGACGAATTGAATAAACAGATAGGGAGTTGTAGTTTGCTCTTTGTTCTTATATATTAATTACATTTGATGGACGGTTTTATTTGCTTACGCGTATTTTATTAATGTGTGGTTTTAGTTGTTTGTCTTGTGAAATAGGAGTCGTGTTTCGTTCTTGGTTGCTATATATTAATTACGTGGAAAATACTGTTTTCTTTTTGCTTTAAGAATAGTGAGAATTAATGCGGTCTCAATTTTCGAATTGTTATGAACAAGCGCGGCACGATTTTTAGTTGTCTTTCTTGTGAAATAAAACTTGTACATTAACTGTAAAGAGAAGTGGAGTGCTAGTTTCGATTGAAAGATGTTTTTATAGGCGAACGTGTTTGACTCGACCGTACGTGGTTGTTTTTATGGAACATTTGACTTAGTGATTACGCGTTGCTTTACTAATTGTGTTTTTTTGTTGCTTTGTCTTTTGATATTTAAACTGTGTGTGCGATCTAGTTTCGCGGTCCTTTTGGTTTTTTTTCAAAGTAGTGCATACTTTGGATTATTTAAATACAGTTGATACTGTAGTTCTGAATTTTTCTAACCACAAAGAATCTAAAATAGATCATTGTTTGCACAAATTTCGTTATCCAAAAGCATTAGATTTTTCTTTCTTCCATTGGTAGCAAATATAACACCTCACGTTACTGTTAGTTCAATGCATTACACCGTGGCTTGAAAGCCTGTGATTCTAACTTGTTATTACTACGTTTTACGATTTGTGTTACAAAATATTTCTAAATTACTGTCTCAGGAAATAGAATTCACAAGAAATTTATCCATGCTACATAGCTCCATCGGCATGATAATGTCTGCTGCTGACACCAGTGAAACGCGTAGGTGTGAGTTAGTGTAAAGTGTAAGCAATTCCATCCACACCCTCACAGTCAAGGATGCAGTGCTTCGTTAGTGTAGGACATCGTGAATCCCCCACTCCAATTACAAGGAAGCGTTGCTGAAGGACTTCTGTAAGTTGAACTATTTCCTACTTAGTATTACTTTAAATATCTACCCGTTGTTTTTGCCATATCTTCGTCGTTCTGAGACCTTTTGCAATAGAACTGCATGCTTTTAAGAAAAAAAAAAGAGAGAAAGAAAAACCAATACTATTAAATTACTCATATCAATTGTGTCTTACCTATTTATTTTCTTTAACATTTTGTCTGATTTATGTTTAATTGGTGTGTGAGGAAACGTTTCTGCAACTCCCCAATATTACCGCACTTTGTACTAAACATTTTTCTGTATTGCTTTTACTGTTGTTATATTATATAGTTTATCTAAACAGTTTCTTTTCTTTACATTCTACAAAGTACTGAATAACTTAGACGTTTCATTGCTGCTACGCTTATTCTTTTTTTTCAGGTTTGCTTAACTAATTAATTTTATTGCAGGTATTATCACTGACTCCTTACGGCCGCGTACATGGTAGGTTGGTCTGCTTTCTACAACCCCCCCTACTCTCCGATTGAGCCCGGTCATTTTTTTTTTATTTCTTTGATTTTCTTTTTGTTACGCACGGCTACGAGCCAACGTAACATAACTTTGGCGCCCAACGTGGCTGCGACCAAAAAAAAAGTAACAAAAATTTGGCGTCCAACGTGGGGCCTGAATAACGTAACATGTTAATATTCAAGATTTAAATAATCATTTGATATTTCAAATTATTTTGGAATACATGTTATTATTATCTGCTATTGGTTGAATGTTGGAGATATAGATACGGCCTTTCATTATTTAAAGGAGAGTCAATGGTACATATATGTATTCAGTAGTTCTGATATTAATTTGATTTTCATTATTGTATTTTCCTTTTAAATTGATGAGTTTTAGTCTCATATTATTTCCTTACTTGTGTATTTGTAAATATGACTTTATAATTTGGATTGTTTGTTTGTATATACTAGGATATAATGAATTTAATCATATTGTGTACAGAATGCTGTCCTGGGTTACTTTGTTGACACTAGATTGTTGGTAATGTGTTTGTAATTGTTACTGACCTAGGAATTTTGTTATTTGTATTGGGTTATCTTTAAAATATGTTGTTAGATATCACTGGTCGTCCTGCTATACTACAGTGATAGTTAGACTTGCATGCTTGAATTGGAATTTATCTGGTTTTGTATAAACCATCCATTATGGGGATTTATTCAATTCGCATGAAGTTATAGCAAAATTATTCTGCATGAGAGAATTTTTTGGCATACAGTTAAGCTGGATTTATTAGTATTGTAAATTGATATTCTAATCAGCACATGTGGTTACAAGTTGATCTTCTACCTGTGTACTATCTTTGTTTAATCCTGATTCATCAGGGTAAGTTAAACAAATATTATTTTTAGCTTTAAGTGTTCTTACATGAGGGTTATTTTTCGTCTTACTTTAGATTTTTGGTTTGGGTACAAATGTTGTATGGTTTTTTTTGGGTATGTTTTGTCTGCTATGACTTCATCCAGCCGTGGGACTGCGGATGCCTGCGAATGCAGTAGTGTTACGTTGGGAATCCAGTACGATTGATTTCCAGTGGGAATGTGGTTCAAGTCCTGTAGATGTATTTGGCAGATGGATGCTGCTGTTCATATAACGATAAGTATTTAAGTAATAAGTGTAATTTAACCAGTGTTGGTGCCATTAGTATTAGTGATGGGACATTATTTTACGTAGTCGATCATGTGTTCGAATATAGTTTATGTTGGGATTTACAGTAGATTTTAACTTTATAAAATGTATAATGCATTTGATGATAAAATAGTTTTTGAAACTTATTCAAAGTTTATCTGTAAACTTTAAAGCAATTGCTTCAAGGTGTAACAGTAGTTACCAGTTCAAGTTTAAATTTGAGAGTTACTCATATGTTTTAGTAGACTACTAATGTACATACGTTCATGTGTTACAAGTTATAATACAGAGGAAGTTGTTAATATAATTATTTTATGCTTATTGAGGTTACTTTCGCTTGCCCTTATTTAACAAGTACCTGCTGGTGATGAATTGGTGCATGTACGTACAGGTTTATCACATAGATATCACAGTAGGAATCATTGGTAAGTTTAAAACGCAGTAGCGAAGCAACTGGGCGATACTGATTTTATCCTTGTCAACTATGTATTTGTTGATGCGCACAGGCACACTATAAAGTTACAACCGAACCTGGAGTAAACATCGTAGCAAAACTAGTGGTGTACCTGCACCTCTACCAATCTTTATCACACAAATTCTCTTCACTATTCTCTCAAAAGAAAATTCAATATACAACCTTTCTTCTCAATCTTCTCTAAATAATAAAAGTGCACCACCAACCTCAACACTTACAATTCTAAACAAATCTCAACCACACATGGAGGTATCGACTTCCAATCTCCACTTTATTCACTCAACGATAACACCGACTACAACATAGCTATAAACTCTTCCAGTCTCACAAACTTCGACAAATTTAAAACAAATGCAGACATCGCTCACTCAATGAGGAACAAACGTCTTGTACCTGTGATCACCAGGCTCCGATGAAGAAATAACCATAATAGTTTCTCTTACATCTCTAACACAAAAAATATCAATGCACATGCAGTACAACACTTTCACTACCAACAAATCAAGTGCAAATCCTGAGCCCATCACATTCACACTCTAAATATTATAAAAATAAATACTTATATTCTCAATATTTTGCTATTCAATCACTATTAAATATTTGGAGTTTGTAATATAATTATGATCTAGTTGCCTGATGTTGTTTATAGACATTCACTTTCCTATCTGTCATTAGTTTTAATGTGTTTAGTATTTACTCTAATTATCTGTTTATTAAAACCTAGGAGAGGGTGATGATTTTGGTAAAATTAATGGAATTTAAGTTTTAGTTCTGAGATTATAAAATTTTGTGATAATGTTAACCTATGGGTATGTTATCTTGAAAAAATACGAGATTGTAAAGAAAAGTTTATAATTAACCAAAAATATATTTGTTGGCAAGAAGGATAGAGTTTCATTTGACTAGAAGTAATTTTCCCAGAGAGTAAAATTAACCACAGGAAGAAAATAAGATCCAAGAAAAACGAAGCTTAGAGAGATAGAAAAGATAAAACCCACAAACAAACACCATCCACACAAGACTAGGAGAACCAGAAGCAGCACAAAACTTTAAGGAAAGTAAAACCAATTTATTAATATTTGCCAGTAGTATTAGTACTCATAGTTAGGTAGGTGAAGGGGGAGTTTGATTATTACGTTACATTGTAAAGGAACCACTGCATTTTTGAATAACTGTGATCGGGATACAGGCTTTGGACAAAAAAGTAAGAAATTTTCTTGATGTAATAAATAATAATAAGTAAAAATTTTGGTCTTTATTTATAATAGGGATAACAATACAAAACAGTAACACTTATTTGAAGTTACAGGTACGGATACGAAAGCCCTGCAGCAGCACATGATAAGAAAGACACGTGGGTGAATCGTGTATGGTGTCAAATTCACAATACCCAGATAAACAGGCATTTGAGTAAGACCTAATTTATAAGTACTCTAAAAATTTGTCTTAAAACCATAATTTATTCAAATAATTGTATATGAAACGGACAGATATTTCACGTTTTGAACAGTAACCAGTTTAAAATTATATAGGATCCGTGAGGGTAATTAAGGACAAACAAAATAAAGAGAATTTTTATATACGCACGACAGAAACTGTTACGATTGAACTCTCCCTGAGGTGTCTCATTGCTGGGGATAGGCAGCCGGTGCAAAGTATAGAACTGCAATTGTGTAGAGTCTTTGAATCTTGCTCGAAGTACTATTATATAAAATTTGGGCGAATCCAACATGAGGTGAGGCTCAAAGAAAAATATATAATACCTTAAATAATGAGAAAAGCAAATTCTCTCTTCGTTCGATTCACCTCTTAGGATATTTGATATCCTACGATTCTATTAGGCCTGATCCTGATAGACTCAGAGCGTTGCATGAAATTCCACCTACAAATAACACAACTTCACTAAAAAGAGTCGTTGGAATGTTTGCTCATTTTTCAAATTATATTCCTCGTTTTTCACACAAAATAAGTATCGTTTCTCATAGCAAATTCCCACTATCTCCTGAAGTTCTAAAAGTCTTCTATAGTATAGAAAAAGAGATGGAAAATGCCTTGTTCGCACCTATACATAGTGAGGATATGTTTACAGTAGAAACTGATGCTTCAAATGAAGCAATAGGAGCAACTCTTTCATAATCTGGGCGTCCTGTTGCCTTCTTTTCAAGGACTCTTTCTCAATCAGAATGTAGACACTCGTCTGTAAAAAAAGAAGCATATGCAATCGTTGAAGCAACTAGGAAGTGGCGTCATTTCCTAATGGGAAGATATTTTAAGCTAGTCACCGATTAACGCTCTGTTACATTTATGTTTGATCTAAAATCCAAAAGCAAAATAAAGAACAAAAAAATTCTACGGTGGAGATTAGAATTATCGTGTTTTAGTTACGATATTATTTATAGACCTGGACCTCAGAATACTGCTGCAGATGCACTTTCTCGTATTTGTTCTGCAACAACTGCTAACGAAGCTCGACTTATGGATTTACATAATACTTTATGTCACCCTGGAATTACTCGAATGTATCATTGGATTCGAATAAAAAATTTACCTTATTCTATGGAAGATGTAAAGAAAATGACTTCTTCTTGCCCAGTATGTTGTGAAATTAAGCCTAGATTTTTTATTTTTAAGGAAAGGCTCATAAAAGCTACTTCCGCCTTCGAACGTTTAAATGTGAATTTTAAAGGCACTCTTCCATCCTGTACTAATAATTGTTATATTCTCACAATCATTGACGAATACTCACAATATCCTTTTGCCATTGCCTGTCCAGATATCACTTCTTCAACTATCGTTGCTGCTCTCAAAAATATCTTTTAACTCTTTGGAACTCCCTCTTATATTCAGTCTGACAGAGGGAGCTCATTTATGTCTAATGAATTAATAATGTTTTTGAACTCTAATGGAATCGCTTCTAGCAGAACTACACCTTATAACTCTCGCGGTAATGGTCAAGTAGAAAAGTACAATGGTATCATCTGGCATACAATTCAATTAGCTCTAAAATCCAAAAATAAAAATATGTCAATGGGAAAGTGTACTTCCAGAAGTACTACATTCAATAAGAAGCTTATTCTGTACCTCTACAAATGAAACTTTGCATGAACGATTGTTCAGGCATCAAAGGCGAAGTGGTAATTGAGAAACGATTCCAACGTGGCTTTTAAGTCCAGGTCCTGTTTATCTACGATAATTTGTTCGTAATTCCAAATATGATCCCATAATCAAAGAAGTTACACTACTCGAAAGTAATGCCGAATATGCTCATATTAGAGATTCTGAAGGAAGAATTACCTCTGTATCTACACGGGATTTGGCTCCAGTTGGTAATGCTGAATATACTCAGATTGGAGATTCCGAAGAAAGAATGAACTCTGTATCTGCACGAGATCTAGCTCCAGTTCCTAACGTCCACATTAGAGACTCCGAAAAAGATGTTTTAACTCCCGAAACTAACGAAATGCAATCAGACACTCCTGAATCACAAGTCGAAATAAATAATTCTCGAAACGTTCAACCTAGTGTACGTACAAGTTGTAGAACAAGAAGACTACCTTCTCACCTGGAAGAATACGTGTTATAATTTATAGGCAGGGGTGAATGTGATATTATTATGATCTAGTTGCCTGATGTTGTTTATAGACATTCACTTTCCTATCTGTCATTAGTTTTAATGTGTTTAATGTTTACTCCAATTAACTGTTTATTAAAACCTCAAAAGAGGTTCTCCATTTCATTACAGAGTTCACACTTGAAACCAAAAGGAAAATTCACACAAATACCTTCAAAACCAAACCACAGTCCACACCCATACTAACGATTGGAATGATTTAATTTTCAGAAATGATCTCTCCACCATCTACAGCAGAATATAGCTTCAAATCCTTTAAATGCCAATGGCCTGCTTTAGTCCCATCTTGATACTTCAATTCATAATTGAGATTTTCTCATCGACTACACCCAAGTTTTAAGTGTTTTTCAAATGACGGAGAACATATAACATCTAAATAACAGAACACAAAGGGTTCGAAACTAGGTCCAAAAATAACATCTGCTAATCGCTGAACTTATAACTAAATTGCCGAAACAAATAAAAAGTGTCTTACAATGAATAAATTTGCAAGAGTAACAGACCCCACAATGAACCACACCTAGACTAATAATACATCAAAAAACTACAGCATTCTCAACCTAGAAAATGGGACAGACTGCTAGAGCAACACTCACCTCGAGTCTCGTCTTGAATAACGCTGCTAGAACCACCAACGCACCACGACGAATTTCACCTAAACTAAAACCAAACACCATGCATTGCAATGCTAATGAAAATAAAAAAAAATCACTAGTAATACAAAACCATGCCGTCGCACAAAAGCAGTTCTTAACGTTATAATGACAGTAAAATTTAATTAACCAGATTAACAAAACATCAAGTTCCTTTTGTAACTAAGCTTCGGTTTTTTGACCTAACTGCAGCTTAAACATTTTTTACTATACTAAGTCATTCCGACCATTATTTTTTACAAAAACATCATTTCCTAACATAGCATCATGGCAGCCCATTCATTTGAAGCAGCATGTCAGCCACGTTGCATCTGCCATACTAGTTTTTTTGAACACACATTGCATGAAGTAACTCCCTTACATCCAAGTCTATAACAAAAAACTCTCTTTGAAGCTCTATAAAAACGAAATGAATGACCACTACGAGAACAATTCTAACATTCACAATTATTCCTTTTAATTCGATTAGTAGTTCTATTAAAAAAGCAGCTGGCACTGGAGCATCTAAAACTTGTGCTTGGGGAGAAAATTAAGCATCCTCCTTAACTTAATTTTGAATTGCCAAAGGATTCCTACTCAAATCAGAATGCCTATTATTAAACGGAATTTTATATCTACCTTGAGAATTAAAGAAATATCCTGAAGAACTCTTAACAACCTTTTGTCTCAAAAGAGCAGACTCTTTCAATTTTTTACATAACTTCAATAATTGCTAACAAGCCAACAACGTTGTACCTCCAAAAAGGATCCACATAAAAGAGTGTTAGTTCTACACCTACATCTCTTACATAAAATTCCAGAATAAATTATATTCTGAGACAAAATAGATAATACTTTTACCATAAATGTATAAACAATTTTTGTAAATATAAACAGATATTAGAGGAGCTAGGAGAGATATGAAGGCGATCCATACCGAGAATTGAATAAAAACAAAATGAATAACGAAACGAATAGCACGGAGATTTAATAGGACAGAGAATGAGTAAAGGGTCATACGCTTCGTCATTCGTTCCAAGAAATGTCTACGTGTACTCAAAGAATTAACTTCTTTATTTTTAATTTCACTTCTAATGCTGCTAAATACCACCGGTAGAGCAGTAACATGTTTATTTGCGTTGATGGAGTAGGAACATGACCCATAGGATTTTTATTTAATTTAGTTAAAAATTTACCCATTTAAATATTAAACAAGTAGAAGGTATTTAAAATTATCACACAGACAAACAATAAGTAAAAAACTTAATACTTATTAAGTCAATGCCAATACTGTCGCTAAATAACGAAAGAATACACATATCTAAAACATCTTAGCCAGAATCAGGCTTGGTTCAACACTGATGACTGAAGTTGCCTTACCCAGTTAGAAATAGCATAGTACTTGGTGCCTATTGTGCGACATGTGTTGCACCATAGACAAAACAAATTTTTTCAATGAGTTAAACTCAGTCGCCGATTGTTCCTAGCTGCACGTTGTTTTAATTTAGTAACGTTTCTGGTTGTTGGCAGAAGTTTTTTATTTTTAGTTAGAAAGGTTTTTTAAATTTCTTTTCTTTTAGGAGAATCGCCGTCATGTATTTCAAATATTCTTCTTTTAATAGTTTTTAATGTTGTGGTATATTTGATGCGTCAAATCAGGACCATGACGTCATATGGTTAGCTGTCGGCTACGTTGCCAAATGTTAAAAATGTGTTCAGCATTTATATATAAGATGCGTTAACGTCAAATCTAACAAAATGGACTTGTCAGCACTACATTGTATTATTGCAATACCAGTAGCAAAAACTAGCATGTTTCAAAATGTAATATCAACACACTTTTAACACGCAATAGCATTATGAATTTGATTGTCTGAATTACTATTTATGACGTCATGGCCTTGATTTGATGGCTCGAGTATAGTTCGCAATTCTTTTAATAACCATTTCGATGTGCCTGGATTATTGATAGAACTTATAGGGAAATGAATTAATGACTTTGGTATTGTAAAATTAAATGACGCTGAAGAGGTTGTATGTAAAATCTTCTCTACATGTGGTTTATAAGATGCACTTGGATACATTTTTATTAGGAATATAGATTTTAAATTCCGGATCGGCGTTTGTATATTCTAAAGGTAGAAGCTTTTTGAAAAACTTTCTTTTCGAAGGAGGTTCGATTTCTAAGTTTTCATGTAAGATATGATGTTTGCAAATACGTCTATTTCTTAATTGCTCGTCGGTTAAAACACCAGTATTGCGTTCAATGTTGCAAATGTATTGATCCGTAGTGTTTCTAAGTCGATTTCTCATTGCCCTATAATTATTGCAAATATTATAGTGTACATTTCAATATTTGCAGGTATTTGTTAGAATAGCTCAGTAACCACTTCTGAACGCATTCTGTGACATTATAAGGGGCACATGTGTAGGGACGATCGATCGAGTGGACAAGGGTTAAAAGACTTTGTTTTTAGATTTCAAGATGGAAGGTTGAAAGATTTCACTTGGCGATTTTTTATAAAAGGTAATGTTTTATGTTGATAATGTAGTCGCTATTTAAGGTAATCTGATTACATCGGATAATTCCAGCCTTGTTTTGAGTGTAATGTTAATACTTATTGTAAACTCGTTAGTTATTTAATCATTGAAGAACATATTTCTGTTTACTTTTTGCTTTTGGCTTAGAATTTGATGCCGATTGTTTTACTTATGATATTTAACATAGGTGAATTTACAATTTTATTGAACGTTTTATGTATAAATGAGTGTGATTTGGTTTAACAACCTAAAACTAATATTTATTTATCTGAATTGTTTATTTAATATCTAAACCAGAGTAAAACTAATATTTATTCATTTGAAATAATGTTTATTTAGTATTTAATACAGAGTTCGAACTTCAATTGCGCTGTACTTATTGGAGAACCAACAGTAAATACACCATCACTGTGATTTTATGAGCCATTATGAAAAGTACCAACATCGTTGCTTAATATATTGAATCAATTTATTAGGCAAGTTTGAATATGAACAGTATTATATTTCTATGTTATATTTGTTTTGGTTTTAAGATCGTAATTGAATTAACCATAAAGTTGTTGTGTATATTTTTTGTTTGTATTTTGTAATGCCCCGATGCGTTTAATTTTTTAAAAGGCGCGTTTTAACCGATGCAACCATTATGAGTAATTTTTAACATTCGTTTACTACATTTTGTATATTTAACTAACATGCATTTATATAAAGATGTAGCGCCTGAATCTGGGCTTGTATTTATGCTGTAGAATTTTGGGTATATCTTTGCTGCCAATATATTTTATAATGTTTGATATTTGTGATTCGTTTGACATTTGTATTATATGTAATCGTTTTGTTTCAGCATATTAACCACATATTCAACTACATCGCTCATATCTTGGTTTAAACGTAATTATATATTTTGTTGTGTGTTTATCCAATTATCTAGCCGATGTTCCCATATAATTAACTAGTATATAACGTTTGTGATAATTGTTGCGATGTAATTAAATTGAACCTCTGGTATGGCCGACCATCTTTTGCCTTTCGCGTTTGCATTTATGACTATGTTGCAGATAGTCTCTTTAATAATAAGCGCTTTTTTAACCATGCGCAATCATACCATAACTTTATTTCAGCAATTCATGTCGTCTTGTCAATGTACTTGTAGTTGTAGTCTTGCAAATGATAGGAAGTCGGCTAGCCTTTGTGATATATTTTTGTAACACGGGCTGGAAACTGTTAATGTATGCATGTGGGCGCGTGTGATCGAGCCTTGTTGAATATTACTAACATTTTATGTCCGTGCGGGGAGGAACATTGGTAGTCAAAGTGCAGGTCATCTTCCTGGTGTCCCCCACTCTTCAACTTTAGCTGGGTAGTATTGGCCTAGCCGATCTTAGTACATACCAGAAAAGACTAGATGGTTTACACTAACGTTTTTCAGTTGTCATCTGTGGTATGCCTGGGTAGCATTTGACATCTCGTCAAGTTCAGTTTTGGTGATCTGGGTACTTGTACGTTACCCGTTCTTGTCAATATGTGCCAAATGCAGCTCGAAGTGTGAGGGCAGTTTGGGGTTTTTTCTGCCGTGCTCTTTCCCCAATCGCCCAGGTTGAGTACGGCACTTTTGCTTTGTTTATCAATTTTCTATACTTTCATGCGAATGACCTATTTTTTTTTATTAAAAGTAAAGTTAGGTAAATGTTGTAGTTTTATTTCAAACCTTCTCGCCTTACCGCCATCTTCTCAGTGTAAATTTGGGTTACATTACAACACAACGTAGGTGGCGTCGAGCCACTGCCACTAGATGTTAGATCATGGAGCCCCAGTGTGCCGTTTATAGAAGACGTTTGGGCCAGCTTTCAGGTCGGTTACACTACACATTGTATTAAAATTTGTACGGTGTTGAGTCATCTCTAGAACTACGCCTGGTACTAAGTGTTTAAGTATTTCTTTCATTCCCTTTATAATACAGCGTTAAACAATATAAACCGAATATTTATGTATATAGTCTATTTTGTACTGTGAAAATACACTCTTTGCTGAACTCGTTTGAAATTCTAATAAAAATAGTGCAATCGGGTTGCCGGCTGTCTGGATATCGTGCCGCGAGAATAGAGGTTATGTAACTTTGAATATTAATATTGTACAATTTGTGCTCTTCTTCATGTGAATACATTTTTGAAATTTATCAGCGACTAAGGTTACACGGGCACTAACTACCATAGATACAAATTCAGGCGTTAAATGCTGTGTAAACGGCCCTAATTAAGGTTATTACAACCAGATTACTGACTGTAATACCCTTGACCAACAGCATTAGACTTCCTGATTAAAAGGTCTTTGTAAACATTCTTTAGAGACAAATAACATGGTCGCCAACATCATAAATCATTTTTGACAAAACTTTCTCGAATGACTGACGTAACTCTATATAGGTACTTTTTTGTTTTTTTAAATAACTTTATGTTACAACACAAACTCGTTCTCTTTAGAAAAGGCATATTTTTTATTTTTATTAATTGCAAAAACCGAATAGGAAATAAAAACTGTGAAAATAGCTACATTTATTTAGAGTATTTTTAAAATTTTTGGTTGACAGTCGACTAAAAGTAGCTCCAGTCGAAAATTAAGTAATCCAACTTTATTGGGACGGAATTTAGTACTACCATGGTGTAAATGGTACCGACAACTGGAGTAACACTGGTCTTTTGTAGATAACTTTGGCCCAAGAAATAATAAATCTTCCGTGGTTTGCAGTTTACTGTTCCATCTACGTATTTTTGTGGTTTTTGTTCTAAATAACAGGTAGCGATACTAGTAGTAGTATTCATGTGCTTTAAAGTAGTTTACAGAAAGACCACCACAACAGCGATTTAAGAGACCGATGAAATCCTGGTTTTATAACTTTCATTTGCACAGATGTGGCAGAACCCGTTTAATTAGTGGTAAGTATTCTTTGTTATTGTTTGTTTCATTGTTATAGATAATTATTTATTAGAAGTTATTTCACGTTCTTTACTGTAGTTCAAAATGGGAACTAAAATTTGTCTAGGAGTAGAGTAGTATTATTATCTCATGGCTGGTGACGTTACATGCGCAATAGGTTCAATTTAAACTTAAACCTCAAGATTCACAACCCTACAGTACAACCCACAAACATCTTGCTAGCAATGTGGCTTTAATACGTCGTCACGAATATCACATTTATTACGTTAAGTAAAATATTGTTTGTAAGGGCCCCGTTCATGCTGGCGGTATCTAGAAATTCATAAATATATGAAATAAATTCAGACCTTCATATAATATCGGAGCTTTTACCTGTTTTTACTTATAAACAATTCTAGGTTCCTAGTTTCTTTATCCGTAAATATTTGCTGTGGCAACAGTGCACATATTCAGCGGATCCCATTACTGTATATACCGAATGTGAACCGTAACTGTCATTGTCATTCTCGCTCTTATCAAGGTCTTATTGTTTTCAGTTTTCCGTTTTAATATTTGTATCAAGTAATAGTCATCAAAACAGTTTTTTTCAAAACTAACTGATAGTTAATTTCTTCAGCAGTGTAAGTATTTAAAAAGAATGTTCGTTCAACCGTAAATAAACAAAGTCCTAAGTCAACAGTGAATGGATTTGAGGAAGAGATTCTAAGAACCGTTATGTATCGGTTTGCAGCAATACATAAACGTAGACCGACTTTGAAGTTAGTGTTTGACGAATTTAAAAATGATTGCCCTGATTACACGGGAAAATTAGGTTCGTTCAGAAAAATTGTTGTAAGAGCAGGGTTTCGTTGGAAGAGAACTGTAGATAACAGGAAAATTCTTGTTGAACAAAGCAATATAAGGGCAAAGCGCACCATATTTTTAAAAAATCTTAGTAAGTATAAAGAAGAGGGCAGAAGCATTGTGTATAACGATGAAACATATCTGCCCAGTTCTCACAGTGTAACAAAGTGTTGGGATGACGGCACCACCAAGGGTTTGAAATCGCCAGTTTCAAAAGGGAAGCGTTTGATAATTGTTCAAGCAGGTGGAAAAAATGGGTTCGTTCCAAATGCAGAATTGATATTTAAGTTTGATTTGAAAACTGGGGATTATCACGATGACATGAATCATCGCAATTATAAAAAGTGGCTGCAAGAAAAGTTAATACCAAATTTGGAACCAAATTGAGTGTTTGTGATAGACAATGCGTCATATCATAATGTTCTTGTGCATCCTAATCCTACTTCAAGTTGGAAGAAAACAGATATGCAGAAATGGTTGAAGGAACGAAATATCCTCTTTGAATGTAAGGAAACCAAGCCTGAATTATATTCCAAAATTTAGGCACATAAACCTGTTCATCAGCTGTTTGTAATTGACCAGCTACTGGCAGAACATGGTCATGTAGTATTGCGTTTACCTCCATATCACCCACAACTAAATCCTATCGAGATGATTTGGGCGTTCCTTAAAAACCGTGTTGCTGCATGTAATGTAACCTTCAAAATAGATGATGTATGGAAGTTGGCAGAAGAACATATAAAAAATATTGGAATCACCAAGTGGACTAAAGTATGTCTGCACGTAGAGAAAATTGAAAAGGATTATATGGAACGAGAAACTTTAATAGACGAGGTTCAAGACCTAATTATACGGGTTGATGATAATAGCGATAATTCAGATGGATACTTATCCTCAGGCGATGAGTCTGATGATGGGGATGAAAGTTTAGGATGTGAACCCATTTAAAATATAATTTATGTAAAATAGTTGAATGATGGTCTTTATTTAGCGTTGTAGAAAATATGTGTCATAAATACATTTGTTTGTACATTATTGTTTATTACCGAGGTGTTGAAATAAAACTTGCTTAAAGAGGGAAGCAGTCTTTATATCAAATTATGTTCAGTAGTGCTGTGACAATCGATCACTTTTAAAGCTGAAACAATCAATGATTGGCTTTCAAAGTGATTGAATCATTTTACATTTTAATCCAATCATAATAAATTCTGTTAAGCATGTCCATTCTTTGTCTCCAAAAGGGATTCTTATTGACTGTATTTATCTCGGCGCTTCTATCCGATCGTGTTAAGGTTTAGATTATTAATTATTCAAGGAATTATTTTATAGCTAGATTATCGATGAAGTGTGTAAAAAATATATTAATTTAGCAAATATTTCTAAACTTATAAATGAGGTTATGTAAAAAATATATAACCTGACAAGATGCAAACCTTAATTACCTTTCTTTTCATACTATAACTGTTCCTTTTCCTTCAATTCTACAGCACTGAATTGTTGATTCTATGATCCATTAAAATAAAGCACGAGATATATGCAATTTATAATAATATTAATATAACAAATGATATAAAAACCTTTTGGTATTAATTAAAAATTGTTTTTGTTTTGTTTTTGTTAGTTACAACACCATGAGTGTCATTGTGTAAACATATTCTTAAAACGTTTTTGTAATAAATCTTAGTAATATTTTCGAGGTGGGCATTTGACATTTCTATAGTGTTTATAGTTTATAGTTTGTGTTTAACACAAAAACGTCTATTGATTTGAAAAAAACGAATATGTAGTACTACCAAATTGTTTTTGTTCTATTAGTGACTATAAGTGATAAAATCTATTGTGTACACTGATCCAATCAATCAACAATCTGGGGTATCACATCTAACAATAAGCTCAGATCATTTTTATAGAAGAGCAAAATCAACATAAAACTATT
This sequence comes from Platerodrilus igneus, assembly GCA_036346225.1. Taxonomy (NCBI): domain Eukaryota; kingdom Metazoa; phylum Arthropoda; class Insecta; order Coleoptera; family Lycidae; genus Platerodrilus; species Platerodrilus igneus. The sequence goes on from JARFIW010001004.1 coordinate 766,613, forward strand.
TGAAACACATTCCTTGGTTGCTCGATAATTTTTGCTCTGGCAACACTGGACGTGCAAGCAGTCGATGTTTTCTAGTCTCATTTTTTTATTTTGATTATTAATATAGCTCCTCTTCACGCAGGTTTTTTCAGGGTCACCCGCCATGAGATAATAGTAGGTAAATAGGGCCGGTCCTAATTCAAAACGCGACAGACGTATTTTCCATGTGTAAAATACGTCTGTCACGTTTTGAATTAGGATCGGCCCTATATAATTTCAATGTAAAATAGTTGTGAAAACATGAATTCTTCTATACTTTCAATGTAAAAATACGTCTGTCACGTTTTGAATTAGGACCGGCTTTATATTACTTTCAATGAAACACACACGTATGTTGAAAAAAATGTAAGTGCAGAGAAGAATGTGTGTAGCTGTTTTGAATTCGGTTTTCTAGCGAGAAGTTACACGTGCACCGTTTTGAATTAGGATCGGCGTTATATACTTTTAATGTAAAATGTGAAAACCTGAATTCTTATTATACTTTTCAAATGTAAAAATACTTGTGGGCACGTTTTGAATTAGGATCGGCTTTATATTACTTTCAATGGAACATATTTCAAAACACACGTATGTTGAAAAATGTAAGTGCAGAGAAAATGTGTGTAGATGTTTTGAATTTGGTTTTCTAGCGAGACAGTATGACAGATGCAAAAATATCGCATTCAAGTCAATTGTGTTTTAATTAAAGTGGATTCTGATTTATGTTTAGAGGCTGCAAATACACATGGGCCGGTTTCAATTCAAAATGTGTTCACTCTTGTGATAGGTTAAAAAGTGGGTTGGCAAAGTACGCAGATGGTGGTAATCTGCTATATAAGGAGATTGCTCCTGATATTAATTTAATTAGTCGAAGTTTACTGCATATATTTACATACAAACATGTATATAATTGATTTAAATACAAGAAAAACGAGTTTGTGTGTAAAGAAATTGCGGTTTTGGGCTTGTTGAAAGGTGTTGTTTGGCATCAAATTTTTAAACTGCCAATGCAGTGCAGTTGTTTGAGCCAAGATCATATAAAACATAACGACTGGGTGACAAAGAATATTCATGGTCTTTCTTGGGATGAATCTTCAACGGCTGGAATGGGTTTATCATATATAGCGCTTTATTTGAAGCAAATTATCCTACCCGGTGAAGAAGTATTTGTGAAGGGTCTAGAAAAGAAGAAATTGATTGAAACCTATCTAATGCAAAACGTTGTAACTGATATGCTTGCACTAGGTTGTCCTAAGATATCGGAGTTAAAAATCAACAACCGTTTAAAATATAACATCCATTGTTGTAGACACAGCAATAATAATCTGCAATGTGCAAAACAAAATACCTTGATAATAATAAAAAACAATAGAAAGATTGTGTCTGTATTATTTATTTTAATATAATTTTACAATGTTAGCCGAAGCAAATTATCCGACTCGGTGAAGAAGTATGTGTGAAGGGTATAGAAAAGAAGAAATGGATGGAAACCTATCTATTGCAAAAAACAAAATACTTTGTTATTAAAAGAATGGTTTGATAATAATAAAAACAAATAAAAAAGATTGTGTATGTATTATTATTGTAGTCAGTAAGAAATCTTTAATGCTGATGTCTGCAGAAAAAACAATTAAAAACTCAGACAGCAGGAATGGGACTCTCAACCCTGAAAGCAATTATAATTGATCAACGCAATAGCTCTTTACTGCTTTTTACAACATTTAACAAATTGTACAGATATCTCGAAAAATTTGCCAAAGACAGACAAACAGATAGGCAGACTGACTGCACCAATTTTCTCATTCTCGCTTTTAAAGAATAACAAGTCGTAGTTATTTAAATCGCGAACTCAGTTTATCTACAAGAACTATATAAACGTGGAAATTTATGAAATGCTCCAACTTTAAAAAAAATATCCACTATCATTATTCTTTCCTGACAAGGGTAATTTTAACAAAAGTTTTCATTTTTTTTTTATTTGTTCTATAGAACACAATTACAACTTGACAATAAAGATTGAGCGATTATCACACACATATCTTGAGTATATATATAAAGATATTAAACAATAAGAACAGCAGAAAATTCAACCCATGTCAGACAGCTTTTTTCTTGTCAACGATAGTCTAATGCTTCTTCAGCATTTGCATTTCCATATTTACGTACTGAAGGCAACTCTGCAATTTTAGATCACATGCATTTCTAATTTCAATTACAAAAAAAATATGAAAGCATCTATTTGAAATGCATTTCTAACTTTAATCGCAAAAAAATGAGAGCATCTATTCGAAATATGCACTCAGATTAAAAGTCAAAAATTGCTTTACACCGTTCTGTAAACTGAGATTACGTAGTTATTAAATCGGGAGTAATGTGAAATGAAACACACAATGTATGTTTCTTTATTGTAATCTATAAAATACATATATAATGTTATGTACTCTTGAATAAACATACTATAATTCACTTAAGTTTCCCAAATATAAAAGAACAGTTCTAACTCACTCCAACTCTGAACGGTTAAAAAAAATATTGCATTATCAATTCTATGAGAGCTGTCTTCTTCATCTTTGACGCGCGGTCGTTTTCTGGTTGTTCTTCTTCGTGTTAACTAAAAAAAAGATTCAAATGAATATTATATATCAAGTAAATGCATTAAGAAAATTAAATCTATATATTAAGCTAACGAAATACATACTCTGTATTGGTGTCATTAGGTCGTACGTTGCAATTGGTGGATCTGCTCACGGCGTCAACGATTTTTTCACCAGTACTTAATTTGGATTGACTATAAACTACTCAATAATTTTAGCCCAATCACTATCATTATTCTTTCCTGACAAGGACAATTTTTAAAAAAAAAGGTTTTCATTTTTGATTTGTTTTATAGAACACACAACTACAACTTGACAATAAAGATTGAACGATTATCACACACACACACACATATCTTGAGTATATAAGGATATTAAACAACAAGAACAGCAGAAAATTCAACTCATGTAAGCAAGAATTTAATGCTAAGGTATTGTCTAGATAGCAATTGTATAAAAATATGAAATCTATAGAAAATTTAATAAAGCCAGTCATGTATAAATTTTTTAATGCTGACATCCACAGGAAAAAAAAAAGCTAGAAATTTAATGCTAACATCAACAGAATAATAAATAAATTAGTCAGCATTAATGTAAGACCGGCCTGGCTTCGAAACTGTGCACGCGTATATACCATATTTTAAAATTAAAGTTGTCAATTGCAAAACAAAAAAATTAAATTTTATCTAGAAATCATTTTAAAATATTTACATTTTTTCAGTACAACTGAAAGAACTTGTCTTTTATACATTTTTTTAATCGATATCATAGACTTTTTTCTATACTGTTGGTAAAAATCTACGTGAAGTATTTATATTAAATAATAAACTGACCTGTTAGAAAAAATTAAAATTTGCATCGTTTTCTGAAAAAATTGCGTACTTTTCAGTACAACTGAAAGAACTTGAGTTTATACATTTTTAATCGATATCAGACTGTACAGAAACAGTAATGTTTAATTATATCAGTCAAAAACATGATGTGTTTACTATTAAACAAAACAAAATTGTTCTTAATCCAAGTGATGATAAAAGGATTCTTAGTACCTCAACCACTGATACATACGACCAGCGAGTACTGTGTTAAAATTGTTTTCGTTGCAGAAAGTAACATCAATTCCGTCAATATTACTGTATTAGTCGATTAAGGCATGAGTTAATTTTTTACAACGTTTCTTTTTATTCGCTTAGGGCAATGCAGAGAAAGAAGTTAGAATTGAACACATTTTATAATAAAATAAACCTTGATACAAAAAAATCACATTCAGTTTTACTGAAAAGTTACAATTTACATGCATATATAGGTAATTTGTGTGAAATTCTTTAAAACCATGAGTGTGTAAAAATTATTAAACAAAGACGGTTTAATCTGAGACGGTGCACGTGTAACTTCTCGCTAGAAAACCGAATTCAAAACAGCTACACACATTTTTTCTCTGCACTTACATTTTTCAACATACGTGTGTTACATTGAAAGTAATATAAAGACGATCCTAATTCAAAACGTGCCCACAAGTATTTTACATTTGAAAAGAATTCAGGTTTTCACATTTTACATTAAAAGTATATAACGCCGATCCTAATTCAAAACGGTGCACGTGTAACTTCTCGCTAGAAAACCGAATTCAAAACAGCTACACACATTCTTCTCTGCACTTACATTTTTTTCAACATACGTGTGTTTCATTGAAAGTAATATAAAGCCGGTCCTAATTCAAAACGTGACAGACGTATTTTTACATTGAAAGTATAGAAGAATTCATGTTTTCACAACTATTTTACATTCAAATGTTTTCACAACTATTTTACATTGAAATTATATAGGGCCGATCCTAATTCAAAACGTGACAGACGTATTTTACACATGGAAAATACGTCTGTCGCGTTTTGAATTAGGACCGGCCCTATTTACCTACTGATAATAATACTACTATAACATTGCGCTACATTTTGGAGTAACTTAGGATCTTACAGTTTAAAAAGTCGATAATACAGTTTAAGGTCGGTAATACAGTTAAAAGTCGATAATACAGTTAAAAAAGTTCATAAACACATCGCGCAAGCGCAATGAATAAGAAAGCGAGCAACGCCCCTGGCGGATGGTAACGACAACCTTATTACAGATTCCGCGTTGCCAAACCCCAATGACGTCACCAATAAACAAAATGATATTGCGTAATAATCGGAAAATTTACATAAATTTCAGGCAAAAAATAGTATAATAATTACTCACATGGATATGTCCCTGCGTTAAAGTTGGCTTCTTTTCAAGTCCATCAGGGCTCCATCCCGGAGGGGTTAAAGATGGTGATTCCTCCGGAGCTGCTAGCTGAGCATGGACATCAGGCTCGTCTAGGGTCGTGGGGTACGGTTATCCTGGGTGGCTTCAGATTGTCACCTACCTATGCAGGGATCGGATTAGGAACAAGGTATAAGGCAACAAACAAAGATAATTAGGCAGGATATCTACATAGATAAGATAAGGCACGATACGATACCTCAAAGCGTCCACTCCACTCGAAGATTCTGGCAAAACCCCACGTTTGAGAGCGTCTAACCAAAACCTCTCACCACTTTTCCCCACTCTTTGTCTTTTTCCACGTCGGCGCGAAGTATTCGTCCAACCCTCCCGCGTCGCGCGATCTGCGCAAACGCACTGTGACGTGCCGGAAGTACGCGCCTAGTCTTTTAAAATTCCGCGCACCGCGTCTTTTGAAAATATGGCGCGAAACCTCGGCACATCAAACTTAAACTAATACATATGTTTAAGTGCCAATTTGATTGGCACGTAACAAGGAAGCATTATTAAGTTACATACGCACCCTTATTATTAATTGTTTAAGTTTTTTGTTTTTTTGTTCTACAGGCAATGTCACGTGTATATAAGAAAAAACTGGCACTAGACCCTATGCAGATTATTCTCATGAGAAGTTGGAAAAGTGTTTGGAGCCCATGCGTTCACGTCAAGAAACGCAACGCGAAGCAGAGCAACGTTTTGGTATTCTCAGATCTAAAATAAAATATAAACTTACTGGTAGACATTCAAAACAGGCATTTCCATTCGATCAATTGGATTTCGGTATGTCAGTCTGCAACGAATTTTTTTATTATTATTATTATATATCTGGCTCCACGTTGGGCGTCAGTGAAACGTATTTATTGTTCCAAAAATCTTCCGACACAACTAGGGGTCTATTCCTGGGTAGAGCAATGAGAAGTGGGGGGTTAAGTCGAATTTTGTTTGCAGATCAAACTTAAGCTAAATCAAATAGGCGCCACCAAGTCCTGATGTAATCACGATAATTGCATAGCATAGTTCTAAGGGCGGACGTGGAGACCCAAAGAAAAAAAAACGCCTTCGCTGACAAAAGCCTGTCTTAATAAAATAAGACGCAGCTCCTGTAAGAAATTGTGATAGTTAAATAAATAAAAAAGTGTGTCCTGCAAAAATACATAAGGAAAAAATAAAAAAGTATTTCCAATATAACATTGGCATCAATTTATTACTCAGAAGGGTTTTAGCTTTATGTAATAAGATTTGATCACACTTGATCAAAATAAAAAACCTTTAATCTTGAACCAATTGTTTACTAAAAGATCTCTTTTAAAATAATATAACTTGTAATAAAAAATTTAATCATTAACTGCATCAATCTTAAACTTTTAATTTTCATGTTTGTCTTTATCATTTTCAATCAAACACTTTACTTTAAAACATGAACTTGTTGTACAAATAGGTTCTGACCTGGGCAGATCTTTTCAGGTAGATAACAAATTAATAGCTCCTAACAATATTAGCATTTGAGCTTTCAAAATTATGTATACTAATTTTAATGTAGATAAAGCTGATCACAAAAAATATACATGTTTACATATATTGTACTAAAGCTGTTCAAAGCATTTGCTTTTAAAATAACATCTGTCAGCTATACAAAGTAGAAAAATATGACGTCAGTAACACCTGTTGACATTACTGACGATTCATATGGAACAAAGCATGTTGTTTTTAGAACGTTAAATCAATGAACTTTCGTTATACTACTGGTAAATCCAGCTCAACAATTAGTTGGAACTTTTTCAGTGTGCATGTATTACGCATCAAAGCAAGTTAACGTGTTCCAAATTTTGAAACACATAAAAAGAATTTATAGCTATCTACGAACCAAAACTGCAATTGTCGCATTGTGACAAAGGAAGACGGGATCACCGTTCTTCAAGCAACGATAACAGCGTTTGCAATTTGAAACCAATTCATCCAAACCAACTTCTATAATTCCTGCATTCCACGTGTCGAATCATATCCTGTCGCCTTACATTCAGCAGCAATCGTACTCTCAAAGTTGAATTGCGTCACCTTCTAAAGGTAGCATCTTACATGTGTTTTACTGTGTCCTTGTGTGTTTTTAAAATTTACATCCTACTTGTCGCGCTAAATAAATTATCTCAAATTATACAAGTTAGCAAAATATATACATTATCGACCGTTATTCGAAGATATCCTATCTATTTGAAATGGATTCGCAGACTGCCGGCCTCCAGCCAATGCAACATGTTGATATCTCTATCACCTGTGGCCGACTATCTTATAACCAGCTCGGGAGGTCGCGCCGTCAGGAGGGGAACAATCAAACAGAGATGTGCTTTTAAATAGCTGTATACGACACAGATATCTGAATATAACTAGATTATTAAAGGACGATGCAGGCTTAGCGTATTACTTTTGAAGTTGAATGCAAATTATTATTGTTATTATTAAAATTGTTCCATTATTCTTGAAATTATATGCAAAGAATTATTATTATTAATAAAATTGTTACACTATTCTTGAAATTATATGCAAAGAATTATTATCGAAAATAAATTTGTTACAAGTCAAAAGTTATTTAGATAAAAAAGGTGTCACTGTTTCTGTGTATAGACACAATGTACCAGGGTATAAGTGGACAAATTCCTTTTTAAAGAGCCACCATGTTCTTTCAGTTCGTATAAGTTCAAACATTAAAAAGATTAGAACTGAAGGCAATGAAGACGTCATTAACGGTAACATGACTAATTCAAGCGATTCTGTTAAGGACATTCCACCTTCCCAGATATGGAACTACAATGAGGTAAATATGTCTGACCATCCAGGAAGTGAGAAAGTTATTTGCAAACGAGAGGTAAAATATATTGAAAATATCTGCAATTTTAGTAAGATCTCAACTTCAATAATGATTTGTAGCAATGCTGAGGGGAAATGTCTGCCGTCTCGTTTAGTTTGTAAGACTGATCACATTTGGACTACTTGGACTGAAAATGGTTCCAAGAATGTTCGATACAACAGAACCAAGATTGGTTGGTTTGATGCTATAACATATATAGTGTTACGAATTACTATTAGGCAACCTGTCAAACACACAAGTTGCATAACCGAAGTGCATTCTCCAGGAATCGAAAATGTTCCAGCATATACCAGAGTATGAATCATCTATTTAACTCAGGGTATATATAAGACCGCTGATGAAGTACAGAGTTAGTCTATATCCAAATGTCGAATATAAATCAACTCGTGTATGGGTAGTTGCTCATTACCTTTTAAAAGTCCTATAGTAAATATAAATTTATGTTATGTGAACGTGTATATTGTACCGCCAGCTTTTACATAAATAGACAAAAGGGTAATAAATAAATTATAGTAGTGTTTAGTGTTGTTAAGAAGACTTATGATTAAGGATTTAATTTAAGAAGATATTAGTGCTTGTAAATAGCATTAGGGTAAGTGCTTCATTCTTAATTAGACTGAAATCTCTATAAATAACGCATATACTGTTAATTAGACTTGCGAATAGTGTGTAATAAAGACCTTTGTTATTACTCGTTTTAAATTGCTAAACGCGTTAATAGTAGCTTGCTACACAGGTGTCAGGCAGTGTTTGGTGTATAGTGGTTAATTAAAAAAACCCAAGTCTAAAGACATTTGAGTAGTTTGTATATGCCTGTAACAAGAAGTCAAACTAAGATGGAAACAGAAACTTTAATGAATTTCCTTAAGGATTTTAAATTCGGTATAGAAGAAAAGTTAAGTGAAAATGCTAAGAAAATGGAAGAGAGGTAGGCTAAACTAGAAGTGACACTTACTGAAAACGTGGTGAGGTCAGTGGAACAGGAATTGACTCTTAAAGAAAAGTTAAGTGAAAATGCTGAGAAAGTGGAAGAAAAGTTAAATGAAAATGCTGTGAAAATGGAAGAATTGAATAAAAAGACAGCCACATTAGAACAAAGATTAATAAAAAGATCCAGTGCATTAAAAGATGTCACTGAACAGGTAAAAATAGTTGAGCAAAAGTTGGACAGTAAATTGATAAAAAGGGAAGATGCGATGAAGCTGCAGGAACAAATGACTTCACTAACAACGCGGCCACTGGAATTAGCAAACTAAGTTGTAAATCAGGACATTCCAGAAATAAGAAGCATAGAAGGAAGCAAGTCAATATCGTCAAAATTTAAAGTGAAACCTCCCACATTCGATGGTAAAACACCTTGGACCACATATTTGAAACAATTTGAAGCTGCTGCAATAGCCAAAGGTTGATACAACAAAGAGAAGGCTATCTCCTTAATAATGGCCCTACGGGTGGAAGTTCTTAATATCTTGCAAACGATTCCCGATCACCAGCCTCTTAACATCGAAGCTTAAGATGAGATATGGAGACGCTCACCTTCAACAGGTTTACCATGCACAAGTTAAGAATCTCTCGCTAAAGACAAATGAAAGCCTGCAAGAATTCGAAATCGACATTGCCAGATTAGTTAGATCGGCATACCTAACGACACCAGATAGTTTCCTCGAACAACTGGCTGTTCAAACATTTGTGGATGGCGTTAAAGACTGCGAAATATAGCAAGCGCTAAAATTAACACGGCCTAAAATGTTAGACCACACACTGGCTCATGAGTTTAAATTTGAAGCAGGTTAATAGACATCACACAGGGTGAGTCACAAAGTTCAGTCTGCCTTAGAAGAACTTTGTCAATCGCAGAATTGCATGGAAGAAATGATTAACCGTGTGGAGATGGGGTCTGCGATGCTGAAGCTGCGGTGAAGTTGGTCATATATAGAAACGCTGCACTCAAAATAAAAAACAACTGGTTGAGCAGCAGGAAAACTAAAGCAAGTTGACGTAAGGAGGCGAACGTCAACAGTACAACGTAGTACCCCGGAGATTATCATCCATGCTGTATCGTCGATGAGAAGCCTAGACAGCATTTATATCGATGATGGAATTAATGGTAGGGTTATCCGATTACTCGTGGATACAGGAGCGACAAGGACTATTGTGAGACCAGATTTGGTTGGTCGTGGAAAAGTGCTACCTGCATCGGTATGTCTTCAAACGGCAAGTGGTAAGAAAATTTCTACTCACGGAGAGACTGCCGAAACGTTGGGAAATAGAGACAAACTATCCGCATACGGTGAACCTGAAGAAAGACATGATTATGGGAAGTTGCATTCCAGTATGCCATATTAACCGCTGCGTGGACGACACAAAAGACAAACCAGTCAACTTGCTCACAGAAATTGCTGGATATGTTGATACCTTCGTGTCAGGGATTAAACGGAGACCAACTGGGCAAGCTAAAAGAACTGGTCGGACGATATACAGGTGTGTTTGGACTGGATAATAGTGGGAAAGGAAGGACGAATATTGTTCAACACAAGATTCATACTGGAGACGCGCAACCGATACGACAACATCCCAGACGGCTTCCTTTGGCAAAACGTAAGGAAGCCGAGCAAATTATCATAGATAAGGAAAAACAGGGAATGACTAAGCCCTCTGATAGTTGATGGGCATCCCCGGTAGTGCTTGTCAAGAAAAAGGATGGATAGAAAAGGTTATGTGTAAACTACCGATGGCTAAACAATGTCACAAAGAAAGACAACTATCATTTGCCCAGAATTGATGACACCTTGGATACTCTATCCGGATTTAAATGGTTTTTGACCTTGGACCTGAAAAGCGGATACTGGCAGATAGGCTTGGAGCCAAACGATAAAGAGAAAACTGCGTTTACAATTGGAGCTGGATTATGGCAGTTCAAGATCATGCCCTTTGGATTATACAATGCCCCTGCTACGTTTGCACATTTGATGGAGTTGATACTGCAAGGACTGTCCTGGAAAACATGTCTTGTGTACCTAGACGACGTGATAGTGTTAAACGGGTCTTATGAAGAACACTTTAAGAACCTAGAGAAGATATTCCAGAGATTACGCGGGGCAAACCTTACCTTGAGCCCTAAGAAATGTCACCTATTTGGAAAAGAGGTGAAATACCTAGGACATGTCGTCCCGGAGACCAGAATAAGAGCTGACCCTGACAAGATAAAAACGGTACATGAGTGGCCTACAACAGCAGATATACACCAACTACGCAGTTTTCTAGGATTGTGCACATATTACAGACGCTTTATACTAGGGTTTGCGAACATTGTCAAACCATTGACGAAATTAACCGAAGATGGACAAGAATATAATTGGAATGACGACTGCCATAACTCATTTCAACAATTGAAACGGTTACTAGTTACAGCACCAATTCTGAGTTGTCCACGGATGGAGGAGAAATTTGTGTTGGATACCGATGCCAGTAACACAGCTATAGGAAGTGTTCTTTCTTAAGTGCAGGACGGACAAAAAAAGTTATTGGGTATTTCAGCGAGGTCTTGTCGCGGCCAGAAAGGAACCATTGTGTATAAAAAGGAAGCTGTTGGCCGTCATGAAATCCGTAGAGCACTTTTATAAGTACTTATACGATCGAAAATTCTTGTTAAGAACAGACCATGCTGCACTAAAATGGTTACTGTAGTTTCGAAATCCTGAAGGGCAAGTTGTAAGGTGGATAGAGCGCTTGCAAGAATATGACTTTAACACAGAACATCATGTAGGAACTAGCCCTCGTAATGCAGACGCTCTGTCAAGGAGACCTTGTCCGGTAGACTGCAATCATTGCTCCAAGATGGAAGAGAAAATAAATGTCATCCATAGAATGACGGTAACCGATGATACTTGGCAACCCAAAAGAATACGAGAATTGGGACGTATTAATGAGTGGAAAAGTAGATGACTAGACCAGCTTGGGAAGAAATTAGTATTTCAATTTGGAGTCTGAAGGCATACTGGGCACAGTGAGACTCCTTGGTGATTGAAAATAGAATTTTGAAACGACACCTAGAATGTGAAGATGGTACTGAGAGACGACTTCAAATTATAGTGCCGACAAGCAGAGTACTGGAAGTGTTGCAGTATTTGCACGATGGTATTTCCGGAGGGTTCTTTGGCGTGAAAAGAACTTTGGAAAGAGTGCGAGAACGATTCTATTGGGTGAACTGTAAAGAAGATGTGAAGGAGTGGTGCGGGAAATGTGAGTTGTGTGCCTCTGGATATAGTCCGGTCACAAAACGGAAAGCCCCAATAAGACAGCATAACGTGGGGAATCCTTTTGAGAGGGTGGCCATTGATATAGCTGGTCCGTTTCCTGAATCAGGGAAAGGAAATAAATACATCTTGGTTGCAATGGATTATTTTACCAAATGCCTGGAGGCGTATCCTATACCTAACCAAGAAGCCGAGATGGTTGCAGATGTATTAGTGAGGGAGTTGTTTTGTTGTTTTGGAGTATCGTTGGAATTACACTTCAATCAAGGACGGAACTTCGAATCAGCGTTGTTTCAGAACGTCTGCAAGCATCTTGAAATGAGGAAAACTAGAACCACGCCACTTCATCCTCAATCGGATGGAATGGTTGAAAGAATAAACAGGACGTTAGGAAAATACCTAGCCAAAGTTGTCTCTGAACATCAACGAGACTGGGACCAATATTTACACTTGTTTCTACTGGCGTACCGATCTTCGATACATGACAGCAAAGGATACTTTCCTGCATGTGTGATGTTAGGACGTGAATTGCGGCTACTATGTGATTTTCAGTTTGAATTTAAAACTGGAGAAGGGATCGCAGGTGAAAATTACGTTAGTAAGCTTCGTGAAAAATGAAATAGCATTCACGAAAACGTCTGAAGAAATATCCAGGCAGCAAGCGATCGAATGAAATCACAATATGACACGAGAGCACAAAAAGGTGGTTACCAACCTGGAGATTTAGTGTGGTTGTATAATCCACAAAGAAAGCGTGAATTGTTGCCAAAATTACAAAGACAATGGGAAAGCCCGCACGAAGTGTTAAAAAGAATTAATGATGTAGTGTGCCGGATCAGAAGATCTTCCCGTGGTAAACCGAAAGTGGTACACTTTGACCGTTTAACATCCTACGCTGGCAACAACCAGGAAGGCTCGAATAATGAGAGAGAATGGTGTTTGACGAGTTATTAATCAAGAGGCAAATGTAGATGTTGAGAGTTTTATGGCGGCGTATGATGGTTCCGCTAAGGCGAGATTTGGCGTTGTTGTTGAAAAACAGCAAGATCTGTTTAGAGCACCAGAAGAGTATTTCCTTGCACATTGCGTCGCTGAAGATCTAGAAATGTCAGAGGAATAACTATTGTTTTCAAGAAAAAGTTTAGATGCATAAATTAGTACAACAGCAGCCAACTCTAGGAACAACTTTGGTCCTTCAGGATGGAAATCGTTATGTTTACTATTTGCTCATCAAAAATTCTTCATAGCAGAGACCTAGTTATGGACATCTATGGGAGATTTTGCTGAATCTTAAGGCTCAGATGATGGAAAATGGGGTAATGAGACTAGCGGTGCCCAATCAAGGGTGTGGACTGAATTGCTTAGATTGGAGAATAGTTCTAAATATGCTAGAAGTAATTTTCTAGGAAACGAACGTCCAGGTTCTTGTTTGTTGTAATCAACGAGTTGCCTACCAAGACCAAGAAAAGAGTGTTGACTGTTATTTCCAACGGCGTGATGGATGCACCAGAGGAAATAGCTGCCGATACCGTCATCAGTCATTGAACTGGCGTTAAAATGTGTTTACAGTTACGGGACGTAACGGCTTTAAAGAGGAGACAGTGTTACGAACTACTATTAGGCAACCCGTCAAACACACAAGCACCGACGTGCATTCTCCAGGAATCGAGAATGTCTCAACGTATACCAGAATATGAATCATCTATTTAATTCAGTGTATATATAAGACCGCTGATGAAGTACAGAGTTAGTCTATATCAAAATGTCGTATATAAATCATTTCGTGTATAGTTAGTTATGTTTTTGAAAGTCCTGTAGTAAATATAAATTTGTGTTATGCGAACGTGCTTATCGTACCGCCACCTTGTACATAAATAGACAAAACTGTAATAAATACATTATAGTAGTGTTTAGTGTAGCTGAGAAGACTTGTGGTTAAGGATTTAGTTTAGGAAGATATTAGTGCTTGTAAATAACATTAGTGTGATAGTGCTTCAATGTTAATTGAACTGAAAACGTCTATAAATAAGGTAAATAATGTTAATTAAACATGTGAACAGTGAGTAATAAAGACTCTTGTTATTGCTTGTTTTAAATTAGTGAAATGCGTTAATAGCAGCCCGCTACAATATATAAATAAATCAATTTAAATTTGTGTCTATTTAAGTTCGTTCTATGTTTAATACATTTTGTATTAAATATACAAGTCCGCAAAAATCCTTTCATTATTAGTATTAGTTTTTATGGTATACTACGTCAACAAATTGAAAACGACTGAAATTCGATACAAAACTCTGACATAAAGTAGTCACTGAGTCAGTGCGGGCTGCTGAATCTACTCAAATTACTGGATCAGTCCGGGTCACTGAGTCAACGATGTAGGTGTTCGAATGACACAACGACTCATGTAGATTTGTGACCCATTTGACTCAGCTGGCCCAGTGTCATCCTCGTGCCCTTGTTTAATAGCTACAAAAATTTATTCATTAGCTTGCTGCTAAAAACTGCAATACAAAAAAATAAGAAATGAACATTATTATAAAATATATCCGAATATTTCCATAAAGTTTTGTAATTATTAGTATAATGGTATATTTTGTTACGTTTATTTTGAACATCCCGTACATTTTTTTCTGTTAATAAGAAATACGCGGTCTAATAATTTTCAAATCAAATCCCTTTGGCGTTAGAAATGAAAATTAATTCAGGAAGTTAAAATAACCCTTTCGCGTGTTAATTCATTTATCTATTTCTATAAATTCGATTCCTATTGTTACATCCTAGAGCCTAATTAATAATAAATACTCCTAAGCATTCCTCAACGTAAAGTTTATGCTAAAATTAAACAGGCGATGACTGGTTCTAGATATCTGATAATTGATTGTTATGTGTTTTTCATTTGAAAGTTTCGTCGAATTAAAGCTGCGTATTATCTCAATAAACCGTGTTTTTCCAGTTTTATTTCCTTAACAACAATATTACTTTGAGTTCTGGCCATTAGTGAAACTAAATTAATATTGACTTGCTTTACAATCTACACAGAGAAAACGCACGTAAGAATGGTTGGTTGTTTCCGTTTTTCTGTATGAAAAGTTCGCGCACGCCTTACAGCGTGGTGGTTGTTTATGGGTTTTATAAAATTGTACTTTTCGACGACAATAAATTAATTTTATCTATAATTACTACAGTTCCTTCTGGTGACCCTTAAAGCCACAATGAATGGTCGTCCTTTGTTGTGATGGAAGGACCACTCCAAGACGGGATCATGGGTACCCGGTAGTTGTTGGAAACGACATACGTACACGGGTTTACGGATGCATTACCTTGTTGGTGGTAAAATGACTGGTTGTTTGTATGTGCGAGGAAATTATAATGTTTACTGATGTCTTTATTAGGATAATTTTATGTATAGAATTCCGTACTTACAATGCTGATTTCGAGCTGTGATTTTTAGTGGGGTAATTTTGTTCCTTTTTCTTGTTTAAAGATTAATATAGAGAGTGACCTAAAACTGCAGCTCGCCATGTTAAAAATGATTCTTTTTTTATTCGTAAATATGTATATTGTGTATCTACGAATTGTTCATTTTTGGTACTTTTGTGTTTTGTATATAATTTTGTTTCTTTTTTTAAATTAGAGGTTTTTAGTTTGTAAATGTTTGATTGTGCGTGAGTGAGTATATTTTTTATTTCAGGCCTCCCTTAATTTATTTTGTAGGTATAATACCCTGCCCACTCGCCGATTGAGCCCGGTCAATTTCTTCTTTTTTTTCTCGTTTTTATTTTCTTCTGTTTTTTTAAACTACGTCTCTGAACGTAGCAATTTACAATTGAATGTTGTACTTTTAGGAAGTGCTGTTGTTTTGTATTTTTTTTTTGTAAAAAATAAGTTCATTAATTAAAAGGACAGAATATAAAATAAAAGTGATTAATATCATTTTTGGTAATAAGTAATTTATCATTTGTTTTTCTATACACAACGCATTACACAATAATTATCAAACAACTTTTTCTTTTAACAAGATTTGTCAGAATTTCAAGGATACATACGATACTTGTTCATAACTGAAAGTACTTTAAAATTAACATTGCAGCTTTTATTAACATTAATAAACACGAGACAGAAAAAAAGGTATTTGTAGGATTGCTGTTTCAGTACTTGCAACTTATATTATATAAAAATGTTGAACAAACTTACGACTTCCAACATTGGCTATAAATAGGAATAAAAATATAATTAATTTGCGCACTTCACTCATCTTTGTACACTGTATAAAATTTACCATATCTACTTCACGCTATGATTGTTATTTTTAAATATAATTATATGAGTAGAGAAGTTCGGATAAGAAGGATAGGAAACATACTAACCAATTATGTAAAATCTAGATTTTTGCTCTTGCCACTGGTCCAAATTGATCCATAGCTACGATGTATGTAGAGTTATTTGAGTGATTCCCAAACTTGCAAAACATACGGATTCTTTCTTACAGCAAAAACCTGGCCATGAACCCCAAGCGAAATAATTTACATAATCGCATAATAAAAAATTACAAATTTATGTCAAGTCTCGAATGGTAAATAGTGGCCCAAAAATAAAAATATAAATAACACTTTTTAATATTTTAAGTAGTATTTATTGAAACTATAACTTGTTTTAATTTATAATTTAGTTTTTTTTGCAATGAAATGGGCCCACCTAATGGACTAATATTTATGACCCCGGTCGTCGTTAGCTACATAGGGTATCGGGGCAACATCTAACACACGGACACCTGCATGTGAGCGTTTTAAAATTGAGCGACTGCTGAAAAGAATTACCTCGGTAAATGACCTTATTATGCTTACTCAAAATGTTGCTTACTTTAATAGTGGGAATATTGTTTTTATAATTTAGGGTTATCCATATCTAGGATCCTAACCTGAATTAATTTTTTACAAGACCTCACCCATTGTTTTATTTCTTTTATTTTGTTTAAGTACTACTATAGTAAGCATTGTAACAGTATTATTCCTTGGTACTAGTTTGGGAAGTTAGGCAACTTTATGTGCATGCTTTATTATGCATGTAAGAGCGAGAAGCAGCTGTTTTTGCCATCCTATCATGTGAGGTTGAGAAGAGATGTACAGTTCAGCTTGTTTATATATAAAGCACAGTTTCGCATGTCGTCCTGCTTCTCTTTCTTAGTGTTGTAATGGACAATGAATTGTCATCACCATATCTGATTGTTTTTGGTATTTGGTTTTGACCAGTTATTTGGGTACTATGTTTTTAGTTTGTATAATGTTTCAATAGTTCTTGCAATTTCTAAATCGACTTCGTCATCAATATTTGTGATGTCATATATAGGCGCCGTTGCCACTATCAAAATAGCAATTTGTTATTCCACTATTACTGGTGATAGTTTATATGGTCGGTAATACAGTTACCAAAGTTCACAAAATACATCGCGCAACGCAATGAATAAAGCGAGTGACGCCTCTAGCGGAGGAAAGCGCAAACCTTTTACAGATTTTGGCGCGCACATCCACTATGACGTCACCGATAATTTATATTGCGCCATAATTAGCAATATAAAAATTAAACACGATAAAGACAAACAATTTAGCTAAAAATCTACTTACATCAAAAATCAGGCATCCGGCAGGAAATCGCGCTACGGTAGGCTTCTGCTCCTGTGCTGTTGGCTGAGCATGGACATCAGGGTCGTCTAGGGTCCATTGCCGAATGTTGCTATAAATTTACCTACGCAGGGAATGACGGAAAAAAGGTAGAAGGTACGACAACAAAAGGTAATTAACAAGGGAAATCTACATAGGTAAAAGCTACGATACGATACCTCCGAGGTGACCACTTCACTCCTTGAAAATTCGGGGCAAACAGCCACGATTCAGGGCGTCACCCAAACCTCTCACCACTTTGTCTAGTATTGCCCTACCCCTCTAGGGATAAGCACACTGCGCAAGCTCACTACTCTGACTATCGGTAGCACCGCCTAGTCTATTTAAAAATTCCCGCGTCTCGCGTATTTGAAAATATGGCGCGAACTACCCTATATAAAAACTTAACCTAAAAACACTGTTTAAGTGCAAATTGCACGTAACAAATTCTCCGTAACTACAATGACGCTATCGGTACAATATAGATTTTGCATTTATTTAGTAATTGGTGACGGAATGTGATTTGTTACTTTTTAAAACATAACTTGTAAAATGATTTTATACTGGCAAAATTGCAGTTTAAGCTGTTTAGTTTAATAATAAATGTTATCATATGGGAATTTGTACTAGCGAGCATATTTTAAATATAATTGAATTTTTTTAATCTGTTATATATATATATATATATATATATATATATATTCTACTGTTACTATCTATCTATCTGTATGATTACTACCCCCTTTTTTATTACTACTCACTGTCCGTCACTCACTCTCTTTTGCCCCTTTTGTAGCGCCTTTATGAAATGTGCACACTTAACGCACACCCGTATTTGCAACGTTTGGTTGGTTCTTTAATTAAATTATTTATTTCAATGCCTCGACTATTTAAGCTCTTAATCTCAGGGTGTTTAACTACTTATAGTGAGTTCTGTTATAATTAGATGTACCAAGTCCAACCAAAGTGCACTCTTTTGTTTTAGTACTAAATTTTTACTGTATTTTGTATATGCCAAAATTTCTATTAAGATCAACGACGCTTTGTGCCAAATTAAATTACTACCAAAATTTATGACTATTTTTGACGTTTAAGATATTTCAGCACTCACCTGGTTTACACTTCGTTGTTGGCCGCGCTGACTGCTGGCTCAAAATCCGTGTCGCCGTATGCGTCTTTACACTGATGTCCTATTTGGTTGAATTTTGTACCGCCTCCAGGTGTCGTTCTTGAAATTTTAAGCTGCTCCCCAATACCTGAAATAATTAACCGAATTTAGAATTTTGAATACCCAGTGCTATAACTTCCCCTGTGCTAATTTCTGCTTCGAATCCTCCACTACCAATTATTGTTCTCCTTAATCTCGCTCGTCGTGTATTCAATAAATCCGTCCGCTTCTTCTTAATTAATCCAAATCTACTCGCTGTCCTTTTACAAATTGCCCGCTGCTCCGCTACCAATCTATAACTCGCTATCCGAATCCAACTACTGTTCCTTTATATGTCCTCCCGATGTCCTTGCTACCTTTAAATTGCTATCCAAATCCAACTTTCTTTCCTTTTATGTATAACCACTCGATTTCCTGCTACCTATAACTCGCTTTAAATCGCTATCCAAATTCAAACTCCGTTCCTTTATATAAATCTTCCCAATATCCTGCTACCTTTAACACGCTATCCAAATTCAACTTCTTTCCTTATAACCACTCGCTTTCCAAATCTAACTTATCCGTCGTTTCACCGTCACACAATCACCAATCTTTACTTTATGCTTTTGTCGCTGTTGCTTCTTTACCACACTTTATTAAATCAAAACTCTTTTACAAACAAATACTTTTATTAACTTTTTTCAAAATCGTTACAAATTAGCACAGTATAAAAAAAACACGTCTTTTTACAAATACAGTTCAAAAATAATCTCTCGTTGTTTGCTTTCCACGGCAACCATTTTAACTTTTCTCGCCTACTACCCCATAACTAAATCGTCCCATACATCCTAACATTTCGTTTGTGTCGCACATACCATAGCTCATGTCCTTTCTATATTTTTATAAATCACATTAAATTCTATCATTGGTCCAAAATAATTACAGTTCATCAATCACATTTGATGTTGTTATAACTAATAATTTAGAATTTACAAACATTGTCCAAAAGTTGATTCTATTTAAAATGCAAAACCAAAATAAATCACACTTGAACCTGGATGCGTGGTTGATAGTAAACATTCATAGACGCATCCGGTTTTTGGACGGCAAATGTACTTTCAATGGCCTTTAAAACTCAAACTCGGCATAAACCCTTGAGCACTGTACATCTTACTACGTCATTTAGTCATTTTAATATTACCTTTTGGCACTTAATTTCAACTACCATTTTGAATGGTATTTTAGTATATGAAAAATATGGCAAACATACATTTTTAAGTTTATGTGATCAAATATGTGTATAATTTTGCTTGGCATATACTACCTTGTACTAAACAACCCTTAGAACTCTTGGTAGCTCCCTTATACATAACATATATATATATATATATATATATATATATATATATATTGCCGTGGTCTTGCGGATTTAAACTTTTAACATCGAGCCCCAGCGTTGGGCCGTCATAAGATTGCCGTGGACTCAGGGATTAAGGTTTTTCTGCTTCATCAGTGTCATCAAATTATTTTCAAAAATGCAGAACTTTTAAAAAGAAATTCTTACCGTGTTACTTCCTGCTTCAAAAATCTTCAGCAGCTTTCATGGCTAGCTCAGCTGTGCTTCTTCTCGGATACCTAAATTTACAACCTTTCTTCCTTTCCACTCGCACACCATTCAATAAAATCACCAAATAATACAACAATCATACAATCTTTTATTTACCGCTATTTACAGACAAATTATTCACATGTATAAACAAACAGTTTGGTACTCTAGTTACAAACTCAAATGTGATATGTTTTTAAAGTCCTTGATTTTCTAATTATTTGCAAACAAATTTAATGAGATATGAGTAGAAGGGTCCCACATATTACCCTACATTGACTGTCCACTGGAGTATGGTGAGCTCATAATAACCCAGTTTATTTTGTATATGCCTTTTACTTTGCATAAATTAATACAAAAGTTATAGACCCGTTTACCCTTTACAATCCAATTTATATTCAGAATAAAATTTAGTAAGTTTTAAATACACCCCTTTTCAATATTTAAACCCCAATAAATTGTCCAATACATGTATCTTTTCCAATAAGTTTATATAACCATAAATAAACCCCAAAATTCACTCACACAGCACCAAAATTTCACAAAAGTTTATCAGACAACAGAAATTTCAAATAAATTACCTGGAAAATGCTTCAGACTTCCATTCCTTTGACGACGATCACTAGAACACCTTGGCTACGTAACCATGCGGTGTGATACTCAGCAGATTCACAGATGATAACCCCATTTGCGAGCCAAGCGCCTCGTTTCAAAGTACCATTCCATATCAGCCTACATTCCTGGTTGTTTGTGATGCTTACCCCACATATATTCTGCTTCCATTTATTGATTTTCTAGCTTAGTATAGTAGTAGCCAGACCTCTATTAATTTAATACACACTACACGTATTTTGCGTTAATAAATAGAAGGACACTACTAATAATTTACACGTGCTAGCATTATATTTACTGTATTATTAACATATCTAATACTCACATAACAAAAACTCTACTATAATGTTGGTCTATCGTAGTAAAGTAGTATAGAAGCGATGAGAAAACAAAGAGAGAAGAGACCCTTAATAATTTCCATTCAGAATTCATATTGTTTTAAAATGCTATCCCCGAACACACTTCACGTGAAAAGCTTATTTTCAAATTTAAATTCTACAAATTTTGATACAACCGTCTTGAAAATTCCTGAAATTTATTCCGTTTACGTGCTGTACGTATCCAAAATCGCTCCCACCTGTCGCGTTTGTCTACGTTTGTAAAACTGTCTGCTCTTAACCAATGATAAGATTCGCTGTCGTCACAAATCCCGCCTAAACTATCTTTATCTCTGTCTGATGTATGTCTGATGTCGCGTTCAAAACCCCACTTGAGTTATAAAAAATCGATATTGCTGACAGCTCATCTCCACTCCACGTGTATATAGTAGGTGCGTTTTAAATATCAACGCTTTTATCTCTGTCTCTATCTGTAGTATATAACCGATCGTGCATCTCCCTTGCTCTTTAAGAACTTTGTTAGCTTGTTGTTCGAACCAAACTGACGGTTGAAAATATTTTCTATGAAGTCCTGTCTTAATATGCTCATAATTTCGACGAATGTAACCTTTTTTAAAAACGCAGGTGTTTGTTAATTATCGACCGTTTACTAGAACAATTCTTAGATTTTATATTTCGTCGTATCAGTATAAAACTGACGTTTGCTTGTTACAACAAACTTTTGCCTTGGAATTATTGATTTTCCTTACCCTAGTGGGTTTTCCTATGTGTTTACGTGTTGAATTAAAATAAATTAAAATTAATTATGCGTATTCTATTTGTTTTACAACTGTTTTTCTTTATGTACCTTTAACCTTTCAATTATTAATTATAAAAATACGTCAATACTTGTCCGTTCTCCCTAAATAAATTAAATAAATTTTGTGCGTAAATAGTTTGTTCTTTTCTCTATACAGGGTGGTTGAAATTTTATTATTTACCCCAAATTTAACCCTTTGAATCCACAACAATATATATTCTTAATTAAATAGCCATACGTATGTTATATCCGGCACGGAATAATAGCCACCAATAATCAAGACTTCCAGAGGTTATGTTTATCAAAATTAAAATAAGAGGATAAACACTTATGAAAATTTGTTTTAAGGTTTGCCGGATGTTAAACAACCCAACACAATATTGTGAAAACTGGCTGGTATTTGGGAACTGTTGAAATTGCTAGATTTAGAAACTACTGATAATGTGTAATTCAAACCCAGGACCATCATGAAGCACTACATTGTTAAATCTAATTTTTAAGTCCATACAACAAATGTAGTATGAACGTTTTATTGCATTGGCTGTTATACAAAAAAACAAGCTTAGTGTATCTGGTGTCAGGGTCGTCGCGTGGGCAGGGCGACCGGGGTGGTCGCCCCGGGGCGCCGTGGTGGCGCGTGGCAGCCGAGGGCTGTCCTACGTCTGGTGGGTGTTACATGCCAAAATTGGCATTTTACAGTTTTAAATATGTGACTGATTTCGCGCCAATATTTAAAAAAATAAACTTGTTCATTTCCGTCACTACGAACAGTTGCGTCGGCGCAAGAGAATGCGCAGACGTGGAGTGATGAAGTAAGTGCACGGTTTGCGACACGACCGGACATATATTATTAGCCAACGAGACGTCGAACAGTAACGTTTACCTGATGAGTTTTTCTTGTCTTTTCTTTTTTAGGATGTAGGTTCCCTTTATCTCTCGCCCTATCGTATCTCTACCTTCGCTTTATTCCTTCGTCCTACCTACAAACAGAAGAAGGGGGAAGACGTCAAATCTGGTTCCAACGATGGCCTAATGAAACCCACACCCGGACCACGCCCGAACCACGTCCATACAACACCAACGTGATCCATGGAAATCAGCACGGCTCCTGCCGCAAGGATAACTGCAAAGTCGTGAAGCGTTCCACATTTTTAAGTGAGTACATTTCATCTTTTTCTTTAAGGCGCCTCTTGTATCACTGTAAACATTTTTGGTATGTGATACAATTTGAGACGCAATTATGACGTAATAGCGTTATTGCGCAATATTTTTTTGAACGTGGAGCGTTCCAGTGTCGCCAACTGTAGTAGTGACTCATAACAGTCGCCGGGACTATAACATGGGATCTTGGTCGGTGGGACGCAACGATTTTGAAAAAAGACACGCAAACGACGATTTGTGATTTTTAAACTTGCTAGAAAGATCATTGCCGTATGTTGTCATATATAGGGCGACAAACACATTGTTTAATTACTTTGTTTAATTAATTAAAAGGAACATGCAAATCTTGTTTTTACATCATTATTCTTCTGGTTAATTACACCACACACCTGTTACCTACTATCCCCTTTCATTTAATACGAATATTCTATCCATCATTCACAATAAATATAAACATGATACGTTTATTAAGATCCAGTTTATTATTTTTATATTCAATCATGGATTGGGGAGAAAAACAGCACTATGACCGAAAGATCACAAGAATAAACATAGTTTTATATTTTTTACAATGATAAAGAACAACCATAAAATCACTATGCAACAAGGAAGGGGATAAATATAGTTTTCCTGGCTTGGCTGTGCTGTACCTGCAATTTCCACCAATTTTACTTTACTTCCTCCATTATTCTCCATATTAATTATAACTTTTACTTTTAACAAAACTATAAGTAAATATTAACAAAAGTATAAATTACTATACAAACAATAAACAACACTCATCATCATTAGGTCTTCAGTCCTGGATCTGGTTAGACGCGTACCATCATTGTTTCCTATTCTGAACTAACCTACAGATTTCCCTAAAATTTGCACAGTCTGCATCTATCACCATCTGATCTAGGTCAACATCTACCTCTTTTTTCCTATCTCTGCTTGTAATATATCCCATACTATTCCCCAAAAATCCCTTAGAACGTATTCTGCCCTTCTATTTCTCATATCTTTTTCCCCAGATATCCTTGTTCCCCTACTATTTCTATAACCTATTTGTTATTATCTTTGTCTGTGCATGCTATCGTCCTCATACATCTGAAGCACAGCATTTCAAAAGGCTGCTACCGTTTTTCTGTCTGCGTTTCAGACTGCCCGTATTTCATAGGCAGACTGTGCTGTGCTCCACACATATGCTTTCACAAATTTTCTTCTTGTTCTATGTTGTCTTTCCTCATAGGCGCGGTTCTTTCTTGTTAGATGCCGTTCGGTCACCTTCTATTGTTTTACAATTATGTCCCCTATTTCTCCGACCTTCAGTGGTTGTGAAGGGAGGTAAGCAGCCTGTGGCTGCCAAGTTCCCCCAACACTTAACCATTTACCGATTTAATATATTTTCCAATATATCTTTTCGCACAGTCAACATTAGTTGCAGATATTTCACAACCAACAAGTAGTTGTTTATACTAATCATCAGATTTATCTGCGCTTATTTTTTCATCATTAGGTTTTCCGTCTCAAAACTGGTTGGACACGTACCTGCACTTATTTATATTCTGAGCTAACCTACATAGTTCCCTGAAATTCTCACACAGCATGTGTATACAGCTCGTTCCCCTTCTATTGTTTTCTAATTTTATGCCCTATTTCACCGAGATTCAGTGAAGGGGATTAAGCAACCTGTGGCTACCAATATCCCCCAATACTTAGACATTTGCCGAAATAAAAGTTTTCTAGTAAATCCTTTCACACACTTAACATTATTCGAGAATATTGCCCAACCAATTCTTGTAGTTACTTATAATAATCATCATGTTTGAGCATAGTTATTTTTTCGTCATTAGTTTATCCATCTTGGGATTGGTTGGATGCGTACCTCCATTGATTTCTAGTCTGGGCTAGCCTACACATCTCCCTGAAATTCTTGCAGCCTACATCTTTTACTATCTGTGTGCAGTAGTCTAACCTAGGTCTGCCTCTTCTTTTCTTTTTTCCTATCTCTGCTTCAAATATATTCTGCACTATTCCTTCATGCCGTAGTATGTGGCCTATCATCCTATCTCTCCTATTTTTTACCGTTTTCCACATATTTCTTTCTTCCCCTACCATTTTTAGTACCTCTTCGTTCCTAACGTTGTCTGTCCATGATATCTTCATCATACGTCTGTAGCACCACACTTCAAAGGTTTCCACCTTTTTCTTGTCCGCTTCTACTACTGTCCAGGCTTCACAGCCGTACAGTGCTGTGCTCCACACATATGTTTTAAGTAATCTTTTCCTTGTTTCTATGTTTGTGGTCTTTGAGCACAGTAGTCACTTTTTCTTGTTAAATGTAGTACGAGCTTGTGCTAATCTTTGTTTTATATCTTTTGTGCTTTTACCATATTGCGTTATTTGGCTTCCTAGGTAGCAGAAATCCTTAACCTCTTGTAAGTTCGTGTTACATACTTGTATTCTTGTTTTTAATTTATTCTCTCCCCCCCCCCCTTGCATACTAGAACTTTAGTTTTAATTTTGTTAATTTTCATACCGTATCTCTCTGTTAGAACCGTTTCCATTTTATTAGGAGCAGCTTCTAACTCTTCCTTGCTAGACGCTAATACCGCTATATCATCTGCTAATCTAAGCATATCAATTTTTTGTCCCTGCATAGTAATTCCAAATGTCTTCCTGCATTTGACAGTATTCATTGCCTCTTCTATGTACAGGTTAAAAATCAATGGGGATAGGGCACATCCCTGTCTCACCCCTTTCCTAATGTTTACTTCTCTACGTTCCTGCTCTAATGCTATTACTGCTGTTTGCTCTTTGTATAAACTATGTACTATTCGTCTATCCCTATAACTCATTCCAATCTTTTTGAGTATTTCAAACATTTTTTCCATTTTACATTGTCGAATGCTTTATCCAGATCTACAAACCCTATACACACGCTTTCCCCTTTTTCTATTGTTATCTCCATTATCACTCTCAGAGCTAAAATAGCCTCCAGTGTTCCCCTGTTTCGCCTAAACCCAAATTGGTCTTCTCCTAGTATTTCTTCCGCCCGTTTTTCCATTCATCTTTGCACAATTCTAGTTAATATTTTTGACACGTGTGCTGTCAAACTTATAGTTCGAAAATTTTCACATCTATCCGCGCCTTTCTTTTTTGGTATAGTTACTATGATGCTACGTTTGAAATCTTTGGGTATCTCGCCTGTCTCATACAAATTGATTTACAAGTTTGAAGAGACGTTCTGTTACTGCTTGTCCAGCGGTTTTTAGAGTTTCTGCTTGCACCTTAACTGTACCCGGCGCCTTACCATTTTTCAGACTCTTTAATGCTAATTCAAACTCATCTCTAAGTATAGGATATCCCAAGTCATCATTTTAAATGTCTGATTCCTGTTCTAATGCAGTTAGTTCCTCTTCTGCATATAAATTCCTTACATATTCTTGCCATCTACCCACTTTCTCTACGTTTTCTTTGATGACGTTTTCTTGTGCGTCCTTTATATTTTTGCTATACGGTTTTATATCCCTAAAATTCATTCTAATTAATTTGTATGCTTCGTCTGTCTTTCCTATTTCCATCTTCGTTTGTACCTCTTTGCACTTTTCATCAATCCATTGTTCTTTAGCTTTCCTGCATTTTCGAATAATTTCCCATTTTATGTCTTTGTATATCTGTTTTCTTGTTTCGTTTGATTTATTTTTGTATTTTCGTCTTTCTTCTATTAAATTCAGGATATCCTTTGTTATCCATCGTTTCTTATTCTCTTTTTGCGTATACCCCAGAATATCTCTGGCCGCCATGTCTAGGCTGGATTTAATGTTATTCCATTCTGTTTCTACTTCCTTAGTATCAGATATTTTCCCGATATCTTTGAGCAATTCATTTGACTTTTTTTCGAATCTTTCTTGAATATCTTTATCTTTTAGTTTTTCTAAGTTCAAGTGCCTTTTTCCGTTTCTTTTTTTCACATTTTTAAATTTAAGTGCTGCCTTCATAATTACGATGTTGTGGTCAGTATCTATATCTGCTTCTGGGTAGCTTCTACAGTCTTTTACTTGATTCCTAAACCGTTTTCTAACAAGAATGTAATCTATTTGATATGTTCCTATATCTCCTGGCATCTTCCACGTATATCGTCTTCTAGCATGATGTTGAAATAATGTGTTTGTGATAATTAAATTGTTCTTGTCGCAAAATTCTACCAGCCTATTTCCCCTGTCGTTTCTCGTGCCTAAACCCAATAAACCTACTACCGCTCCTTCCCTACCCTCACTTACCAAGGCATTAAAATCCCCGTAATTATTAAATTTTCATGTCCTTTTACGTATCTTAATAGGTCTTCGATATCTTTGTAGATGGCTTTTACCTCTTCGTCACTGTAGCTAGAGGTGGGCATGTATACTTATATTATTACTGTGTTTACCGGTTTAGATTCTAATCTAACCATAAGTACTCTTTCGTTCTTTTGTAAGTAGTTTTCTACACAGTATCCTATCTTTTTTCGCATAACTATCCCCACACCCAAATTTCCTTCCTCTGCGCCTGTATGAATTACCCTGAAGTCTCCACTCCAAAAATCTCCCGCCTCTGGCCACCGAACTTCGCTGATCCCTACTACATCTAGTGCTAACCTATTCATTTCTATTTTTAAGTTCTCTAGCTTACCTACTTGCTTCATACTTCTAACATTCCACCATCCTACTCGCAAAATGTTCCCGACTCTTATTATGGACTTTCCGATCGTATCCTCCGAAGTAGTCCCCTCCCGGAGATCCGAATGGGGGATTATTTTAACTCTGGAATCTTTTACCTCAGAGAATGCCATCATGTTTGTTACATTTTAAGTACGCTTTGTACTTGGGAGATAATGTGGTGGTTTCCCGTTGCCTTCTACATCGCGGTAGTGTTTCTTTTGACTGTCATACTGACCCCGACCCCTATGGTCTGTGCCAATCTAAGTACCGAAAAAGCCGCTGCCCTCTTTCGGGAACCTATTTAATGGTTCCTCACTAACGACCCTACTACTTTGGTTGGACCTGTAGTTTGGTTTTTTAGCTCATTAGAACACTCAAGCCATTTCACCTGTTCTAGTAATCTAGAACTTCGGCAAGGTGCAGGTCCATTCGAAAGGGATAGTAATATAGTACCAAGCTAAATTGCTATCACACATATTCTTATGTTACTTGTGTTGCCTATTTTCAACCAAACTTCGTTTGGTTAATGAGATGGTCTAGTCTGTCGGTCGGTCTGTCGGTTGGTCTGTCGGTCTGTCCGTTGCACGGTTCCCGTGATGTTACAAGACATATAATATATGATTCTTATCCAGTTTTTTACGCTGAATACGAATACGCTATTCACTTTTCGATATTTCAATTATTAATCAAGATATTCGACTTTAAATACGAATTTTACACATTACTATTTATTATTTTCGCGTACAATTAAATTTCAAATATTTAACACAAAGGTAAGTAATATTTGTTGAACTTAATGTCTAAGTTTGGTTGTGAGCCGTACATGCGGCTTAGATTTTTTTAATTTATATAATCATATTTATACAAAAACTCTAGTTTAAGTCACTACCAAAATTTTTTTTTTGTTAAATGCGCTTTTATTTATTATTATATAATTTTTTATTTTTGTCAACTTGTAAACTTTAAGTTCACTATACTTCAATTAAGTGAGTTATTAAACTTATTTTTATAGATATTAGTGGATACTTTACTGGGACTTGTCCTGTTTGTATCTCATAATTTTAATAAATAAATAAATAAATTTGAAAAGTCCGTTGAGTTGTGTATGTTTCGGTGACCATAACCGTTCGACGATGTATGATACACGTTCATATTTTATTCGTTCTTGAAAAGGGCGTTGTTTGATAATTTACAATAATGTTTTTATCAATTTGGAAAGAATTAGTGAGAATTGAAGAATTACAGCTGAATCTTTGTTTTAATATTTCGATTTAAAATTAATAATTTAAAGGTACGAGTAGTATTGATTTTTATTTGTTTATAAGTGACCTAACCTATTTGTTTTAGTTTATTATTGAACACTGACATTAAACATGAGTCCTCAGCTAACTCATAACGAAAGGAAGCTTGCCGAGAAGCTTATCATATTAAATGATCGTGGATTAGGTATGTTGACAAGAATATATAACATTAAAAAGGCTTGTGGTGATGCTAAATCTAAACCAACCTTTTTATCTGATAAAACTCTGGAGTCTTCTATAAAGAATATAGTTCGACGATTTCCCAACGTGGATGTTAAAACTTTGCAGCCTTTACATCCCGGTAGAAACGAGATAATTAAGTCACTTTCTTTGTATTATTATACTTTTGTTGATTTACTGGATTTCAAGAACTGTGTTTGCGAATTTTTGACATGCATGGATGCATGGCAAATTCATTTGGATATATCGTTGAATTTTGATGTGACCAAAAATTATTTAGAACTAGTTGTCACATATGTATCCTTGATGATATTGCTATCACGTGTCGAAGATCGTAAAGCAGTACTTGGATTGTTTAATGCAGCACATGAAATGGTTCATAATCAACCAGATCCCAGTTTTCCAAGATTAGGAAGCATGATAATGGATTATGATCCTCCTATTAAAAAACTGTCTGAAGAATTTGTAACTCATTCAAAATTGTTACTTACAGCCTTACATTCACTACATCAAGTGTTTATTTTACGAAACGTTTCTGCTGATCAGTGGCGTAGCGAATTAAAACTTAGCCTCGTTGGAAATCCTGCACAATTATTAAAACCCGTAACATCAGAGCGCGTATTATGTGAATATTTATCAATGGAAGTCATGGAACGTTGGATAATTTTTGGGTTTTTGTTATGCCACCAAGGTTTACAACAAGATCATTTTATGAAAATGTGGGTGTGTGCATTAGAATCTTCATGGGTTATTTCTTTATTTCGCGATGAAGTTGTGTACATTCACACGTATATACAGAATTATTTTGACACTTTAAAGGGCTACGGAAAGAAAGTGTCTGAAGTAAAAGATTGTTACAATCAAGCTGTTCAAAAAAGTGGTTACCTGCACCGAGAGAGGCGTAAATTTTTACGTACTGCTCTTAAAGAACTTGCTTTAATTCTTACAGATCAACCAGGTCTTCTAGGTCCTAAGGCGCTAATGGTTTTTATAGGGTTTTGCTTAGCTCGTGATGAAGTATACTGGTTACTTAGACATAACGATAATCCACCACAACAAAAGAGCAAAGGTAAAATATCTGAAGACTTGGTCGATCGACAACTCCCTGAGCTTTTATTTCACATGGAGGAGTTACGTGTTTTAGTTCGTAAATATAGTCAAGTAATGCAACGATATTATGTTCAGTACCTTTCTGGGTTTGATGCTATAGCACTAAAACACATTATGCAAAATTTACAGACTATTCCTGAAGACGAAAGTGTCATCCTATCATCTTTGTGTAATACGATTTCTAACTTAAGCGTTAAGCAAGTAGAAGACAATGAAATCTTTGATTTTATTGCGTTTCGACTAGATTGGTTTCGTTTGCAAGCGTTTATGTCGACTAGTAAAGCTGCAATGCCGATCCTCGATCATAAAGATTTAGCGATGTTTCTTACGTGTGTACAATTTCATACCAAAGTAGTCGATCATTTAGACGAAATCTTAACAGAAACGTCTGATTTATCAATGTTTTGTTTTTATAGTAAAATATTTGAGGCACAATTTCATATGTGTTTGGAGTTTCCTGCTCAGAATCGATATATCACAGCATTTCCATCAATTTGCAGCCATTTCCAGAATTGCACGCATGAACTGTGTCCGGAAGAGCGACATCACATCCGCGAGCGAAGCCTATCTGTTGTTAATATGTTCCTTGATGAGATGGCTAAAGAAGCGAAAAATATTATAACGGCCATTTGTGATGAACAGTGCAAATTGAGTGATAAGTTGCTGCCTAAACATTGTGCAATCCTAATCTCACAACAATTAAACCGCAAGAAAAAAGAGAAAAACAAAAAGAATGCTGTTGAAATTGAGAGGCCTGGGAAAGAGAGTTATAGGAAAACTCGTGAACAGCTAACGACTATGGATAAGTTACACATGGCACTTACTGAATTATGTTTTGCAATCAATTACTTTTCGACTATAAACGTTTGGGAGTATACGTTTGCACCTCGTGAATACTTATATCAGCATCTTGAAACTCGGTTTGCACAAGCATTAGTCGGTATGGTAATGTATAACCAGGACTCGAACGAGATTGCAAAGCCCTCTGAATTATTGGTTAGTGTTCGTGCTTATATGAACGTCTTGCAGACTGTTGAAAATTATGTACATATCGATATGACACGTGTATTTAATAATTGTTTGTTGCAACAAACTCAAACAGTTGACAGTCATGGGGATAAAACAATCGCTGCTCTTTATACACAGTGGTATTCGGAGGTGCTGTTACGTAGAGTAAGTGCAGGAAATATTTGTTTTTCAATGAATCAACGTGCATTCGTTAGCCTAACAGTTGAAGGTACCGTTCCTTTTAACCCTGAAGAGTTTTCGGATATAAATGAGCTACGTGCACTTGCCGAATTAATTGGTCCTTATGGTATTAAACTGTTGAACGAAACACTAATGTGGCATATAGCCAGCCAAGTACAAGAATTAAGAAAGTTAGCTGAAGCAAACAAAGACATTCTTCTTTCTTTGCGTACAAATTTCGATAAACCTGAAATTATGAAAGAACATTTTAAAAAGTTAAATAATGTCGATAATGTACTACAAAGAATGACAATCATTGGTGTTATTTTAAGCTTTAGAAACTTGGCACATGCGTGCATAACAGATGTTTTGGAAGCCAGAATTCCATTTCTTCTAAGTTCGATTCTTGATTTCCGCCATCATTTGCCAAGCGGTGATCCCATGAAGGTTGTGAGCGAAATGACATCAGCAGCGGGAATTGTTTGTAAAATTGATCCTGCATTAACAAATGCATTACGAATACAAAAACCTGAATTGGATGGTGAGGAACACTTGTTGGTATGTCTGTTGATGGTTTTCATCGCAGTATCAATTCCAAAACTAGCAAAATCTGAACAATCATTTTATCGAGCATCACTCGAAGGACATTCCAATAATATTCATTGTATGGCACTTGCTATAAATAATATTTTTGGTGCTCTTTTTACAATTTGTGGACAAGGTGATATCGAAGATCGTATGAAAGAGTTTTTAGCACTTGCATCTTCTAGTTTATTGAGGTTAGGGCAGGAAGCTGATAAAGAGGTTATTAAAAATCGTGAATCGGTGTATTTGCTGCTTGATTTAATAGTACAAGAATCACCATTTCTAACTATGGATTTATTGGAATCTTGTTTTCCCTATGCATTGATACGTAATGCATATCATGCGGTGTTTAAACAAGAAGCCGCTATGGTTTAAGTTTTATAAATGGCAATTTTCCATAATTTTATTTATTCTTTTGTAACTAGATTTGTATATGTAGTCTAATTTTTTTAAGCAGAATATAAAATTTAGGATTGTAGTGAACTGCCCAATGTTAGCTAATACTAAATGAACATGAAAATTTTTTTAATGGGCTGGCATGTAAGAAAAAATTGAAATTAATTCCTCAGAATTATTTTATGTAGTACAGGGAATATTTTACAGGAGAACATATTTAACGATATTATTATTCATATTTCAAAACTGTTTTTAAAATGTATTGGTAGGGTGGAGTAAGGGTCAATCCATTTGAAATGGTCCAGAAAAAATAATCTGGTTGCTTGACCATTTTAGAAAAACTTGATATTTTTGCTATTAATTACATATGGAATCAGTTGTTCAAAACAATTTTTAAAAAATGTTTAGTCAACTGTTTGAAAATGGCGGCCATCTTTGTTTCACGGTGCATGCTGATTTTTGAGTTTGTAAGCTCCTACGGAAAACTCATTTTCTCAGGACTGCTAAGTCATAAACTAATAATTAAAAAAACCATTGTTTTCCTTACAGTCTGCTCTATCTTCTATGTCTTCTTCAATATTAGACTATTTTGAAGTCCGATACTTGAAAACTGCTATTGAAAACAACTGTTTTGATTTTTCGAGGCCGTTTTTGAGAGTAATTTTTTAGCACAAAGGGGTTGATTTTTGGCATGATAATATAAACCTAACTAAGTAGCTTGTATTAAAAGTACTCAACCCTGATATTTGTTACCTTATTTTTTTAGAAATTTTTAAACTTCAAATTTTTGTGAGCTTTAGGCTTTAATATCTCTGGTGGGGGACTTGATAAAAATCTAATTTTTTTATATGTTATACCTAAATGCAACATAAAAGTACTGTAAAAATTTCAACCAGTATATCTGAATACTTTGGTAACTATGAATTTTTGAAAATGGTCCTTTTTGCGCCTATTTAGCAATGCCTAAACTTGAATAATTCATTAAAATTTTATTATTTGTGAACTTTTTACTTTTAATAACTCTTTTTAAGTTTTTTAAAACTCTTTCTACGTCTAGTACAACACAAAATATTGTAGTTCTATTTATAATTAGAATCTAAGCCTACTCTTATTAAATTTTTATTATTTTGTTTATTGAAAAAAATACTTAATAGTATAAAGACAAACAAACATGCATAGTATGATAAAGAGGGTTAAGTCAATTCTAAATAACTCCCACTGGCAAGAAATCAACAAGTTAGCAACTGTAGCTTTCAGTTGTGACAAGTTGTAAGGGTATCTGTACAAGTCAGTACAGTGGAGCTGTCAGGTGCAGAGCAGTGCTCAGTCTAGTCTGTCAACTCAACCAGTGAACAGTGCAGTCTAGTTTGATAGTATTGTGTAATGTATATATTCATACAATGTTTAATTTATAATTTTTTTAAAATTTCTATACTAGTTAGATTAATTCAGTGAATTTCAGATAATAATAATTATTTTTTATTTGTTTTTCTATTGATTAATTTTTATTAAACACGGAGTCGTGTTCTGTTGGATTATGCATTGGAGAGTTGTGTCATAAAAACTCTTACAACAATTTGTGACTACCATGAGAAGAAATACATTATGAGTACATCATTTGTTCAGTCAATCGTGCTGTGACCCTATTAAAAAGCATAAAAAGACTGTAACTAAAGGCTTAAGAGAAATTTCATTGGATCAAATAAGAATGCCAGAACAAAATCCTGTTGAATTAATGCCAGGAAAATCAATATGCATTAACTGTTAAACAATTATTTGTGTATTTAAAGAAACTAATAATATGGTTGTAGAACTATGCGATGAAATCGACCAAAACTTTGTACCACCAGAAGAAAAGATTTGTCCGTTAGATTCAGCATGTGCAGCTCTTGGTGTATCTCCTGCATCAAAACTAAGAAAGTTAAGCAATGATAAAAGAAGTAAAGCTATTGAAATTAAAGTTCACAAAGTATCTGAAAAATTGCGAAAAAATCTTGAACATTGTTTTGATCAAACAAACATTGATGAACAACAAAGAGACAACAACAGTGCTTTGACTGCTGAGAAGTACTTAGAACTAATTAAATCGTTAAAAGATAAATGTAAAGTGGCAACAAATGATGAAAAAGTGAAAATATTAAGTTTACATTCGAAATCTTGGTCAAGACATAAAATAACATCAGAATTCAATGTCACCGATCGATTGGTAAAACTTACAAACAAGCTTGTAAAGGACAAGGAATACTTCCTGAGTTAAGCAAAAAATCAGGAATCAAAATTAAAGAAGATACAGTTCAGAAAGTCATACAATTTTATGAAGATGATGAAAACAGTAGATTGTGCCCGGGGAAGAAGGATTGTGTTTCAGTAAAGGTGGATGGCAAAAAATAACAAAACAAAAGTAATTAGTACTCTGTAATTTGAATGAACTCTATGTTGCTTTTAAGGCCGCTAATCTGGATTGCAAAATTGGAAGATCCAAGTTTTGCTCTTTACATCCAAAATGGTGTATTTTAGTAGGAGCATCAGAGACGCACAATGTATGTGTATGTATTTATCATCAGAATGTAAAGCTAATGATTGATGGAGCAAAACTTAATATTTTTCACTAAGATCTGATGGAACTTAGTGTTTGTTACATAAATAACCATGATTACATGATGAATATTTGCATTAAATGTCCATGTACACAAACATTTGTTTATTTATTCACATATACGGATTACACCTTTAATATTGATAAAATGCTATAAATAATTCAAAATATTAAAACTATCATGAATTATAAAATG
This sequence comes from Platerodrilus igneus, assembly GCA_036346225.1. Taxonomy (NCBI): domain Eukaryota; kingdom Metazoa; phylum Arthropoda; class Insecta; order Coleoptera; family Lycidae; genus Platerodrilus; species Platerodrilus igneus. Next base: position 802,202 of record JARFIW010001004.1, read on the forward strand.
TATGTCAAATTCGTAAAATACTTAAAATACATAAAAAAACTAGTGAAGCTCACTGTGGGTTTCTAAATAGCCCATTATACTCCTTTTTAAATTCTGATTGTGAAATTTCTATTACCTTATAATCATGCGCATTAGCAGACCTAACCATCTTAGTTACGGGGCAGAAATAAGTATAATTAACCCTATGATAGGGCACAAAAAATAATGATGTATCTCTGGTATTACGCAGTGGTATCCTAAGACTAATCAGGCTAAGTAATTCGGAACAATCAATATCTCCTGCCAAAACTTTATACAAAACCAGAAGGTCATTATAATTACGTAGGGTTTCCAGAGGTGGTAATTGCAAAGCCTGGCGAATGAGGTCATAATCACAATTAAATTTACTGAATACTGTTCCAGTCTTATATGCACAAAATCTTAGGAACCTATTCTACATTGCTTCAAGAGTTCGAATGTGTACATTATAATGGGGAGACCAGATCGGAGAGGCATACATAAGTATACTCTGAACGTAACACAAATACAATGTTTTAATCGCTGTCACTGAAAGGTCATGTGCATGCCTTGAAATAAATCCTAATGCTCTTAGAGATTTTGAAGTAATATTATTAATATGAGGAACAAAAGATACCTTACTATCAAAATAAACACCCAGATCGCGTACTGTATCAACACTTTTCAAATGTGCTCCATTGATAGAGTATACATACTTAATGGGGTTTCTAGAAGATGTGAAAATTATACTACAGCATTTGGAAATATTAAGAAACATCCCATTATTCTCACACCAATTATAAAATGAATCGAGTTCTTGCTGAAGCTCATGACAATCAGATTCACTCCCAACTACTCTGAACAATTTACAATCGTCAACAAATAGTAATAACTTGCTGCCAGGAAGAAACAAGCCAATGTCATTTACAAATAAGTTAAATAGCAGGGGCCCTAAGTGTGACCCCTGAGGCACTTCAGATAAAACTTCCATAGGTGCCGAAATAAAATTTTTAATCTTTACCGACTGTGACCTGGCACTGAGATAACTCTTTAGCCATTCAAGTAAGTAATGCAGAAATCCTATAGCTTTCAATTATCCTAACAATATGGAATGGTTGATTTTATCGAAAGCTTTAGAGAAATCTGTATATTGAATCAACCTGCAACGCATTCCCCAAAGCAGCGGTAATTGTGTTTTGATAGACAAGTAGGTTAGAAACTGTTGATCTTTTCTGAGTGAACCCATGCTGGTTATCACATATTAATTTACAACAATACCAATTTAAGTACACAATTAGTAACCTTTCAAGTAGTTTAGGTATAGAAGACAACAGACATATTGTCCGGTAGTTTCTAATATCCTCTCTATTGCCACTTTTAAAAAGGGGTATGACATAGCTTGTACTCCACATCGATGGAAATTTTTGAAATTTAAATGTCAAGTTTAACAGGAATTGAAGCGGTTTACACAAAGTAAATATACACCTCTTTAGAAAAATAGGTGGAATCCCATCAGGACTCGTTGACAACCTATCAGGAAGGGATCTGATACTATTGAATATCTCCTTCAAGCAAAATTGTATAAATGGGATATCAACTTGTGAATAGGTCATAGAGAGATTAGTATCGAAAGCCATGGGGGTATCATTATAGTTTTCTACGAAGTGAGAGTTGAAGAGATTGACAATATCATCGCCATTATTAGCAGTAATATCATCAAGAAACAAGCTCTCAGGTAAATGTTCCCCTTTTAAACTATTAACATAACTTGACATGTTTAACGAATCAGAGGAAGAAGATTGTTTGTCTGAAAACGCGGAATTCAAGCAATGGGTAAATACTGACAGGTCAGAAATCATAACAGCAATCAAGTCGAGATGAATTCTTTGAATGTTTGGTGGACCAGCTACAAAATCTCAAAACTCATCATTTTGTGTCAAAAGTTCAAAGTAAAGTTTTGAAAACCATTAAACAAAATCTTACAAATACTGAATGTGTGATATTAGCAGATTTCTCTGAAAACTTCACATTTATGGTTCAGGATGAAATTCAAGGATACCATTGGGTAAACGACAAAGCCACAGTCACCCTTTTGTTGTGTATTTAAAAGATGGTGATGCAGTTAAAAGCCACAGTATGTGTGTTTTGAGCGACTGCAGAGAACACAGTACATGCTTTTCAATCCAAAGTTATTTGAAAAGATCAAACAACTCAAACCTGAAGTAAAAAACTGCATTTATTTTTCTGATGGAAGTGCAAGTCAATACAAAAATAAAAAGAATTTTGTCAACATCTGTTATCACGAAAAAGACTTTGGTCTAGGAGAATGGCATTTTTTTTACATCATGCCACGGGAAAAATGCATGTGATGGTGTTGGTGGGACCACAAAACGGGAAGTGACACGAGCTAGTTTACAAAGAACAATACAAAATCAAATTTTTGATATTGATTGGATGTTCAACTTCTGCCAAAATCACAAGACTATTTATTATTTTCTCGTCAAACAAACCGATATCAGTCTATACGAAGCAAAGTTAAGAGACAGATTCGATCAGTGCAGACGAATAATTGGCACAAGACATTTTCACAAATTTCAAGCTATATCTGAAACTCACTTGAGATGTTACCTCACATCAGAATCAGTCAAGTTTGAAGATCATGTAACAACATCTATTGTTAATATTGCACTGGAAATTCACGATACGATTGCCTGTACTTATGAAGGTCAGTGGTGGATTGGAGAGGTTATGGAGATAAGTTTAGAGCATAATGATATTAATGTGCTTTTCTACCACCCACCTGGACCTAGAACTTCTTTCAAAAAGTCATCTAGTGATAAGGTTTGGGTTCTTCTCCAAAATGTTTTAAGAAAATTAAGTGTTTTGGAGCTTACAACATCCACTGGTCGATCACACGATATCTCTCTGGGGCTTTGCGAAGAAATCAGTGAATTGCCCAATGGACGCAAACAAAAGAGAAAGTGCAAAGATATTCTCAAAGAACAAATGATTCAGTAAGTTGTCAGTTAGTCTAGAATTCAACCTAAAAAGTCTTTTATTAAAATAAAAGAACAGTAATAAGGACAATTCGTGAAAGTTTGAATTTGAATTTTTAACTCATTGAATTTAATTATTAATAATGATGTTTTTCAATCATGGACTTTATATGATCTAAGTATATAGTTTCAATATTATAAAAGCTTGCTATTTTTGTATATATTTTAAATTGTAAATATATATATTGCCGTGTATCCTAAACTTAATCGAACCTCTTTGAATTGGGCGTCAAATTTATTGCCGTGGATCTCGAATAAGCAATTGCGATACCAAAATATATTCAAAATTTTTATAAATTTTTCATATTCGACAATAAACAAAATTTTCAAAAATTACCTAATCAAAAAAAAATTATCCTTACCCGTTTTCCTTTCCTCCTCAGTTGAACGGCCTTCTTCAACTGCTTCTGGCTAGCTCATTCGGATCTCCTCTTGGGTACCTAAATTCACTCGCATAATCTCAATCATACACACATTCTAGCAATAAAACCTCAAATACAATCAACATACAAGCTTTTATGTCTAACTATTTACACATGAAATGCAATAATGTTCATATTCCATTAATCCCGTTACACTTCAGAAAAACCTTATTTCATAATGTCCAGTATTTAATTTTTTTAAATCATTAAACACAGAAATTATACACGGAGTAAATGGGCCTTGACTAATATCTTCTATAAAATCCTTCTTTGTAATTTATTTATTCATTTTACTCTAAATAAACTCTGGTGTAGGATGAGCTCAGAATACCCAGTAATTATGCATTTGCATACTCTTAAAACAAATAACAACACAAAGCCATGTACTCTACAAAAATTTTATGTTCTGATGGAACGAAAAGCTTTATAGAAACCTTCAACTTTTCAGTTAACTACCATAATAAAGTTTTACACGTATTACGTTCAATACGTAATTAATACACACTACCTTGAAATTTCACGCTAACATTCTCCCAATATTCACCGTTATAAAAAGTCACAATTCAAATCGTTAGCTGGAAAGTTTATAGTAGATCTCTGCTTTGAGGATGTTGCCGTGTATTTCTTCCACTGTTCTGTAGGTCGTTTCTAGCGGTTACTAGAAAAACTCCATCTCAATTGCACTGCAAACGCGGCCTCCCTGGTGTAACCAATTCCAAATTCCATTTAAATTATTTCTTCTTTAATTTTAATTGCTTCGAACCACGTTATTTAAAGCGCGACACGAGTTGTTTATAATTGAAAATGATATCTCGATTAAAATAATTTCGGCACACTTAACCGCGTATTTACTTACGAGAATATCACCGTATAATAAATTTAATTGATTTTGTACTACTTACAACTCATGATACTGCGATCTCTTCGTTTGAGCGGTCGAAAATTTAAGGGCCCCTACCACGTTCTCTAAAATCATTTATACCCTTAGGCCGCCACCTCCCGGCTGCTGTCATCCGAAATCCTCTTTCTACAACAACACGTTCTTAAAAATTTTTGCACTCAACACCATTCTCACTCCACGAATTTTAATATATCGTTATTAAATTTCCAGAATAATACGCTACACTACGCTCTTGCTCGTTTCAAACTGGACTAAACATTTCAACCAATCGTAGACCTAATGACGCTTCACAAATCCCGCCTTTTATTAACCGTGTCTCTGCTTTACGCGTTTTATCCGTCCCTTTCTACCCTGGTCTGAGTGGTACAAATCGATATTCTTTACTATCTACTATCTAGACCCCACGTGGACTAGCGACGTGACTTTTAAATAAAGCGTTTTGTATTTCTTACTAAAACATTCACCCGTTTCAATATACGTAGAATCTGCATGTTTATCTGCTCGAATTTATTAGAACGTGACATTTAAAAGTTTGCAGGTGTGCGCTCCTAATGAACGTTTTAAATATAATTATCCGAGCTTCGTTTTATGGTATTCCACCCTCTTTTTAGCCGTTTGTTTCCAACACGTTTCACCTTGGGTTTTCACAGGCTTTTATGCTTATTATATAAATCCCTAATTGTTCAATTAACGCTAATTAAATTAATAATGAATGGCATTGACTTCTACCCTTTAATTTTAGCGAATAATAATTAAATATTAATTATTATTTGTACACTTTGTTTAATACCCGTTACTTAAAAATTGAATTAATTAATATAAATTTCGCACGTAATTTCTGTTTGTTTCTTTATACAGGGTGTTTTGAAATTGCTGCGTTTATTTTTATTTTTAACAATATAAAAACCACTATAATATATATATATATATATATATATATATATAAATAATATAAATAATGCTTGGCATCATCTTCATTATTATATAACTATATATATATATATATATATTATATATTGTTATGTATGTTGATATTTTATGTGTAATGATGCTTTAATATACGAGTAAAATAAAAAATTTTTAACAATATAAAAACCACTATAATATATATATATATATATATATATATATATATATATATAAATAATATAAATAATGCTTGGCATCATCTTCATTATTATATAACTATATATATATATATATATATATATTATATATTGTTATGTATGTTGATATTTTATGTGTAATGATGCTTTAATATACGAGTAAAATAATAGGTGCAACCTGTAATATGGTGTTAGTCTGTAAATGATTAAATAAAACTCTTTCAATTCAATTATGCCACGGCTTTTTGAAACTCTCTCTCAGGGAAACTGAATCTAGTATTTTAACTCTGTAAGGAGAAGTAGGTTCTTTGTCCCCTTACAGGTATTGAAACACAGGCGCCTAAAGCGTATGCGATCAAAATCAAACTTAACCTCTAAGTTGTGCTTACGTATACGGATTAAACAAAGATTGACAAATCTGTTCTGCAATTATTTATTATAGTTAACGTTTGAAATTTAATTTATTCCAAATTACTTAATATGAAGAGTAGGTAACATTAACTTTTATACCTGTAACTCCGTTGAATGTGTCTGGGTGTACAGGATTGGAACAGGATACACAAAGTTGCCTCGAGCGCTTTCCGTGAGTACCTATTAAATATATGTTTTAATATAAAATACAATAATGTTTTTCTTCTAGTTTTAGGTTCTCTTATGGAACTACTTCAACCACTAATTGTTTTATTACTCTACAACTACGAACACCTCATACTTCACCAATTAACTGATCAGCTGCAACTCCTGAACCCCAACAAAGGATGCCCCGATGGTGGTATATTGAAATTTTTCTTTTGGAATTTATTTCCGTCGTATAAAACTTTTCACTTTCCTTTTTTATTATTTTGAATTAAAATGCATGCTCAATTAACACGACTATTAATTTTTTAACAAATTTTAATTACAAGCTCTTGAGCCTCAACAGTTTTTTCAATGTACAAAAATTTATATCCAAACTTTTTTCAAAAATTTTATAATTCCTTAATCTCAAACAATTATCACTATAACAACCAACAAAAACCAACTTATTTCTAGCCTACTACTAATATAACATAAGGGATGCATTCAACAAATTTAACTTAAATCTACCTAATTACTATTTTAGAACAGTTTTGTTTATTTTTACATTTTATTTGACATTTCAAAAAATTTTTATGTTGCTTTATAATTTAAATGTATTAAACATATTTCATTTTAGGTAACTCAAAATTATAATTGGCTACAGTATCCTACACAAATTACAAATGCTAAATTGAAGACAAAACCTATACACATTCAACCGAAGATGCATTAGATACCCTTCGTATATGTAAACAAATAAAAATGCTTTTTATAAACCTCAAACGCTGTCTTACTAGTACATAATATCCTACATATGCCTTCAACAAGTAACTATTCATCAATCTTTGTTAACCGTAGTGTTTTTAACTTTTAGTATAACTTGATAAAATGGAACCTTTATGGTTTTATCAGTAGCACTAACGAACTACCTTTGTAGAACCTTTGATAAATGTCAAATGTTATAATATATATATAGTTATATAATAATGAAGATGATGCCAAGCATTATTTATTCCAGGTGTTTTATTAGCTATTTTTACCTACTTTTCAAAAATTCGTAGCTACCAAAGTACTCAAATATACACATTGAAATTTTTATAGTAGTTTTATGTTGCATCTAAGTATAACATATAAAAAAATTAGATTTTTATCAAGTCCCCCACCAGAGATATTAAAGCCGAAAGTTAACAAAAATCAACTTTGTGCTAAAAAATCACCCTCAAAAGCGGCCTCTTGAGAAATGAAAATAGTTGTTTTCAATAGCAGTTTACAAGTATTGGACTTCAAAATAGTCTAATAGTGAGGAGGCCATAAAAGATAGAGCAGACTGTAAGGAAAACATTGGTGTTTTAATTATTAGTTAATGACTTACCAGTCCCGAGAAAATGAGTTTTCTGTAGGAGCTTACAAACTAAAAAATCAGCATGTCGTGAAACAAAGATGGCCGCCATTTTCAAACAGTTGACTCTAAAAAAATTTTAAAAATTGTTTTGAACTACTGATTCCATATGTAATTGATGGCAAAAATATCCATTTTTTTTAAAATGGTCAAGCAACCACCTTTGGACCACTTGATATGGATTAACCCATAAGTGTAATCAGAAAAGTGATATTTACATTTTAAATTATAATATCAAGACACCCAAACGAGGTATCACTTTAATTTTTTTACAGTATCACTACCTATTTAATTGTTAAATAACTAAATTAATTAATTTTGTCTACTAGGCATACTTATTTTTATTAATAAGAATATATAAATTATGTTCTCTGATTATGTTTGTCCCAGTATTTGGAGTAAATGTAATCATGATTTGTAATTCTCACATGCATCATATACTAGGCGGGGTAAGTGTATTCAACTATGAAAAAAACAGTTTTATCAACTGTAATGTACTCGACTAGTGCTAGAATAAAACGAGTCGTGTTGTACATTCTTTATTCTCAAAAAGTCAAAATTAATTATAGTAACAAAATCGAAGCGAAAATACAGTTATCTTTTCATGCCCACTACTTATTCTCAATACACTACAATATCCCTCTCATAAATTCAACCTATCCGGAGGCTTAATGTTTCGACGTGGCCTAACAGATCCGGACACTGTCTCATTTACACCCTGGCATGTGTTTAAAACTCCCTTGATTGGGTTGCTTCTTCTACTGGTTCACTAACCATCACTAAACCTGTCAAATCTTCTTGGGTGCCGCTATCTACAGTGTCTTCCTTATCGGCTACTTCTGCCGCCACAGCCGGTAACCTCAACGAGTATCTTTCACCCACGTTCCCAGGTACTTCTACCTTGTTCCAATTACCCGCCGCACTAGTAGATGGCTCATTAGTAGAGTCCTTATCGCTAAATTCGACGTTCTTGTTCGATGCCTCGTGGGGATATTTTAAAAGTTGATCTTGGTGACTCTTCCAAATTAGTTCCTCGTCACAAACTTTGCATAGATACACTACGCTGCTTAGAACTTCTTCGATTGTGGCTTTTGCCCACGACCTGTTCTTGGGATTTCTATAGTCTCGGCAATACACGATTTCCCCATTTTAAACTTTGGTACCACTTCTTTGTCGCACTTTGATGCTTTAAAAGGTCCAGCTGCGTTTTTGGTTTAAGCTTAAACACTAAACTTGAAGCTGGTACTCCTGTAGTACAATGGTCAATGTTCCTATAGCTAAATAAAAATCAGCTCATCAACGTATTAAAACTCACCCTTTCATTTGCCGGATTATTTATAGTCTTTAAAAGGCAGTGCTTAAAACTCTTCACTGAATTTTCAGCTTGCCCGTTACTCAAAGGGTGCCACACCGGCGAAGTCATAAACTGGGTGCCATTTTTCGATAAAAATTCTGTAAATAATGATGAAGTAAACTGTGTCCCATTGTCAGATACCAAAAGATTTGGAATACCAAATCTCGCAAACTATTTCCGACATTTTTCCACAGTCTCTATAACTTTAGCCCCCCTCATTATAAACGCTTCAGACCACTTGCTAAAAGAATCAATTCAGGTTCTTTACAAAATGTAAAAAGTCTAAATCCGAATCTTCACTACTTTGTGACTTTATATCGGCGGGTAATCGCGATAACGTGTCTGCCTGCACCTTGTCCACCCCCTTGGTATACCTAAAGATATAATCAAACTTAGACAAAAACAAAGACCATCGCTGTATTCGATCTGATGCCATTGGTGGCAAACCCTTGTTTTCTCCAAACAACGTTAACAATGCCTTGTGATCAGAAACTATTTGAAAATGTCTACCCACCAAAAAGTGATAGAATTTCTGAACCGTCCAATACACACTTAGTGCTTCTTTATGTGTTACTGAATAATTTTGCTCCGCTTTACTCAACACGCTTGAAATATAACCAATAGGTCTTTCCAAACCATCCGGCTCCACCTGCGATAAACAGGTTCTCTGGTTCATAATTTTAAAGGAAATATGTAGTCCCCAAGTGGGGTTGTAAAATTCAAATATAAAATGTCTCAAAATCTTCCCACATCAAATTGTTTATTAATAATTAAGCAGCTACATGTTTCGAGGAAAAACTATCCTCATTATCAGGCTAATAAAATCCAAATAGAATAATACAAAAACAACATCTAAAAATCTACTAATATGGTTTCTAAACATTATGTAAATTTAAAATTATAAGATATGATATGAAATACTTACAACTAAGACATACGACAAATTAAAAGTTTTATATGAAGAAGAAATTAAAGTCTTTAATTAATAAGAAGATACAAACACAAAATTTAGGTACACACCATTTTTCTAATTTTAAGTTTCATCCTAGAGTAGTAAACCTTAGCCAAATTCAATTATCTCCTAGCGATTTATTTATTTTAAATAACGGCTTGACATTTAAACCTTCATGTCTTATTCAAAAACAAAAACATTCGATATTGGCTGACCTTAGTGTTTCTTCAGATGCTTATATTGGTATCTAGCAATGGCACATTCTTGAAAAACTTACTCAAAATATTAAATGGCATACAGCTCAGACCTGCACCCGTATCGATCTCCATCATCAATGACTGTTTGTTCAGTTTTACGTCTACATAAATAGGGTTCACTCTGAAACAATCAATTAAATTGAACATGTCAACATACTTAAATCCACTGAAACTTTTTCCACACAATTTATAGCTTTTTCCTTCCAGCAAGCATCTGCAATGTGACCCTTCCTTTTGCATTTTCTACATGCGAGTCTTTTATATTTGCGTTTGAAAAACTATGACCTTCTTTATTGCAGGCAAAACAAACGACTTTCGTAACTCGAATTGGCTGCTCCTGTGGTGAGAGTATCTTAAGGGATTGTAGCATACTAAATTCCTCAAAAGGTAAATAGTATGTATGCTCTACCATATAGGCGGCAGAGCCTCCATAGATTACGAGGGGTTCCTGTTTGACGGTTAAGCCCAGGGTAAAAAGGATATTAAATGGCTTTGAGAGAAAAGGGTCCCTCTAAAGAGATCTTCCAGTCAGCTATAAGCTTCTTCAACTTAGGGCAGAGCTATGAGCTAGGGTCGTAGAATGGTATACGATAATAAAAGAAATTTTATTGGACGCCACCGTATCTTAATGAATGTAATAATACGAAACTATCCGAAGATCAGATACGGAAATCATCGAAAGAAAAAAAACTTAAGACGAGCAACATACAAAAATACTTACTTTGGTCTTTGCAATCTGGAATGGGAACGACGATCTCGTGCTATCTGAAAATTTAACCACATCTAAATATGTTCAAACTAGGGCTTCGTTAGAGCCTAGTCACTTTACCACAAAAAAATTATAAATAAATCCACTAGTCAAAATTATACTATCAAAAAAAACTTTTAACTTTAACACCAATAATATCTTTCTTCAATACCAAATTTCATATTTGCTTCGGTAGGACAATTACTGCTGACTTCAAAGAAAGAAAATTTAATGACAACTTATTATTTTTTCTATTAATTTAATATATATATATATATATATATATATATATATATATTTTATAGTGGTTTTAAAGGGTTTAAAATAAATACAAACGAAGCAATTTCAAAACACCCTGTATAAAGGAACGAACAGAAATTACGTGCGAAATTTATATTAATTAATTCAATTTTAAGTAACGGGTATTAATCAAATTGTACAAATAATAATTAACAATTTAATAGCTTTGCAAAGAATTAAATGGTAGAAGTCAATGCCATGCATTTATTAATTTAATTGGATTTTATTGAACGATTATTGAGATATAATAAGCATAAAAGCCTGTAAAAACCCAAAGTGAAACGCGTTGCTAACAAATGGATATATCAGGAGGGTTGAAATACCATGAAACGAAGCTCGGAGAATTGTATTTAAAACGTTCATTACGATCGAACACCTGCAAACTTTTAAATGCCAAGTTCTAATAAATTTGAGCAGATAAACATGCAGATTCTACGTATATTGGAAACGGTTGAATGTTTTAGCATGAAATACTAAACAGGGGTTAGGTAAAGTCACGTCGCCAGTCCACGTGTGTTTAGACATCAGATAGTCAAGAATATCGATTTTGTACCACTCAGACCAGGGTAGAAAGGGACAGTGAAAACGCATAAGTAAGAGACACTAATAGGATAGGAGGGATTTGTGAAACGTCACGAGGTCTACGATTGGTCGATATGTTAGTTTGGTTTGAAACAAGCACGAGGATATTGGAGCGTGATATTCTTGAAATTTTATAACGAGGTATTAAAATTCGTGGATTTGAAAATGGAGCTGAGTGCAAAATTGCGAGAATGTGTGGTGTTAACAGAGGGATTTCGCGTTAAGCAGGTATGGAGAGGTTACATTGGAGTGTATAAATGCTTTTTGAGAATGTGGTGAAGGCCCTTAAGTTTTCGATCGCTCCAAACAACGTATCTAAGTATCACGAGTTGTAAGTATTACTAAATCAGTTAAATTATATTACAAGGTGATAGTCTCTTAATTAAATACGCGGTTAAGTGTGCCGAAATTACATTTTAATAGAGATATCATCTATAATTATAATCAACTCGTGGCGGGACATTACGTAACGTGGTTTGAAGCATCTCATTAATGAAGAAATAATTTTAAATGGAATTTGGAATTGGTTACACCGGGGAGGCCGCGTTTGCAGTTCAATTTAGATGGAGTTTTTCTAGTAACAGCTAGAAACGACCTGCAGAACGGACAGAAGAAATAGATGGCATCATCCTCAGAGCAGAGATCTACTATAAAATTCTAGGTAATGATTTGAATTGTGACTTTATAAATTGTGAATATTGGGAGAACGTATGAGAGTGAAATTCCAAGGTAGTGTGTATTATTTACGTATTGAACTTAATACGTGTAAAAACTTTATTATGGTATTTAACTAGAAAGTTGAAGGTGTCTATAAAGCTTTTAAACGTTCCATTCGAACGTGCAATTTTTGTGAAGAGTACATGGCTTTGTTTTGTTATTTGTTTTAAAAGTATGCAAATGCATAATTAACTGGATTATTCTGAGCTCACCCTACCCCAGAGTTTAGTTAGAGTAAAATGAATGAATAAATAAATTATAAAGAAGGAATTATTCAAGGCCCATTTACTCCGGGTACAATTTCTGTGTTTAATGATTTAAAAATAAAATACTGGACATTATAAAATAAGGTTTTTCTGAAGTGTAACGTGATAAATGGAATATGGACTGTATTGCATTTCATTTGTAAATAGTTATAAATAAAAGCTTGTACGTTGGTTGTATTTGAGGTTTTATTGCTAGTGTGTGTGTATGATTGAGAATATGCGAGTGAATCTAGATACCCAAGAGGAGATCCGAATGAGCTAGCCGGAAGCAGTTGAAGAAGGCTGTTCAACTGAGGAAGAGTGGAAAACGGGTAAGGATAATATTTTTTTGATTAGTTAATTTTTGAAAATTTGTTTATTGTCGAATATGAAAATTTTATAAAAATTTCGAAAATAATTTATGGTTGGTACGCATCTTACCCGAATTCCACGGTAATTTTTGACGCCCAATTCAGGAGCTGAGGCGATTCTTATAAGGATACACAATAAATTTTAACGCCCAATTCGTGAGGCTCGATTCAAAAATAGGTTACACAGCAATTTATATATATATATATATATATATATATATGTACATTGTTTATATAAACATTAATCTCCGAGTATTCATGGGATATTTTTTAATTGCATTATTTACATTAATTCTCTATAAGAAATATATGATTTTCATTTTTTTATGTTACAGTTAATAATGATACTTAAATAGCATCCTGTTTGGTTTACAAGAAACAAATTAAATGCTCAAAATTTTTTTGTAGATTATAGAACTATATGTTTAATAGGTATCTTTAATAGAATCAAAGGTCAAAGAAAAATACTTATTGTCGGCATTAAGCTGAACTCCTGCTGTACTGTCAAAATATGCTATACACTATAATTTGGCAAACAATTCTTATCGTATCACATGTTTAGTTATGCAAACATTTTAATATAACTTTGTAACTTCGAAAATAATCCTACAGAAATACCTTGAAAATATTAAGGTCATTTATGCATTATGCAAATACTAAATTTGGAACTAAATTTTATGTGAATCAATTTAACTGATCTTCAAACCTTCACAAAAATTTCGAGAATTAACTTTAAATAAACATATATATAGCTTCTTCGAAAATTATTTGTACATCTTAAATGAATGTTCCTTGAAAAGAATATAGCTATAAAATGGAGGATGACTCACCGCTGGATATCTGCTTGGCGGCCGGGTTTTTTAAACATCTGCGTTCTTACTCTTGTAGTTGTGTGCTGCTGACGCAGGGGTCCAGATTTGACCTTCATACTAACCAATCATATGTGGGGATTTCCACTCTTTTGCCTAGCAACAATTGAAACTGCATTTCAGTCTTGTACTTGCCATATGGTTAACGATTGTTTTATATAATACATAATTTCCATTATTTTAATACTTGAAACTTGAAATTAATATTTTAAAACTCGGAATTAATACTTGCTTCATATTTAATACTTGGTACTTTAAAACTTGCGCTGAAATCAAACGGGAAAATTGAATTTAAAGGTAAGTTTGCGAATTATATCTTACCGTAGAAATATATTTACAACCATCGTAGGTCGATGCTACAACTAAAACTGAACCCATGGTATACGTTGACTCCACTTTACTACTTGTTGGGGCGGCATGTTTAATTAAAAACCTGCAGGTCCTTGATAACACTTGTATTCGGATTACATCTGATATCAAAATGCCGCTTGACCACGAGGCAATGTTAACTATTCAAGCCTGCGCCGAAAAGGGGGATATTGAATCAAGATACAAGCAAATAGAAGAGCACTTAAAGTTTACTTTGGCTATTCAAATGTAGATGGGGCACTATGTATGAATTCGTAATATAAGGTTTCAATAGAAGTTTAAATATTTATTGAATAGGTGTATTGAACAAAAGCGTATATTTAAATAGCAGAAAAGCGTAATTGTTACAGGACTTTTATCCATTTAAAACTTGGCGAATATACTATTTACATCCATAACTCTCCTGGTCTCCTTTAAAGTTGACTCCTCTTTGGTTGCTATTTCGTAAAGTTCCGTCAGCGACTTCGTTTCAGACCCTTCACATAACCTATCTAAAATTAAACCTGAATTAAGCCCAGTGACAAATTTATCGTTCACTCTTTTGTCTAGTGAATTTCCAAATTTACACGATGCTGCCATCTATTTCACTTTAACAACTATTCGCTAATACTCTCGCCATTTTGCTTTAAATCGTTGAACTGAATCCTCTCGCGAAAAAAGCTCACGTACTTTATACTGACCATTTAGTATTTCTGTCAGTTCAGCGTACGTGCTTACTTTTAGAAGCAGTGGAAAACATAAATTTTTCAATGTTCTATAAAAACCTTCATTCACCTTCGTTAATAGCACCGCGACCTTCCGCTTTTCTTCAATTCCATTGGTTTGAAAATACTCGTCCTTAAGGAAAATATTTCGCAGTTGTCCCCCGAGTGGAACTATTTAATGGTACAATAGCTACCGCTTACAATGACATTGTTATTCATTCTTCACAAAAAAATTGTTGCTTCTAAATACAGGGGATATACGACCAGTATATTGCACTATTGCCAATGAAACCTAAACATGGTTTTCCTCGTCGCCATTTTGTAATGTACTCAACTAATGCTAGAATAAAACGTAAGTTGTGTTGTACATTCATTATTCTCAAAAAGATAAAATTAATTATAATAACAAAATCGAGGCGAAATTACAGTTATCTTTTCCATGACCCTACTTATTCTCAATACATTACAACAACAAACAAAAAATGAACCTAATATCTTAATTTATGAGGAAAGTATAAACTTCTTTGTGGCACTATACTGGAGAAATAAGAATCTGCTTGCTGGTCTTATAAACGTATATATTCAACTATGTGAACAAAACAAACTACAATTTAGATTTTTTTTAAAGGACCCCGCACGATTCTTATGCAAAACTATCCCGGTCAAATTAGCTGAATTTTTAGTATGATGTAGTTCTTGACATCCTGATCAAAAGTTCCAATGGGTCCAAGGCCGACAAATGAACGGTTTCCAAAATACGGGGGTCAAAAGTCAATAACAATGCCTATTCAAAAATACTATCATTTAAGCATATTCGTGTTTAAGGAATGCTATAGTGCGCTTTTTACCTACTTAACCTCCTAAAATTCAAAGTAGTACTTTCTTAAATATGATCTCCTGCCCCCTCCCTCTATCATCCCCTCAAGCACATTTAAACACACGCCCATTCGTAATACTACACACAAACATATTTGAACGAACAAGATATACATCAATTGCTTATACAAGCGTAACCACGCACGCATGCGACACGAACCACCTTCAATCACTTTTCCGACCTATCCGTGACGTGTTTTTGCGTTTAAACTCACAAACGTTCTCTATAGTTATAATAAGACACGTGTTGATTTCACGTTAAGCATATTGGCTACCTTAAAAAACCGCTCCCAGGGCGCAACACAAATTGAAAGTTCTCATTCTTCTAAACTTTAAAAAATTTCACCTAATGTATTCAAATCCCATTTCAGATGGACCTGCACCTTGTCGAAGTTCTAGATTACTAGAACAGGTGAAATGGCTTGAGTGTTCTAATGAGCTATAGAGCCAAACTACAGGTCCAACCAAAGTAGTAGGGTCGTTAGTGAAGAACCAGACGAAGATAGGTCCCCGAAAGAGTGTAGCGGCTCTTTCGGTACTTAGATTGGCAGAGACTATAGGGGTTGGTATGGCAGTGTAAGACACGCTACCGCGATCTGCAAGGTAACTGGAAACCACCATATTACCTCCCAAGTACACACCGTACCTAAATTGTAATAAAATGATGGCATTCTCTGTGGTAAAAGATTCCGCAGTTAAAATAGTCTCCCATTCGAATCGCGTGTTACGTGCCGAAAAATTCGGCACTAGACATTCTCAATTAAGTTTTAATATGTAAGAATTTCGCGCCACAAATTTAAAAAGACTTGAACGCGTATTTCCGTCACTTCAGATAGTGCGTTGCGCGAGAATTGCGCCGACGCGGTGGGCCCAGAAGGAAGTGGTGGATTTTCGATATACGCGTGAGGACTAGCCTCCGAGATGTAAACAAGTGTAGTTGTATCGTATCGTGTTTTTTCTGATATGTAGGTTTCCTGTGATTCCAAAATTATCGTGCCTTTACCTGTCCGTTTTACCTTATTTGTATCTACATATAGAGAGAAGACAAATCGAATTTGGATTCAACCTGGCTCAAGAATTCCCACGCCCGAGAAAGATTAGCCAAAGCAGCCGGTGACATCATGGGGTAATTCTGCAAGAAGCCCTGCAATTTATGTGAGTAGTATCTTCGTTTCTTTTTTTATGTGTTGCAATAATTTGCATATTGTGTGACGTTATCTATAATTTGCGCGTCATTTTTACATTATCTAATATTGTTACCAACTGACATAGTGGCTCGCGTACCTCGTCGACGGGGCTATAATACCCGGGAGGGGACTACTTCGGAGAATGCGATCGGAAAGTTAAGAATAAGAGTCGGGACCACTTTGCGAGTCGGAGCGTGGAATGTTCGAAGTATGAAGCAAGTAGGTAAGCTAGAGAACTTAAAAATCGAAATGAATAGGTTAGCACTAGACATAGCAGGGATCAGCAAAGTTCGGTGGCCAGGTCCGGGGGATTTTTGGAGTGGAAACTTCAGGGTAATTCATACAGGAGCAGATGAAGAAAATTTGGGTATGGGGATAGTTATGCGGAAAAAGATAGGATACTGTATAGAAAATTACTTACAAAAGAACGAAACAGTACTCATGGTTAGATTAAACCGGTAAATACATTACATGTGATTTTTTCCAATGCTCCACCCGAAGGTACTACATTGGCCAGGAAGCGAGTTTTTTTTACCTGGAAAATTTGGAATTTTGCCGAATCCTTGCTGTTCCAAGCAAGGTAGGGATCTTTAACGTGCATGACAACACTCACACACGGGACCTCCATTTTACCTCTCATCCGAACGAGGGTGTATTTTTGTGAAAAATGCTCGCTTAACATTTTTCAAGCGGACCGTGTCGGGATTCGAACCCAACCGGTAAATACAGTAATAATACAAGTATACATGTCCACCTCTAGCTACAGTGACGAAGAGGTAGAAGTGATCTACAAAGATATCGAAGACAGGGTAGGAGGGGTAGTAGGTTTATTTGGTTTAGGCACGAGAAACGTCAGGGGAAATTTTGCAACAAGAACAATTTAATCATCACAAACACATTACTTCAACATCATGTTAGAAGACGATATACTTGGAAGATGCCAGGAGATATAGGAAGATATCAAATAATTTACATTCTTGTTAGACAATGGTTTAGGAATCGAGTAAAAGACTGTAGAAGCAGACATTGACACTGACCACAACATCATAATTATGAAGGCCGCACTTAAATTTAAAACTTTGAAAAAAAGAAACGGTAAAAGGCACTTTGACTTTGAGAAACTAAAAGATAAAGATATTCAAGAAAGATTCGAAAAAAAGTCAAATGAATTGCTGAAAAATATCGGGAAAATATCTGAAACTAAGGAAGTAGAAACAGAATGGAATAACATTAAATCCAGCCTAGACATAGCAGCCAGAGATATTCTAGGGTATATACAACAATAAAATAAGAAACCATGGATAACAAAGGATATCCCGCATTTAATAGAAGACGAAAATACAAAAATAAATCAGACGAAACAGGAAAACAGAGATACAAAGCCATAAAATGGGAAATTATTCGCAAGTGTAGGAAAGCTAAAGAACAATGGATTGATGAAAAGTGCAAAGAGGTACAAACTGAGATGGAAGTAGGAAAGACAGATGAAGCATACAAACTAATTAGAATCAATTTTAGGGATATAAAACCGTATAACAAAGATATAAGGGATGCGGGAGGAAATGTCATTACAGAAAATGTAGAGAAAGTGGTTAAATGGCATGAATATATTGGAAATTTATATGCAGGATAGGAACTAACAGCATTAGAACAGGAATCAGACATTGAAAATAATGGCTTGGGATATCCTATACTTAGAGATGAGTTTGAATTAGCATTAAAGGGTTTGAAAGATGATAAGACGCCGGGTACAGATAAGGTGCAAGCAGAAACTCTAAAAGCCACTGGGAAAGTAGTAACACAACGTCTTTTCCAACTTGTAAGCTATATGTATGAGGCAGGTGAGATGCCCAAAGATTTCAAACGTAACATGATAGTAACTATACCAAAAAAGAAAGGCGCGGATAGATGTGAAAATTTCCGAACAATAAGTTTGACAGCACACGTTTCAAAAATATTTACTAGAATCGTACAAAGACGAATGGAAAAACGAGCTGATGAAATACTAGGAAATCAATTTGGGTTTAGGCGAAACAGGGGAACACGGGAAGCTATTTTAGCTGCGAGGATGATAATAGAGAAAATAATAGAAAAAGGGAAAGCGTGTATATAGGGTTTGTAGATCTGGAAAAAGCATTCGACAATGTAAAATAGAAAAAAAATGTTCGAAATACTCAAAAAAATTGGAATGAGTTATAGGGATAGACGGACAGTACATAGCTTATACAAAGTTCAAACAGCAGTAATAGAATTAGAGCAAGAACGTAGAGAAGTAAACATTAGGAAAGGGGTGAGACAGAGATGTGCCCTATTCCCATTAATTTTTAACATGTACATTGAAGAGACAATGAATACTGTCAAATGCAGGAAGACATTTGGAATTACTATGCATGGACAAAAAATTGATATGCTTAGATTTGCAGATGATATAGTGGTATTAGCATCTAGCAAGGAAGAAATGGAAACGGTTCTAACAGAGAGATACAGTATGAAAATTAACAAAACTAAAACTAAAGTACTGGTATGATAAGGAGGGGAAAATAAATAAAAAACAAGAATAAAAGTATGTAACACGAACTTACAAGAGGTTAATGATTTCTCCTACCTAGGAAGCCAAATAACGCAAGATGGAAAAAACGCAAAAGATATAAAACAAAGATTAGCACAAGGTCGTGCTACATTTAACAAGAAAAAGCAACTACTGTGCTCAAAGACAACAAACATAGAAACAAGGAAAAGATTGCTCAAAACATATGTGTGGAGCACAGCACTGTATGGCTGTGAAGCCTGGACAGTGAGAGAAGCGGACAAGAAAAAGGTAGAAGCCGTTGAATTGTGGTGCTACAGACGCATGATGAAGATGTTATGGACAAACAACGTTAAGAACAAAGAGGTACTAAAAATGGCAGGGGAAGAAAGAAATATGTGGAAAACAGTAAAAAAATAGAAGAGATAGGATGATAGGCCACATACTACGGCATGAGGGAATATATTAGAAGCAGAGATAGGAAAAAAAAGAAGTAGAGGTAGGTAGACCTAGGTTAGGCTACTGCACACAGATAGTGGAAGATGTATGTAGGAATTTCAGGGAAATGTATAGGCTAGCTCAGAATAGAAATCAATGTAGGTACGCATCCAACCAGTCCCAAGATGGATCAATTTATGACGAAAAAAGTAACTGCACTTAAACATGATGATTATTATAAGCAACCAAAAGTATTTGTTGAGCAATATTCTCGAATAATGTTAATTGTGTGAAAGGATTTACTGGAAAACTAATAATTTGGCAAATGTCTAAGTGTTGGGGATCTTGGCAGCCACAGCCTGCTTAACCCCCTTCACTGACTCTTGGTAAAATAGGGCACACAATTAGAAAACAATAGAAGGGGAACCGAGCTGTATACAGGCTGTGTGAGAATTTCAGGGAAGTGTAGGCTAGCTCAGAATATAAATAAGTGCAGATACATGTCCAACCAGTTTTAAGACGGAAAACCTAATGACGAAAAAATAAGCGCAGATTAATCTGATGATTATTATAAACAACTACAAGAGTTGGTTGTGAAATATCTGCAACTAATGTTGACTGTGCGAAAAGATATATTGGAAAAATATTAAATCAGTAAATGTTCAAGTGTTGGGGGAACTTAGCAGCCACAGGCTGTTAACCCCCCTTCACAATCACTAAATGTTGGAGAAATAGGGTATATAATTGTAAAACAATGGAAGGGGACCGAACTGTATCTAACAAGAAAGAACAGGGCCTATGATGAAAGACAACAAACATAGAAACAAGAAGAAAATTGTTGAAAGCATATGTGTGGAGCACAGCACAGTATGCCTATGAAATACAGGCAGTCGGAAAAGCAGACAGAAAAACGGTAGCAGTCTTTTGAGATGCTGTGCTTCAGATGTATGAGAATGATAGCATGGAGATACAAAGCTAATAACAAATAGGTTATAGAAATAGTTGGGGAACAAGGATATCTGTGGAAAAAAGTAGGATAAATAGAAGGTCAGAATACATTCTAAGGCATTTTTGGGGAATAGTATGGGATATATTACAAGCAGAGATAGGAAAAAAAGGTAGATGTACACCTAGATCAGATAGTGATAGATGCAGACTGTGCAAATTTCAGGTAAATGTGTAAGTTAGTAGTTCAGAATAGGAAACAATGATGGTATGCATCTAATCAGTTCCAGGACTGCAGACTTAATGATGATGTATTCAAAAGAAAGATTAATAAATCAAAGTCACCTTCAATTTATGTCATAAATGTCAAACTTGAAGTTTTTATTATTTTGACAACGATCCTAGGTAATTGATCGAAACGTAAATAAAGACAATTTAAAAAGTCTGAGTGGTTTAATACCCAAGAAAAATTAAGAAAAACAATGTCTAGGTATGTATCCCTTATATTCTATTTTAATTGCTTTGTATCGTATCACTTGATAACTGCAGACATGTGCAATTTTTATTGTACAATATTGGTCCAATTAGCGGATAGTTTTTCCCCAATGCTTTAATATATCGTACACCTTCACTATAATTTTCTAACTATTCTGGGTCTTGCAATATACCGCAGCCACTACTTGAATCACAAAAATTCGAAAGGATCATACTTATGAATTAAAATACTTTCACAAATCTAATGGCAGAAGCAATGCCCTGTACAGGATGTAATGAATGATTAAAGGAGAGCTATTATTTAATGATGTAAGAAAGCAACTAATATACACAGTTCTTATATATTGCAATAGAACAGAGATAAAATATTAATTCAATATATTTACAAAGTTTTCTAAAAATAAATTAGAATAGGACGCACGGTATAAAAATTTAATATTACTAATATCTTTTTGGCAGTAAACAAATCAGTACCTATACATATAGAAAAACACTATTTACACATACATCTCAATACGTAGCTTAATTTATGGTAACAATCTAGGATTAAATCTACCAATATGTAAGATTAAACCAGTAGGATTATGCCTAACAAAATATAAAAATGGTCTGTCAAATCTTAATCTTGGAATTTCGGGCAACCTTGCTTGTCGTGGACGAAGTTGTAGCGGTAATGTTAAATAACCAGTATCATAAAGTGGATCACGTAGAACATTCAATTCATTAGCATCTTCAAATGTATGCAGTTTTCTAATTTTCCTTAAGGGTCTGTTGGCAGTTGCTGGATATATTTCAGAGTGATGATTTTCTTCAATTCGCCCTTCACCGCAAGTTGCAAATGTATTAATTTGTATCATATCTGATAAGTATAATTCATTTGGAATTCCATTAAGTCCCTTGAGATCAGCTGTACTGGCATTAAATAGATCCTTTAAGCCCATTTGTCTCAATGCTGCAGTAGCATTAATTACAGATTTGTGCGAGAATCTAGGAATTTGTACTTCTAAACCTGGTCTTGGTATTAACGATCGTAATAATCTAGACCAAGCTCCTTGTCTAAATGCATGTGTTATTAAGCGCGTTTCTAAGCGTATTAAACCATCTCCAGGTGCTGAGATCCCTTGTTGTCCAGGAATGACAAAGATTATACTAATAGTTTGTTCTTTTGTTCCAATTGAAACAGCAGTCGCATCTAAGGCTGGATCATAACCTGCCAAAAATCCTGTACGCCACACTGCCGCAGGTATTGGAATTAATTTGCGCTGTCGGATTGATGGGAGAACAACAAAATGTATTTCACCATCTCGGCCTTCTACAGATGCTTCTGAACAATCACTCTGTAATAATACATAAATGTTATTACTTTCATATTATACAGAAAATAGCAAAATATCTAATATATATGGACAATTATTTACAGTATAGGAAAAATCGAGATTAAATGAATTGTTGACTGATGAAATCCCTGCCAGAGTTTTAGCCCGGTTATCAAGGTTACAAAAAAATATAGCAGAACTGTTAAGTCTGTTGTTGAATATAATTAGAAATTTTGTATTTGAAGTATTAGTTCTTTTAGCAGTTTTTATTTAAATTGAGAGTCTTATGAATTGAAAATTCTAGGGATTCAATAAACACCAGTGCCTTGATTACAATCATTTATAATTAATAAGTTATAGTTCATTGTATTGAAGAAGAAAGTGATTATGATCCCATTATAGACCGGATTTATTGATTGGGTTGAGTGATTAAAGGAGTTGGGTATTCAAGATTGTAATTCAGTGGATTATGAATACTACATTAGATTATTAAAGTGAGTGCTTTCCAATGTAAATGATTTGTATTCCATCATTCATTTCGTGATTGATATAGTTGGTTTATCTTTGTAATTTAGGTGATTGCTACTGTACGTTTCACGTTTATACGATTATAAATTGGAGAATAAAATAC
The DNA here is from genome assembly GCA_036346225.1 of Platerodrilus igneus. NCBI lineage: Eukaryota > Metazoa > Arthropoda > Insecta > Coleoptera > Lycidae > Platerodrilus > Platerodrilus igneus. The sequence goes on from JARFIW010001004.1 coordinate 825,524, forward strand.
TTATGGTATGCAATTTGCCATTACTGTGAAAGATTTGTATACTTTCACTTTAAGCTGCTTGTTGTAGTAAAAAGCAAAAGGCAGTTACGATTTGCTGCAAAAGTTTAGTTGTTTGGTTTTGCGGATCAACTGTCAAACAAGACTTGCTTGTGGTAGAAATACATACTAAAAGGTAGGTTATTGCTATAATGCAAATTTTGGTGCATTAATTTTGTATCTGAGCGCAATCATAAATTATTAAAATGGCTAATAGTTTAAAGCAATTGCATAGATAGCTCCATTCAATTGAACAAAGATTAAACAATTTTATGAACTATTTAAATGTAACTAAAATGCTTCTGATTCGACTAATGATACTCCCATATATTTGAATTAATAGTATGACGTGTCACGTGTATAACAGATGTCAACTTCAAAAAGTTGTGTGACCCGACTGACTTATTCACAAGATCACGCTGTAGTTAGCTTGAGGCAGGAACATCATAATAAACTCTAAGACTTGTTTCTTATCTGGATTCTTTCCTTCGTCGGTAATGTTACGGTGACAGTTATCACATAACAGTTTAGCATTATTGGTCCTATAAATTTTTCTTGTATAACGTTAGACTTTACACCTTTGTTCAGGTGTGACATGTTTTCTTAATCATATTTTGTGTCAAATACTGGCCGGAATGCATTCTACCCTGTACATAGTTCATATTGATTGCTGTAGTATGTCAGTAGTTTTTGTTGTTCTATTAATTTAAAGAGAAAAATGATAACAATCAAGCAATTGAGAACTCCTGATGTTTTTTTTAATTCTTAATTTAAGGTAAAATTTACCTTGAGGTAGTTAGTGTATTTATTGTTTTGCCTAGATTTTGGTGTACTGCATAAATCCTCTGGGATGTTCTAGATAAATGTTTTGTTTGAGTTGGTTGTCCTTTTTATGTCTTAAGGTTTTATAATAAAATTCTTTTCTTGAGGTTTCCTTTTCTTTCTGTGTGACCCACCACACTCTATGACTTTCCAGTTAGTACGGCCTTCTTTGGATTCACCTTGATTTTGTAGCGGTACTCAGCACGGGCTTACTGTTGCTTGGCTCACGATACTTTACTTTTCTGTTGTCCGCACGGATTGTCGTAACAATATAAAAAATCTATCAATACACGATATTGTACCTATCGATCCTATACAAATTTCAATTCTGAAGATTTTCCTGATAGAATTACAACAAACTACTTTTATGCAATTTATGATATGCATAATGTCAGTGGTCAAATTAAATTTTTCAATGTGGATATTAATAACGTATTTAATTGTCATGCACCATTTGTAACACGTAGAATTATGAAACAACATACACCTTGGTTAACTAGTAACATCAAGTATATGATGTCCTTACGAGATCAGGCCTTACAGAAATTCAAGACCAGAAAAAAATCGATTGGATTGGGATTACTACAAACAACTTGTAAACCACAACACAAACAATGAGGAATGAAAAAAGGCTTTTTTTTTGAACAGGTGTTACAAACCACCAGCCCTCAAATCCTATGACAAAAGCTTAAAAAATTTAATATTTACAATAAAGCTAAATCAGAAGTACCTACATATCTTTGAGATGCAAATAAAGTATCCGATTTCTGTATCAAGTCCATTCCAGATTCCAAGGTGAGTTCCAACGACACAGTACATTTTTATAATAAATATAAAATGCTAAATCGAGAAAAATTTTTGAATTTGCAGAAATGAAGATGTAGTAAAAAAAGGCAATACACTCCATTAAAACAAGTGCCATTGGTTGTGATAGGATTAGTATCATCATTGTTAGGTCTACAGTCCTGGAATTGGTTAGATGCATACCCTCATTGTTTCCTATTCTGTGCTAACCTACACAATTCCCTGAAATTTGCACAGTCTGCATCTTTCATTATCTGCGTGCAATAGTTTGATCTAGGTCTACCTCTACCTCTTTTTTCCTATCTCTGCTTGTAATATATCCCGTACTATTCCCCAAAAATGTCGTAGAACATATCCTAAAACTCTTTCCAATCTTTTTGAGTATTGCGAAATTTTTTTTACCATTTTACATTGTCGAATGCTTTTTCCAAATCTACAAACCCTATGTACACGCTTTCCCCTATTTCTATTGTTTTATCCATTATCACTCTTAGAGTTAAAATAGCCTCCCATGTTGCCTTGTTTCGCCTAAACCCAAATTGATCTTGTCCTAGTATTTCTTCAGCTCGTTTCTCTGTTTGTCTTTGTACAATTCTGGTTAATATTTTTGACGCGTATGCTGTCAAACTTATTGTTTGAAAATTTTCACATCTATCTGCGCCTCTCTTTTTTGGTATAGTTACTATGACGTTATGTTTGGAACCTTTGGGTATATCGTCTGTCTCATACATATAGCTTACAAGTTGGAAGAGACGTTCTGTTACTGCTTGTCTAAAGGCTTTTAGAGATTCTACTTGCACTTTATCTATACCCGATGCATTGCCATTTTTCAGGCCTCTTAATGCTAATTCAAACTCATCTTTAAGTATATGATATCACAAGTCCTAGTTTTCAATGTCTTAATCTTGTTCTAATGTTGTTAATTCCTCTCCTGCATATAAATTCCCTATATATTTTTGCCATTTAACCACTTTCTTTACACTTATTATAATGGTGTATCCTCTCGCGTACCTTATATTTTTGCTTGTCCAGTGGCTTGTCGAGTTTCTGCTTGCACCTTATCTGTACCCGGTGCATTACCATTTTCCAAACCCTTTAATGCTAATTCAAACTCATCTCTAAGTATATGATATCTCGTCATCATTTTCAATGTCTGATTGCTGTTCTTATGCTGTTAGTTCCTCTCTTGCAGATAAATTCCCTATACATTCTTGCCATCTAACCACTTTCTCTACACTTTCTATAATGGCGTTTCCTCTCGTGTACCTTATATTTTTGCTATACGGTTTAATTCCCCTAAAATTCATTCTAATTAGTTTGTATGCTTCGTCTGTCTTTCCTATTTCCATCTTAGTTTGTATCTGTTTGCACTTTTCATCAATCCCTTGTTCTTTAGCTTTCCTGCATTTGGGAATAACTTCCCACTTTATATCTTGGTATCTCTGTTTTCCTGTTTCATTTGATCTATTTTGTATTTTCGTGTTTCTTCTATTAAATTCAGGATATCCATTGTTATTCATGGTTTCTTATTTTCTTTTTGTGTATACCCCAAAATATCTCTGGCCGCCATATATAAGCTGGATTTAATGTTATTCCATTTTGTTTCTATTTCTTCAGTATCAGAAAATCTCCCATTATCATTCAGCAATTCATTTGACTTTTTTTTGAATTTTTCTTGAATATCTTTATCTTTTAGTTTCTTAAAGTTAAAGTGCCTTTTTCTATTTCTTTTCTCAAATTTTTAAATTTAAGTGTGGCCTTCATAATTACGATGTTACGGTCAGTGTCTATATCTGCTTCTAGGTAGCTTCTACAGTCTATTACTTGATTCCTAAACCATTGTCTTACAAGAATGTAATCTATAACATCTTCTTGTATCTCTTGGCATCTTCTACGTGTATGGTCTTCTAGCATGATGTTGAAATAATGTGTTCATGATGATTTAATTGTTCTTGTCACAAAATTCTACCAGCCTAATTTCCCTGTCGTTTCTCGTGCCTAAACCAAATACTTCTACTACCGCTCCTTCCCTACCATCAACTACTACTGCATTAAAATCCTCTGTAACTATTATCATGTCCTTTTACATATCTTAGTATGTCTTTGATATCTTTGTAGATCTCTTCTACCTCTTCGTCACTGTAGCTAGAGGTGGGCATTTATACTTGTATTGTTTTTACCGGTTTAGATTCTAAGCTAATTATGAGTACTCTTTTGTTGTTTTGTAAGTAATTTTCTACACAGTGTGCTATCGTTTTTCGCATAACTATCCTCACACCCGAATTTCTTTCCTCTGCTGCTGTATGAATTACCCCGAAGTCTCCACTCCAAAAATCTCTCGCCTTTGGCCACCAAACTTCACTGATCCCTACCATGTCTAGTGATAACCTATCCATTTCAATTTTTAAGTTCTCTAGCTTAGCTACTTGCCTCATACTTCTGACATTTCACGCTCTGACTCGCAGAATGTTCCCGGCTCTTTTTCTAAATTTTTTGATCACATTCTTCGAAGTAGTCCCCTCCTGGAGATCCGAATGAGTGACTATTTTACCTCCAGAATTTTTTACCCCAGTGGATGCCATCATTTTAAGTTAAGTACAATTTAAGTACGGTGTGTACTTGAGAGGTAATGTGGTGGTTTCTCATTGCCTTCCACATCGCAGTAGTATGTCTTAGAATACCTAAACCGACTCCTATGGTCTCTGTCAATCTAAGTACCGAAAGAGTCGCTGTCTTTTTTCGGGAACCTGTCTTAGTCTGGTTCCCCACTAAAGACCACACTAATTTAGTTAAACCTATATTTCGGCTCTTTAGATCATAGAACTCTGAAGCCGTTCTACCTGTTTTAGTAATCTAGAACTTCTTCAAGGTGCAGGTCCATTCAGAACAGAACAGATTAGTATAAACATGATTAGAATGTGTTGCCCCATATTCTATCATATCTCAGACACATTATAAATCATTCCTTTGCAGAAAAAACGTTTCTGGAATTATGGAAATGCATTGTTCGTGCGAGAAATATTAAAATTCATATTTCATATATTCGCGTTCGTCTATTTACCACAATCGTCGTTCCAGCTGATGCGATAAACCATTTACCTGTACGCGCATATGTAAAGACAGTCGGTTTCCAGTTTTCGTTGAGTAAAGTCACTTTCTAGTTTTCGTTAAGAAAAGTCGCCTTTGAGTTTCCAAGGTTTAAAGACGTGTTATATGTAAGTTATCATAAATCGATGTTTGCGTTTCGGTGTTAAATTATGTGTTAGTGCAATATCCATATCCTTTTTTCCAATTTCCTACAATATTCAGAAGACCGAAACAATTACTACACCTGTGCTGCTTCACTTGGTAAGTGACTTTTTTTTTTACCTGTGAATTGTTAGTTTATGTAATTAATACAACTCTGTTATTGGTGGTCCGCTTATTATCGAAGGAAAATTTATTACATTTCGTTCGATATCGGGGTTGTATTAACATGCATCACGGTGTTGCCTTTCTCCAAGGTTAACAACTCGATAAATTTTAAAGACCCGAAGCCCATTAGTATTCTACCAATACTCTCTAAACTTATAAAAAAGATTATGAATGAACAAATTAGGCGTTTTTTTCACCAACACAGTATTTTTCCTAACTACCAGTCAAGATTTAGACCGGATCACAGTTGTACAACCTCCATTTTAGATGTGGCCAATAATGTCCTACGGGTGATGGATACCAACGAAAATACATTCTAGTGCTGCTGAATTTCAGTAAGGCATTTGAAATATTAAATGACAACATATTTTTTTCAATATCAAGGTAAATAGAGTTCTTAGCTGAAGCAATTGCTTTAAATAAAAGTTACTTAAGTAATCGGACCCAAACAGTTAAATTAAATAAGTCTAATTCCAATCCAGTAATTGTAAATCAGGGAGTTCCTCAAGATTCTATTTTTGGTCCACTATTCTTTATTTTCTATAAGTACTCTTAATCTTTCTAAATCATTTAAATATACCAAGTGTCATCAATGTGCAGATAATATTTAATTGTATATCTTCTTTTACATTATGAAATTTAAAATGCATGTACTAAACTGAAGAGAGATTTTGAAAGCATTGTAAAGTACTCCAAAAGGCACTCTTATATTAAATATTATTAGAACTACAGTTGTTGTATGGAAATGATAGGCATTGCATGGGTCATTTACATGTTAGCGTTAGGGTTAATAAGGAAATAATTCCAATCTCCGAAAGTATTACAAACCTGGGCATACAAATAGATTATAATTTAAAATTTAAAGATCAAGTAAAAAGCCTATTACAAGCATCTTATGCAATTCTCAAAATGCCGTTTCCCTACAGACATGTATTTTTATAAAACATTAAAAAAATTTATGTGAGTCACTTGTGCTATCTTGGTTCAACTATGGGAGCATGGTATATACGAGGGCAAGGTGAAAAGTTCTCGGCCTACAATGAAAGACTGCAATTTTCAGTAAAAAAATGATTTTATTTTTCGACATAATTCCCCTTAACTTCAACACACTTGGTCCAGCGTTTCCCCAACATCAGTATTCCTTTCCGAAAGTGAGAGTCTGGAAGGCTGTAAAAATATTCGTGTACGGCCCTCTCAACTTCTGCACTGGACATGAAGCGCTTCCCAGAAACAAATTTCTTCAAGTTTAGGAACAGATAGGAGTCTGAACGCACCAAATCAGGGGAATAGGGGAGATGGCCGAGCAAGTCGTATCCCAAATTCGTCAATTTTCTCATCGCCAACGCACCCTTGTGTGCAGGTGCGTTGTCTTGGTGAAATATGATTTTTTTTCTTCTTCAAGCCAGGTCTCTTTTCGCGAATTTTGGCATCCAGCCGGTCGAGAAGGGTGGAGTAATATTGGTCGGTAATTGTTCTGCCTTTTTCAAGGTAATCTATTAATAGGATCCCTTTCGCATCCCAAAACACGCTGGCCATCACCTTTCCGGCAGATGCGATCGACTTGGCGCTGAACAACCGGCTTTCACCCACTGCTTCGACTACTGCTTCGTTTCTGGCATATAATGGTGGACCCATGTCTCATCCATAGTGACAAATTGCCGCACAAAATCGCTCGGATCCTTATTGAATCGGGCCAAACATTGCTGTGGAACTTGTTTTCGCATTTGCTTTTGATCGGCATTCAGCAAATGCGGCATCCATCTTGCGCAGAACTTTCGCATCCCTAACTCTGTGTAAGATGTTTCGCACCCTTTTGTCCGATATCCCCACAGCCTCAGTTATCTGCTTCACTTTCACTCGCCTATCGTTCAACACGATTTCATGCACTTTTTTGATCGTTTCCGGTGTAGTTGCGGTTTTTGGTCGTCCTTCACGTGGGTCATCTTCGAGAGACGTGCGACCACGTTTAAATTCAGTTGCCCACTTTTTAACGGTTGACAAGGAAGGGGCAGAGTCTCCGTAAACTTTTGTCAATTTCTTGAGGGGTTAATCCGTCCAAAACGAAGAATTTTATGACCGCACGATATTCAACTTTATTCATCTTAAGGAAACACGCATAAGACGTCTGCATGAAAAAATTCGTCTAAACAAACTACTTGAGATAACAAGTTGAAATTTGTCCTACGAACTAATGACATGCGCACACAGACGGGAAGCACAAATTTTTGCTGATTGGAACGCCATCTCTGTGTGTCAGGCCGAGAACTTTTCACCTTACCCTCGTTCAGCAAGCGCTAAGATTAGCACGGACAAAAATTTTAGACGACGCACTGGCTCATGCGCTTGAATTTGAAGCAGCTAAGCAGACATCACACAGGATGGGTCACAAAGTTCGGTCTGCCTTAGAGAAACCTTGTCAAGCTCAGAACAGCATCGGTGAAATAATCAACCGTGTGTTTGAAAAGCGAAAGGCGGAAAGGCTGAAAAGACAACGACCGCGGAGATGGCGTCTACGATGATGGAGCTGCGGCGAAGTTGGTCATATGCCGAGACGCTGTACTCAACCAAAGAAACAACCGGTTGCGCCAAAGCAGGTCAATGTAAGGGGGCGAACTTTGACAGCACAGCGTAGTTCCCCGGAGATTATCATCCGTGCTGTATCGTCGGTGGAAAGTCTGGACAGCATTTATATCGATGGTAGAATTAATGGTAAGATTGTCCGATTACTCGTGGATACAGGAGCAACAAGGACTATTGTGAGACCAGATTTGATTGGTTGTGGAAAAGTGCTACCTGTATCGGTATGTCTTCGAACGGCAAGTGGTGAGAAAATTTCGACTCACGGAAAGACTGCCGTAACGTTGGGAATTGGAGACAAATTAATTAATCATCGGGTGTTGGTAGCTGAAGTTACAGAAGAAGAGATTTTGAGAATGGATCTCATGAGAGAATATTGGTTTCATGTAAACATGAAAGAAAATGTACTTCGGATAGATGATGATGAGATTCCATTTCAAGGGACGAGTAACCAGACGATGCAAGTTCGAATGATTTGTGATATGAAAATACCCGAGAAGGCGGAAATGATAGTGATGGGACGCCCGGATGGTACGCTCCGGGAAGGACAAGTATGCATGATAGAAGCAACTGACTCGGGAATGGGTCAGGAGGGATTACTGATTGGAAGAACGCTGGTAAAGTTTCGAAGCATGATACCAGTAAGGGTGCTAAACATTAATCCCCATACGGTGACCCTGAAGAAAGACCTGATTGTGGGAAGTTGCATTCCAGTATGTCATATTAAACGTTGTATGGACGACACGAAAAATAAACCAGCCAGCGGTTGCTCACAGAAATTGCTGGGTATGTTGATACCCTCGTGTCAAGGATTAAACGGCGACCAATACTGGAGATGCGCAACCGATAAGACAACACCCCAGGCGGCTTCCTTTGGTAAAACGTAAAGAAGCCGAGCAAATTATCACCGATATGGAAGAACAGGGAGTGATTGAACCCTCGAATAGTCCATGGGTATCCCCGGTAGTGCTTGTCAAGAAAAAGGACGGGTCGACAAGGTTTTGTGTAGATTACCGGCGGCTTAACAATGCGACAAAGAAAGACAGCTATCCTTTGCCCAGAATTGATGACACCTTGGATACTCTATCCGGATCTAAATGGTTTTCGACCTTGGACTTGAAAAGCGGATACTGGCAGGTAGGCTTGGAGCCAAACGATAAAGAAAAGACTGCGTTTACAATTGGAACTGGATTATGGCAATTCAAGGTCATGTTATTTGGATTATGCAATGCCCCTGCTATTTTTGAACGATTGATGGAGTCGATACTGCGTGGACTGTCTTGGAAGACTTGTCTGGTGTACCTAGACGATGTGATAGTGTTAGGCCGGTCTTTTGAAGAACACCTTAAGAACCTAGAGGAGATATTTCAAAGGTTACGGGGGGCAAACCTTACATTGAGCCCCAAGAAGTGTCACCTGTTTGGAAAAGAGGTCAGATACCTAGGACATGTCGTTTCGGAGACCGGAATAAGAGCTGACCCTGACAAAATAAAAACGTACAAGAGTGGCCTACACCAGCAGATATACACCAACTACGCAGTTTTCTAGGATTGTGCACATATTACCGACGTTTTATACTTGGGTTTGCCAAACCGTTAACGAAATTAACCGAAGATGGACAAGAATATGATTTGAATGACGACTGCCACAGTGCATTTGAACAACTGAAACGGCTACTAGTTACAGCACCAATTTTGAGTTATCCACGGATGGAGGGGAAATTTGTGTTGGATACCGATGCCAGTAACACAGCTATAGGAGGCGTTCTTTCTCAAGTGCAGGACGGACAAGAAAAAGTTATTGGGTATTTCAGCAAGGTCTTGTCGCGGCCAGAAAGGAACTATTGTGTGACAAGAAGGGAGCTGTTGGCCGTCGTCAAATCCGTAGAACACTTTTATAAGTACTTGTACGGCCGAAAATTCCTGTTGAGAACAGACCATGTTGCAATGAAATGGTTACTGCAGTTTCGAAATCCTGAAGGGCAAGTTGCAAGGTGGATAGAGCGGCTGCAGGAATATGACTTTGAGACAGAACATCGGGTAGGAACTAGCCATTGGAATGCAGACGCTTTGTCAAGGAGACCTTGTCCGGTAAATTGCAATCATTGCTCCAAAATGGAAGAGAAAATAAGTGTCATCCATAGAATGACGGTAATCGATGATACTTGGCAACTCGAAAGAATAAGAAAAGACCAGGAGAATGACGCCGAATTGGGACGTATTATTGAGTGGAAAAATAGAGGACAACGACCAGCTTGGGAAGAAATTAGTATTTTAAGTAGGAGCCTGAAGTCATACTGGGCACAGTGGGACTCCTTGATGATAGAAAATAGAATCTTGAAACGACGCCTGGAATTTGAAGATGGCACTGAGAGACTTCAAGTGATAGTGCCGAGAAGCAGAGTGCCGGAAGTGTTGCAGCATTTGCACGATGGTATTTCCGGAGGGCACTTTGGCGTGAAAAGAACTCTCGAAAGAGTGAGAGAAAGATTCTATTGGGTGAACTGCTAAGAAGATGTAAAGGAGTGGTGCCGGAAATGTGAATTGTGTGCCTCTGCAAATGGCCCGGTCACAAAACGGAAAGCCCCAATGAGACAGTATAACGTGGGAAATCCTTTTGAGAGGGTAGCCATTGATATAGCTGGTCCGTTTCCTGAATCAGAGAAAGCTAATAAATACATCTTGGTTGCAATGGATTATTTTACCAAATGGCCGGAGGCATATATACCTAACCAAAAAGCCGAGACGGTTGCAGATGTACTAGTGAAGGAGTTGTTTTGTCGCTTTGGAGTTCCGTTGGAATTACACTCTGATCAAGGTCGGAACTTCGAATCAGCATTGTTTCAAAATGTCTGCAAGCATCTTGGAATCAGGAAGACTAGAACCACGCCAATTCATCCCCAATCGGATGGAATAGTTGAAAGAATGAACAGGACGTTAGGGAAGTACCTGGCCCAAGTTGTGTCTGAACATCAACGAGACTGGGACCAATATTTATATTTGTTCCTACTGGCGTACCGATCTTCGGTACATGACAGCACAGGGTACTCGCCCGCTTGCGTAATGCTAGGACGTGAATTGCGGCTACCATGTGATCGCAGTTTGGATTTAAACCTGGAGAAGAGATTGCAGGTGAAGATTACGTTAGTAAGCTTCGTGAAAGATCAAATAGCATTCACGAAAACGTCCGAAAGAATATCCAGGCAGCAAGCGATCGAATGAAATCACAATATGACACGAGAGCACAAGAAGGTGGTTATCAACCTGGAGATTTGGTGTGGTTGTATAATCCACAAAGAAAACGTGGGTTGTCGCCAAAATTACAAAGACAATGGGAAGGCCCGTACGAAGTGATGAAAAGGATTAATGATGTAGTGTACCGGATCAGAAGATCTCCCCGTGGTAAATCGAAAGTGGTACACTTTGACCGTTTAACATCCTACGCTGGCAACAACCAAGAAAGCTCGAATGATGAGAATGGTGTTCGACAAGTTATTAGTCATGAGCCAAATGTAGATTTTAAGAGCTTTATGGCGGCGTATGGTGGTTCCGCTAAGGCGAGATTTGGCGTTGTTGTTGAAAAACAGCAAGATCTGTTTAGAGCATCAGAAGAGTATTCCCTTGCACATTGCGTAGCTCAAGATTTGGCAATGTCAAGGGGAATAGCTGTTGTTTTCAAGAAAAAGTTTGGAGGTGTGGATGACTTAGTACAACAGCAGCCAACTGTAGGAAAAGCTTTGGCTCTTCAAGATAAAAATCGTTATGTTTACTATCTGGTCACCAAAAATTCTTCATGGCAGAGACCTAGTTATGACCATCTATGGGAGGCTTTGCTAAATCTTAAGGCGTACATGATGGAAAATGGAGTAACGAGACTAGCGGTGCCCAAGCTAGGCTTTGGACTGGATCGCTTAGATTGGAGGATAGTCCGAAATATGCTAGAAGTAGTTTTCCAGGAAACCAACGTCCAGGTCCTTGTTTGTTGTTATCAACCGGTTGCCTACCAAGACCAGGAAAAGAGTGTTGACTGTTACTTCCAACGACGCGGTGGATGCACCAGAGGAGATAGCTGCCGATACCGTCATCATTCATGGAATTGGCGTCAAAATGTATTTACAGTTACGAGACGTAACGGTTTTAAACAGGTGGTAGTGTTGCGAGCTACTATTAGGTAACCCGTCGAACACACAAGCGTTGTAGGGTCTGCATAGTCTCCAGGATTCGAGAATCCTTCTAGCAATCAAACACACAAAACGCCGCTTATTCACAATGGATCGCGAAGCTTCTCGTAATTACTAGAGGATGAGTCATATCTTTAACTCAGAGTATATATAAGGCCGCTAATAAATGCAAGGGCAGTCTATACTAGAATGTCTAATATAAATTGTATCGTTGTAAAGTAATAGTATTTGGGCTTTTAGAAGTTCAAGAGTATACATAAATGTTATATGCTGTGTCTACTGTACATGCAGCTTGTAGTATACATAAATAAACAAAGTGTAAAATAAATAAATAGTTGTGTTAGTGTTGTCAATGGACCTATGGTAAAGAAGTTAGTTTAAGAAGATATTAGTGTTTGTAAATTCATTAGTGTGATAGTGCTTCATTGTTAATTGGACTGAAAACATCTATAAATAAGGCATATACTGTTAATTAGACTTGAGAACAGTGAGTAATAAAGACTATTGTTATTACTTGTTTTTAAATTAGAGAAACGCGGTAGTAGTAGCCCGCTACATTACTATTAGTATTACGTATTTCAATTCAGTGTGCGCGCGCGTGTGTGTGTGCGCGCGCGCGTGCATGCGCGCACGCGCGCGCGTGTGTGCCCACACATGCGAGCGCGTGTATGTGTGTTGATTATTACATTCGTTTTTGCTTTTTTGTCAACCAAGCTGTAACAAATTTATTAAATTATTAAATTTTAAAACAATTTACCTGAAAAATATTTGCACTAACAGCTGCAAGTGGTGGTTGTGCAACAATATTGCTGTCTTTGAAAAATTCCAGAATTTTTCCCCAAGTATGTCTTTTCACTAACAAATTAGTTCTTCTTCTTATCACATCGCTGATTTCATTAAAATCAGCTTCTTCAACATGTCCGTCATAGAATTGTTTTACTCTATCTTTGTAGAAACGTAACAATTTTCCTTTAGATTTATCACTATATAGTTCTTTGATAAATACTGACGCCGCTACGCCTGATTTTTTAGAAACTTCGATTGAATCTGTAACATCCTTAAACATTGCATGGGGATTAAATGTTACCATATCATCCAACTTTAATATTTCGTTCATTTCACCTGAAGTAGAACCACGAGCTCCTAGGAAAACCATGGCAAGCATTGAAGTCGCAGCAAATGGAGAAACAACTACACTTCTTGCAAAACTAATGTTGCTTGTAACTGAACTCCAAAAGCTAAACGCTAATTCGTTGCACAGATCCACAAATTGATATATGTCCGTGTCTAAAGTAGATGTGCTGTCTTCAAGACCAAACCCTTGTAGAGGTTTTGGTACTAGGTCGACTGGTTGAGCAGTGGTCGATTGTTTGCTATCGTTATTGACTGAAGTAAGTTTAGGCGGTACAATCGTAGGAACCAGAGTCCATGTCATATCTGGTTTTGGGGTTGAAGGTGATTGACTGTGACTTATTACTTTCTGTTCAGTTGGTTTAATTGTTTTAGGTTTTGTTGTAGTTGCTGAAATGTTTATAAATTCGGGTGTAGATTTGGTTGCCGGATCGGATGTTTCCATATGTTTTGTTGTTTCAATTTTAGGGGTAGATGTAGAAATTTTAGTCGTCATGGAATTATCGGTTTTAAAAGTCACTTTCAAGGTTGTTGTTTCGATATCTTCAGTTGTTGATGTTAACTCATTTTCATAACCTGTTGTAGTCTTATGTAATTTAATTTCTGTATTATTTGTATGTTCAACATCATCATTTTCCAGTCTAGAATCGATTTTGGAGGACTTAGTGGTTATCAAATCTTGCAATATTTGAGTCGTTGTAGGCAAATGAGATTCGGTGTTTGCATTTGTTAAAATTGATATGATTTGTTCTGAAGAAGTAGTCGTTTGAATATCTATTGGAAAGGTTTGAACTGTTGTAATATCAGGTTTTTGTAACTTCTCAGTTGTTGTACGTGATACTACTTGGTTTAAATCTGTTTCTTCATAACGATTTTTAAGCTCAGTACTGTTATTTGAATCTGATGTTATTTGAGCATCAACAGCTGTTAAAAGAAGCGTTGTTTGAAATGGTTTATCAGTGGTAAATCCACTAGTGGCAAATGCGTTTGAAGAGAGAGTAGAAGTTTGCAAAATAGTTTGATTATGTATTGCTTGGGATGTATTTACAGCAGTTTCAGAAACACTGGTACTATCCTCTAATAGTTGAGAAGTGATTTGCGATAAATTTGTACCAAGAACTATAGAAGGAAGTGCATTCATAGTTGTAGTCACCTCTTCTGGAATATTGATCGCATCAGAAGTGGAAGTACTAGTAGTTTCTGTAGTTTCAGTACTACTAGAATTGGTAACAGGTGTACTGAACAACATATTACTTTTTTCAGTCACAAAAGGTGGAGTGTTATACACTGTAACAGTTTCTACATATATTTGGTTATTTGTCACAGGTGTAGTTGCAGTTACCAAGTCGTATATTGTAAAATTTCTTGTATTATTCTGAACTTTTGTATTTTCTTGCGTACTATATTTGACTAACTCCAATTCTGCTGTTGATGGATACTCTGTCGTACTCTGATTTTGCTTAATACCCTCAACAATTAAAAATGTTGCTAGTCGTCCTGAGGTAGTTGTTGGAATGTGAGTGCTGCCTGTAAGGACAACTGGGTTTTCGGTAGACATAGGAGGTTGAGTATTACTTGGTGGAGTAATTAAATCTGTAGTGGTTATGCGAGTATAACTGTTGTTTGTGGGTGTAACTTCAGTTGCAGTTTTTATAGAAGCTTGAGCACTGCTTGGAGGTTTGCCTACATCTGGAGAAGTTGTAGGAGCTTGGGTACTGTCTGAAAAAGTAAGAGAATCTACAGTAGTTTCTTTGCTCAATATAAGTATTGTCGTTTCAGGTTTATATGTTGTTGGCTTAGTTGACAGTATGGATGAATCTGTAGAACTTAAATTCAGTACACTATCTGGTGTTACTGTCATATTATTTTGATTTATTTCAGTAAATCCAATTAGAGTTATATTATCACTAGTACCATTATTTACAATAGGAGCAATTTCAGTTTTAATTTCAAATGCAGTCTCATTTAAAAGTGGAGTTTTATGTGGAAGTATAACTGTGTCAGGTATTGCAGAAACGTTTTTTGGAGGTATTATTGTAATTTGTTCAACTGCGGCTACTTCTGCTTCTGTTTTACCTACTTCCTGAGGCGTAATATTTTCTACACTATTACCGAAAATAGTTGGTAAAATAAGATCCCAATTTAATGAGGTATTGGGCGTATCAAGCATACTTAAATTAAAAGTCGAATTTTTGTGAGCCTCTATTTCTTCTTTTAAGACATTCTGAACATTGCTTACTACATCATCTACGTGTTTTTCGGGATTTTCGTCTAATGTTAAATGTGAATTATAATTTAGTGCTTCTCCATCACCACTAGCAATAATGCCTTGTATTTCTTCCAAAGTCATTAACCTTTTTATTAAGTTACCATTATCGTTGAAAGTGTAAAATTCGTAACGATCTGGATTCAACAAAATGATCGGGCTAGCTAATTGTGTGGCCGTTGCTGGCCTAGGTAGTGGCTTTCCTGCAGCATCAGCGAAGTAAGTTTTAGAACCATTACCAATATCCACTATTACCGATACTGAAGTGACCACACTGAAAACAAACAAAATAATTAGTATCAATTTGCCATTGTACATGCTTTCTTTAACATCATTTTATATTAAATCAAGAATTTACAGTATATTAGCTGTTGTAATATTTAATACTTATAACTTCTTTATAACTGTTTTTTTAAATTTTCTATCGATTTTGGTCTTTATTACAAAAGGTCTATAACAATAATGGCAGATTTTCTTTATAAATATTGAAATCACAACTTAAAAGTTTATGTAGGCATTAGAAAAATTTTCTGTAGAAATGCAACCAGTTTGCATTTCAAGCCATTAAAGCTTTAAATTAATCATATCAAATGACTTTTGTATTACATAAATTCATTTTAAATAAATAATTTTCTGGAATAGACGAGATTAAGAAAGAAGTTTCGAGAGAATACCCCAATTTGTATGAACTCATTAATAAATAAACGTTTATTCTACGAAGCCGTCGGAATTGATGAGAATTATTTGTGATCTTTCGCAATCACTGTAGGATAGGAGACGCGAGATTTAATTTAGGTATTAAACAAACATCACGCAAGCGGGAGAGTATCCTGTACTGTCATGTACCGAAGATCGGTACGCCACTAGGAACAAATGTAAATATTGGTCCCAAACTCGTCGATGTTCGGAGACAACTTTGGCTAGGTACTTTCCTAACGTCTTGTTCATTCTTTCAACCATTCCATCCGATTGAGGATGAAGTGGCGCGGTTCTAGTCTTCCTGATTCCAAGATGCTTGCAGACGTTCTGAAACAACGCTGATTCGAAGGTCCGACCTTGATCGGAGTGTAATTTCCACGGAACTCCAAAGCGTCAAAACAACTCCCTCACTAGTACATCTGCAACCGTCTCGGCTTCTTGGTTAGGTATAGTATACGCCTCCGGCCATTTGGTAAAATAATCCATTGCAACCAAGATGTATTTATTTCCTTTCTCTGACTCAGGAAACGGATCAGCTATATCAATGGTCACCCTCTCAAAAGGATTTCCCACGTTATACTGTCTCATTGGGACTTTCTGTTTTGTGACCGGGCCATTTCCAGAGGCACACAACTCACATTTCCGGCACCACTCCTTCACATTTTCCTTGCAGTTCACCCAAGAGAATCTTTCTCTCACTCTTTCAAGAGTTCTTTTCACGCCAAAGTGCCCTCCGGAGATACTATCGTGCAAGTGCTGCAACACTTCCGGCACTCTGCTTCTGAGCACTATCACTTGAAGTCGTCCTTCAGTGCCATCTTCACACTCAAGCGTCGTTTCAAGATTCTATTTTCAATTACTAAGGGGCTCCACTGTGCCCAGTATGCGTTCAGGCTCCTACTTGAAATACTAATTTTTTCCCAAGCTGGTCGTTGTCCTTTACTCTTCCACTCAATAATACGTCCCAATTCGGCGTCATTCTCCTGGTTTTCTCGTATTCTTTTGAGTTGCCAAGTATCATCAGTTACCGTTATTCTATGGATGACATCTATTTCCTCTTCCATCTTGAAGCAATGATTGCAGACTACCGGACACGTCTTCTTGACAGAGTGTCTGCATTCTGATGGCTAGTTCCTACACGATGTTCCGTCTCAAGGTCAAATTCCTGTAGCCGTTTTATCCACCTTGCAACTTGCCCTTCAGGATTTCGAAACTACGGTAACCATCTTAGTGCAGCATGTTCTGTTCTTAACAGGAATTTACGGCCGTATAAGTACTTATAAAAGTGCTCTGCGAGTTTGACAACTGCCAACAGCTCCCTTCTTGTCACACAATAGTTCTTTTCTGACCGCGACATCACTTTGCTGAAATACCCAATAACTTCTGCTTGACCGTCCTGCACCTGAGAGAGAATGCTTCTTATAGCTGCGTTGCTGGTATCAGTATCCAACACAAATTTACCCTCCATCCGTGGATAACTCAGAATCGGTGCTGTAACTTGTAGCCGCTTCAGTTGTTCCAATGCGCTGGGGCAGTTATCATTCCAATTATATTCTTGTCGATCTTCGGTTAATTTCGTCAACGGTTTGGCAATGCTCGCAAACCCTAGTATAAAACGTCGGTGATATGTACACAATCCCAAAAAACTGCGTAGTTGGTGTATATCTGCCGGTGTAGACCACTCTTGCACTGTTTTTATCTTGTTAGGGTCGACTCTTATTCCGGTCTCCGAAACGATATGTTCTAGGTATTTCACCTCTTTTCCAAATAGGTGACATTTCTTCAGGGCTCAAGGTAAGGTTGGCCCCCGCGTAATCTTTGGAATAGCACCTCTAGATTCTTAAGATGTTCTTCAGAAGATCCGCCTAACACTACCACATCGTCTAGGTACACCAGACATGTTCTCCAGGACAGTCTACACAGTATCGACTCCATCAAACGTTCAAAAGTAGCAGAAGTAATGCATAATCCAAAGGGCATGACCTTGAACTGCCATAATCCAGTTTCAATTGTAAACGCAGTTTTCTGTTTAACGTTTGGCTCCAAGCCTACCTGCTAGTATTCGCTTTTCAAGTCTAAAATTGAAAACCATTTAGATCCGAATAGAGTATCCAAGGTGTCATCCATTCTGGGCAAAGGATAGCTGTCTTTCTTTGTAACATTGTTTAGTCGCCGATAGTCTACACAAAACTTTGTCGACCCATCCTTTTCCTTGACAAGTACTACAGGGGATACCCATGGACTATTCGAAGACTCAATTACTCCCTGTTTCTTCATGCCTGTGATAATTTGCTCGGCTTTTGCCAAAGGAAGCAAGCACCCTTATTGGTATCATATTTCGAGACTTTACCACTGTTGTCCCAATCAGTCAGTTGTTCAAGGAAGCTATCTGGTGCCGTTGAGTATGCCAATCTAACTAATCTGGCAATGTCAGCTTCGAATTCTTGCAGGCTTTCATTTGTCTTTTGCGAGCGGTTCTTAACTTGTGCATGGTTAACCTGTTAAAGTTGAGTGCTTTCATATCTCATTTCAAGCTTCGATGTTAAGAAGCCGTAATCATTCTGCTAGTGATCGGGAATCGTTTGCAAGAAGTTAAGAGCTTTCCCCCCACCCCCCGTAGGGCCACTATTAAGGAAATAGCCTTCTCTTTGTTGCACCAACCGCTGGCTATTGCAGCAGCTTCAAATTGTTTCAAATACGTCGACCAAGATGTTTTGCCATCAAATGTGAGTGGTTTCACTTTAAATTTTGACGGTATTGACTCGCTTCCTTGCATACTTCTTATTTCAGGGATGTTCTGATTTACAACTTGGCTTGCTAATTCAATTGGAGAAATGTAGGCACAAGCCATTTAAATACCTGGATTACATAGGCCAATATTCAACACACGTCACAGACAGTCTGAGGAAAGAAAACATTGTTCCAAACACTCTCGAGAATGGATAGTATCGACTTCAAACAGCTATCAAATTTCCAGCTGAACGATGAAGAGTTTGACCTACAGACTGATACAAATTTTGAATTCTGACCAAAGAACTTTCTGTGACAACGATAGCTTGCCCTCTGTAACCAAACATTTACGAAAAGAAGCTTTTGCAAGCATTCACAACTTAACACACCCACGAATTAGCGTAATCACAAAGCTAACGCAAAAATTCGTTTGACCTGGCATCAAATCAGACTGTCGCACTTGGGCAGTAAGTTGTGTCTAAGATTAAAGGCATATGGTCATAGAAACGCAAAATTCCACACCACCATCTTCAAGACTTGATCATGTTCATATAGATATTGTCGGACTATTGCCCGTATTAGAGGGGCACCGATTCATATTCACATGCATCGACCGCTTTACAAGATGGCCAGAGTCAATACCTCCGCAAAACATTGAATCTGAAACGGTAGCAAGAGCATTAATAGAACAATGGATCACACGCCATGGTGTACCACTCAGAGTCATATAACGTTCAATCCCGCATTGCCGTATTAAACCCTTGATAAATAAATATTACTAAAAACACTTACCGCCATGATTCCAACAGGGTGCGGGAGCCGTCTTCAGTATAATGGGCTCTTGCTGCCTGCAATTTCTTGTACAGCTTCGTGAGTGCTTCTTCGATACGATAATAGGGAGAGGTAGAAACCACAATAACTATAGTCAAAGCACTCACGTAAGTACTCCACGGCAGGCGGTAAGGAGGTGTTCAGTCTACGGAAGGCGGTACAGAAGTGTTCCGAGCTATACTACATTCCTCATCTAAAATGTCTACCCCCTCCAACCGAGGTTGACGCACTTTTTATTTGCGTTGGTGAGAATCAAACTGTTCCCGTGTAAGAATTGTCATGTCAACATACTCGGCGATCATAAACACAAGTCAATGAACTAAATAATCGTGCGAACAGCAACTAGGCGTTGTTTTCACAGCGTCAGCGGTATTGTTATGATCTGCTGGGAATTTCCCTTACTCAAAGTTCTAAAAAAAGTTCCTAAACCTATATTAGTACACTAATATATGGGAACTTTACAAAATAAAGTGTAACAATCACAACAGATTAAAACCTTCAATTTAAATTGCAATTATTTATACAATTAGAAACATTTATCGGATTCACAAGAATCCGTACAACAGCATATCATCCGCAGTCCAGTGGCATGGTGGAATGGTTCCATCATAAATAAAAATGGCATTAATCTGGAACAGAAGCATTACCTTTAGTCTTACTCGGAATTAAAAATGCTTTGAAGGAAGAACTAAACGCCACAGTTGCAGAGTTTACATTTGGCGAAATGCTACGCCTACTAGGAGCATTTTGCATAAGTTCGAGCAAACCAACGGAACAAGCACATCCTGAGTGTTCGCGCCGCTCCCGGTTCAGCGCGCATATCCACGGAGTTGTCCGATCATATCGCTCAGTTAGCGTATTTTAGTTCAATAGACGTTCGCGATCGCTTTAGGTTGTATATTGATATCCCTGCATATCCTACTTATCTTCCTCTTACTCCTCCTCTATCCACCTTTGTGGATTTCTGGTTAGTGCTATTCATAGACACATGTTAGTGCTACTCCAAAACAGTTCAGTATGACGCTCCAGTGGTGCATCACACTGGATTGAACTTAAGTTAAACAGTTTTGGCGAGTGACTTCTTTATCGTGCATATTATTATCAATGTTTACACCTCTACCCTTTCAACCCTAAAATACAGTCCACTTCTTTCTCTCCGTAACACTAAGGCATTTGCAAACCAGCTACGTTATCATTTTCAAAGACTATAGCCAATCCAAGGCATCAAGCATAGCAGCAGACAAACATTCATATTCAAAGAGTTGAGAAGGTCAAATCGCATTTTTTACATTGTGGAGGCAACAAAAATGTTTTACAAAGTACATACATTGCATCATACAAAGTAATCCATATTGACGACAAAATAATTACCATCGACACATAGGGCAGGACAACAACTGTTTCAGTCGACAGAGTCGAATCAGCATACATGCAGAACAAACCATCAAAGCAGTCAGCACGAGTCCAAAAGAACCAAGTTGTACTCCTCCAACGACAATACGACGATACTCCTACATACCGCCTTTCTAATGACTGCGTTAGTCACGATAAAAAATGATATATTTTTTTGGAAAGTGTACTCTGCTACTGCTTCATGTACTCTTCCAACGACAATTACAAGAAGCAGTAGCAGAGTACACTTCCCAAAGAAATATATCACTTTTTATCGTGACTAACGCAGTCATTAGAAAGGGGGTATGTAGGAGTATCGTCCAGCACCCCTTGAAATACGAATAGAACCCCCAAAACGTACAATACAAACAAACTTCAATATAAAATGAGCTTTAAACGCTGGAGCAAAGCACTTCTTAATCGTTCTCTCCTTAAGAATGCTTCCAAACTTAGTCTGTTCGATTAAACAAGTAAATATCGTCATTTAAATAAATATCCGTATTGGGATCGTGTAGCCCAACCATAATACAGAGATGCTAGTTTGGTTGCTAACAACAGGCTTTAACTGTTTGAATAAACTTTTCAATGTTAAACGACTTTGATATAATATGCGCAGCGTGTCAACGACTCACTCTGGCTGGGGCATCTGATACGACCACATCATGGTGAACATTAGAGTTCTAGCCAGTAATTTAAATGTGGCTTTACGCCTATGTATTTAGTCCAAGTGTAATAAGCACTTGAAGAAGTTTTTTTATAATGTGCTCTTATCTTGTCTTATCTCATTTTATCCTGCCTAATTTTGTTTTGTATAATCTTATGTGATCTTTTCTTTTTGTTTCCGCTCATCAATTTTACCATTTAATGTGAGCATTTATCAATTTGATTGTAATATTCTAAATTTAATAAGAACATACTCCAATGTGGCGATAATAATTTTTGGTCTAATATGAACGTCCTTCAACTTGACCGTAATAGTTGGAGATTTATTAGAAACGTTCTTCAATGAGGCCGTAATATTTGAGATGATTTAACCGGAATGTTCTTCAATTTAATAGCAGTTCTTTTGTTTCAATATAAACGTTCCATAATTAACATTTACGATAATCCTTTAATTGCTATGATGAATTTACAAGTAATAATGTGGATAATTACACTCAAGATAATTGTTTGGATAACGACTAAATGCAATAATAGAAGGAAGCTTCGCATTTTTTGATAACTGTTTGAATGGATTTTGGTTTGTTCCCTTAGTGCGCAGAAGAAATACGCTTTGAGCTCGTATAATTGGGTCCAAGAAGCACACAGTTGGTTGGTTTCAGTACAACATGTGAACAGCGACGTCACTTGTTTGTCCAGGAACAGTATGTATGCACTTCTGGTTTAATACAATGTAACTCTGTCACACAAACAAGATACCTGGCGAAAAAAGGTAAGCGTTCTTTATTATTATCACATGACGTCCGCATTTGGCCAACATTGACAAGGCAACATCTGAAAAATAACATTGTGATGATCTATAAATATTATTTTG
Organism: Platerodrilus igneus; assembly: GCA_036346225.1. Taxonomy (NCBI): domain Eukaryota; kingdom Metazoa; phylum Arthropoda; class Insecta; order Coleoptera; family Lycidae; genus Platerodrilus; species Platerodrilus igneus. The sequence continues at coordinate 847,940 of JARFIW010001004.1, forward strand.
CTTAACAAACTATATATGCTTTTAATTGTCAATATTTAAACTCAGGGTAATAACCGTTATTATTATTAACGAACTTAAACACCTTAATTGAGTTCTGATTAAAGTTTCATTTATGTGTAATTATAGTTAAAACTTTTGAACGTTAAATTATTAGATCTTTGATATTTTCATATAAACTTGTAAGTCTAATAACAGATCTGATATTTTGGGTATTGATTTAAGATAATTTTGTAACAAAAAGAAATGTTTAACATATTTGATATTTTATTTGAATTTATCATTCTACATCTGTGTAGAAGAAATTATAGTACCGTTTTTGATATGAAAATTTTGTACATACAACTTTTTATCATGAAGCAACATTTAATTAAAGAATCACCATTTAATTCATTTAATTAATTGTTTTATTTTGAACAAGTGAGTTCAAAAATAGGGTAATTAGATCAAGGAATAAAAGGCATAAATACCTCCAATATAATGATATTTATAGCTTCCATTTGACGAAGAAGCACTGATAGCTCTTTCAGAATTTGATGCCTAATATTTGTGTCTATAAAGTGTGTGCATAATTGATATTTACAGCTTTTCTTATTATGAGGTAGCAAGAGTAGACCTCTTGTGTCCTCCCTTTGTTAATTTAATTCAATTTTCTTTACAGCTCCTGCGTAAGCAGTTAATACGATATTCCTCTCTAAGGACTCCCAAGTCCCCCTTAGGGAAACTCTGTGTTTAAACTTAATGACTTGGTGGCGCCCTCGCCATACCCTTATTTTGAATATATATATATATATATATATATATATTAAGCCATAGTAAGTAAATAATGTTTTGTAAAAAGAACCACGACCAATCCTCATAAGCTCTACCCGAGGAATAGACCCTAGCATAGTCGGAAGATATTTACGTTCCATCATTTTAAAGAAATCCTTCCTTAAAGTTCGCTGGTTTCTTCACAGAATATTAGAGAACCCACGGATTACTTTAATTATTCAATCAACCAAATAAACCATTAACGACAAATTGAGTAAGAAATTATCTAAACAAAGTTTTTTAGTTAGTCAATTAAACTTTTAGCACAGAATATCCTGAAAAATTTATAGAAGCTTTGGTAGTTTATTTTAATAATGTAGCTATTTCATTATAAATTACGACAAGGAATTAAAATAGTAAAGCAGCTAGAACATTTTTATACAATCAGTAATAAAGATCGAGACTTTACACTGTTTTGTATTAAATTAGAAAAATTCAGATAAATCTAGGTAAATGACCGTCATAGGAAAGCTTATTTATAAACATTCACACGAGTTCAAAAATAAACCATTGAACTGACCGACATACCCAGAACACTAATAGTCATAAAAGCTATCAAAAAAAACTAAAGCGTTACATGTAAACCGTGGGGGAAATTAAAAACCCATAAGGATTCAAGTACAAAGCCAAAAATGGGATATTATTCGCAAATGCAGGAAAGCTAAAGAACAATAGATTGCTGAAAAGTGCAAAAAGTTACAAACTGAGATGGAAGTAGGAAAGACAGACGAAACATACAAACTAATTAGAATCAATTTTAGGGATATAAAACCGTATAGCAAAAATATAAGGGACGCGGGAGGAAACATCATTATAGAAAATGTAGAGAAAGCAGCTAGATGGCAAGAATATATAGGGAATTTATATGTAGGAGAGGAATTAACAGCATTATAACAAGAATTAGACATTGAAAACGATGACTTGGGATATCCTATACTTAGAGATAAGTTTGAATTAGTATTGAAGAGTTTGAAAAATGGTAAGGCACCGGGTACAAATAAGGTGCAAGCAGAAACTCTAAAAGCCACCAAAAAAGCAGTAACAGAACGTCTCTTCCAACTTGTAAGCTATATGTATGAGATAGGCGAGATAGCCAAAGATTTCAAACGTAACATCATAGTCACTATATCAAAAAAGAGGCGCTCGGCTAGATGTGAAAGTTTTCGAACAATAAGTTTGACAGTACACGTGTCAAAAATATTAATTAGAATTTTACAAAGACGAATGGAAAAACAAGCTGAAGAAATACTAGAAGAAGATCAATTTTGGTTTAGGCGAAACAGGGGAACATGGGAGGTCATTTTAGCCCTGAGTGTGGTAATGGAGAAAACAATAGAAAAAGGAGAAAGCGCGTATATAAGGTTTGTAGATGTGGAAAAAACATTCGACAATGTAAAATGGAAAAAAATGTTCGAAATACTCAAAAGGATTGGAATAAGTTTTAGGGATAGACGGATAGTACATAGCTTATACAAAGAGCAAACAGTTGTAACAGAATTAGAACAGGAACGTAGAGAAGTAAATATTAGGAAAAGAATGAGACAGGGATGTGCCCTATAAAGAAGTAGGAAATGAATCAAAGACTAGAATACAAATAGGAAACAAGAACGTGGCTGTAAATTACTTGCTTTTGCTTAATCATTTCACATTTAAGAAGATACGGTACAATTGAATAATTATCAAAACAACTGTTTAAAAATGAAAAACAAAGAAATACTCTAAAATTACACAAAGCAACGTAAGCAATGAACAAAGACGGATATAACTAATGATGTGGATAAGTTCAACTAACACATATACGCAAAACACTCTTATTCCTGATGGGGGAAGTGGGAAGCAATAATAATTTTAAAATTATTTCAATTCTCATCATCAGGTCTTCAGTCCTGGAACTGTTAGACGGGTGCCTCCATTGTTGCTTATTTTAAGCTAATGTAAACGTTTCCCTGAAATTCCCACATCTTTGACCATCAGCGTGCAATAGTCCGATCCAGGTATAATTTTACCTCTATTTCTTTCCTATTTGCTTGCAATATATCCCGCACTATTGCCCAATTGCCTTAAAACGTGCCATGTGTTTCTACTTCATCTATTTTATGTTTCCCATAGATATCTTTCTTTCTCTATTATTTCTAAAAACTCTTTGTTATTAACTTTGTCTGTCCATGTCTTCATCATTATACATCTTAAGCACACATTCCAAAATGCTTCTACCTTTTTCCTGTATACTTCTACTACTGTCCACCCCTGTTTCATAACCACACAATGCTGTACTACACACATATGCTTTTAAAAATCATTTCCTTGTAGCTTTGTATTTTGTCTCCGAACACAGCTGCTACTCTTTTTTGTTAGATACAGCTCGGTTCCCATTCTATTGTTTTATAAATATATGCCATATTTTACCGATATTCAGTGGTATGTGATGGGGAGGCGGCTCCGTGGAGTAGTTGATATGCGTGTGACTACTACGCCCAAGGTCCCCGGTTCAAATCTCGACACGGTACGCTTGAAAAATGCTAGGCGAGCATTTTTCACAAAAATACACCCTCGTTCGGATGAGAGGTAAAATGGAGATCCCGTGTGTGAGTGTTGTTACGCATGTTAAAAATCCATACCTTGCTTAGAACAGCAAGAGTTCGGCAAAATTCAAAATTTTTCAGGTAAAGAAACGTCGCTTCCTGACCAATGTACTACCTTGGGGTGGAGCATTAGAAAATCACATGTAGGGGGTATGTGAAGCGGTCCAACGCCCCGGGTTCAAATCCCGACACGATCCGCTTGAAAAATGTTAGGCGAGCATTTTTTACAAAAATACACTCGTTCGGATGAGAGGTAAAATGGAGGTCTCGTGTGAGAGTGTTGTCATGCACGTTAAAGATCCCTGCCTTGCTTGCAACAGCAAGAGTTCGGCAAAATTCAAAATTTCCAGGTAAAAAAACCCGGCGTCCTGGCCATTGTAGTACCTTCGGATGGAGCATTGGAAAATCAAACATAGGGGATCTGAAGGGGTTAAGTAACCTGCGGCTACCAAGATCTCCCATCAGTTAAGCGTTCGCCAAAGTAATAGCTTTCTAATAAATCCTTTCGCACAATCAACCTTCGTTGAGTATATTGGAAACCAACATCTGTAGTTATTTATAATAATCATCAGGTTTAAGTGCAATTTCGTAATTAAGTTTTCCGTCTTGGAACTGATTGGAAGTGAACCTTCATTGGTTTTTATTCTGAGCTAGCCTAAACATTTCCTTGAAATTCTCACAGCCAAAATTTATTACTATCTGTATGCAATAGTCTAACTTAGGTCTATCTTTAGCTCTTTATTTTCCTATCTTAGCTTCTAATATATTCCGCACTATTTCTTTATGTCTTAGTATGTGAACTATCAAGCTATCTCACCTGCTTTTTTACTGTTTTCCACATATTTCTTTCTTCTCCTACCATTTCTAGAACCTCTTTCTTCTTAACTTTGCCTGTCCATGAGATTTTGATCATACGTCAGTAGCACCACATTTCAAAAGTTTCTATCTTATTCCTGTCCGCTTCTCCTACTGTACAAGTTTCACAGCCATACATGGCTGTGCTCCACACATATGCTTCAGTAATCTTAACCTTGTTTTTATGTTTGTTGTCATTGAACATAGTAGTTGTTTTTTCTTGTAATATGCAGCACGACATTTTGCTAATCTCTGTTTTATATTTTTTGCACTTTTCCCATCTTGCGTTATTTGGTTTCCTAGGTAGCAGAAATTCTTAGCCTCTTTTAAGTTCTCGTTTCCTATTTGTATTCTTGGTTTTGTTAATTTTCATATTATACCTCTTTGATAGAACGATTTCCGTTTCATTAGGAGCTGCTTTTAACTCTTCCTTGCTAGATGCTAATACCACTATATCATCTGCAAATCTAAGCATATCAATCTTCTATCCCTGCATAGTAATTTCAAACATTTTTTCCCATTTTACATTGTCGGATGCTTTTTCCAAATCTACAAACCCTATGTACACAATTTCTCCTTTTCTACTGTCTTCTCCATTATTACTATCAGAGTTAAAATAGCCTCCCTGTTTCCTTGTTTCGCATAAACCCAAATTGATTTTCTCCTAGTATTTCTTCAGCTCGTTTCTCAATCCGTCTTTGTACAATTCTAGTCAATATTTTTGATATGTGTGCTGTCAAACTCATTGTTCGAAAATTTTCACATCTATCTGCGCCTATTTTTTTTTTGTTGATATAGTGACTATTATGTTACGTTTGAAATCTTTGGGTATCTCGCGTCTTATACATATAGCTTACAAGTTGGAAAATACGTTCTGTTACTGCTTGTCCGACAGTTTTAGAGTTTCTGCTTGCAGTTTATCTATATCCGTGCCTTACCATTTTTCAAACTCCTTAATGCTAACTCAAACTCAGCTATAAGTCTAGGATATCCCAAGTTGTACTTTTCAATGTCTGATTCCTATTCTAGTGCGCTAGTTCCCGTCCTGCATATAGATTCCTTATATATTCTTGCCATCTAACCACTTTCTCTACATTTTCTATCATGATGTCTCCTTCCAAGCCCCTTATATTTTTGCTATACGATTTTATATACCTAAAATTCCTTCTAATTAGTTTATATGCTTCGTCTGTCTTTCCTATTTCCACCTTAGTTTGTCACTCTTTGCACTTTTTCTCAATTCATTGTTCTTTAGGTTTCCCGCATTTGCGAATAATTTCCCATTTTATGGCTTTGTATCTCTATTTTTCTACTTCATCTGGTCTGTTGTATTTTCGTTTTTCTTCTATTAAATGCAGGATATCCTATTTTATCCATGGTTTCTTATTTTATGCGTATACCCCAAAATGTCTCTGTCCGCCATATCTAAACTGGATTTAATATTATTCTATTCTGTATCTACTTCCTTCGTATCAGAAATTTTTCCGATGTCTTTCAGCAATTCATTTGACGGTTTTTCGAATCTTTCGTGGATATCTTTATCTTTTAGTTTCTCAAAATCAAAGGGTCTTTTTCGTACTGTTTTTTCAAATTTTTAAATTTAAGAACGGCCTCCATATAATTACGATGTTGTGGTCAGTGTCTGTATATGCTTCTGGGTATGTTCTACAGTCTTTTACTTGATTTCTAAATCGTTGTCTAATAAGAATGTAATCTATTTGATATCTTTCTATATCTCCTGGCATCTTCCACGTGTATCGTCTTCTAGCAGGATATTGAAAAAATGTATTTGTGATGGTTAAATTATTTTTGTCGCAAAATTCTACCTACCTATTTCCCCTATCGTTTCGAGTGCCTAATCCAAATAAACCTACTACAGTTCCTTCCCAACCCTTACCAACCATTGCAGTAAAATCCCTCGTAATTATTAAATTTTCATGTCCTTTTATGCATTTTTGTACGCGTTCGATTTCTTTGTAGATCGTTTCTACTGCTTTGTCACCGTAATTAGAGGTGGGCATGTATACTTGTATTATTACTGTAGTGATCGGTCTAGCATAGAAACAAGGAGAAGATTGTTGAAAGCATATATGTAGAGCACAGCACAGTACATCTATGAAATAGAGACAATAGGAGAAGCAGATAGAAAAACGGTAGAAGTAGTATGGACAGACAAAGTTAATAACAAGAAGGTTATAGAAATACTAGGGGAATAAAGATATCTGTAGAAAACAAAAAAATAAGGGAAACAGAAGGGCGGGGTACGTTCTAAGGCATTTTTGGGGAATATTGCGGGATATATTTTCAAGCAGCGATAGGGAAAAAAAGAGGTAGGTGTAGAACTAGATCAGACTATTGAACGCAGATAGTGAAAGATGCAGACTGTGGAAATTTCTGGGAAATGTGAAGGTTAACTCAGAATAGGAAACAATGAATGTACGCGTCTAACCAGTTTCAGCACTGAAGACTTAATGATGATGATCGGTTTAGACCCTAATCTAACCATGAGTACTCTTTCGTTCTTTTGTAAGTAGTTTTCTACACAATATCCTATCTTTTTTCGCATAACTATATCTACACCAGAACTTTCTTCTTCTGATCCCGTTTGAATTATCCTGAAGTCTCCACTCCAAAAATCTCCCGCCTCTGACCACCGAACTTCAGTAATCCCTACTATGTCAAATGCTAACCTATCCATTTCAACTTTCAAGATCTCTAGCTTACCTACTTGCTTCAAACTTCTTACATTCCACGCTCCCACTCGCAAAATATTCCCGGTTCTTTGTTTAAACTTTCTGAGCACATCCTCCGAAGTAGTCCCTTTCCGGAGATCCGATTAGGGGACTATTTTAACTCCGGAATCCTTTACCTCAAAGGATGCCATCATCTTAATTACAATTTAAGTACGCATGCACTTGGAAGGTAATGTGATGGTTTCCCGTTGCCTTCCACATCGCAATAGTGTGTCTTATAATGGCATACCGACCCCTATGGTCTCTGCCACTCTAAGTACCTAAAAAGCTGCTGCCCTCTTTCAGGAACTTGTCATAGTCTTGTTCCTCACTAAAGACCCCAACCAATTTGATAAAACCTCTGGTTCGGCTCTTTAGCTCATTGGAACATGCAAGTCATTCTATCCGTCCTAGTAATCTAGAACTGTTTCAATGTCCATTCAGAACGGATTTCAATTCTGTAAAGTAAATATTAAAACGAAATATTTTTTCACACAAGTTAAATTATTATGCTAGATTACATTATCCGTGTGTTTCAATAATGTTTTGGCTATTTACAATGCCAAATATTTGTCAAACGAACCCGATGATTAATAGGCTTCACTTTTATTATGTATTATTTGAAGCTCCACCTTTGCGTAGCTGAAGGTTCATGAGATCTTGAAAGACTTCTACCTATCTTCCGAATAGGTATTATCCAAGTAAGTTGTCGTCCAAATTTTTATTAAACAGAGAATTTAAAAATCTTACCCGGTAGGTGTGTAACGTATTTTTTTAACTCAGTTGCGCTTTCCTTATCAATCTAATATAATGTTTCAATAAAATAAAATTGTTATTTTTAAATTGCTGATCACTTAAAATAATTCATAAGGTATATAATAGATTATGCGCTCCTTCGCTTTAGATGTCTAAGTTTCTATGATACGAATGGTCTGTCTGTCATTTCGTGTCACTTTTCTATCAGCGCTTGAACAGGTTAAGCTGCTCTCCGCAGCGTATAAAGGTCAATATGGTATCCAGGCACATGGCCTGCAATACGGTTCGCAAGAAGGTTTAATTAATTTAACCTTCGTGTCTAAATGTGGTTCCTGACAGCTTTTGGGTGATGGTTTTATTTTGTATTCCACCTTCAGCGAGTTGGTTGATTCCTGCAGACCGAAGAAGATAGAAGCCTCCATCATTAAAACATGCAATATTATAAATAACATAAATACCATAAATATCACTAAAATGAAAATTTAGTTTGAGATTTAGAACACAAGAAAATAATAGGACATACTTAATGGAGATTTGGATTGGTTAGATAATATTTTGTTCGGAAGATCTTTTATAATTTCAGCGTAAAAATTCAGTCGTTACGGTATGTTTCCTGTTGCGTGCATCGCAGATGTATATGGAATAATCCACATCTGGTGTTATTTGGTTCTAGTCTAAAAGCTCAATTTTTTTGATTGAACTGTACTTCGGCACGTGAGTGACATTTAATCTTTAATTCCAGTTATATTTATTTAAATGTTTTATGAATGATCGAAAGTTGAAATTTTACTTTGATTTAGTTATCTTAAAATACATTTAAAAAAAGAAAAATCCCGTACTAATGTTGTAACTTTACAATATTTTAAAGAAGGCTATGTAGTTTGCCTATCTTATTTGTTTCACAAGCAGACAGTAGTGACTACAGTAAAAAAGTTGTTATTGACATTTGATGTCAAAAATATCTAGTTATTCAACATAATTACCACATGTTATTTTGCGTTACTTTAAAAATATCTTTGGTTATTTTGAGGTCATGTATTTTAATTCTAAAGAACATGATGAATTTTTTATAAGATATAAAGTAAAGCTAACTCTTTGTTTGAAGGATACATTTTTATAAGACGTTAAAAAATCTAATTTCTTACTTGTAAAGTCGACCGTAGTACTACAGAGGACTATAATTAAAATTTGAAATATAAATTATTAAGAAAGTATATACCTTATAGTAAACTTATATAGAAGTATTCAATTTAAAGGTCCTTGTGCTTTTTCTGAAGACAGAACCATACTGGTTTCTTTTTATGCGAAATTTTGTTGAAAAAGTTAATACTGAAAAAAGCTAAGACAATTTAATTGAATATAATTTATTTTTGCTTAACTCTTTTATTATTAAAAATTCAAGTGAAATTTATAGGTCCTTAATAAGCAAAAGATTAACCGTGTTTAAAGACAACAAACACCCTGCGTGTATATATTTTGGAACTTAAATTCAATTATATTATTGTTGGTGAATATTTTTGAGGACACAAACGGTGTCCATGATGTGCATTTGTTTGTTCACAGATTAAGTCGAGACATCTGTAGCACATTTGGCAATTGATATTTTGGTAAGTGCTTTGCAAGGTTGTTATTTAGGTTTCGTGGCTATATAAGCGGTGTAGATTTCAGGTTTCCGCATTCCATTAATACAAAGTACATGTATGGTTGTATGTTGTTGTATTGAAAAATACGGTGGCGCTCTTTATCTACATTTTTGGTCAACAGACATCCCATGACCCAAGCTCATGATCTACCCAGAGTTAACACTCTACTAGCCGTTTATCTCTAAAGAGTTTTTCTTTTCCTCAAGCCGCTTTCCATCCAACTTTACCTTGGGCTTCCATCATTAATAAGAAATTCTCGTCTTTGTGATATCAGGTAAGGTAGTCGTTTATGTTCTATAGAAATCCAATTTGCTATCTGATATTCGCAAGGAAAAAATTTTTTTTTACAGGTGCATTATTATTTAGTGAAAGTATACCCCTAAAAAAATTTACATTTGTTTTTATAGGACACACCTCTCACGACTGAAGGCTAGCTGGTACACTATTTTACTGTTGCGTCACTTCGTCTTTATGGAGTAAAATGAATTTAGGTATTTAACGTCAATTCAGCACATAAACGTCCTAGAACGGCAATTTTACAAAATTTTCACAATGAAAGAGTTTGACAAGTTAGCATATGAAATGTTTTTGATTTTAATTAACTTCAATACTTTTGATGTCATAATTAATAAATACGGTAGCATACAAAAAAGCAAAATCGTTACTTACCTTGATCCTAAGATTTTACGAGACGTAATGCCATCAGTTTCATTTGCTGCTGACGATGATAAACCATACCCAATTTTCATTGCCAGAAGAACGAGTAGCAACATGTCCTGAAAAAATACAAAATCTATAATATCTGATAAGACGTTGCAGTGTGCTTGACATCTTTTATTTTCTTTGCAGTACTTGTACATCATTAAGAGCAGATTTTAACTCTTCCTCGCTAGATGCTAATACCGCTATCATCATCATCATCATTAGGTCTTCAGTCCTGCAACTGGTTAGGCGCGTACCCTCATTGTTTACTATTCTGAGCAAACCTACACATACCCTGAAATTTCCTCAGTACGCATCTTTTACTGTCTACGTGCAATAGTCTATTTAGATATACATATATTTTTGTAGAGAGAATATTTGTAAAGTGCCCTGTATAAAAATATTACTTACGCTTTATGCATAAAACCGTGGTGATTAGAAGAGTTTTCATTCATATCGGATAGTTTAATAACTAAAAGATAGTGTTTTAGATAAAAATAAAAGTATTTATTATGTTCGACACATAAACAACAGCTTATCAAAAGCATTTCACCAATATTCTATAATAAAAGTAATGTGTTTAGAAAAACACGTTCAAATTCATTTGAATGCTCAATTATATGTAAAGTCGCATGAGTAAGAGAATTTACGTTAGGATTTTAATTGAAAACACTCATGAATAAATATTCTGAAAAGATTTCATTTGTAATTTAATGTCAAAAAGACGCATGTATAAGCAGTTAAATAACCCAATGTTTTAAAACGATGGTATGTTGAGACAGGTAAACTTTCACCCAATTATTAGATAGTCCGAAGCAGTAGTAAAATCATGAACTTAAAATTCTCGAATGTTGAAGCATATGTAAATAACACACTTACATTCTCGAATAAACTCGAACGTAAATATAATACATAAGGAAACAAAATGAAGGTTCAGAAAACACCTAGGTCCTACTAGAAGCAGTGGCGTCGAGAGGGTTTGGTTTATAAAGTCCAATACCGAACGGCCATAAAGAGAATGTTACTCGTATTACAGGCGTTACAGTGTTGATTGAAACTTCGACTTCGCATTGCCGTAGATGTAATATAACGTGTTATGCAGTTAAAGTGGTACATAAATGTACACTAATTGGTAGTAATAATTATTTAAATATATTAAAATGCACGATAAACGGTTGGAAACCAATTAAAAACATTGTAAGAGACAATTTACATAAAGGCATGAAAATTAATGAATGATTAATGAATATGTATGTATAATGGATCTATTTGCATGAAAGCTTACTTTTTAAAACGATCTAAAAGAAGTTCGAACATAGACTGTTAACGTGATTTGGAATAAATGAAAGCTGGTAAATTAAAGCCAAACAATGAAGAAAAAGACACTTAACGGTAAATTTAAATCAATTTGTATAAATATTTTACTGATTTCTAAAGACACCTTTATTAGTTTAAGTTTCAATTATGTGTAAAGGTCAATATTATTTAATTTTAAGGGTTTCTGACAAACTTACGATACAGGTTTTGTCATTACACAAGATACAAATTGCGGTTTTTAAGTGAAAAGATATTAAATAACATGGCATATAAAGATAATTATTGTACAAAGTTGTTGATGAATGATCATCCTACATTTAAAGAGATATTCTGGACTCTATATTTTAGTATATAAGATATGTGTTGTGAGGAAGTCATTTTTCATCAACTTTTATTTAAGATATTGTTTGTAAGCGAAAGTTGTTGTGGATGCATTACTTTGTATTTGAAAGGTTGTAAGATGATTATTTTGTCTTTTTATAAATTTGATGTATGATTACAGTGGTTTTGTTAATGAGAGAACGAGCAAAATTAACTGGACGACGAGCGCTTAGAAATTATTCAGGTAGTCCTCAGCACCGTTTATTAGGAGTCCAACGTTGGACAGTCTATAACAATATACATTTTTGTAAAATAGGGCGTTTAAAAATGAATTGAAATGAGCCTCTTATGTTGGGTGTCAATAAAACTGGTATGAATTATTGCCTGAAGATGCATGTATTATCTTGCTAGCTCAGATTAAATGAAACAACGAGAATTGAACATCAAATTTATAATAACATCAAATGGTCCTTAACAAACAGTCCCTCAAATAATAATAATTGCTATCAGCAAACATCCAAAAAGATTACTTACATACAAGCATTAAAATGAAGTTGAATCATCAGTACACCTTAAGTCTAAAAATATTTTATAACTACTTGATACTGAAATAGAGTCCATAAAGTTTCTCTTTGTAATTATTAGTATTTCACAAACCTATGCTTAAGTAAATCATGTTACGTACAAATTTTTAGAAATTTGTATGGATAATTTTAATAAAACCCCTCTTAATGATTAAATTAAATCAGAATTCGCCCTCAAAAATATCTTAAATTGTCTATTTACAAGAAAACACCATATGCCAAACTCTTACGCAACTTAACCTATTTAAAATTAATATAGGAAACCAAATGTCATTTAAAAGGTTTTAAACAATAATGTATTTGCGTTTACGATTAAATTATGCTAAGATTAATAAATTCGTCCATGTCCAAATCGTTAATTAAATTTCCACATTCATATACATGTCATTCCATTCTTTTACAAGTAATTTGCAAATAAATGCATCTGAAAATTTAACTCATATTCTTCTATTTATATTCAAATTTATCGTACAGGAATATAATTTCTTTATTTACTTCCAAATCGGAGTTTTTCATATCGTAATAAAAATCATTTGGAACGTCGATCGTTATACTTCATACTTTAAAATACATGTTATTGACAAATATTTTTAACGTCTACACTAACATGACCTTAAGCGCAATTTAATTCAATTACTATTAACAATTGACAATGTGTAATTTACCAACAATAAGACAATTCATATTTGACCAAAAGACAATTCGTAATTAATCCTGTTCTGCTCAGTTTATATAGTAAAACACCCCCATATCATTAAAATATAGAAAAGCCGATAAATTTATGGTTGATTTGATTAATAAACTGACGCAATTTTCTTAGAAATGGCATTAATTAATACATTGTTTTCTAAATTACTGTCGCTCTTGATTTATTACGTCATAAAATACATTGCTATTCTTCCTAATTGGTATAGTTTAAAGAATCACTGTTAAAATTCTTATCTGTAATAGCTATCATTGCTCGTTATCTTTTGATTTATGGGTTGTTAAATCGTCATTATAGTCTCTTAATTGGAATGTCCATTCATGTAATATATTCTAATTCTCTATCAGGATTGTGGTTTAACCTGATTAACGGGCTACTTGTGAATGTGTCTAGATTTTGAAAAATCTATAAAAAATAAATGCACTTTCAATTTAAACTACACGCTTTGCGTTAAATACTTCTAATCTTGTCATGAAATGAAGTGGATCTTGTTATAAAATGAACTCTATCGGCTTTTAATAATATACTAAGGAAGTGTGCGTTTAATTAGGAGTATGGTTACGGGTTTTGTACTTGCACTATTCTATTTCTATTTAGAACGTGTTTTAAAAAGTATTTTGTAGCAAGGGATGATTTTCATCTTCACGGACTTTTTACTTACGTACTAGTATTTAAAGATACTATTACCCACTATAAATAAAGCTTTCTCCAATAGTATATACAGATTGTTTCTACACTGAAAATAAGTATTTAGAGTATTAGAAAAATGTCTTTATTTTTCTCAGGTTCTGGAGTATTGTATGTACAGCAAATGGTGCTCAATGACCTTCATATAATTCACAGGCTTATACATTGATAGCCACAAATTAATGCTGTGCCTTGGGTACAGCCAAATTGTATTAATGAGGATGCAATAGAAAATATGAAATTACTATCTTACCGTCCTCTTTTCCTTGCCGGACTAGCTCAACAGAAACATTGCTGTGGATTTTTTTTAAACGAAATGAAATGCAGAAATTTCAAGAAACGTCTATGAACAATCTTCTATACATTCAAAAACATCTTCCCTTATACACATTATTTAAAGAATTTCTTACATTCAACAGATATAAATAAACGCTTATAAAAACAATTTACGCTTAAATTTAAACAGAAAATCTACCTAATGACTACTTACTTATTAAAATAATCTTCATCTAATCATTGTTAACAGGTTCATAACGCAAACATCTCATATGCGAGTCACAAAAATTTTCTTTAACATTCCCATGATAATTTATTTGTTCTTGTAATACCCAGTTTGTCAGTGTAGCTGGCCAACGATGCTGGGCGGAAAATTTTCTAAAGGTCAAAATGCTTCGCGCTCTGACTATAAAATTGCTGGAATAAATTATCCCTTGACAAATGCTGGTGGCTGTCAATTAAGAATGAATTATAGTTTTGAGGGATCTAGGCGGTTACAAATACTGCTTGCAACTGCGAAACAAAGAGGGGTTAGGTGTTTGAATACGTAAGAAGTAAGATAGAAATATCACGTGTTAGGATAGACATAGTTTAAACTTAGGGTGATTTGTCCGTTACAATAGAACTTGCAAACCAGTAAACAAAGAGCGATTGTATTATAAAATGGGTATGAGTGGAATAAGCAGAGAGGGAACTTTAAAGGTCAGGAACAACTGGAATAACGGACAAGGTAGACAGCTGACTTAGCGTGAATGTATTGAAGCGAGATAGAGATTACGAGTATTATTAGAGGCGTATTTTGAGTGTTAACTTTTGCCAGTAGAGTTTTAATTTTCGTAGAAATGTTGATAGTACGTGCTTGGTTATGAGAGAACTTAAGTTTTCGAAGACAATCGATGTCGGTTAGAGAAATACGAGGAATTTGAACGTACGTTAGAGGATATTTCTAAGATTCGTTGGCCGTTGGAGTTGTTGTGTCCAAAATTGAATGTTTGTATTGACAGTCTTAACAAGCTTTAGAGGGGCAAACAAAGAATATATAAGCCCAAACAAATGGTAGTAGGGCTGCCTCTCTAAGTTTCCAGCAAGTGTACGGCACTTAAGACTTGCTCTGGTAGTTACAACCAGACAACGGCGCCAAGTATTAAAATTCTGTAGGTAAAGCTTGTTTTCATTTTTTCACGAAGTGCGCTTAGTAAGAAATTGCGAATGAAATAAGATAGTGTTTTGGCGAACTGGTTGATTACCTACACATTATAGAAGAGATGTTGGAGTTAGAATGCAGTATGGAGGTAGAAAATGAGATAACCTTTTACTGATATGGTTGCAGCTAGCAATTGTTATGATCGCTATCCAGATTGGATGTTCTTATAGGCAGCAGTCGTTGATGGTATGATGTCAGTCCTGGAGAGCAGCAATTGAATCTGTTGTTTTGTTTACATATGTGTATAAACAGGTGTTTTGTGCTTTGTGGATATACTATTATGAACTAACAAGATAAACTTGGGAAGAATTTTGAATTGAACTCTTGCTGTTGCTATATTTTTTTGAAATTTAGGTTTAAGAAATAATTGATGATCTTAATAATTTCTGGTATGTACAAGTTAAAAAGGTACTTTTGGGGGATTGACGTACTATATATGCACGAAAGTGTAAGGATTATTATGAGCTCGTACTAAATTATAGGTAAAGTAAAGACTGGAAAGCTCTGTTATTTTTTTTTTTTTATAATATAATTGTAAATATGTATCTATGTAATTATGGATTTCAAAATGTATTGTGAAATGAGTTATTTTAACGAAGAGGATGTACATAATGTGTAATTAATGAGTGAACGAAGGGTTTTTATGTTGATTTTGGCGTGTCTTTTCTTATGAGTATGTTAATAAACTTAGACGTTTTTACCGTAGCAGAATTTTTTTTGTAGTTAGATTGGTTTTTCAGAAAAGCAGCTGAGCAGCCATGGCATACTTCGTTGTAGAGCAGAGTTATTTTAAGTTGTTGGGCATATAAGCAGCATCGAAGGTTATAGCAATTTTCTATTTAAAAAAACGGTGATTTCGCAGTATTAAAGTCGACCCAATCGTAGGTACGAGTAATAGGACAACGGACGTTGTTCATTTCGCAGTAATATATATATATATATATATATATATATATATATTACTCATATTTAGACCAGGGTAGAAAATTAAATAATCACATCAAATAATTTTAATCACCGTGTAGAAGCTTTGGGAAAATGTAGGCGTTATTAAAAAACCGTGAAGCATAAAAATTCATTCGTTTCATTAAAAATAAGGGAGTTAAATTATGTACAAGACGCTTGCTATAAAAAAAAAGGAAGCAGTATTAAAAAAGCTCTACGTGTAATTAAATTATTCCTAGTAAAGAAACAAAGAGAAATTATGTGCAAAATTTATATTAATTAACTCTATTTTAAGTAACCGGTATTAAACAAAAATGTACTGATAATAATTGAATATTTAATTAGGATTCACTAAAAACTAAAGGGTATTATTTTAATTGGAGTTAATTGAACCGTTAGTAACAGACAATATCTATAAAAACTTGTAAAAACCCAATAAAATACCATGAAATAAAGCTCTGAGAAGTAATATTATGTTTGAACACCTGCGTATTTTTAAAAGGCTCATTCTGCGTAAATGTTGCAGATAATTAATGGTTACAAAGAATCTTGGAGAAACCGTGGCTTAATATTCACGGAAGGCGCGATACGGGTTATTTAACCCAGATAGTCCACATGGACTGAAATAATCGATAATAAGGAATATCAATTTGCACTAATAAGAACAGGGTAGATAGAGACATATAATATGCGCAAGACCGAGGCACATACAGTAAAAGGCGTGAGTAGAGCAACGTCATAGGGTTGCGATTGGTTGAAAGTAAAAGGCAAAATTTGAGAGGTAAAAATAACATTTCTGTATAAAATTCAATTAGTTATTTCCAGACGTTGCGTGCCGTGTTGAAATTTCTGAGATTTAACTGGGGCGAGTGCAAAATTCGTAAAAATCGCATGCCGGGCTGCGGAATGGGAACATAGCAGGCGAAATTCTTTAGAATTGTCCGTTTTGGAGACTCGACCGACAGACAGGCTAACCTCTATATATACCCAGGGGAATATGAACAAGCTCTCTTAGATCTTCGACTTGATTCAACGCGTTAAACAGTGCTTTTTAGTTTTCCGAGTTTGATAGAATAATTTAAACAGTTTGCTCGTATATTTTGGTGATTTGAAACAGTTTGTTCTTTACGTGCTACAATGAGTGTACTTTAGTGCACTTAGACAAGAAGATACAAGGTAATAAAGTTAGTATCACTGTACTAATTAGTCAAAATTTGCAACGACAAATGAATACACAAAAGTAGGCAGTTTTGGCGTATATTGGTGAAAGAAGTATGAATTTCTTTGCTATTTTTCGGGGGTATTAATAATTAAATGGTGCATAAACGTGTCTGGATCCACAAAACAAGGTTCAGATATACACAGATGAGTTCCGGAAAAGCCCTGAAACAACTTTAAATAAATGGTGATGGAGAAAATTTTAAAAGCGTTGAGAATCAGAAGCCGTAAATATAATCCAGTTGGAATGGTGTGATTAACAAAAGGGACGATGTACATTGAAGCTACGAGTGCAGTAACCTTCAGGTAAATTATACTATTTTGTTCGAACTTTGATATTTTGGTGTGTGTTGAATAACTTTATAATTTGTTTATTTAAAATGGACAGTAGTGAAATTGTACTAACAATAATATTTTAATTTTAAGGTGAAATTTGCTTGTTTAAGTAGAAAGGAGTATTTAGTATTGATGTTCTGTATTATGATGAAAATATGGGTATGTCTTTGAGCTCAATTAGACGAACCTGGTTAATTAACGTAAAGGGGTGGTAGATGCTCCCTTTGTACTCAGACTCAGGTCTGCATATATTGTTATTGTAATTAGTAGGCATCCTACAAGGACTTTAATTCTGGATGCACTTTAAAATGATAACAAATGTAATCTTGAAATTTTCTGATACTGAAATTTATGCTGAATTTTAATTTTGAAATTTTAATGTATTGTGAATATTGATGTAAATAGAGTTAACGTTGATGTTTGTGGTAGGAATGTGTTTGTGTTTTTTTTATGTATGAGGATGAAGCTATCTAGAGGAGCAGCCGAGGCGATTAACGGAAGAAAGTCAATGGACCAACACAGTTAAGGTAATGAATAGCTTTTTGTAGGTTTCACAGCATTCTTGACGCCCAATTCACGAGGCTCGAATCAAAACAGGGAACACAGCAATATATATATATATATATATATATATATATATATAGTTATTAAGATGAAATGAAAACCCAACTTTGTATTTAAAGTTGAATTACCATTTCAAATCGAACTAGTAATTGAAAACCACTAAAAGAACGGCTACAGCAGGATTTGAACCTGCAACCTCTGATTCTCCGGATCAGTGCTCTAACCAATTGAGCTATCTAGCCTAATTGTTTAGATGATGTTATACTTAATACTACTGAAGCTTGGCACTTGTTACTAGTTCGATTTGAAATGGTAATTCAACTTTAAATACAAAGTTGGGGTTTCATTTCATCTTAATAACTATTAATATATATTAAGCATTCATTTGCATTCCAAATGTGGATTACTCTTCTCTATTAATAATATATATATATATATATATATATATATATATATATTGCTGTGTTGAGTGTTGAGTGTTGACTAGCAAGGGTCATTAGTAACCATAAATTGCAAAAGGAAGCGCATTTATTTAGCAGAAAATTAAGTAATTCGTACATTATATAAATAGTAGGCATTCAACACCCTGTATATAGGTCATAGTTAGCTTTAAACAATGCGAATAAGCATATCTTACAACAATAGTACTCGTATTTAGCAGGAAAATAGGTAATTCATACATTAGGTAAATAACAAGTATTTAACACTCTGTATATAAACCATAATCAATTTTAAGTAATGCAAATAAGAATATCTTTCAGTGAAAGTACGCGTATTCAAAAGAAATGATAGCGCATGTAATTAAACACACGTTGAGAAATGTTCTAATTAGTTATAATATAATACGAAGATAAGAGATAAAACCCAACAAAGCTTTACGCAATTACGCAGAAATAATAAACATTTTGATAAGAAAACGCAGTTTCAAAAATAAATAAACGAAAATAGAATTGAAGTTACATCATTTATTTTGTTCAATTATCTAAAAGGCGATGTCTAAACAAAACAACGTATGGTCAAGATAGCGAATAATAGGGTATCAAATAAACACATTACACGGAAAGCCAAGTATATTACATCAGAAACCACTTCAAGATGCACGAAATACAAAGACCTTATTGGTTAAGATATCTACGAGACTTGTTGGAAACCCAGCCCACATGCAAGGGGGAAGAGCCTATATTTAACAGCGAGCAATGATAAGACAGTTCAGTTTTAAAACTCGAGCGGGACAAAGCTGCGTTCCTGTGAATCAAAAAGTCACGCGTAATTTTTAATAAAATATATCAAGTGATAATAGTGCGACAATTATGAAGACTTCTTTTGCCGTTTAACGGCTCCTAATTGGATAATAATATTTCGAAGGTGTGGATATTTCGAAGGGATAGTATAACATTCCTAATTGGTTGATAATAATTTCAAATGTGATGAGAATATTTCGAATCTATGGTACATTGTTTTCATAATTCGAATGGATGGTATAATACTTTAAATGTGTGGATAGATATAATAATTCGAATGGGGGATATTTTTAATGGATTAATATAATATTTCAAATCAGCGTCGACGATTTTGGTACAATTCTGGTACAATTTTGAGTTGCGAGAATCAATAAAGAAGCACGCAGTAATTTATGGAAAACGAGGGGTTCAACTAAACAGAGCAGTGATAGATGAATGAGGACAGCAAAGGGCTGTTGATCCACAATCTAAAGAACAAACTGTAGCAGGTCAGATCTAATTAGTTTTAAGATATTTTTTTCTATTTAAATTTCAATCCTGAATTTATTCAATGTATCTAAAAAGTGTAACGAAGTCAGCAACAAACATTGCATACATTAAACTTACGTAACATATAATAAAGGGATCTACAACGTTCGAGGTTTCTTTGGTAAAAAGGGTAATTTTTGGTGACTTTAGATTGATTTCAAAGCATATAAATTTTGGGGTAAATGTTACATATGATATTGATTGATTGAGGAGTGCATTTTAATATTTCTCAAAACTTGTAAATAATATTTCTTTTCATTATATGAAATGAAATGAAAGGGGTTTATTAGAAACATGAAGAGATGTAGATACGTTATATAAATCAATAATAAATAGAAAAGGGTCACGGTTTACATTACGTGACCTCAGCTAGAGACTTCTACCTTGCGGTAAATACTTTCAAATACGTCTAAAACAACAAATCAACAGAAAAAAATGCGGGTTTTTGCGATTTATGCGTAAAAAACGAGATTTTTGTACCCAATTTTGAGGTTATGTAACCCGATTACATGTTATTTTAATTTTGCTTTAATTATGTTTAGGGTATTAATTGTGATATAATAAAAGGACGAAACACATTTGGATAGTTATTTTTGATAATCTGCTTTGAATACAACTCACACAAGGTTGAAATATTTGCCAAAAAAATTTTTGCTTAACCTTTTCTGAGAATGTGTTAGGAGTATAACTTAGTTATTTTGATTGTTTTACTTTTATCACAAATACACACCACTAAACTATTAAATACTTACATTTTCGGTTACTATTATTGCTCATTACCATTTTTATTATAAAAATAAATTTATTTTTATTTTGTGAAGGATTAAAGCATATTGTCTAATTATTGTCCCATTCTGAGATGTTAGTGCATAAGAAAACAAGGATGTGCAATGATTAGGCAAAACATTGTTGAATATTATTACTTCACTAATATTATTTGTTGCGAGGTTATCATTACGGTTATTGATATAGTAGTTGTACTAACATTATTCGAGGCTGACTGTCAAAGAAACAATATAAACACACTTGATGTGCGGCGGGGTTAGGTTTCTGTAATAATTAGAAGAGATTATGTTATCGTTTTAATAGTTGCATTAATATTATTCCGAGCTTCAGGTAGAGCAGAATTTATTTATGCAGAGCCTGAAAGTCATTTGACATATGCGCAAACCTTGAAAGTCAGTGGCGTAGCGGATTTAATAATTTTTATCAAACTCCATAGAGTAAATATTCTAAAATCAAGTTTTATATTGTTGGTGGTTTAAATTTACATTGCGAATACGCGAATAAGCAAGGCATAAAACACAAAGAAACAGAAAGAAAACTATGAAAACGTAAGAAATAAATATAGAATATCAAAGTCACAAATATTAATTGACATTTAGTAGCAAATTATCTATGTCAATGAACGAACACGCCTATTTATAAGCAATGGATTAATCTGACACCATTTTACCTGAGTGCGCATGACGACGTACGGGCTCTTCTTAAATAAATTTTATTATACGAGATAATCGAATGGGTGAATGAGTGGAAATAGTGTTGAAGTATAAATAATGCCGACGCGAAAATTGATGTTACAGGTTAGATTAGTAGTCGAAATGTTTTACTACTAAAACGCAATAATCAAACGAGTGTAAGAGCAGAAATAGTGTTGAGGTATAAACAGTGCTGAAGCAGAAATAGTGCTAATGTTTCAACTTAAGTTAGTAGTCGAAACGTTATATTACTAAGACAAAATAATCGAACATATAGCGTTGGGGCATAAATAATGCTGAGGCGAAAACAGTGCTGTGGTTTCAACTTAGGTTAGTAGTCGAAATGTTTTACTACTACGACAAAATAATTGGGCGGGTATAGCAGTTAAAATAGTGTTGAGGTGTATACAGTGCTGGAGCGAAAATTGTGTTGAGGTTTCAACTTAGGTTAGTAGTTGAAATGTTTTACTACTAAGACAAAATAATAGTACGGGTGCATGCACAGAAATAGTGTTAAGGTATAAATGATGCTGAAGCGAAAATAGTGTTGAGGTTTCAACTTAGGTTAGTAGTCGAAATGTTTTACTACTAAGACAAAATAATCGGACGGGTGCATACGCAGTAATAGTGTTGAGGTATAAATAGTGCTGAAGCGAAAATAGTGTTGAGGTTTCAACTTAGGTTAGTAGTCGAAATGTTTTACTACTAAGACAAAATAATCGGACGGTGCATACGCGGAAATAGTGTTGAGGTATAAATAGTGCTGAAGCGAAAATAGTGTTGAGGTTTCAACTTAGGTTAGTAGTCGAAATGTTTTACTACTAAAACAAAATAATAGGACGGGTCATGAGCGGAAATAGTGTTGAGGTGTATACAGTGCTGAAGGCGAAAATAGTGTTGAGGTTTCAACTTAGGTTAGTAGTTGAAATGTTTTACTACTAAAACAAAATAATAGGACGGGTGCATGCGCAGAAATAGTGTTGAGGTATAAATAGTGTTGAAGCGAAAATAGTGTTGAGGTTTCAACTTAGGTTAGTAGTTGAAATGTTTTACTACTAAAACAAAATAATAGGACGGGTGCATGCGCAGAAATAGTGTTGAGGTATAAATAGTGTTGAAGCGAAAATAGTGTTGAGGTTTCAACTTAGGTTAGTAGTTGAAATGTTTTACTACTAAAACAAAATAATAGGACGGGTGCATGCGCAGAAATAGTGTTGAGGTATAAATAGTGTTGAAGCGAAAATAGTGTTGAGGTTTCAACTTAGGTTAGTAGTTGAAATGTTTTACTACTAAAACAAAATAATAGGACGGGTGCATGCGCAGAAATAGTGTTGAGGTATAAATAGTGTTGAAGCGAAAATAGTGTTGAGGTTTCAACTTAGGTTAGTAGTTGAAATGTTTTACTACTAAAACAAAATAATAGGACGGGTGCATGCGCAGAAATAGTGTTGAGGTATAAATAGTGTTGAAGCGAAAATAGTGTTGAGGTTTCAACTTAGGTTAGTAGTTGAAATGTTTTACTACTAAAACAAAATAATAGGACGGGTGCATGCGCAGAAATAGTGTTGAGGTATAAATAGTGTTGAAGCGAAAATAGTGTTGAGGTTTCAACTTAGGTTAGTAGTCGAAATGTTTTACTACTAAAACAAAATAATAGGACGGGTGCATGCGCAGAAATAGTGTTGAGGTATAAATAGTGCTGAAGCGAAAATAGTGTTGAGGTTTCAACTTAGGTTAGTAGTTGAAATGTTTTACTACTAAAACAAAATAATAGGACGGGTGCATGCGCAGAAATAGTGTTGAGGTATAAATAGTGTTGAAGCGAAAATAGTGTTGAGGTTTCAACTTAGGTTAGTAGTTGAAATGTTTTACTACTAAAACAAAATAATAGGACGGGTGCATGCGCAGAAATAGTGTTGAGGTATAAATAGTGTTGAAGCGAAAATAGTGTTGAGGTTTCAACTTAGGTTAGTAGTTGAAATGTTTTACTACTAAAACAAAATAATAGGACGGGTGCATGCGCAGAAATAGTGTTGAGGTATAAATAGTGTTGAAGCGAAAATAGTGTTGAGGTTTCAACTTAGGTTAGTAGTTGAAATGTTTTACTACTAAAACAAAATAATAGGACGGGTGCATGCGCAGAAATAGTGTTGAGGTATAAATAGTGCTGAAGCGAAAATAGTGTTGAGGTTTCAACTTAGGTTAGTAGTCGAAATGTTTTACTACTAAAACAAAATAATAGGACGGGTGCATGCGCAGAAATAGTGTTGAGGTATAAATAGTGCTGAAGCGAAAATAGTGTTGAGGTTTCAACTTAGGTTAGTAGTTGAAATGTTTTACTACTAAAACAAAATAATAGGACGGGTGCATGCGCAGAAATAGTGTTGAGGTATAAATAGTGTTGAAGCGAAAATAGTGTTGAGGTTTCAACTTAGGTTAGTAGTTGAAATGTTTTACTACTAAAACAAAATAATAGGACGGGTGCATGCGCAGAAATAGTGTTGAGGTATAAATAGTGCTGAAGCGAAAATAGTGTTGAGGTTTCAACTTAGGTTAGTAGTTGAAATGTTGTACTACTAAAACAAAATAATAGGACGGGTGCATGCGCAGAAATAGTGTTGATATATAAATAATGCTGAAGCGAAAATAGTGTTGAGGTTTCAACTTAGGTTAGTAGTTGAAATGTTTTACTACTAAAACAAAATAATAGGACGGGTGCATGCGCAGAAATAGTGTTGAGGTATAAATAGTGTTGAAGCGAAAATAGTGTTGAGGTTTCAACTTAGGTTAGTAGTTGAAATGTTTTACTACTAAAACAAAATAATAGGACGGGTGCATGCAGCAGAAATAGTGTTGAGGTATAAATAGTGCTGAAGCGAAAATAGTGTTGAGGTTTCAACTTAGGTTAGTAGTTGAAATGTTTTACTACTAAAACAAAATAATAGGACGAGGTGCATGCGCAGAAATAGTGTTGAGGATATAAATAGTGCTGAAGCGAAAATAGTGTTGAGGTTTCAACTTAGGTTAGTAGTTGAAATGTTTTACTACTAAAACAAAATAATAGGACGGGTGCATGGCAGAAATAGTGTTGAGGTATAAATAGTGCTGAAGCGAAAATAGTGTTGAGGTTTCAACTTAGGTTAGTAGTTGAAATGTTTTGTACAAAACAAAATAATAGGTGATGTCGCAGAAATAGTGTTGATATAAATAGTGCTGGGAAAATAGTTTGGGTTTAACTTAGTTAGTAGTTGAAATGTTTACTACTAAAACAAAATAATAGGAAGGTTCTGCGAAAATAGTGTTGAGGGTATAAATGTGCAGCGAAAATAGTGTTGAGGTTTCAACTTAGGTTAGTAGTTGAAATGTTTTACTACTAAGACAAAATAATAGGGGTTGCATAAACAAAATAGTGTTGAGGTATAAATAGTGTGAAGCGAAAATAGTGTTGAGGTTTCAACTTAGGTTAGTAGTTGAAATGTTTTACTACTAAAACAAAATAATAGGACGGGTCTATAAAGCAAAATAGTGGAGGTATAAATAGTGCTGAAGCGAAAATAGTGTTGAGGTTTCAACTTAGGTTAGTAGTTGAAATGTTTACTACTAAAACAAAATAATAGGACGGGTGCATGCGCAGAAATAGTGTTGAGTATAAATAGTGTTGAAGCGAAAATAGTGTTGAGGTTTCAACTTAGGTTAGTAGTTGAAATGTTTTACTAAAACAAAATAATAGGACGGTGCATGAGCAGAAATAGTGTGAGTGTATAATAGTGTGGAGGAAAATAGTGTTAGGTTTCAACTTAGGTTGAGTATTGAATGTTTTACTACTAAAACAAAATAATAGGACGGGTGCATACGCAGAAATAGTGTTGAGGTATAAATAGTGCTGAAGCGAAAATAGTGTTGAGGTTTCAACTTAGGTTAGTAGTTGAAATGTTTTACTACTAAAACAAAATAATAGGACGGGTACATGCGCAGAAATAGTGTTGAGGTATAAATAGTGCTGAAGCGAAAATAGTGTTGAGGTTTCAACTTAGGTTAGTAGTTGAAATGTTTTACTACTAAAACAAAATAATAGGACGGTGCATGCGCAGATATAGTGTTGAGGTATAAATAGTGCTGAAGCAAAAATAGTGTTGAGGTTTCAACTTAGGTTAGTAGTTGAAATGTTTTACTACTAAAACAAAATAATAGGACGGGTGCATGTGCAGAAATAGTGTTGAGGTATAAATAGTGCTGAAGCGAAAATAGTGTTGAGGTTTCAACTTAGGTTAGTAGTTGAAATGTTTTACTACTAAAACAAAATAATAGGACGGGTGCATGGCAGAAATAGTGTTGAGGTATAAATAGTGCTGAAGCGAAAATAGTGTTGAGGTTTCAACTTAGGTTAGTAGTTGAAATGTTTTACTACTAAAACAAAATAATAGGACGGTGCATGCGCAGAAATAGTGTTGAGGTATAAATAGTGCTGAAGCGAAAATAGTGTTGAGGTTTCAACTTAGGTTAGTAGTTGAAATGTTTTACTACTAAAACAAAATAATAGGACGGGTGCATGGCAGAAATAGTGTTGAGGTATAAATAGTGCTGAAGCGAAAATAGTGTTGAGGTTTCAACTTAGGTTAGTAGTTGAAATGTTTTACTACTAAAACAAAATAATAGGACGGGTGCATGCGCAGAAATAGTGTTGAGGTATAAATAGTGCTGAAGCGAAAATAGTGTTGAGGTTTCAACTTAGGTTAGTAGTTGAAATGTTTTACTACTAAAACAAAATAATAGGACGGGTGCATGCGCAGAAATAGTGTTGAGGTATAAATAGTGCTGAAGCGAAAATAGTGTTGAGGTTTCAACTTAGGTTAGTAGTTGAAATGTTTTACTACTAAAACAAAATAATAGGACGGTGCATGCGCAGAAATAGTGTTGAGGTATAAATAGTGCTGAAGCGAAAATAGTGTTGAGGTTTCAACTTAGGTTAGTAGTTGAAATGTTTTACTACTAAAACAAAATAATAGGAGGGGTGCATGCGCAGAAATAGTGTTGATATAAATAGTGCTGAAGCGAAAATAGTGTTGAGGTTTCAACTTAGGTTAGTAGTTGAAATGTTTTACTACTAAAACAAAATAATAGGACGGGTGCATGCGCAGAAATAGTGTTGAGGTATAAATAGTGCTTGAAGCGAAAATAGTGTTGAGGTTTCAACTTAGGTTAGTAGTTGAAATGTTTTACTACTAAAACAAAATAATAGGACGGGTGCATGCGCAGAAATAGTGTTGAGGTATAAATAGTGCTGAAGCGAAAATAGTGTTGAGGTTTCAACTTAGGTTAGTAGTTGAAATGTTTTACTACTAAAACAAAATAATAGGACGGGTGCATGCGCAGAAATAGTGTTGAGGTATAAATAGTGTTGAAGCGAAAATAGTGTTGAGGTTTCAACTTAGGTTAGTAGTTGAAATGTTTTACTACTAAAACAAAATAATAGGACGGGTGCATGCGCAGAAATAGTGTTGAGGTATAAATAGTGTTGAAGCGAAAATAGTGTTGAGGTTTCAACTTAGGTTAGTAGTTGAAATGTTTTACTACTAAAACAAAATAATAGGACGGTGCATGCGCAGAAATAGTGTTGAGGTATAAATAGTGCTGAAGCGAAAATAGTGTTGAGGTTTCAACTTAGGTTAGTAGTTGAAATGTTTTACTACTAAAACAAAATAATAGGACGGGTATGGCGGAAATAGTGTTGAGGTATAAATAGTGTTGAAGCGAAAATAGTGTTGAGGTTTCAACTTGGTTAGTAGTTGAAATGTTTTACTACTAAAACAAAATAATGGACGGGTGCATGCGCAGAAATAGTGTTGAGGTATAAATAGTGCTGAAGCGAAAATAGTGTTGAGGTTTCAACTTAGGTTAGTAGTTGAAATGTTTTACTACTAAAACAAAATAATAGGACGGTGCATGGCAGAAATAGTGTTGAGGTATAAATAGTGCTGAAGCGAAAATAGTGTTGAGGTTTCAACTTAGGTTAGTAGTTGAAATGTTTTTACTAAAACAAAATAATAGGACGGGTGCATGCGGAAATAGTGTTGAGGTATAAATAGTGTGAAGCGAAAATAGTGTTGAGGTTTCAACTTAGGTTAGTAGTTGAAATGTTTTACTACTAAAACAAAATAATAGGACGGGTGCATGGCGAAATAGTGTTGAGGTATAAATAGTGTGAAGCGAAAATAGTGTTGAGGTTTCAACTTAGGTTAGTAGTTGAAATGTTTTACTACTAAAACAAAATAATAGGACGGGTGCATGCGCAGAAATAGTGTTGAGGTATAAATAGTGTTGAAGCGAAAATAGTGTTGAGGTTTCAACTTAGGTTAGTAGTTGAAATGTTTTACTACTAAAACAAAATAATAGGACGGGTGCATGCGCAGAAATAGTGTTGAGGTATAAATAGTGTTGAAGCGAAAATAGTGTTGAGGTTTCAACTTAGGTTAGTAGTTGAAATGTTTTACTACTAAAACAAAATAATAGGACGGGTGCATGGCGAAATAGTGTTGAGGTATAAATAGTGCTGAAGCGAAAATAGTGTTGAGGTTTCAACTTAGGTTAGTAGTTGAAATGTTTTACTACTAAAACAAAATAATAGGACGGTGCATGCGCAGAAATAGTGTTGAGGTATAAATAGTGTTGAAGCGAAAATAGTGTTGAGGTTTCAACTTAGGTTAGTAGTTGAAATGTTTTACTACTAAAACAAAATAATGGACGGGTGCATGCGGAAATAGTGTTGAGGTATAAATAGTGTTGAAGCGAAAATAGTGTTGAGGTTTCAACTTAGGTTAGTAGTTGAAATGTTTTACTACTAAAACAAAATAATAGGACGGTGCATGCGCAGAAATAGTGTTGAGGTATAAATAGTGCTGAAGCGAAAATAGTGTTGAGGTTTCAACTTAGGTTAGTAGTTGAAATGTTTTACTACTAAAACAAAATAATAGGACGGGTGCATGCGCAGAAATAGTGTTGAGGTATAAATAGTGCTGAAGCGAAAATAGTGTTGAGGTTTCAACTTAGGTTAGTAGTTGAAATGTTTTACTACTAAAACAAAATAATAGGACGGGTGCATGCGCAGAAATAGTGTTGAGGTATAAATAGTGCTGAAGCGAAAATAGTGTTGAGGTTTCAACTTAGGTTAGTAGTTGAAATGTTTTACTACTAAAACAAAATAATAGGACGGGTGCATGCGCAGAAATAGTGTTGAGGTATAAATAGTGCTGAAGCGAAAATAGTGTTGAGGTTTCAACTTAGGTTAGTAGTTGAAATGTTTTACTACTAAAACAAAATAATAGGACGGGTGCATGCGCAGAAATAGTGTTGAGGTATAAATAGTGCTGAAGCGAAAATAGTGTTGAGGTTTCAACTTAGGTTAGTAGTTGAAATGTTTTACTACTAAAACAAAATAATAGGACGGGTGCATGCGCAGAAATAGTGTTGAGGTATAAATAGTGCTGAAGCGAAAATAGTGTTGAGGTTTCAACTTAGGTTAGTAGTTGAAATGTTTTACTACTAAAACAAAATAATAGGACGGGTGCATGCGCAGAAATAGTGTTGAGGTATAAATAGTGCTGAAGCGAAAATAGTGTTGAGGTTTCAACTTAGGTTAGTAGTTGAAATGTTTTACTACTAAAACAAAATAATAGGACGGTGCATGCGCAGAAATAGTGTTGAGGTATAAATAGTGCTGAAGCGAAAATAGTGTTGAGGTTTCAACTTAGGTTAGTAGTTGAAATGTTTTACTACTAAAACAAAATAATAGGACGGGTGCATGCGCAGAAATAGTGTTGAGGTATAAATAGTGCTGAAGCGAAAATAGTGTTGAGGTTTCAACTTAGGTTAGTAGTTGAAATGTTTTACTACTAAAACAAAATAATAGGACGGGTGCATGCGCAGAAATAGTGTTGAGGGTATAAATAGTGCTTGAAGCGAAAATAGTGTTGAGGTTTCAACTTAGGTTAGTAGTTGAAATGTTTTACTACTAAAACAAAATAATAGGACGGGTGCATGCGCAGAAATAGTGTTGAGGTATAAATAGTGCTGAAGCGAAAATAGTGTTGAGGTTTCAACTTAGGTTAGTGGTTGAAATGTTTTACTACTAAAACAAAATAATAGGACGGGTGCATGCGCAGAAATAGTGTTGAGGTATAAATAGAGTGGAATCGAAAATAGTGTTGAGGTTTCAACTTAGGTTAGTAGTTCAAATGTTTTACTACTAAAACAAAATAATAGGACGGGTGCATGCGCAGAAATAGTGTTGAGATATAAATAGTGTTGAAGCGAAAATAGTGTTGAGGTTTCAACTTAGGTTAGTAGTTGAAATGTTTTACTACTAAAACAAAATAATAGGACGGGTGCGTGCGCAGAAATAGTGTTGAGGTATAAATAGTGTGAAGCGAAAATAGTGTTGAGGTTTCAACTTAGGTTAGTAGTTGAAATGTTTTACTACTAAAACAAAATAATAGGACGGTGCATGCGCAGAAATAGTGTTGAGGTATAAATAGTGCTGAAGCGAAAATAGTGTTGAGGTTTCAACTTAGGTTAGTAGTTGAAATGTTTTACTACTAAAACAAAATAATAGGACGGGTGCATGCGCAGAAATAGTGTTGAGGTATAAATAGTGCTGAAGCGAAAATAGTGTTGAGGTTTCAACTTAGGTTAGTAGTTGAAATGTTTTACTACTAAAACAAAATAATAGGACGGGTGCATACGCAGAAATAGTGTTGAGGTATAAATAGTGCTGAAGCGAAAATAGTGTTGAGGTTTCAACTTAGGTTAGTAGTTGAAATGTTTTACTACTAAAACAAAATAATAGGACGGGTGCATGCGCAGAAATAGTGTTGAGGTATAAATAGTGCTGAAGCGAAAATAGTGTTGAGGTTTCAACTTAGGTTAGTAGTTGAAATGTTTTACTACTAAAACAAAATAATAGGACGGGTGCATACGCAGAAATAGTGTTGAGGTATAAATAGTGTTGAAGCCAAAATAGTGTTGAGGTTTCAACTTAGGTTAGTAGTTGAAATGTTTTACTACTAAAACAAAATAATAGGACGGGTACATGCGCAGAAATAGTGTTGAGGTATAAATAGTGCTGAAGCGAAAATAGTGTTGAGGTTTCAACTTAGGTTAGTAGTTGAAATGTTTTACTACTAAAACAAAATAATAGGACGGTGCATGCGCAGAAATAGTGTTGAGGTATAAATAGTGCTGAAGCGAAAATAGTGTTGAGGTTTCAACTTAGGTTAGTAGTTGAAATGTTTTACTACTAAAACAAAATAATAGGACGGGTACATGCGCAGAAATAGTGTTGAGGTATAAATAGTGCTGAAGCGAAAATAGTGTTGAGGTTTCAACTTAGGTTAGTAGTTGAAATGTTTTACTACTAAAACAAAATAATAGGACGGGTGCATGGCAGAAATAGTGTTGAGGTATAAATAGTGTTGAAGCGAAAATAGTGTTGAGGTTTCAACTTAGGTTAGTAGTTGAAATGTTTTACTACTAAAACAAAATAATAGGACGGGTGCATGCGCAGAAATAGTGTTGAGGTATAAATAGTGTGAAGCGAAAATAGTGTTGAGGTTTCAACTTAGGTTAGTAGTTGAAATGTTTTTACTAAAACAAAATAATAGGACGGGTGCATGCGCAGAAATAGTGTTGAGGTATAAATAGTGTGAAGCGAAAATAGTGTTGAGGTTTCAACTTAGGTTAGTAGTTGAAATGTTTTACTACTAAAACAAAATAATAGGACGTGCATGCGCAGAAATAGTGTTGAGGTATAAATAGTGTTGAAGCGAAAATAGTGTTGAGGTTTCAACTTAGGTTAGTAGTTGAAATGTTTTACTACTAAAACAAAATAATAGGACGGGTGCAGCGCAGAAATAGTGTTGAGTATAAATAGTGTTGAAGCGAAAATAGTGTTGAGGTTTCAACTTAGGTTAGTAGTTGAAATGTTTTACTACTAAAACAAAATAATAGGACGGGTGCATGCGCAGAAATAGTGTTGAGGTATAAATAGTGTGAAGCGAAAATAGTGTTGAGGTTTCAACTTAGGTTAGTAGTTGAAATGTTTTACTACTAAAACAAAATAATAGGACGGTGCATGGCAGAAATAGTGTTGAGGTATAAATAGTGTGAAGCGAAAATAGTGTTGAGGTTTCAACTTAGGTTAGTAGTTGAAATGTTTTACTACTAAAACAAAATAATAGGACGGTGCATGCGCAGAAATAGTGTTGAGGTATAAATAGTGTGAAGCGAAAATAGTGTTGAGGTTTCAACTTAGGTTAGTAGTTGAAATGTTTTACTACTAAAACAAAATAATAGGACGGGTGCATGCGCAGAAATAGTGTTGAGGTATAAATAGTGTTGAAGCGAAAATAGTGTTGAGGTTTCAACTTAGGTTAGTAGTTGAAATGTTTTACTACTAAAACAAAATAATAGGACGGGTGCATGCGCAGAAATAGTGTTGAGGTATAAATAGTGTTGAAGCGAAAATAGTGTTGAGGTTTCAACTTAGGTTAGTAGTTGAAATGTTTTACTACTAAAACAAAATAATAGGACGGGTGCATGCGCAGAAATAGTGTTGAGGTATAAATAGTGTTGAAGCGAAAATAGTGTTGAGGTTTCAACTTAGGTTAGTAGTTGAAATGTTTTACTACTAAAACAAAATAATAGGACGGGTGCATGCGCAGAAATAGTGTTGAGGTATAAATAGTGTGAAGCGAAAATAGTGTTGAGGTTTCAACTTAGGTTAGTAGTTGAAATGTTTTACTACTAAAACAAAATAATAGGACGGTGCATGCGCAGAAATAGTGTTGAGGTATAAATAGTGTTGAAGCGAAAATAGTGTTGAGGTTTCAACTTAGGTTAGTAGTTGAAATGTTTTACTACTAAAACAAAATAATAGGACGGGTGCATGCGCAGAAATAGTGTTGAGGTATAAATAGTGTTGAAGCGAAAATAGTGTTGAGGTTTCAACTTAGGTTAGTAGTTGAAATGTTTTACTACTAAAACAAAATAATAGGACGGGTGCATGCGCAGAAATAGTGTTGAGGTATAAATAGTGTTGAAGCGAAAATAGTGTTGAGGTTTCAACTTAGGTTAGTAGTTGAAATGTTTTACTACTAAAACAAAATAATAGGACGGGTGCATGCGCAGAAATAGTGTTGAGGTATAAATAGTGTTGAAGCGAAAATAGTGTTGAGGTTTCAACTTAGGTTAGTAGTTGAAATGTTTTACTACTAAAACAAAATAATAGGACGGGTGCATGCGCAGAAATAGTGTTGAGGTATAAATAGTGTTGAAGCGAAAATAGTGTTGAGGTTTCAACTTAGGTTAGTAGTTGAAATGTTTTACTACTAAAACAAAATAATAGGACGGGTGCATGCGCAGAAATAGTGTTGAGGTATAAATAGTGTTGAAGCGAAAATAGTGTTGAGGTTTCAACTTAGGTTAGTAGTTGAAATGTTTTACTACTAAAACAAAATAATAGGACGGTGCATGCGCAGAAATAGTGTTGAGGTATAAATAGTGTTGAAGCGAAAATAGTGTTGAGGTTTCAACTTAGGTTAGTAGTTGAAATGTTTTACTACTAAAACAAAATAATAGGACGGGTGCATGCGCAGAAATAGTGTTGAGGTATAAATAGTGTTGAAGCGAAAATAGTGTTGAGGTTTCAACTTAGGTTAGTAGTTGAAATGTTTTACTACTAAAACAAAATAATAGGACGGGTGCATGGCAGAAATAGTGTTGAGTATAAATAGTGTTGAAGCGAAAATAGTGTTGAGGTTTCAACTTAGGTTAGTAGTTGAAATGTTTTACTACTAAAACAAAATAATAGGACGGGTGCATGGCAGAAATAGTGTTGAGGTATAAATAGTGTTGAAGCGAAAATAGTGTTGAGGTTTCAACTTAGGTTAGTAGTTGAAATGTTTTACTACTAAAACAAAATAATAGGACGGGTGCATGCGCAGAAATAGTGTTGAGGTATAAATAGTGTTGAAGCGAAAATAGTGTTGAGGTTTCAACTTAGGTTAGTAGTTGAAATGTTTTACTACTAAACAAAATAATAGGACGGTGCATGCGCAGAAATAGTGTTGAGTATAAATAGTGTGAAGCGAAATAGTGTTGAGGTTTCAACAGGTTAGTAGTTGAAATGTTTACTACTAAACAAAATAATGGACGGTGCATGGCAGAAATAGTGTTGAGTATAAATAGTGTGAAGCGAAAATAGTGTTGAGGTTTCAACTTAGGTTAGTAGTGAAATGTTTTACTACTAAACAAAATAATAGGACGGTGCATGCGCAGAAATAGTGTTGAGTATAAATAGTGTTGAAGCGAAAATAGTGTTGAGGTTTCAACTTAGGTTAGTAGTTGAAATGTTTTACTACTAAACAAAATAATGGACGGTGCATGCGCAGAAATAGTGTTGAGGTATAAATAGTGTGAAGCGAAAATAGTGTTGAGGTTTCAACTTAGGTTAGTAGTTGAAATGTTTTACTACT
The DNA here is from genome assembly GCA_036346225.1 of Platerodrilus igneus. Taxonomy (NCBI): domain Eukaryota; kingdom Metazoa; phylum Arthropoda; class Insecta; order Coleoptera; family Lycidae; genus Platerodrilus; species Platerodrilus igneus. The sequence goes on from JARFIW010001004.1 coordinate 881,952, forward strand.
AAACAAAATAATAGGACGGTGCATGCAGAAATAGTGTTGAGGTATAAATAGTGTGAAGCGAAAATAGTGTTGAGGTTTCAACTTAGGTTAGTAGTTGAAATGTTTTACTACTAAACAAAATAATGACGGTGCATGGCGAAAAGTGTTGAGGTATAAATAGTGTAGCGAAAATAGTGTTGAGGTTTCAACTTAGGTTAGTAGTTGAAATGTTTTACTACTAAAACAAAATAATAGGACGGGTGCATGCAGAAATAGTGTTGAGGTATAAATAGTGTGAAGCGAAAATAGTGTTGAGGTTTCAACTTAGGTTAGTAGTTGAAATGTTTTACTACTAAACAAAATAATAGGACGGTGCATGCGCAGAAATAGTGTTGAGGTATAAATAGTGTGAAGCGAAAATAGTGTTGAGGTTTCAACAGGTTAGTAGTTGAAATGTTTTACTACTAAAACAAAATAATAGGACGGGTGCATGCGCAGAAATAGTGTTGAGGTATAAATAGTGCTTGAAGCGAAAATAGTGTTGAGGTTTCAACTTAGGTTAGTAGTTGAAATGTTTTACTACTAAAACAAAATAATAGGACGGGTGCATGCGCAGAAATAGTGTTGAGGTATAAATAGTGTTGAAGCGAAAATAGTGTTGAGGTTTCAACTTAGGTTAGTAGTTGAAATGTTTTACTACTAAAACAAAATAATAGGACGGGTGCATGCGCAGAAATAGTGTTGAGGTATAAATAGTGTTGAAGCGAAAATAGTGTTGAGGTTTCAACTTAGGTTAGTAGTTGAAATGTTTTACTACTAAAACAAAATAATAGGACGGGTGCATGCGCAGAAATAGTGTTGAGGTATAAATAGTGTTGAAGCGAAAATAGTGTTGAGGTTTCAACTTAGGTTAGTAGTTGAAATGTTTTACTACTAAAACAAAATAATAGGACGGGTGCATGCGCAGAAATAGTGTTGAGGTATAAATAGTGTTGAAGCGAAAATAGTGTTGAGGTTTCAACTTAGGTTAGTAGTTGAAATGTTTTACTACTAAAACAAAATAATAGGACGGGTGCATGCGCAGAAATAGTGTTGAGGTATAAATAGTGTTGAAGCGAAAATAGTGTTGAGGTTTCAACTTAGGTTAGTAGTTGAAATGTTTTACTACTAAAACAAAATAATAGGACGGGTGCATGCGCAGAAATAGTGTTGAGGTATAAATAGTGTTGAAGCGAAAATAGTGTTGAGGTTTCAACTTAGGTTAGTAGTTGAAATGTTTTACTACTAAAACAAAATAATAGGACGGGTGCATGCGCAGAAATAGTGTTGAGGTATAAATAGTGTTGAAGCGAAAATAGTGTTGAGGTTTCAACTTAGGTTAGTAGTTGAAATGTTTTACTACTAAAACAAAATAATAGGACGGTGCATGCGCAGAAATAGTGTTGAGGTATAAATAGTGTTGAAGCGAAAATAGTGTTGAGGTTTCAACTTAGGTTAGTAGTTGAAATGTTTTACTACTAAAACAAAATAATAGGACGGGTGCATGCGCAGAAATAGTGTTGAGGTATAAATAGTGCTGAAGCGAAAATAGTGTTGAGGTTTCAACTTAGGTTAGTAGTTGAAATGTTTTACTACTAAAACAAAATAATAGGACGGGTGCATGCGCAGAAATAGTGTTGAGGTATAAATAGTGTTGAAGCGAAAATAGTGTTGAGGTTTCAACTTAGGTTAGTAGTTGAAATGTTTTACTACTAAAACAAAATAATAGGACGGTGCATGGCAGAAATAGTGTTGAGGTATAAATAGTGTTGAAGCGAAAATAGTGTTGAGGTTTCAACTTAGGTTAGTAGTTGAAATGTTTTACTACTAAAACAAAATAATAGGACGGTGCATGCGCAGAAATAGTGTTGAGTATAAATAGTGTTGAAGCGAAAATAGTGTTGAGGTTTCAACTTAGGTTAGTAGTTGAAATGTTTTACTACTAAACAAAATAATAGGACGGGTGCATGCGCAGAAATAGTGTTGAGTATAAATAGTGTTGAAGCGAAAATAGTGTTGAGGTTTCAACTTAGGTTAGTAGTTGAAATGTTTTACTACTAAAACAAAATAATAGGACGGGTGCATGCGCAGAAATAGTGTTGAGGTATAAATAGTGTGAAGCGAAAATAGTGTTGAGGTTTCAACTTAGGTTAGTAGTTGAAATGTTTTACTACTAAAACAAAATAATAGGACGGGTGCATGCGCAGAAATAGTGTTGAGGTATAAATAGTGTGAAGCGAAAATAGTGTTGAGGTTTCAACTTAGGTTAGTAGTTGAAATGTTTTACTACTAAAACAAAATAATAGGACGGTGCATGGCAGAAATAGTGTTGAGGTATAAATAGTGTTGAAGCGAAAATAGTGTTGAGGTTTCAACTTAGGTTAGTAGTTGAAATGTTTTACTACTAAAACAAAATAATAGGACGGTGCATGCGCAGAAATAGTGTTGAGGTTAAATAGTGTGAAGCGAAAATAGTGTTGAGGTTTCAACTTAGGTTAGTAGTTGAAATGTTTTACTACTAAAACAAAATAATAGGACGGTGCATGCGCAGAAATAGTGTTGAGGTATAAATAGTGTTGAAGCGAAAATAGTGTTGAGGTTTCAACTTAGGTTAGTAGTTGAAATGTTTTACTACTAAAACAAAATAATAGGACGGGTGCATGCGCAGAAATAGTGTTGAGGTATAAATAGTGTTGAAGCGAAAATAGTGTTGAGGTTTCAACTTAGGTTAGTAGTTGAAATGTTTTACTACTAAAACAAAATAATAGGACGGTGCATGCGCAGAAATAGTGTTGAGGTATAAATAGTGTGAAGCGAAAATAGTGTTGAGGTTTCAACTTAGGTTAGTAGTTGAAATGTTTTACTACTAAAACAAAATAATAGGACGGGTGCATGCGCAGAAATAGTGTTGAGGTATAAATAGTGTTGAAGCGAAAATAGTGTTGAGGTTTCAACTTAGGTTAGTAGTTGAAATGTTTTACTACTAAAACAAAATAATAGGACGGGTGCATGCGCAGAAATAGTGTTGAGGTATAAATAGTGTGAAGCGAAAATAGTGTTGAGGTTTCAACTTAGGTTAGTAGTTGAAATGTTTTACTACTAAAACAAAATAATAGGACGGGTGCATGCGCAGAAATAGTGTTGAGGTATAAATAGTGCTGAAGCGAAAATAGTGTTGAGGTTTCAACTTAGGTTAGTAGTTGAAATGTTTTACTACTAAAACAAAATAATAGGACGGTGCATGCGCAGAAATAGTGTTGAGGTATAAATAGTGTTGAAGCGAAAATAGTGTTGAGGTTTCAACTTAGGTTAGTAGTTGAAATGTTTTACTAAAACAAAATAATAGGACGGGTGCATGCGCAGAAATAGTGTTGAGGTATAAATAGTGTTGAAGCGAAAATAGTGTTGAGGTTTCAACTTAGGTTAGTAGTTGAAATGTTTTACTACTAAAACAAAATAATAGGACGGGTGCATGCGCAGAAATAGTGTTGAGGTATAAATAGTGTTGAAGCGAAAATAGTGTTGAGGTTTCAACTTAGGTTAGTAGTTGAAATGTTTTACTACTAAAACAAAATAATAGGACGGGTGCATGCGCAGAAATAGTGTTGAGGTATAAATAGTGTTGAAGCGAAAATAGTGTTGAGGTTTCAACTTAGGTTAGTAGTTGAAATGTTTTACTACTAAAACAAAATAATAGGACGGGTGCAGCGCAGAAATAGTGTTGAGGTATAAATAGTGTGAAGCGAAAATAGTGTTGAGGTTTCAACTTAGGTTAGTAGTTGAAATGTTTTACTACTAAAACAAAATAATAGGACGGGTATGGCGAAATAGTGTTGATTAAAGTGCTGGCGAAAATAGTGTTGAGGTTTCAACTTAGGTTAGTAGTTGAAATGTTTTACTACTAAAACAAAATAATAGGACGGGTGCATGCGCAGAAATAGTGTTGAGATAAATAGTGTGAAGCGAAAATAGTGTTGAGGTTTCAACTTAGGTTAGTAGTTGAAATGTTTTACTACTAAACAAAATAATAGGACGGTGCATGCGCAGAAATAGTGTTGAGATAAATAGTGCTGAAGGAAAATAGTGTTGAGGTTTCAACTTAGGTTAGTAGTTGAAATGTTTTACTACTAAAACAAAATAATAGGACGGTGCAGCAGAAATAGTGTTGAGGTATAAATAGTGTGAAGCGAAAATAGTGTTGAGGTTTCAACTTAGGTTAGTAGTGAAATGTTTTACTACTAAAACAAAATAATAGGACGGTGCATGCGCAGAAATAGTGTTGATATAAATAGTGTGAAGGAAAATAGTGTTGAGGTTTCAACTTAGGTTAGTAGTTGAAATGTTTTACTACTAAAACAAAATAATAGGACGGTGCATGCGCAGAAATAGTGTTGAGGTATAAATAGTGTGAAGCGAAAATAGTGTTGAGGTTTCAACTTAGGTTAGTAGTTGAAATGTTTTACTACTAAACAAAATAATAGGACGGTATGGCAGAAATAGTGTTGAGGTTAAAGTGTGAAGCGAAAATAGTGTTGAGGTTTCAACTTAGGTTAGTAGTGAAATGTTTTACTACTAAACAAAATAATAGGACGGTGCATGCGCAGAAATAGTGTTGAGTATAAATAGTGTTGAAGGAAAATAGTGTTGAGGTTTCAACTTAGGTTAGTAGTTGAAATGTTTTACTACTAAAACAAAATAATAGGACGGTGCAGCGCAGAAATAGTGTTGAGTATAAATAGTGTTGAAGCGAAAATAGTGTTGAGGTTTCAACTTAGGTTAGTAGTTGAAATGTTTTACTACTAAAACAAAATAATAGGACGGTGCATGCAGAAATAGTGTTGATATAAATAGTGCTGAAGCGAAAATAGTGTTGGGTTCAACTTAGGTTGTAGTTGAAATGTTTTACTACTAAAACAAAATAATAGTGTTGAAGCGAAAATAGTGTTGAGGTTTCAACTTAGGTTAGTAGTTGAAATGTTTTACTACTAAAACAAAATAATAGGACGGGTGCATGCGCAGAAATAGTGTTGAGGTATAAATAGTGCTGAAGCGAAAATAGTGTTGAGGTTTCAACTTAGGTTAGTAGTTGAAATGTTTTACTACTAAAACAAAATAATAGGACGGGTGCATGCGCAGAAATAGTGTTGAGGTATAAATAGTGTTGAAGCGAAAATAGTGTTGAGGTTTCAACTTAGGTTAGTAGTTGAAATGTTTTACTACTAAAACAAAATAATAGGACGGTGCATGCGCAGAAATAGTGTTGAGGTATAAATAGTGTTGAAGCGAAAATAGTGTTGAGGTTTCAACTTAGGTTAGTAGTTGAAATGTTTTACTACTAAAACAAAATAATAGGACGGTGCATGCGCAGAAATAGTGTTGAGGTATAAATAGTGCTGAAGCGAAAATAGTGTTGAGGTTTCAACTTAGGTTAGTAGTTGAAATGTTTTACTACTAAAACAAAATAATAGGACGGGTGCATGCGCAGAAATAGTGTTGAGATATAAATAGTGTTGAAGCGAAAATAGTGTTGAGGTTTCAACTTAGGTTAGTAGTTGAAATGTTTTACTACTAAAACAAAATAATAGGACGGGTGCATGCGCAGAAATAGTGTTGAGGTGTAAATAGTGCTGAAGCGAAAATAGTGTTGAGGTTTCAACTTAGGTTAGTAGTTGAAATGTTTTACTACTAAAACAAAATAATAGGACGGGTGCATGCGCAGAAATAGTGTTGAGGTATAAATAGTGTTGAAGCGAAAATAGTGTTGAGGTTTCAACTTAGGTTAGTAGTTGAAATGTTTTACTACTAAAACAAAATAATAGGACGGTGCATGCGCAGAAATAGTGTTGAGGTATAAATAGTGTTGAAGCGAAAATAGTGTTGAGGTTTCAACTTAGGTTAGTAGTTGAAATGTTTTACTACTAAAACAAAATAATAGGACGGGTGCATGCGCAGAAATAGTGTTGAGGTATAAATAGTGTTGAAGCAAAAATAGTGTTGAGGTTTCAACTTAGGTTAGTAGTTGAAATGTTTTACTACTAAAAACAAAATAGTAAGACAAGTGCATGCGCAGAAATAGTGTTGAGGTATAAATAGTGCTGAAGCGAAAATAGTGTTGAGGTTTCAACTTAGGTTAGTAGTTGAAATGTTTTACTACTAAAACAAAATAATAGGACGGGTGCATGCGCAGAAATAGTGTTGAGGTATAAATAGTGTTGAAGCGAAAATAGTGTTGAGGTTTCAACTTAGGTTAGTAGTTGAAATGTTTTACTACTAAAACAAAATAATAGGACGGGTGCATGCGCAGAAATAGTGTTGAGGTATAAATAGTGTTGAAGCGAAAATAGTGTTGAGGTTTCAACTTAGGTTAGTAGTTGAAATGTTTTACTACTAAAACAAAATAATAGGACGGGTGCATGCGCAGAAATAGTGTTGAGGTATAAATAGTGCTGAAGCGAAAATAGTGTTGAGGTTTCAACTTAGGTTAGTAGTTGAAATGTTTTACTACTAAAACAAAATAATAGGACGGGTGCATGCGCAGAAATAGTGTTGAGGTATAAATAGTGTTGAAGCGAAAATAGTGTTGAGGTTTCAACTTAGGTTAGTAGTTGAAATGTTTTACTACTAAAACAAAATAATAGGACGAGTGCATGCGCAGAAATAGTGTTGAGGTATAAATAGTGCTGAAGCGAAAATAGTGTTGAGGTTTCAACTTAGGTTAGTAGTTGAAATGTTTTACTACTAAAACAAAATAATAGGACGGGTGCATGCGCAGAAATAGTGTTGAGGTATAAATAGTGTTGAAGCGAAAATAGTGTTGAGGTTTCAACTTAGGTTAGTAGTTGAAATGTTTTACTACTAAAACAAAATAATAGGACGAGGTGCATGCGCAGAAATAGTGTTGAGGTATAAATAGTGTTGAAGCGAAAATAGTGTTGAGGTTTCAACTTAGGTTAGTAGTTGAAATGTTTTACTACTAAAACAAAATAATAGGACGAGGTGCATGCGCAGAAATAGTGTTGAGGTATAAATAGTGCTGAAGCGAAAATAGTGTTGAGGTTTCAACTTAGGTTAGTAGTTGAAATGTTTTACTACTAAAACAAAATAATAGGACGGGTGCATGCGCAGAAATAGTGTTGAGGTATAAATAGTGCTGAAGCGAAAATAGTGTTGAGGTTTCAACTTAGGTTAGTAGTTGAAATGTTTTACTACTAAAACAAAATAATAGGACGGGTGCATGCGCATAAATAGTGTCGAGGTATAAATAGTGCTGAAGCGAAAATAGTGTTGAGGTTTCAACTTAGGTTAGTAGTTGAAATGTTTTACTACTAAAACAAAATAATAGGACGGGTGCATGCGCAGAAATAGTGTTGCGGTATAAATAGTGCTGAAGCGAAAATAGTGTTGAGGTTTCAACTTAGGTTAGTAGTTGAAATGTTTTACTACTAAAACAAAATAATAGGACGGGTGCATGCGCAGAAATAGTGTTGAGGTATAAATAGTGCTGAAGCGAATAATAGTGTTGAGGTTTCAACTTAGGTTAGTAGTTGAAATGTTTTACTACTAAAACAAAATAATAGGAGGGGTGCATGCGCAGAAATAGTGTTAAGGTATAAATAGTGCTGAAGCAGAAATAGTGCTGAGGTTTCAACTTAGGTTAGTAGTCGAAATGTTTTGCTGCTAAGACAAAATAATTGGGCGGGTTTAGGAGCTAAAATAGTGTTGAGGTTGCAACTTAGGTTAGTAGTTGAAATATTTTACTACTAAGGCAAAATAATCGAACTAGTGTAGGGCGGAAATAGTGTTCAGGTATATATAGTGCTGGTACGAAAATAGCGTTGAGGTTTCAACTTAGGTTAGTAGTTGATATGTTTTACTACGGAGGCAAGATAACCGAATGTGTGCATAAACGAGTATAGTGTTGAGGCATATATAGAGCCAAGGTGAAAATAGTGTTGAAGTGTCTACTTACTTTAGTAGTCATAGCGTTTTACTACTAAGTTGAAATGATGAATTTGGTACATGTGTGAAAATACTGTTGTGATTTCAATATAGGTCACTAGGCAGAACATTTTACTACAAGGCAAAATCCAAGATGGGTTCAACACTAACTGCATGGTACCGCAGCATAACCCAGCATTACATCTACGATTATGCTGTATAAAGCCCTCTCGTTGCAAGTCCTCGACGATAACGGCTTTGTCGTGTCGAGAATACTCATATAACTATGCCAATGAGAACTTGCACACGCAGCGACGAAGGTAACGTTCGACAATTGATTTGTTTTGTAAGAGTTCGGAATAGTTAATACAATAAGTGAATATCGAATGAAAACATAAAAACAAGCAATTGCAAAAGATACATCATTATACCAGAACAATTGCAACACAATTAGGAAGCAGTGCCAATTCATACGTTTGACATTTAATTACTGTGATGTTTGTTATATTCGTCTGGTTGTTGACGTTACATTAGTAACACTATTGTTGGATAAAAAGTACGTATTTATTTTAAAGAAGAAACCATACATGTATAAAATCTGCAAAAACTCTGCTTTTAATTAGCATTTCATTTTATGGTCTGCTGTATTAGTTTTTTACTTTAGGCGTGGTCTGTGATTCCATTCAATAACCCGCGAAACTTCAATCGTATTATCAATAGCGAAATAAAATCGACAATTTCAGAACGAAAGATTTAACTGAATGCAGTCATTATTTTTTCACAAATTATGCTACGCCAATGATCTGTTCGAAAACTGACAATCTGTGTTTAAGGGTTATAGTTATTATATGTTTATGAATCAATTTTTGAGAGCCTTCGTTGTTGTGACGCGCATTGATATTTAAATTACAATTTCATACTGCAAGGAATATGTTAATGTTCTGTCTCAAATAGTGTCAAAAGCTCTTCCAACCCTCAAAACTTATACAAGGCGTGGTTATTCTTATAATAGTATCAAGCGTGCTTTGTATATTCATTCGCGATCTGCGGTCGAGTGATATTTCAGTAAGAAGTAGTTAAGTTTTTGGAATTTAATTAAACCAAATTTACTGAAAAACCCGCAAATTTTTCATTAGTATTTGAAAATGTACGTGTTTTTGTATGGTTTCTAATAATTTTTAATTATTTTTGACAGGTCACGTAATGTAAACCGGCACCTAGAAAAGTATTGAATAGAGACAAGAGAAAAATAGATATGAAAAATATGTAAATAGAAGAAGTTTAAGTAAATAGAAAAGTATGGATAGATAAGTAGCTAAATACTAATAGATTATAATAGGACAATAATAATAAAATTTAGAATGAATAGGTATAATATAATCAAAAATAAGAATAGAGATGTAAAAATAATGTAGGAGTTGTGTAAATAGTGAAACAAAATAAAAATAAATAATTTTGATCGATGTGAATTTTGTGTCACGTTGGGCGCCAAAACCAACAATTTCCAAACATTTTTATTTTAATTTGGGGGATTAATGCTGTAATTATAGGGTTAGTTTAGGGGTAGGTTAAGTCATAGAAGTCGTAGAATAAACAAAGGAAACTCCCAAGTAACAGAAGCACAGAATTACAGATATTAGAAGAGTAAATGTGTTATTATAAATAATATTAGTTGAGAGCACACTGTATATAGCAGTACAAGTGATTAAAACACATATCCAAGAGTAGCTACGAGCAAAGATTAGAATTTAAAAATGTAACAAAGCGCATTGAAAATAAATCAGTGAAAAACCTGCATGAATTGGCTAGATAAACATTCAAAAAGTGTGTTAATATATCACCTTAAACGCACGCATAAATTATGCATTATTTTAAAAGCGTAGATGATCTAAAAGAATCACATTTGTTCAAAAATCTAATTTATTAGGAAATAAACACCAAATTTATTCTATTCAGATTAGAATAAGGCCAACAACATTAGTACGTGCTTTTATGAACGAAAATTCCTGAGATTTTTGAATTAGATGTGAGGTATAACATTAAATTACGTGACCAAGAGCATCGATTCATGCAATTGAAATACATACAATTGGTAAACTTTCCCAAAATAACAAGAGATAAGACGCTTAGTCTCGCCCTTCACGTGGAGTCAACGAATCGCAAACAAAAGGGGGCCGACCCTATAAATATCTTGACAATTGAATATCGAGCTAGTATACTTTGAAACTGGGCAGTTACTTTTCTTGAAAGTGCTAAATATTTACGTGAATAGTAAATTAAATTAAAAGTGAAATTCAAGAGTGTGTAATTGTACAAGCGAGCCGTACTTCTGAAGATGTAAGTAGATAAGATTTAGCGAAATTATACCATTTCTAATAATAAATAAAACAGGGCTCCTAATTACCTCCGAATTACCATCGTTATTAACATCCGAATTACCATTCTGATTACTACCATTACAATCTTAAATTATAATCAAAATAACGTTACGATTCCTGTTAAAACTTTAAATAACGATCAATTACGATCTGAAATACAATTTTTGGATACGAGACTTTGGAAAATGCTGCCTGTTCAAGCAAATTGATGGTAAATATTCTATTGCGGAAATGAAAAACCTTTCATTGGAATAAACGCACCAATAACGATTTGGATATCGACTTCAATTCTTAGGAATGAAGAGCACCTACAAAACTACTTCAGGTTAGATATTTTTGATATGATTTATTTTTAAAACTGTTTTATCTCAATAATAATTTAAAGAGTAAGAGCCGACAAATTGGGGTTTCTTGTGTAAATTTATGAAAAGTTATAGACATCTTGAAACGTTTAAATAGGTCTTTAAAGGTAAATAAAAAGTTCGTTTTGCTGGCTTGATTTTCTAAAAATTAGAGAGATTTATATAATTTAAAAAGGGAGAAGATATTTAAAAGCGTTGTAAATATTCAATCATTATACCGTCTATTGTAGAAGTGCTTTATTTAATTGAATCAGCTAGTCGAGGAAAGGAAAATTATAAATTAACATTATAACAAAATCTTATCATCTTACTGGTAAGGTTAATTAGTTAGGGGTTATTTCTATATCCCCAAATGTGACCAGTAACCTTTAAGGAAGGATTTCCTTAAAATGATGGAACGCAATTATCTTCCGACTATGCTATGGGTCTATTCCTTGGGCAGAGCTTATGAGGATTAATCGTGGTTCTTTTTACAAAGCATTATTTTATTACTAGGGCTAGATTCTCGACAAAACAGGGGTTTGAATAGGGCGCCACCAAGTCATTAACTTTAAACGCAGGGTTTCCCTACTTCTGAACGTACTTGTTCAGAATAAAACAATTAATTAAGAAAATTAAATGTTGTTTCTTTAATTAAAATTGTCCTTTCACAAAAATTGTAAATATAAAATTCATGTTTAAGAAAAGATAATACAAGTTTCATCTACTCATAAGGTAGGATTATATATTCAAAGAAAAATATCAAAACTTTAAATGTTGCTTTAGTTACAAACGTTTAACTTGAATTTATACCAGAAATATCAAATGTTTTTTCTGTTTACATATTTATAAAACTTTAACTACTTTGTCTATTAATTCATTATTTAAAAATTGTAAGTGAAATCATGCATATATAAAACATCAATAAGAACTCTTTAAGTTTGCATAATTTCATAAAATTTAATGACTGTAATTATACTGAACTAGTATTGACAACAAAATTTACTAAGGTCCTCCTTAATTTGCGAATCGGATTTATCAGAATAGATAGTTACAAAAATATTTTCTGAAGCAGCCTTGTATCAAAGATCACCAAATGTAGACGTGATGCAAGAATAATTCTAATCTCTTACCTTGGCTCTGCAGGTGTTGTTTACATGTTGTCTTTACAACATGTTTGGGCAGGTGTTAATACATACATTTTTCAGAAAATAAGTGACGTAAAATCCACATGTTCCACAGAACACGAACAGCTGCGTGACCCTTGGACCAGACCATACTAACTTCCATGCGTTTGTGTTATACGCACAAACTGGACCAACCAATTCCAATACTAAACTTAGATGTTCTACTGTGTGTAAATCTTGAACGAAAGTTTCAACAGTACCATTCCAATGCATCATCGGACTTAATTTCCAAACCATAAAAATTTCTACATACTTTGTAGAACGTTTCCTTAAAATTCGAACTTATTGTTTTCTCCATAACATTACATAAAATCCAACTATCCATCGTACGGTTAAAGGACGTTCATATTGGATCGATACCCTATCGCAAAGTTGACGTGAATGAACCATAAGTTGACACTCGCAGGTGCAAAAGTAGAATTTATATCTTCTTTAAATACAGCATACTCGCTGCTTTAGTTTTATAAATCCAGATAATACAAAACGACTTCTTAAAGTTGAGAATTACAAAATAAAAATCTAATTGAGGACTTCTACGAAGCGTTGAAAAACATGTTTTATCGTACTTTTACGAAATCATTAAAGGAATATTTTATGTGTTATTTACACAAATGTCCAAAGAATTAATAAATGAATTTATCTAAGGAATTATCCAAACGAAGTTATTTATTAGAAGTCATTTAAAAACGTCTTTATATAGAACGTCATAACAGAAAAAATGAAAAATTACTAAAAGGAAAATTACGAAAAGTTAAATTACGAAAAGAGCAATGATGAAAAGAGAATTTACGAAAAGAAAATTTACGAAAAGAGCGCTACAACAAATTATTTAGTTGGTCTATTGAATTATTATTTTAATTCTTACCATCGTTAAAACATCAAGGCCTAATGTCGAGCGCACTAGGGTTCAACTACCGCACAAAAAGCCAGACGTAAGTTACATGCCAGAACCCTTATTAGTTCCATTATCGTTCTCGACGAGAGCTCTAGCTAATGTGAGCGCAAATGTGCTATGCACTAAATAGGAAAGCGCTTGGCCTTGATAATAATAGTATTAACATTCGGCGCCTGATGTCAGCAACCAAACTAGCATTTCTGTATGGCGATTAGCACATACAATATCAATACTTGTATTTATTTGTTTAAAAATGGTTCACATGATTTTAATGACTATACTAGAGTTATTAGGACTAAAAATTCGTTGATGTTCTACTGTGGTCAAAAAACTGTTACAACATCTTTACAAGTGCTTGAGTAATAAAAGTATAAATCATAGCATAAATATGGTTCAAGCGTAGGGGATTAATATAAGCAAATATAGCTCGACCCAATCATGGGGATAAATATTTAATATAATAACAAGGGTTATATTTTTCTACAGGAGGTTTACACAGCATAAATATGTTTCACAATTTGTGGGGCTTAATATAAAGGAAATATCACAGTAAATATGGCATGCCCAAGCCGTGGGGCGGAATATCACAGCAATATATATATATATATATATATATATATATATATATATATATATTGCTGTGAAACAGCCCCACGATTGGCCGACATCTTTATTGCTATGAATCGCTCCTACGTTGGGTGTCCTTTTTTTATTGCTGTGAATAGCCTCTAGTTGGTCGTTTTTTGCTGTAAATTAGTCTTACCATTGGAAGTCGTATTAATTTTGCTGTAATCTCTGCCCACGATTATTTAGTTATATAACCTTGCTATGTCACAGCCCCTAACGTTGCCGTCGTCTTTTAAAACTTTACTGTTGTGTTCGTACTCGGCCTCTTTCCTCTGCGTCTCTAAATCCTAGAATTCCTTGAATTTGTATGCCTCGACTAGCTTAATCTATTAAACACAGAGTGCCCTACGTCATGACAATAAAGATTGTTTAACCCATTTTCTTTCTATTACCTATCTCTTAAAATAATGTAAATGAAAATGAAGCAATCCAAAATTACACAATATAATAATCGATAATATGAACACTTTTATGTCAATAACTAATCAATTTGTTTAATATTCAAAAATTAGCCCCTGAACAAAATATTGATATTTATCTGATTCCACCAAAATTTATGTTTCCTGAAAGCCAGCAAAAATATACCACTGTAATTACTTTTAAGTAGCTTTTGAACGTTCAAAACGATCCTCTCTCTATTTTTCAAATTTTCAAATGATTTTTGATGGCCCTTACAGATATTTGAGATAGCAAATATTAAATGTTAAAATTGAAAAACAGTCATACTAATAATGAATAAAAACTCTGACCGGTGTTTTCCCTGCGTGTTTCTAGGAATTGCCTCTGAATATCGATGGATTGTTACAGCTTGACTCGTTTGCGTAGTTTCTTCAATTGTTGACCAGAATGATTAATTAAGTGTTGCTTGAATTTTTCCTTCGGATTCTTGGAATGATTTGGAGTTTACTTGTGGTTTAATTTGAGTATCTTGACATTTGTTTTATGTTTCCTTGTACGTTTATTTATAATTTCCTTGAAGTCTGTTTGTAGCTATTTATTTAGACGGATATTTAGAAGTATATTCAGACTGATATTTATAGGTACATTCAGAAGTACATTCAGACGTACATTCAGAAGTATATTCAGAGCCCTAAATTCTTCAATATTAGAAAAATTCAATTAATAGTTTACCTTACGTTTTAAAATCAAAACGACTATTTCTCGTTGTATAAATTTTGCACTTTTAATTTTCACTAAGTTTAATAAATTATTATTCTTCACTACGTTCACTTGTACGTAATATTTTACTTTCAATTGACGTGGTTGGTGCCTTATCCAAGATATACTGAACGTTTATGAGGTCCCCATAGTATTTATAGACTCCACCTATCGATTTTCTTATTGATGTTCATCGTGTGTTTGTTGATCAACGCGTTGTACTTTGCGCCTATCTCTGCAGAAATCGGTATTTCTAAAAATTCCTTGTTTTGATTCTTATTCAGACGCTTGATCTCACACGTAGACGTTCAACACTTTGTGCAGTATATTTCTCAGAAACTCCAAATTTCCATTGCATTCTGTCACGTCCTTCATGTTTGTGTCAACTATGATTCAAACCTCATCGCATCATGGACCGCCTGTTATACATTTTGTTTGTTACTCCAAATATGTTGGATTTTATCGAAATACAATGTCTTTTGTCACGTATCTATATTTCTAATAATGACGTATTTAAACGCGTTTATTTATTTATGCGTTGATTTTATTAAATAGCTAGTATGCCAGGTTGTTTATCTTCCCCTATTACGTGTTTATTTTGATGAACTTCGTTGCGTTAAAACCTAATTTTCGCTCGTTTCTTTCCAGTTCTAGACTTGTATATTTAACTTAGAACGTATTATACGACGTACACCTTATTATTTTTGCTAAATAGTATCTGATTATTGCAGAATGAGCTTCTTTCTTGTGAATTAAATTGGTTATGATTTATATACGGTGTGCTCGCTATTGACTTTATGTAAAATAGTCGATTTACTCCTATTTAATGGTGGAATTGTTTGGTTTTCTTAACATTAATTATATTTACATTTATCCTACGACCCTTATGACTTAATCTACCCTTAAATTACCTTCTTATCATAGCATTATATACATAAATAGCACTAAAGTTTAGAAAACTAAACGATATTATATTAATGTTTCTACTTCACTAAAATTATGCCCGTAAAATTATTGATCTTATGCTAAAGTAAATTGAAAAAGCTTTTTGACTATTATACGCTGAATCTATTATACTTAAAGATGCATCCTAACACTGTACACTAATGAATTGACCTTTATGATGAATACTTAACATTAATTGTTTCTGCTCCCTAATATATTATGAAATTTTCTTGCAAATAAGTGCAAAGCTGAAACTGAAATACAATTAACTCTAAAATTCTTACTTTAAATTAATTAATCGTTACCCTGGATTTCTAAGACACCTATTTAACTTTTTAATAAGTGGTATTTACACATATAACTTTTTATTCGATGATATTTACACATGCTAGCCTATCCTAAATTGTCCAATGACCTATCTAATTAATTCTAACCTACAAATTACATAGTAATATATATATATATATATATATATATATATATTGCTATAATAATATGGTTATTTAGGGGTATATTGAGTAATAAGTCGTACCCTACATGTAAATAGCACTAAAGTTTAGAAAACTACACGATTTCATCATAAAATGGAAGTAATTCGCTAATTATGCAAACAGCTAATATCAAGTACACTGTATAAAAATCACAATTAACTGTAATCAATGAAAGGAAGCTCGTTCTTCAATAATACAATCACACTCAGTAAGATAAATAGCTCTGTACGCAATCAAATTTATTTTAAACCAGCAAGGCATTCATAAACTCTAAAAGAATACGCATTAGGGGCATCTGAAGCAAGAAAATCATGAAACGAATCTTATTAAAATAAATATGCATTAGGGCAAGGAAATAACCATGCATCCTCGCAATAAACACATCTTTCAAAACATACATGTGTCATAAACGCAGGAAGTAAATAAACTCATTTTAAATTTACGTCAGCAATTCAACAAGCTATCAAGTTAATACCACAGAAAGTCCAAGGTATGGACAATAACCTAGAACACCCCTCAAACTTTGACCGAAGGACGCAGATAAACCAATGATGTCAGGTGAAGGTGTTGTTTTAAATACCATACGAATTTGATAAACAATCAGTCTTTCTTCAATCAAGGCACGCTTTATAGCATTTCAAGTCAGAAGATCACGCAAAGTGAACATAGTAAAATTAAATAATTATATTTTGTGGAAGTCGTGATAGAAAAGTTTAAAAATAATAGTAATAGTGCAAATATACGAGAGAAAGTAGCCGTTGACTAAAAAAACCTAAGTAAGAAAATTTTAATTAAGCATATTTTTAATATTTATAACTTAGGACTCGAAATTATGATCTAAATTATCATCCAAATTACCATCTATATTACTATATAAATTATCATATAGATTGTCATCTAAATTATCATCTAAATTTGCATCTGAATACGAATCTAAACATTGATCTGGAACTTTAAAATACAAAGCTAAATCTAAATTTGCATCGGAGCAGTAAACGGAGCATCATTCTAAACATTGAATGGGTGTTTGGCCAAGCTATCTTACAAAATCAACAAGTTAACTCAACTGAAAACAATGTAGGGGTACCGGTCAACCACGCGTAGTAGCAGTTTAAAGGATTGGAAACACGTAAGGAAAACACAGGTCAGAAGTAAGAACAATTTTTAATAGCATACGGTATTAATTTCATTTTGAGCACTTACATTTTTCATATATTGAAATATTTATGTAAAGGGTCATCAAAAATGTTTTAAAAATTACGGAGAGCAAAAGAAAAAGGTCATTGAACGTTCAAAAATATATCCAGTAGTAAATAGTGTTATTTTTGGTAGCTTTAAATTGATTTATGGGTTACAATTTGGGGACGAACAAATTGATATTGTTACCTTGATTCAGGGGTTTATTTTTGAATAGTGAATATTTTTGAATAGTCGAGACATATAAAAAGAATAGTATTTAAAATTTAAAATTGAGGTTATTTAAAGACAGAGTTGTGGCGGGCAGCAGGAAACTGAACGTTAATTACACCAGCGTGCGACGATATCATAGCAATATATATATATATATATATATATATATATATATATATAAAAGCAACTGAGAGTAATGTGAAACCAAAAGTATAGCAATTTTACGTGTACTGTAAATCCTCATTTTCTGTATTCAAAGTTGTGAATATTGTACACGCATCTAGCCTTTCTATCTACCGACAGGAAGTGTATCCTTTGGTAGGAATGATAATTGTCTGTTGCGTATTATTTTAAAGCAACAATATGTCACTGGCTTATTTATTTTGCATTCTATACAAGAGCAATAATCGTCTCAACGTGCTTTGAATATTATTGTATTACGTTTAATTCTTATTACAATTACCCCTTTATTGTTCTTTTTATATACATACCCGTGTCAAAAAGTATTTTTAAATAAAAGCATGTTTTACGCAATTTTGGCCGCTACAAACGCATATATAGAGCATTTCTAAATTTGCTTGAATGGAACCGAAAGATAGTAGTAATTTAAGTTACCATAAAACCTTTTTTACTCTAGATTTTTTTAAAAGTTCATTTTGTAATTGTTTCATGTCTACATAATGAACTAGTGACCGATTTTCACCCAGCCGACGATAGCAGACCCACCTTGACCGTCTCGCCTGATTTTAAGGTGCGTGTTTTACTGAATACAAATTAGTTGGAGGCATTGTCGGAAATCACCACCTGTTCTAATCGTCAGTAGTCGAATACTCTCACAATAGTTAATCGCAATAGTATCTTGAAAGCAATTTTCTTTAAAATACAGAGTATCTATAGAAAATTTCAGGTACCTAAATAATCATGATTAAAAAGTACGATGCATATATTATTAATAACTGAATTATGATGGCAATACAAAAAGAAAAACCTACATATTTGGTGTAATAATTTAATATAAACCAAACACTTGAATTTACAAATAGATTGGAGACGCAACTTATTTTTAATTACTTAGTATATTGTAAAGATCTAGAGTTGAAATAAGAATTTTCTATATAGTCAATCAACCCAAGGTAAAATGAGTTGTTCGGTGAGTTCAAATCCCCGCAATATTCTCCAATGTCGATAATGTAAGGGCAGCTTCATTATATCTAGTGCAACCCAGCATACCCCTTATAAACGCTAGCCCAATATTTACGGATCTAAATTGTATGAAGGGGGGAGGCTAAATTAACATTAGTCCCTCTTGTGGTAGGAGCTTAATTATGCTGATAGCACAGGTTACTTAGAACTAGTGCAATGCGTATCCCCAAGAAATAGCTAGTGTAGGCATAGAAACTATATAAAGCGACATTATGCTTTAAAAGAAAGCCATGAATTTATGTGTAGCTGTGGTTGAAACGTATTCATTGCAGGTGATAGAACATATTTGTAGTGACTCTGTAACGTGAAGTTGCTAAGCAGCTGTTTGATTTTATACGGCAAAATTAATAGAGTAATTACTTAATGAAAATTTATACAATTGCACTAATTTCAAGTGAAAAGAATTCGAGCTTTTGATCGATATCTTCTTATTGTTTAGAAATTTTTGGACGTTATAGATAAAAGTTGTATGAATTAATATTCATGCAGAAAAGATTGCTTGCAGGGTTTTGAACGTATCGACCTACTTGCTTCATACTTCTGACATTCCACTCTACGACTCGAAAAATGTTCCCGGCTCTTCTTTTAAACTTTTCGATCACATCCTCGGAAATATTTCTCTTCCGGAGAACCGAATGAAGGACTATTTTAACTCCGGAATTTTTTACTCCAGAGGAGGTCATAATCTTAAATAATAATTTAAGTACGCTCTGTATTTGGGATGTAATCTGTTGGTTTCCGGTTGTCTTCCACATCGCAGTAGTGTGTCTTAGAATACCTAAACCGACTCCTATGATCTCTGCCACTCTAAGTACCGAAAAAGCCGCTGCCTTCTTTTGGGGGCTCTCAAACTATGGCAATTATTTTGCCGGAAATAAAGGTTAAAGTTTTCTTAGGTGATGTTAAAGAATTTGAATCGTTCTATTAAAATTTTGAGGCTGTAATTATAAGAAATCTTTAGATAGTCTTAAATACTTTTACATGTAGATTCGAAAACAAATTTTTTATTAATTTTTTACTTATCAACAATGTAAGATGCTTCTAGCTTAACACAACGTAAGCCAAGCTACTGCGCGAATTTACAACCACTAGTCATAAAAATGTTCAGGTATTAAAAAATTAAAATTTTTCTTATGAAGAATTATGGAATATCTATTTTAAAAAAAATTAGACTTCGATACAAAACGTTACTATAAAAGGGAAAGAGATTATTCTCAAACACCTAATTTCGAACACTTTATAAGGTTCTTAGAAAAAAGGTCTCTTATTTTAGAAAATATCTAGAGTTAAAATCCAAATGCTTACAGAAAATCCGTTGCCGTTAATGTTTCTACAAGTTGTTACCTTCCAACTAGCAGAGAGCAAAAAACAACTTCAAAATTTAACTGCTCTTTTTCTAATAAAATGGGGCACAGAATTACACTTGCTTCACGTTTAAGAATTTGCTCATTAAAAAAAATAAATTTTATTAAGTGTAACAAAACGTGCATTATTTGTTTGGACAAACACAGATTTGACGATTGTTCTTGTACAATAAAGTGTTGTTTGTTCTAAACTCCACAATACTTTGTTGCTTACTCACTTTCAACTAAAAAAATTACGATCTGATATGCAGTGTTTCTCCTAAACTCAATCTTCAACAAAAATACTTCTCGTTAAATGAACAAATACGGACTTCGGAAAATAACGGCATTAGCGCTTTTACGTCAAAGTATCTTTATGCTCTGAAAGCGGCAATTTGTGTGCGGCAAAAGCTTTATTAGACACAGGAAGTCAAAACTCCTTCATAATTCAAAATCTAGTTGATAAAATTACAGGGCAAATCTGATGATACCACTATAAGCATTTCGGGCATCAATGAAAGCCCCACTATTACTAATAAATCTGCAAACATTAAAATCTATTTAAATTGGAATTTATCCAAAAAAAAATTAATTTCCCGTGTAGTTTTGCCTAACATTACTTGTAAGCCACCTCAATGTCAGATTAGGACAAATGAAATAAACATCTCTAAAAATTTCTTCTTAGCAGACGATGACTTTTTTTAACCGTCAGAAATTGATATTCTAATATGGCTAGATTGCTATTAAGATATAATCATCGATAACCCAATTAACCTTGGCAAAAATCTTTCTGTACTGCAAGAATCTCATTTGAGTTGGATAGTTATAGGTACAGTACCAAAAAGACTTGCTGTTGCAAATGTATCTGTGTCTGAAGATACAGATTCAAAAAATTATTCTAATTTTCTCGCAACTTCTAAGGTTGATAGCTTCCTCAAAGAATACTGGAAAAGAAGAACTGTCCGAAAAGTTAACCTCCTATTTAAATCTTCTACAGAACCAAGAAAGCTTGGTGACTCATGCATTGTAGCCAAACAACGCTTCATAAACTTAGAAAAAAGATTCAGAAAGATGACTTATTTCATGGATATAGCAAATTTATACAAAAATATGTTTCCTTCGGGCATACTCATTATGTCTTCATGACGCTACAGAATTATAACCTTTAAAATAAATATTTCATTCTCATTTATGCGAGTTATATATCCCCCAATCTTTATATGTATTATAAAATAAAATCTAATAGGAAATTATTAGAAATCATTAAGAAATTATTAGGTCAAGTACAGCAATGTAATTAAATGATAAATATAATAAGGTTATTAACAGTTATGAGAACGGATGCAATACAATGTATGTCAGACGATAGTGACACTGCAGGTGGCAGATGACAGACGGTTAAGATACCGCAATTACCTAGAAAGTAAGATTGTAACAATGTGGTTATGAATAGTATTAAGAAATAAGCAGACATGAACTCTGCAAGTTCCTACAGAATTGTGAGGGGCAGGGACAACATAAATACACCGGCAGCCCCAAGACCAGGCAGTCAGTCTAAGTATTTCAAATTTAGCATTGTTGTTTACCTAGGCTACTCGCCCTAATATTAGTTCAATTGGTAATCATTTTTCGACTTAGAGGATTTACAACAGTTTGTCAAAATTCCAGAATAATTTCTGTTTAAACTAATAAAATTTGTTACAAGTTTTGCAAGTAGTTTCTAAAAACACCGCTTCCAAGGCCCGTAACGTAACTGGCGCAGTCGTACCGATGTCAAAAGGTCACTAGGGAATCCAAAATTGAAGAGCTGGTGGTCTGGAATTTCAATTCCCAATTTGGCAAAACCCAAACAGAAGTTGGACGAGATACAAGCATTAATTAAATCCAACCAAACAAACCTTGGAAGAGATACAAGCATCGATCGAATACAAACCAAACCAACGTGGACGAAGTACAAAATCGACGGAGTTTATGAAAACGACGACGAAACTAATGTAAGTTCATTTCCTTAAAACCAATTGATTTTTGACAAATTTATGAATTTTCGCTAGTAATAGAAAATTTTTTTCATTTTATTATTTTATGTATGTACAGAATTTTTTATTGTTTATTATTATTGCAATTTATGCCCATTTTTTGAAAATAAGTTACGCAACCATTACGAGAAATTATTTTCAGAAACGAGAATTTATTTTGAGAAAATTTATTTTTAAAGCAAAAGAATTTTTACGCAACTATTAGTACAATTATTAAACAAACCAAAACGTGACTGACGTACGAATAATTAAAACAAAACGAAAACGATTTTAAAATACTAAAAATAGAACGCAACTAATTTTAACAATTTAATACCGAAAACTAATGTATAAAACGCAACTAATTATAGAAACGATTATTCAAACGTAACATTCATCGCGCTTCTATAAATTATAGGAGCACTTTGCAATCTATTAATAAATTAAACCATTATGAATTAAAACAAAGCGCGATTCTCGCATAAATTACGACCATCATTGAATACAAAGTTATTTCAATACAAATATATCTAATCAATTACTGAATAAAATTCATTCGAAACGCACATCGCAACTTTATAAAAAGCAACATTTAAACGTAACATTTTATGATTAAATACTTCAAGACGAGGTAATTAATTGTAGAAAAGACGTAAATTATTCATTTTCACCTAGAGTGAAAACAAAATTTTTTAGTGAACTGAAAACTTTGTATTTAAATAAGTTTGCTGTATAAATTATAAAGGAAACTGGTGCAACTACTGTAGCAAAACGGTAGACTGAAAACTTGCAAACTCTATATTTATACTCAAGGTAACGAGACAATACAATTACAGAAAAACATTTTATACACCTACGGAAAAGAGATAATTAAAGCAGACTTAATTAATCAGCAAAAATAAAATAGGATCGTCACTGACGCAGAAACATACAAAGTATAACGCAAATTATTGCAAGAATATTAATTCCATAGAAACCTTTCAGAAAACTAAAAACTCACGACAACTTAACATCCGCGAAATATAAATAGACGAATTCAAGGCTACAGCAATTAAGCAGACCTTTCCAAGCACAAATTCCTCAATTCAATAATAGCACCATATAATTACGTATACAGTACAAAAACTCGATTCTTAAAATAACCCAACACATTTCAAACTGAAAAATTAATAAACCAAACTAAAAAGTAACAATACAAACCGCGAAATAAATCCCAATTTTTACAAAAATTTGAAATTAATTAAAATCGAAAGTAACTATTAATTATTAG
Organism: Platerodrilus igneus; assembly: GCA_036346225.1. Lineage (NCBI taxonomy): Eukaryota > Metazoa > Arthropoda > Insecta > Coleoptera > Lycidae > Platerodrilus > Platerodrilus igneus. The sequence goes on from JARFIW010001004.1 coordinate 905,171, forward strand.
AACAACCCTTAACAATCAGGAGTTCAGATATAAAGATTTATCTTAAAACCATCCCCATCTTTAATGGAGATCAAGTTTGCTAGTGAATATCATCACAGCGTGTGAAATATTTTTGAAAAACTTCTACAAACCCGGAGATAATGAAAGCAATGTATTACTTATACGCCTGATAATAAGAAAACTCATCGGGCGGGCACTAAGGCTAATAGCCAGCCGAGAGGACCTGGAACAATGGGAAGTCTTTAAACGCATATTAATTGCATATTTTGGCGATCAACGTAACATAAAATGCCAAATACGCGATCCAATAGACCTTAGAATGGAAAATTACCAATCCCCGTACCAATTTGGAATGAAATGCCAAGATGTAAGAAGTTTAAGCTTAAGAAAATTAAAAATTGAAGAACCCGACCAAAATATTAGACTCGTCCTATATATACCACCACTTTCGCTTCTTTCACCAGTTACTTCGCCACAAGATACGTTTTGGCTTTGAATGGGCTAGTGAGTCTGCTAGTTCAAAGTAACTCTACTCTTTACACTTTAACTTGGCTACTAATATTATCATTCTTATCTTTATTATTATGTTTTATTTTATTACTTATTTTCTTTTCTTGTCCTGCAAAATTAGTTTGTACACTTACCTTTTTGTTACGGTGTGGTGATTCTGACATAGTTCCAAATTTCCTTAAAATAAAATACCACATTAAAACATATCCCAGCCGAAAAAATTCTTCACAGAGCAGAACTCTCACTTCTTCACGAACGAATTTCCAACACTCGAAAAGAAATAGACAATATTTCTAAACAACTCCTACAACTCCATCTAACTACAATGACTGGACTCTGACCGAATTTCATACCTGTAAGCCCAAAAAAAACACCGAACTCACCACAAAAACCCACTTACGCAAATTCTTACAACTTTCCAAAAGCTTTCACACCCTGAAAAAACATCTTACCCGAAAACTCTGTCCTCAAATACCGTCATAAACCGATTAGATCATATCCTATCCAAAAACGAACTACATATCCTGTCCAAAAGACTAAATTTCCCAATTGCACCCAGAAAAATTCCCGCAGAGGTAATCAGCGATCCGATCTCTACCCCAAGACGATGCCAATTTAATTCTCTTTGAAACAACTAAATGTCTCCGATATGCCAAAACTTCTAACGAAAATGTGACAAAGCAAGAAATGACGGCTTTAAAACACCTACAAACAAACAAGAAAATTGTTATACTCCCTGCAGACAAAGATAATGCGACTGTAATTCTAAACCGTACAGAATACAAAGAAAAGATCAAACAATTATTATGAGACGGTTCCTACATTAAGATTTCACAACCAGAACATATATCTAATGAACTAACCCACCTTAAAACTAGTCTTATAAAAAACGGCTATCGTAACTCAGATATCGACAGAGTAATAAACCGTCATCTGCATCCTACACGAACCCCCAAACCACACTGTAATCCCGATACACGATCTTTAGCAATCCTTCCATATATATATATATATACAGAGTAACAGACCGAATTGGCAAAATTCTACGTAAACACAACATCAAAACAATCTATAAATCCAGTAACAAAATTTCACAAATATTACTTATTTTCTTTTCTTGTCCTGATGACGCCACTTACAATAGTGGGCGAAACGTCGACCTTAGTTTATAAAATCACACGGTCCCAACCCGGACCATAAATATTTATAATGACTCCGGCCGTAAAAGCCTCCGACAATATCAGTGATCCCATTGCAAGTACTAACTGTAACTTTGCTTTGCAGGTATAATCCCTTCTAGTGGGAAACGTTATCGAGTGTCTTCAGAGTGTTTGTTTTAATATTAAAGCACAAGGGTTTCTACATCTCCCTTTATGCATTGTACTGTCTTTTTGTATGAGTTTTAGAGGTAGTGACGCCTTCCTTTATCCCTTTCTAATTGTTATTTAACGAAACAAATAACAAACCCACGATCGTTTTTGTGCCTACTGCAGGGTTCATACTCGAGCTATGCCGTGGTACCGTTTATACCTTCTTGTAAAGCCGTTTACCATCGGTTACCTACGCTTTTTTTGTGGTAAGTAACACATATTTGAATTACCAGTGGGGTTTCAGGTCTATCATTAATACATCAAGGTTAAGAGAGATTGATATACTTTGAGCGTCAGTGCACCAATTTCTCTTAACCTTGGGGTATTAATGATCAAAACTGAAACCTACTCATCTATCTTTTGCACTGGTAAGTCAAAGGCGTATTACTTACCACAAACGAGTCTAAGTAACAGATGGTAAACGGCTTTAAAAGATAAAAGCGTTACCACAGCATAGAGCTCGGGCATGTGTAATATTATTTTGAAATGTTCACGTACTAACAGATTACCTGATTAATTAAATTTCATTAACTTGTATTACTTATAGGCAGAATTCCATGATAAATTACAGTTATATTTTAGTAAGCATCCCTTATAATAAAAACCTCAGGTTTAGAAATAGCTTTATCCTTAAATATTTTAAATTTCAGGGGCTGTCATAATAATTGAAAGGTCCTAACTTGCAAACCCAATACAATACTCTTTAAAAATTTATGTCGTACATAGATTGACGAATCTGATAAATTTAAATAGAATCTTATCTTTTAACTTAAACAAAGAAAAGCAATTTTCGGTTTGTAAAACTTAATTTTCTTAATATTTCAGTGATTGACAGGGGTTTCTAGAAAACGAAACATTACAAATAGTCAAACTATTTTCCAATTTAATTTGTTCAAAGATTGCAAGTAATTTTAAGTAGTCTGGAGACAACCAGTGTATTGAAATTTATTTCGGCTCGGGTTAGGTTACCCGGCTTTTGTCAATGGCAGACAACTGCCGCCAATAGGTATGGTCAACAATTTCAGTATTTAAAATTCCAAGAATTCATATTTATACCGTTAGAAAAATAATTGCTATCCGTAGCACTCATCCTGAAAAAGGTTGGATATGGTTTCTGAAATCTTGTTTTTGGGATGTTCTGCTAATAGTCATTGGATAACAGAAATATGACGTAAAATAATGGGTTGGAGTAGGTTTAATATATAACTTAACGCTTTAGTCAAAAAAAAGATTCCAATGGGGTTCTCAGTTTTAAAAACGTAGAAAAAAAAGTAGTCAGAAAGGTTTGCTGGTAGCGTTCTGCGGCGTAACAGATGTGATATCAAACTTAGTATCATGTTAGTAAAAGTGGAAAGGAGTAATTAACTCATCCAGTTCGCGAGGGTTACTACCTGTGTTCGCGGATTTATAAGTGATATTAAAGTATATAATAAAAAGCTTGTGAGCGTGTGTTCACAAGTTAAGCTATCAACAATATCCTGCCCGGTACGTGTGCCATTGAATTATTGAATAGTTGCGAAGAACAAAAGCAACAAACGAGATTCTCCCCCCAATTTAAGAGCTGTTCTGGATTGGAATGCAAGCAAGCCAACGATTGATGATTTTTAGTAAGTTTTTGTATTTAATCTAGCATGACGAATTTTTAGTTAATATACTTTGTTAGGGTGTTTTGGCCATAAATCGTAGGATTAATTTAGTGTGAAAATTTATAAGATACGTTTTCTTCCATATAAAGTGTTTGGGAATTACTTATGTACATAAAATTATCAGAATTCCATACCATTCAATCAAATTTCTCAGTTAACATTAATAAATTTCCTAATGTAAAAGGTTCACGTTTATTGCTCTGTTGATTAAATAGTTTTTGTTTGCCGTTGATTGAGTCAATATTTTTTTAACTTTTGATCATGAAATTTGCATAAGTAGTCAAAAAAGTAAGAATTGATTAAAGAAATAATTGTCCTCCTTGGGATGACAAGTCTCTCAAGGTTTTGCATGAACATTGGACATTCTCGACTTGTCTGGCGCCCTTGGTAATTGTTTTTAAGCCACAATATTTATGAAAGGTAAGTGCCAAATTTTTTGTTGTATAATATATATTAATTTAGCCCTTTCTGCAAAACATTAACCCTCTACATGATCCACGACCTTCCGCTAGCTAGTGCCGGTGACCCCCCTTTAATTATTGTTTTACAGGCCGCTCCCATTTTATAATTTTAATGAAAAAATATATACTTAGTAGCTTTTCTGCCTGTAACACATGACCTACAGTAGGGACGAGTGTGGTTGTAGTTATGTTGTTTAATTAGTTAAATAACAAGTGGAAAAGGAAAGGGAAAGCGCCACTACCTCTAATACTCCTACAAAAGGATAGAACAATGCATAAGGGAAAGGTAGAAACTCTCATGCTCAGTATACTAAAACAAACACCCTAAGGACTTTCGTTAGCGGTTCCCACCGGAAGGACTTCACCTGAAAAGGAAAGCTGTAGTTACCGTATTGTACTGTACTTACAATGCGATCACTATTTGTGATCCAAGATTAAACACTAATAATATTTAAAAAAACTAGAACTTACGACTTTCAGTTTTTTGTGTAAGCCAATCAAAAATAATAAAAGCATTACCTAATAAAGTATTTCTATTTCTCAAATTAAATAAATATTGATTTTTAACTACAGGTGTTAATAAAATATTTACAAAAATAATTCTTATTGGTTCAGTCTAGATTCAAAATAACGGACTTGAGTTTATTTATTTAATGTAAATTAGTATCATTAATGAAGCACATATTATTTGTATGAGCCCTATCAACTTTCAGACCTGAATAATATACAAATAATTAGCAAAATTTATAAAATGCTTAAAGTTGTTACGTTCATTTTCGGCAATAATTGGTTATTTTATTTACAATAATTTTCAACTCAAATCCTTTGCTAATTAATTATCCGTTTATCTAAGTTCTACATCTACAGTTATATAAAATCGTCGATTCATAATTAAAAAAAAATACGCTGGCTAGTACTTTTCAACTAAAATCCACTTTGCTTCTAAAACAAAACTTTATTTGATAAATTAAATATCCTGCATATTTTACTTGGTAAATACTTCCGCTAATTAGAAATAAATTTTACTTCCCAGAATTCCCTAACGTAAAGTTTACACTATACTCAGATTGTCGATAACATGTTCCAAGTATTCGATAATTGTTTCTTACATGTTTTCCGTCGGAAGAATTTGTCGAATTAAAATTGCGTATTATCCCAATATAAACTGTGTTTTTCCAGGTTAATTCTGAATAGAAATATTACTTTGAAGTCTGGTCACTGGCTGAACGAAATTGATTTTATTTGTTTTCCAATCTACACCACGGAGACACGTGTAGGAATGTTTGGTTATCTTCGTTTTTCGTTATAAAAATTTTGCACATGCAATACGGCGTGGTAAGTATTTAGAGTTTTTAGAAAATTGCATTTTTCGTCGAAATTAAATTCATTTTTACTGGTAATTCCCTCTAGCTTCTTCCGATGGCCTTAAAGTCACGATGAATGGTCGTCCCTTGCTGTAATGGGAGGCCAAGTGCGTTCTTTCTTAGGGTAGGCCCACCTACTCGTTACCTTGGACCAGCTGGTGACTCAACCCCGACGCCAGCAACTTCGAGGGTGAGTGTTTTCTTTCTCCGTCGTTTACGATTGCGACCACATTGGTTGGGATTTTCGGTTTAAGCTCATGCATTCCTAAATTTAATCCATTTAGACGACAATTAGTGAATTAGTTTAAGATTTATTGGCACTATATGAATGAATTACTATTTGCTTTAAATAACTAAGAATGTACAACTTATTAAAGTGAAAATGACTTAAAGGCTTACTGGTACGTTTGAAAATGTTGTTGCCATTAGATGTATATACTTAGTTTTAGATTTACCATGCTCATTTAGAGCTGTTGGTTTTAGAGGGGTAATTTCGCTTAATTTCTTTTTTTGTTGAAACTCAATCTCAGGAGTATCACAAAACCGGCAGCTCACCATTAAAAAAAATGATTTGTTCTGTTGGTTGATATTTTTTTTTTAGATTTAGTGTGTAATTATTTATTGCGTGTACATATCGTGTTTAATTATAGGTTTTTTTTGTTGATATGTTGTGTTTTGAGTATGAATGAATGTGTTGTCGGTATAATACCCCGTACACTCTTCGATTGAGCCCGGTCCGTTTCTTTTTTTTGGTTTTTTTTCTAGGCTACGTCAATGCACGTAGCAAATTCCACCCAAAACATTTATAAATTATTTTTGTTAACCTTTCATTTGGTATTAATCTGCCAACAAAGACAATCATCCCGAACATAAGCATATTAAAATAATCTTACGTATTTTTAACACGAATAAATATTTAATGGAACAAGAGAGAAGCTGGTCCTACATTATACAATATTTTCTTCAAAATGAAAATTTCAAGGACTAAGAAACTAATTCATTAAATAACTAATAAGCAACTCTATATGAAATTTCAAAACTTTGAAAATTTAATTTTGTATCGTTCAATACTTTGATTAAATAAGGTATTAAACCTGCACCAACATTTTTGTAACAATTCAGATCATAAACCAGAATTATCAGCCATACAAAGCTTTGCTTACTTTATACATTAGAATAAACGATAAGTGTTGAAGCTACTTTACCAAACAGTAATGATGAAAGATCAAATTCAAATCCTGTGTGATGGATGATGTTCACAATCAATACCTTCAAATTTTAATTTAATAATCAGACGTGTACTTAATGTTTTATAGGTATTTAAAACACCATTACAACCAACAGATGTTCCAACATTAACTAATAATTTTATTTTGTTCCTAAATTACCGCTGCAAATAAAGAGTATTTATTAATAATTAAAAAAGCAAACTTCCTGAAAATCATCAACGAAGAATCACTTGGGAAACTAACCACGGCCCACGTTACTAAAATTAAAGGATAATTCTCAGACAACACGCTAGATAGGTTTTGAGCCTCTTGGAGCGTCTTTTTAAAGTGGTTTCCTCCAAAAGCTCTTCTATCAATTTTATTTTAAACAGAAATTACAATATGAATTTAATAACAGGTACGTTATGTTCAGTAACGTATTGAAATCAGAAATATTTTAAGTTGACAATCACTATTTAAATTAACTAAAATTAGGATAAGTAGTTGAACAACCAACAATGTTAAAGTTGTGAAGCTCGAGACTGACTGACCCTCTTGGGGTTCTCAGGGTATTTATGCTATTCCTCCTCTTACATCACTTGTGGGAAACACAGATCTCATGTCTGCTGTTTTTTTATTCAATACAAAGTATTACTTCTTAGTAATCTTAATTCTAACAATAAGTTTCTTATAATCTATTATGACCTGCACCTGCAGTGTCATGTTACGTCTGGATCAGAAAGTATTTGCATCCGTTCTCATGTCTGGTTTATGAATTTCTATTAACCTTTTGTAATATGTCCTTCAATTATACATTGCAACAATCTAGTCTTTAGATTCAATAGTTCCATTTGATTATACCTATATACTAATTTGGGTATATGTAACTCTTTCCCCGAAAAGGCTTAGGCATCTTAAAAGGGCACACAATGCTCCTTATTATTCGTTTCTGGAAAACGTTCATTACAGACGCAACCGTAAAAGGACACTGTAACAACTATGTTTAAAACGACATACGCATGTTTATAATAAAGGCGTTTTAGCGCTTGCATATACATAACTTATAATACGTGTAAATATAGCTTGACGGCTTTTTTATTTTATCTAATAATAATAATAATCAGACCATAGAAGTTGTAAAATAATCGCTTATGAGAACTTAGACTAGAAATACTTGCAAATTAAAGAGCATCGCATTTGTATGTGCTATACGTTTTTCTAAAAATTACAAATTGTGTTTAAAGTGTTTCCAACAGGTATTATAATTAAAATAACTCACAGTTGTACTATAATTATCTTTATGAAACAAAACTGTTTTCGAATTTAAAAGTAAAAGTTTTATTATTTTTTTAGTCATTTGAAAAATTTTACGGGAAGAAGCTTATTTCTGAACATCTTGAATATCCATCTTTTGAATCACTATACATTGAGTGATTTTTCCTTATATTATATACGAAAATATCGAGGGTGTCATTGCCGATCAATTAATAAAATCTACTGTATTTAAGTTTTCCGAAATATCCGATTCTTGTACGGGATATTTTCTCTATATATATATATATATATATATATATATATATATATATATATTGCTGTGATAAGAGCTGTTTAAGGGTGTACTTTATAGTAAAGGTCGTTTAAGAATTAGAAATTACCATAGGAAGCAGAAAACTGCATTTATTTAGTAAAAAAAATTGAGAAATGGAGATAGTTTGTAAATAGTAAGCAGTCAACACCCTGTATATAAAGTACAGGTAGTTTTAAGCGACGCAAATATGCACAGGAAGACGCATGGTTAGCGTAGGAATAAGGAAGACATGCATTAAGTAAATAGTAAATATTTAACACCCTGTAGAAAGAGTTTTAGTTAATTTAGGCAATGCAAATAATGATATTTTTCAATAGAAGTACGCGTATTTTATAAGTAAACATAATAAAGTGTAATTAAACACGCATTCAAAAGAGTTAATACGGAAATAAGAAATAGAGCTTCGAGAAGCATAGTGTAAAAGCGTACCAGTAGTTAATAATTGTGATAAAGAAAGGTGATTAAAAATTGCGTAAATAGCAGGCAGATATGTAAATTAAAAGTCGAATTGCATCAGTTGTTTATGGAAAAGCAATTAGATTCATCAAAACACCGCATGTTTGATAACGAAGACAGCTGCGAGCAGGCCACAATTATTTGAAAGCATAGAAAATTACATCAGAAACTACTTTAAATGCAAAGATTTAATTGGTTAAAATTAGCGACGAGTTTGTAGATCATACCCACTGACGGAGTAGGAAAGCAATGATATATTAACAGGTACAGTGATAACGAAGGCAGTTTTCAACCCAACAAAGGCCGAGGTGCCCCACTATGAGACAAAGTGTGATACGTAATAATAATTTAAAGTGAAAAGTTGTATTAGTGCGACTAAGATGAAAATTATGATTGCCGATTAAACGTAAGTAGATTTTGGGGAATTTATTTTAAACTAAAACACAATAATAATAGGGCTCTGAGTCCGTGGAGAATAATAATACATTTCTGAGTCCGGGGAGAATAATCCAATTCTAAGTTTGGGGAAATTGATAAGAAGTAATAAGTCTGAATGAGATGACAATAAATTGGGGTGCATAAGTATAAGTTTAATAATGGTAGTCCAGAGGGTGATAATAATAATTTAAATGCAATGGTTCAAGCGTGTGGATAGACAATATTTCGAATGGGCATGTAATAATCCTGAATTGGGGGAAAATAATTTTTATTCAAATGGATGGTAGAATGCATGGAAAATATTAGCTGATAATGGATGCGTCAATTGCGAGAAGGAAATAGCGAAGAAAATAGACCAGGTTAGATTTTTTAGTTATAAGACATTATTTTTCTATTTTTTTATTTGAATATTGAATTTGCTTAATATAAATGAATGTGAGGAAGTCAACAAAAACAGAGAACTTGCATACGTATAAAGAGCGTTATATGATAAAGAGGTTTTGAACGTTCCACACTTCTTTTTTTATAAACAATAGGTTTTTTTTTGGCGACTTTAAGATTTGATTAAAAAGTATATAATTTTTGACAAATGAGATTTACAACATTAATTAATTGAAAAGTGTATTTTAAATAATTTACAAAAACTGTACATAATATTTGTTTCATTACATAGAATCGAATTAACTTCTTTTTATAATTCTAAATAAATGCTAGTCGAGGTCATAAGATAAAGTTAATGAGAGTGATTTGATAATTTAAACAATAAAGGAGGAGCTATAAGTTGAATACGCCATTGATAACGAATAAGGCGGTAACATATCAAATTTTGTTATTGGTCGACAAGGTCGAGACACGATAAAATCCAGTTAAGTTCCTAGAGGGAGTTCATAGCAATATTTATAAGCCCAACGTCCGAGATCGATAAATCCAGTTAATACATAGAAATATTTATATGTCGACCAAATGATGGGGCGCGAATAATTTAGGGAGCATAGCAATATTAATAAAACGGCCCAACGTCGGAGCTCGATAATTCCAATTCCTGTTAGCAATATATATATATATATATATATATATATATAAGAGAAAATATATATAATATATAATGTGATAAGGGGTTATTTAGGGGTGTATTGAGTAGTAAAGGTCGTGTAGTAACTATAAATAGCAATAAGAACCAGAAAACTGCATTTATTTAGCAGAAAAATAAATAATTCGTACAATATGTAAATAGCAAGCATTTAACAACCTGTATATAGACCGTAATTAACTTTAAACAATGCAAGTGAGCATATCTTTCAACAATAAAACGCGTATTCAGCAGAGAAATAATCGTACATGTATTTAAACTACATTGAGGAGTGTTTTACAAGTTTATAAAATAAAATACGCAGAAGATAAGATGAAACCTAATAAATCTTCATGCAATTACGCTGGAACCATAAGTGCTTTGATAAGAAAACGCACTTTCAAATAAATAAATACATAAACGAAAACATCATTTATTTTTGTACAATTATCCAAAAGCATTATCTATACAAAACAACAGACGTAAGTTAAAAATCTGGCCACAATAACAAATAATAAAGTATCAAATAATAGCAAATAACAAGCATAATTTCATCAGAAACAGCTTAAAAATACAGGGAATATTAAAGACAAAAGCTAATTGGTTCAAACAATCTGTAAAAGTACTTGGAAACCCAACCCAGATGTAGTGGGAAAAGGCTATTTAACACCCACCGGTGATAAGACAAGTCAGTCCACACTTGATGCACGTCGAAATCACGACACTTTTAACCAGAAATCTACGCTTCAAATAAATAAAGTTTAGAATATATCAAATTTATGTTACTGTGAAGAGTGCTGTGCAACAATTACGTTAAGAATATATGAAAAGTTTTTGCCGTTTTTCTCAGAAAACGTGAGCAGAAGTTGGGTAATTAATTTAAATTAAATATTTATAATCATATAGGGCTTCTAATCGGATTCTGGTACAATTCTAATTGACTTCTAATCAAATTCTAATTGGCTTTTGGCACAATTTTGGTACAATTCTAATCTGCATCGAAAAGAATTCTAATCTGCGTCGAAAGTATTTAAGGGAAGGGATTCAATGCATATGCAGAGAAATATAAAATAAAGAAGCACGAGGTGATTTTTGGAAAACAAGGGGTAACTGTACCTAAATATTGGTTCAACTAAGCAGAGCATAGGTATACGATTGAAGACAACAAGGGGGTGTTGATCCACAACACGAAACAAAGCAGGTCAGACTTACCTAGTTTTAGGAAATCTTTTCAATTTAAATTAACATTGAATATATTAATTTTCTCACTAATTTGTGAAGAGTCAACAAGGACATTGCATACATTTAACCTTACGTAATAAATCATAAAGAGGTCTCGAACGTTCCAGATTTTTTTGTAAAGAGGTAGTTTGTGGTGAATTTATATTGAAACTAAAAAAATATAAATTTTGGGATAAATAACAAATATGATATTAATTGATTAAGAGGTGTATTTAAAGAATTTCAAAAATTGTAAATATTATTTCCTTCCATTATATGAATGTTGATTGACTTCGTTTTATCAATTCTCACAGGTAATCATAAAGGGGTGAAAGAAAATTGATTATCGTAACGTTGTGCACTCTGTGTAGATTAAAAAGGCTAGCCGTGGCATAATACTAAAAGTAAAAGATTAAAAGTTAAATTGAGAGAACACAGAGCGGTGGCGTTAAGTAGAACGTTTATTACACCGAGTACGGCGTTATCATATCAATATATATTGATGTGATAACGCTGCACGTCGATGTAATTATACTTTCAATCTCCTTCTGATCACCACCGCTCTGTGTATTTTAATACCAAAAAAAATTTAAATATGCCTTGGCTAGCCCAGTTTAATTCACACAGAGTGCACAACGTTACGATAATCAAATAATTTACCCTTTTTTCTCTAAACCTTTTCCTGCTTTGAATGATAAAAGGAAGTCGATGAATATTTGTATAATGAGAAAAGAAAAATCATATACACTTCACTGCTTAATCTGTTTGACTGCATGACAAAATGAGCCCCTGAATCAAATAAGAATAAATTTTAAATTGTTTATCTCCAAAATAAAAGCTCCCCTTCCCTATTTTAAAGCCAGCAAAATGATGTTGTACTCTACTGGAAATTTCTCTGAACGTTCAAGATTTTTCCCCTTTTTACGAAATTTTTCACGTATAAAATAAATTTTGATGACTTTACATAAAATATTCAAGTATAAAATATGATCAATGTTCAAAAATAATAATAGAAAATAATGCTTTAGGCTAGATAGTTCTGACCTGTAGTTTTCCTTGTGCGTCTTTTTGCTGCGTGCTGTGGATCAGTACCCCAATATTACATTCAGTTGAGTTGCTCCATTTAATTTATTTCGTCTCCAAATTTTACCGCGTTTAATCAATAATTTGGTATTTTCTTAATCTCCCTTAGCTTTTCTTAATGTCTTTTAGATTTACGTTGTAACGTATTTTTTTTCTAGTTACACTTCGTTCTTTAAAATAAAAATAAAACAGCTATAATTTAAAATATTTAATTTGTGAATTACCGTCCAATAGAAATTAATACATAAAATTGATAATAACACATAGATTCTTTTACCTTTATGCTCTAAAGTTCGTTACTAAGCTCTGTCGAGTTGTCAATTTGTTCACTTTATTATCAGCGTTCGAACGAGCAAGCTGCTCTGCAGGATAAGTGGAGTCAAGATGGCCGTGTGTAAGCACGTGGCTTCTAACAGTGTTAGAAAAAAGAAGATTAATTGATTGATTCTTGGTGTCTGGAGGTCGAGCCTAACAGCTGTAGCGTGAGCATGATTTTCTATAAGCTTCACTCAGAGCGGTTCAGTTGATCCCTGCAGGCCTAAGGAGATGGAAGCCCCCTTTGACATCATTAATACAGATGGTATAAATTAATTAAATAGATTATACTAATATTTTTCATCTTAGTGCAATATCTTAAAGCAATATCTTAACGCAATATCCTGACGCAGTATTTTAAGACAATATTTTAAGAAGGCAATTACATGTGTTCCGTATATTTCAACTTCACCAATAAATAACATCAAATAAGTAAATCTTGGAGCTGGAGTTTTGTTGGAGAATTAAATTCAATCAAGCTGAGGTTGGTTTCTTTATGTAATCGTTGTATTCCGAAGAACTTTGATATTCGATGGTTATGGAAATTTCCGACAGCTGAGGTCAAGGTCCTACATCTTTCGTTCGGAGCAGTTTCGTAGCACGTGAGTGTACCTTAGGATCTAATCACTTTGAACATTAATTAAATTGCAATAAAGAATATAACATTAAAAATTTGAGTAACGTAAAAAGCTTTTAGTGAAACAGCAAATTAAATAAGAAATCTATTGTGTGTCAGAATGTTTACACGTACACAAAGTGTACATTTGGTAAAGCTGTGAATGACATTTTATGTCAGATATATAAAAAACATAGATTCAGTTGTCCTATCTAGACGTCACATGTCGTCTTAATTTAATTTAAAATATGTTTAAATATTTTGAGGTCATGAACTTGAATTTTTCATCGACATGTAAAATTCGCGTACTTACTGTTAAATAAAAATAACTTAGAGTAATTACATTCTACAATATCAGCACTTTGATAATTAAATTTGATTGCGAAGGTCAAGGAAGTACTTCATTGGTTTAAAGAAATTTATGTATTATGAGTAACTTAGAAAATTTCAAGTCAGTATATTTAAATTTTGTAGAAAGATACAATTCAGAGATCTTCCTATTTTTGAATGCAAAACTTTACTAGTATATTTCTGTTCTAGAAAAATAATTAAGTGAAAATTTTTTAAGAGATACGAATTTAAATATTATAATTACATGAATCCAGAAATTTATTCAAATAGAATCTATTTTGTTTTTGAATGACTTTTTATTATTTAGAATTCAAGTAAAAAAAATTACAAGTCATCCCCGATTAGAAATTGTGTGTAATGAAAACAAATTTCCTGGGTATATATTTTAGAAGCCTAAATTCTATTATTTTATTTTTGGCAAATATTTTTGAGGACACAAATGGTGTCCATGTTGTACCTTTGTTTGTTCACAGGTCAAGCCGAAACATCTGTATGACATCTGGTGTTTGAGGTCTTGGTAAGTGTGTTTTAAAGAGTGAAATTCAGGTTCTATGGCTATGTTAGTGGTGTTGACATAAGGTTTCCGCATTCCCCTTATACAAGCACAGGTAAATTATGTTGGTTATTGTATTGAAAAATACGGTGGCGCTCATTAAATATATTTTTGGTCTTTTATCAACCCATGACCCAAGCTCATGATCTACCCAGAGCTAACACTCGACTAGCCGTTTATGTCTTAAGAGTTTTTCTTTATCTTAAGCCATTCTCCATCCAACTTTACCTTGGGCTTACATTAATAAGAAGAAATTCTCGACCTTGTGATATCAGGTTAGGGTTTAGGAAATTTAAAGATGTAATTTTGTAGCTGATAGTCACGAGGATAAAGTTAATAATAAAAAATCAAGCAAGAAAGAGTTTTTTATTACAACGTGATCTCGCTTGAATTTTCGTAATGTCTCTCAGAGTTTCCTACTGTCTTCTTAGAATTTTTGTAGCGTCACTTAGAATTTTTGTAATTTGACTTAGAGTTCGTGCTGTCACTTAGACTTTTTTGTAATGTCACTTGGAAGTTTTGTAATCTGATTTAAAGCCGTTTTCCAGCAAACAGTGAAATTTGTCTCATATATTTTCACTATAATTTATTTTAAAAATTTTAAACACCACTTTTCAAAATTTTTATTGTTTAATTTAAATATTTACTCGACGCGTAAATTCTTGAGTATGAGTGATGCAGCTTATGCTTGGTTTAAACTAAGACTGTCTACTTATCAAACTCGCGTATTATATAGTCTACGACACGTCCAAAAATTCATTGGTTATCTGAACTGTTGTTCAAAGTTTACGACCAACCATCGGTTGCTTTGGATATTTTGGGCTTTTACAAGTATATCTCTGATAATAACTTGTCGAAACGATTCCTTGATCACGTAGATGACAGTGCATTTCTAGTTTGTATTTATTTTAGACCGTGTGTTTTGATGTTGTTACAGGAATTTCTAATTCGCATTGGCACGTAAGTTCACTTATGGCTTTTGTTTGTCAAGATAATACTTTGGGATTTGTATTAACTCCATGCAGAAAATCACGTAGCCATACTTACGTAAGTTAACATATTTCTGTTTACATTTTTGCGTTTCCGAGACGTATTTATTTTGAAGAATGCGTTTCTTATCAGAACGCTGTGCTATCTGCTTTCACTATCGCATGTTTAATGTTAATTGTATCAGGATTTTCTAGCTTTTACTGCATTTAACGCGTATTGATTTACAATTTATGAATACTTTTGGTTTAAGACAAGTTTGATTGCGTGTAGAGTTATTTCTTTTGCTGAATGTGTGTTTATTGTTGAATGATTTGCTTCTCAGCATTGATTAAAGTCAACTACGATCCTTATACAGAGTGTTAAATGTTTACTCTTTGCATAATTTGCAAATTACCTATTTTTCATGCTAAATAAATGTGGTTTTCTAACTCCTAGTACTATTTACCTGAATTGTGTAAACATTATGACTTAATATACCCCTAAATAATCTCCTTATCATAGCAATATATATATATATATATATATATATATATGATTTGCACAACGGATAATCCAATTAGTGAACTGACGCAGCATAAATTACCAAAGAAGTAATGGCATACGTACCTTGTGGTAAGTGAGAAAGCTTTAAATATCGAATGGTTTATAACATCATTTTAGAAAATTTGTCTAAGGAATTACTCAACAGATATTTATTGTAAGTGATTTTGTACTAAATCACCTATTATGTAACAGAAATATATAATTATTTCCTTTTATTCCATCAAACAAAATAAAAAATAATAAATCTTTCTTAAATGAGCATTAATATGCATTTCTATACTTCCTATAAACCAAGCGATTGAGAACGTAAGAATATTTAAAAAATTCTTCATCTAAATTTGCATAGAAAATCTTAAAGTAACAATAAATCAATGCTCAAGAATGCAAGAAAAAGCAACTGTACCTTTGCCAATGTGATTGACTTCGTACCAATGCGTTAACTATGAAATCCGAACAAGTGCTTCTGCTCTAGAAGGAGTCAATGGCACAACTACTTCACGGCCCAGAACTCAGCCTTGACCGTTGACTAAACTAATTATTCAATAACAAAAAATGCATATAAACTATAACGTGGAGGAGAGAGATTAAATAACGAGGCTTCATAAATTTAAATCTCTTAGGCGCGGTGTAGGTAAATATGTAGGTACAATGAATGCGACGTTATTTTTTTTTTCCGTTAGTAATTATTCGTATCGTGTGCAAATTTTGCGTGGATGACCAATTTTGGTCTCGCTTAAGTGATCAGAAATGAGGTCGTATTGAAGAATGACTTGTAACGACAATTTACAATTCTTATTGCTTTATAAAAGTGTTGAGGTTGTAGTTCTTAAAAGAATGCTTAGGCAAATACCATCAAATTCAAAAGCGCGATTTCCCGACTGGCTAGTAAAATAATTTACTTTAAGCCTGATTTAATTTAATTTAATAAGTGAATAGCAACATTTTTTTCTTCAATACACTGCAATTAAATACCTCATGTTTGTATTAGATAGGTGTTAAAAATAGACATTAATTTTGTAGATTGTTAGATGCTAAGCGAATTAACCCCTAACATGCCTTTCTTTAATTACTGGCTAATCAGTTTCCATATTTATTAAATTTATTGTATCGGATATCAAAGTAAAAAAATTTCCCATGCTTTCTAAATCAAGCTCTTTTCATTTCATAAATTATTGGTTACATTGTATGATTAGAATAATTCTAATTGTAAGAATACATTAAGATTTTTACCATTCTCGGGGAATATAAGGTGAGCACGCGCTATTGAAGTGACAAAGTGCTTTATTCCAATTCGAATAAGTCAATCCCGGGAGTGAGAAGAAGTGTTTGAACGATATGAGAGTAATTACATAAACTTAAATGGAACACTGTAGTACAGTATTGCCCGAAATAAACAGTACTGAAATTGTAATTGTTTTGTATATTTAAAAAATACATCTTATTGACACTTTATTATATGTTCTAAATGTGCACCTTCTCGTTCGAGACAGACTTCATAACGATGTTCTAAGTTTCTGGTCATGTTATTGAATAAGGGTTGTCTCAGGGCTGCGAAGAAGACTCTAACGGCATCCTTTAATTCATCGATGGTTTGTGGTGCCCGTTTGAAAACGGCATTTTTAGCCATGCCCCAAATGTATGCGTCTGGAAGTGTGAGGTCTGGAGAATGTGAAGGATAAGGGAAGTCAGTAAATCGTGATATGAATTTGCTTGGAAAATGTTCTTGAAGAAATTGGCGAATTGCGGCAGCAGTATGGCAAGTTGCCCCGTCCTGCTGAAAAAATTGGTTTCGAAATGCCAAGTTACGTGCACGACAGAATTGACGTAGATCAGGGATAAATCGTGTTAAAATTTGTCTGTACCTCTGTTGATTAAGTGTGACTTGCCTACCATTCTCTTCGATAAAGTACGGACCAATGATTCCGTGTCCGGAAACAGCACACCAGACACTCACTTTTTCACTATGTAAAGGAACCTCTTGAACCTCATCGGGTCTGGCAAAGCCCAGAAATCGATTTGTGCGACGATTCACATAGCCTGACAAGTGAAAATGTGCTTCGTCTGAAAACCAAACATTTTTCAAAAATTCAGGATTTTCATACTGTAACGCGAGAATTCTGGCGCAATATTAGTTGTTGATGTACCTGAATCACATACGAAAATGTACCCAGCTCCTTCAGGATTCTTTGAAAGGAAGTTCTTTTTAAATCAAGTTGTAACGCTGTCCTTGCCTGGCTGACTTTCGGATTTTCTAAGATTTGCTCAAAAACACGTTCATGGTTATTGTTGTTGTTAACTGTCCTGGGACGCCCCGAGTTTCCTTTTCGTTGGCACAATACACTACCTGTATTTCTAAACTTTTCAATAACCTTCAAAATTACAGCATTACTTGGAGAACGTTTATTAAACCTTTGTGTGAATTGATCAGACACGTATAGCAAACTTGCACCATTATGTCGGCCGATTCCGTATGAACGAAAATAATGCTCTACCAGAAACACTTTCTCCTCTGTACTTAACACCATTTTTAACAATTAGGCCCTACTAATTACTTGTTTGTGGTTTACTTGACAGGTCTATACTAGCTAACTTGAGTGTGGCAGCTCACGCATAAAAACACCGCCAACTTAGTTTCAGTACTGTTTATTTCGGGCAATACTGTATTAGAATTGACGAAAGCAAATGCGTTTTCGGAGTGCCGTTCTCGTTCGTGTTAACGTAGTGTCCAAAGTATCGTTCTTTCCTTATTACCTTTCTCTAAGGAACTATCTAAGCTTAGAAACAGCAACACAATCAGCAATAGCCTCTTAAAACGACATAAAACTTAAGAAATGGTGTTGGTTACGGCAGCTGAAGACCGCTACGAATGAAGCTTGTAAACAAAGAAACAAAAAGGGGTTATTTGATGATAAAGTGAGATAAGCGTTTGTTGGCTTAGGTGAGGGAATACAAAGTTAGTGGAGTGAGGAGCAGGTGTTAGCAATACCACAGACATGGAAAACAAAGTAAGAGATAGGTGATTTTTAGCGCGCATGTTGGAGTGAGATAGATACAACATGTAGTATATTGAGGGCCGTAATTTAAAATCATAGTGTTCGTTGATTGGGGTTAGTACAAGGTTGTTTTAAGGGAGGGTATCAAAATAGAGGGAATTCATTTAATAACGTGCGCGTGTTTGTTGGCTTCAAATGATTTTCAAAAAATGAGTGTTAGTAATAGAATTACAAGGAATTTTGAATGTACGTTAGTGTGTTTTTAAAAAACTGTGGCCGTTGGAGTTTGTTTGTGAGGGGCAATTTCTGGAATTATTGTGTAAGTTCGGGAGGTGTTTGTGGAAACGAGTGGCCGTTGAAAGTTTTACGTAGAATGGTGGTGAAGTGTATTTGTATTGTAGAAATTTTCAAGAATTTTGGCAGATTTGGAGGGTGAGAAACAGAATATAAACCACTGAACATGGATGGAAAGCTCTCTGAGTCTGTTAGTCTTCAAACTGCGTAAAGCTTCTTACTCTCGTAGTTTTTAACAAGAGAACGTCACTAGCTGAGTTTTTACGAGCCTACAGCTATTATGTTTCGACAAGCTGACGAATACTTATACGTTTTGCATAAAAGCTTAATTTGACGTAAGTACAAACAGTTTGCTTTTAATTGGCATTAAGTGTACAAAGTACGTACTTGGAAGTGGAGTAGATGTCAGTCGGTTTGGTTGATTACCAACAATTTATGGTATTAGTTGAAGAGGTTTGGGAGTTTGGAAGTCCCATCAAATTGGTGAACGAGACGACTCTGGGTCATATGGTTGCAGCCTTGCAGTTGCGGTGATTGTAATCCAGATTGAAATGTTACTGAATACTGCAGACATTGATGGAATGACGGCAGGCCCGTGTGCAGTTATGAAATCCAGATAACTGATGCTTTTTCATTGTATATGTGTGTAAACAGGTGCTTAATGAATTAGTGCATTGAGGGGTATAATTTTAAGAACTGAAAGGACAAACTATCAAAAAGGTTCTGAATGAACAATTTAATTTGAATTATGTTCATTATATTTGAGAAATTATGTTAAGAAGTGATTTATGACATTTGTACTATATGATTTATGTACAAGGTAAAAGGGTCCTTTTGATTATTGATGTGCAAAAATTAGCACTAGAGGTTAAGGTTACTATGAGCTTCGTATTAAACCTGGATTAAAGTAAGAAATGTGGTAAACCTCTACTACTATTTTAAAATTTAATTAATGGGAAATATTTATCAGCAATAAAATTTGATATCGAATTTGAAATGTACTGTCAAGGGAGTATTTTAAAGGGGATGTATGTAATATGTAAATAATGTGTGAAAGAGGAATTTAATTTTGATTTTGGCGTGTACATTGTTTTCTGGTATTGTAATAAACGTAGGCTATTTACCGTCGCAGCGTTTTTGTTTTTGAGTAGTTAGTTTTGTTTTCAGCAGCTGAGCAGCCGTGGCAAACTACGCCAACGCAGAGGCGATATTTAATAATAGCAGTAGATCGCAGTATTTAATGACACCCAGAAAGTGGAGCTTTTGTATTATTGAGTGACGCCCAGCAACGGATGTCGCAGTAATTAATGGCACCCAAGTCGTGGGACTTTTAAGCAGTTATCTTTTGTGTGAGAGAACGTAGCAATATATATATATATATATATATATATATATATATTGCTATGATAAGGGGTTGTTTAAGGGTGTACTTTATAATAAAGGTCGTTTAGAAATCAGAAATTACCATAGGCAGCAGAAAACTGCATTTATTTAGTGAAGAATTAAGAAATGGAGATAGTTTGTAGATAGTAAGCAGTCAACACCCTGTATATAAAGTATAAATAGTTTTAAACGACGCAGATAAACATAGAAAGACGCATAGTTAGCGTAGAAACCAGGAAGACATTCATTAGGTAAATAGAAAATATTTAATACCCTGTAAATAAAGTTTTAGTTAATTTAGGTAAAGCAAAGAATGGTATTTTTCAGTGGAAGCACGCGTATATTTATATGTAAACATAATAAAGTGTAATCAGACACGCATTCAAAAGAGTTCCAAACAATTAGATTAATACGGAGATAGAAATAGAGCTTCAGGAAGCATAGTGTAAATGCGTGCAGATAGTTGGCCATTTTTGATAAAAAAGAAGATTAAAAAATTGCGTGAACAACAGGCAGATATGAAAATTAAAAGTCGAATTGCATCAGTTGTTTATGGAAAAGCAATTAGATTTATCAAAACACCGCATGTTGATAGCGAAGACATTATAATTTGAATAAGGGCCGCTATACTTGCGGCCACGTCCCCAATGCTCCACCCGGAGGTACTACATTGGGTTTAAACGCGAAAAATTATCGTGCTTCTAATTTATTCTGACTTCATAATTGATCCACCCTAAATAAAAACTAAATAGAAATCTAACAAATCTAAAAATCTAACAAACCTAACAAACTCTGACAATCTAACAAATCTAAAAGTCTGACAAACTGAAACAAAACTAAAACAAAAACTAAAAACAGGGTTGTAAATAATGGTATCCCTAGCGCTGACTTTCGAGTGTACCCGATCAACAAGACACAAGCAAAATGAGAGGGAAGGGATCCGTAATACCGGATAGCAGACGCCGGCTCTGCTTACCAGTGCGACCTGAAGGGTCGTCTTAAAATTATCCAAATCTAGCTAACTAATTAAATCCATCCCTAGCTTTCCTATCATTCCCTAACTGATTTATATTATGATTACAATCTTCGCAATTATACTCTTCCTTCCCAAATATATACTGCTACCAAAATGGCGACAGAACGTCAAACAAAACAAATAAGCCACATAATACTGCAATACCTGCTAATAAATAAATAAATATAAAGTGTATATAAAATATAAATAAATATAATTATATAAATATGTAAATAAATGTTTAATAAGCGTTAAGCATAT
Organism: Platerodrilus igneus; assembly: GCA_036346225.1. Lineage (NCBI taxonomy): Eukaryota > Metazoa > Arthropoda > Insecta > Coleoptera > Lycidae > Platerodrilus > Platerodrilus igneus. The sequence continues at coordinate 926,899 of JARFIW010001004.1, forward strand.
AGCAGTGCACAAAATAGCAAAAGCATCACCCCATTTATCAGGTGCACTCGCACAAGCATTATGTCGGCTAGCGTCTTTACACACCAAACGTGCTTGTTAAATTGTTTCAAAAACTACTAATTAATGTAAATCAATGCTTGTGCGAGTGCAGCCGCCACAATTTACGCCTTATCTCGATAATAAAATTCTCCAGCATCCGAAGATCTGGTCGTCTGCTTACATCTAACTGTAACTTACTTCTAAGGGGAAGATGGGGTGCACTGCTAAAGTCCTGGTGGATATGCACTAAATGTTCTTGGGGGATCACAATCACTGTCACTATCACTTCACTTTTAAGTCCTGGGGGGGATGCGCGGTTTCACTCTATTTTAATATATTTGTTTATTTTATTGATTTAATTTAATGAGGGTTTCTGATTTATTTGTTATTGTTTATGTTGTTATTTATTCGATTTCCCGATTTTACGCGCATAATTATGAAGATAGGCAGTGATTGTATTAATGGTGTGGGGGTTTCTCGTGCATATTGGACATTTGGGTATAATTATCAAGTTATTTTTATTTTATTTTTATTTATTTTTTTTTTATTTTATTTTATTTTTTTTTTTATCAGGTTTTGGTTATATCTATGCTCGTATCCTTACTCACGCCAAGTCAATCTAAAAATTTTTCAATCCCCCCACCAACCCCACCGAATTTTACACGCGGTTATCATTGATTGTCTAATCTCGCGACCCTTCCCGCAAATTATTTTAAGGCTGTCCAGAACGCCTTCTGGTTGACCACTTCCCCGACTTCCTCTAGGCTCTTTGGCCATGCCAGACCTAGGATAGCTAATTTGCTATCAGCCAACTCTCGATTTGCCGCTTCAAGCGGGCAGTCGAAGAGCACGTGCTCTGCGCTTTCCGCGCCCTCACCGCATTCACAGCGGTCGCTGTTGGTTAGACCGAACCTTTGCAAATACGCCTTCAAGGGCGCCGTGTCCTGTTATCAACTGAACTATTTTATGATCGAGCTTAACCTCAATCCTACCTCTAGCTTCTAAGCTCGGTATGAATTTGTGGGTCAACCTGCCCGTGGCAGCGTTGTTCCACCTCTCTTCCCATTGTCGAATTGATTTTTCACGCAGCTTTCTTTTAATTAAAGACCTCGGTATCGACGAATGTGATATCCGAAAGTTTCGCCCGTCGCGGCCTCTTTAGCTAATTCGTCAGCCCTATCGTTTCCTACGTTACCATTGTGCGACCTGACCCAACAGAACTTTAAACGTCGAAACCCGAGCGCCGTACGCGCTATCCTCCAGACGTCCGCTTGGAGGTCTGTCGAGGTGTTCATGTTTGTTAATGCCGTCAGCGCTGATTTACTGTCGCTGATTATATAATAATCGTCTCTGCCCGTGTGATTTATTACGTAATCGATAGCCTCTCGTATGGCTACCAATTCGCACTGGAAGATAGTGCACCAGTTCGCAAGTTTGGTTTGAAACCGAAACACCTCCTTTCCTGCTTAAACACGACAAACGCCGCGCCTGCTTGTCCATCGTCCATACGTGAACCGTCCGTATAAATTTTAATACCCATCGCGTCCTCATCACCTTCGACAAACTCGATTCCCCTAATATCAGCCGGGTGCCCCAACTCAGATACAACGATCTTTTTTGCAATTTCCCTATTACCAAGATTAAGATCTTCGATAATTTCGCGCCCTTTTCCTATATTTATTAATCGTCTATCTCTAATCTCCCTAACGACATATTCGATAGGGAGAGTCCTACTGATCACCAGGACAGCCTCCGTGGAGGTGGTCCTGTACGCCCTCGCCGCTTTTACCGCGGTTATGCGTTGTACGCTCGTCAATTGACGCATCTCCCGGACTTTACAACCTTCTGCCCATACAGAAGCTGCGTACAGTATTGCCGGCTCAATTGCTCCGGCATAAACCGTCCTCAGCGATTCGCCCCTGAAACCCCACTTTATTTTAGCCGCCGCCATCATTTTATTTGATATTTCGCCGCCCTTACTTTTACGTATTGTACGTGCGCTTTCCAATTTAATTTTATCGTCAATCTTGACGCCGAGGTAGGTAATACAATCTTTAAACGGGATTTTCTCCTCCTAGCTCTAAGCCTAGGAGGTCTCTGTCCTGGTTTCGTGCCGAAATAAAGCGCCTCTGACTTCGCCGTGTTAAATTTTAGTTTTACCGCCTGCGACCATTCGTGTAATTTGTTAAGCGCCTCGTTCGGTTTTGTGCGCATATCCATTAACAATCTCGATCTTACAATTAAAAGCGTGTCATCCGCAAACCCAACGATTGAGCATCCTGCGGGCAACTTGACCCTAAAGATGCTCTCATACAACAACTTCCAAAATGTGGGACCAGAACATGACCCTGCGGGCATCCCCTTTCCACCTCACGCGACAGAACTTCACCCTGAATTTCAACCTGTGCCAACCGCCCCGAGAAATAACTCTTGACCAAAGACATCAAGTTTCGCGGACAACCCCTACGATGTAACTCGCAAACGATTAATGGCCACCAGGCAGCATCAAATGCTCCTGAAATGTCCAAAGCAACAACGACACAGTACTCTTTAGCATCTCTCGCCTGCTTAATTTCTCCGACAACGAACTCTAACGCGTCGATAGTCGACTTTCCTCCACGAAACCAAACTGTCGGTTATTAAAACCGCCGCTGTCTCGCACTAGGTGCTCAACACGCGTAGTCATAACGCGATCTAAAACTTTCCCCAGCACCGGTAGCAAGCTAATTGGACGATAGCTGCCCGGATCTGAGGCATCCGCCTTTTTAGGTTTGGGTATAAATTTCACGTTCTGGATTTTCCAGCAACGCGGAAAAACGCCCCTTTCTAAACAAAGATTAAACAACCCGACAAAGACACACGGGGCTAACAGGCACGCCTCCAGAGCTGCGTCTGAAGTGATTCCATCATGCCCCGGTGCTTTCTTAGGGTTCATCCTCCTAAGAGCCCTGACGACCTCGTGAACTAGGATTGCCTTATCGGCACCTGTTCCTTGCGCCTTCTGCAGCTTACCCGACGTACTAAATCGTGCGACCCTTCATCCCCTCGGGATTATCCGATGGGAAAAATTTCTCTAGTAAATATTCCGCCGTGGTTTTAAAACCTTCCGTGTATTCGCCATTTGTTTTCTTTATATTACTGAGCGCAATTTTTGTTGTTTTCCTCTAATTACGCGGTATGCGGTTCCCAGGGTTCTTTCTCTGAGTTTCGCGTGCAGAATTCTTTAAATTTATTCGTTCGCGTTTCTTCTATTAATATTTTATATTCGCGGTAACTTTGATTATATTCTATTCTCCGTTGTTCTCTTATATCTCCCGAGGCGCGTTGATAGCGGCGCCTTAGGTTACGCGTTTCTGCCCGCTTGGTGGTTAGTTCCCGGGTCCACCAGGGTACGCTGTCTTTAAATGTTTTCTTTTCGGCATGGAATACGACGACGCGTCTACCACCGCGTCGTTTAATTTTTCGCGAGTGTTTCTACTTCGTCTGCCTCTCGGCAGTTAAATAGCTCATTTTCGAGCACAGGATACTTTCGCCAAATTTTGTTTAAATCGCTCCCAATTTGCTTTTTATTACAGAACCGCGGAAATACAGTTAGCTGCTCGTTTGCACTTGTTTTGGTTTCAACGTCCCATGTTATTAATTTATGATCAGAGAGCGTTTCCTCGTCCGACCTTAATTTCCAATTACAAATCGTTTCTAACATTTCGTGCGAGACTGCAGTAATATCTATAAAACTGCTGCCTCTATGCGTCTCAAACGTAGGTAAATCATTAGTGTTTATCACACTAAGATCCCATTCCGTAAAAAGATCAGCAACCTGCGAGCCTCTATCGTCTTCGATAGGGCTGCCCCATAGTGGCGACTTGGCATTAAAATCTCCCCCGATGACTAGATTTTTATTTCTGCCGATTTTACGAATAATATTATCTACTTCATTTATCAAGTCTTCGGTTTGAGGATTTTCCCGCCGGGAATCGACCGGCGGGAGGTACACGCTTATTACATAGAACGCATTTTCCCCTGATTTGATTTCGGCCGTCGTTACAAATTCGTTCGATAAATTATTTAATATAATTCCGGCGCACGTTCCATTATTTATTATTATCCCGCTACGCGGTCGTTCACTATTCGCGTTTAAGACGGTAACCCCCCTCCCAAAACCTGTTATTTTGTGGCCATACAGGTGCGGTTCCTGTATAAACCCGATGTCGATATTATTTTCGATGAATAACTTTACGAAGTTATTTGTTGCCCCTCTACCTTTCCCGAGATTTAGTTGCGCGAATTTAATCTTCTTGCTTCTTATGGACTTTGTTTTATCTTCACAGTCCATAATCGATGTTTCGTGTGATTGCGTGCTTCAGACGTTGCATCGTGGGGCATCTACTCGACTTGGCGTCGTGGCGCGTATCGACCTTCGCGCCACCGCCAGTTCTGTCGTTTGCCCTAGCGCAAACCACACAGCAGGGGACTGCCTTCCGGCAATTCTTGAATTCATGCCCGACCTCGGCACAGTTACCGCACCACTGTACCTTCTCCCTGCACTCCATCGATCGATGGCCGTACTCGTAGCACCGGTAACACTGGGTCATCGAGAAGTGGTCCCGGGCCCATACTCTTCGCCACCTGAGGTTAATAGCATCAGCTAATATACGTCTTCGAAGTGTGGGGGTCACTTCGAAGACTACGTTGGCGAAGGGATCTCTAGAGCCCTTTCCGCCAAACCTGAACTTCTCTCTCAGGTGGTCTTCTAGCTTCAAATCGCCGAAACGGGGATTCTGGCTCGCAATCAACCGCACGAGCTCTTCAGCCTTCATCCCCGCTTCGACCCCCGGAAGAACGACCCGTGGACGTTTCTTCTCGATGGTCTTCGCCACGAGTTCCTTGCAGTTCCCGCCGACCTTCAACTGCAGTTTCTTGGCGTCGTCGCGACCTGCGCACTCCACAACGACACCGCCCCGGCGCGTCCTACGAGCTCCGACAACAACAAACCCATCTCGAGCGGGATCGACCTTCTGCTTCAGGGTCGTCATCACGTCGTCCTTCTGGCCTGGCCTGGCGTCGACCCTTACAGCAAACGTAGGGGCAGATGCTGAAGCTGCAGCGGCGTAGGAGACCTTGCGCTGCACCGACGCACCCTGACTCTGGCCTCCTGAAACGACAGAATTCACCGCCGGACTTCCCCCAACAACACTTGCTCTCCCTGAACCATCTAAACAAAGACGCAGCGCCCTAACCATACCAATCAGTTGGTTCGTCACGTCGCGGATATCATCTACGGCGTGCCGAACCATCTTCCTATCCTCCACGACGATAGTGGCGGAGGTCGTCGGCACCTTCCCATAGACGGCAGCGTGCGCCTTCCTCACTCTAAACTTTAAGAGTTCCAGCTCATCGAGGTCGCTAGCATTAACGCTACCGTTGCTGCTAGTCGACATCGTGCGCTGGGCTCTCGAAGTAGAGGGCAATTCTGGCGCCGCAACCACCACGGGAGGCCCCGACTCCCCAGACACGACCGCCGCAGACGCAGGCTCCTTCCCTACCTCCTGTACCTCCTCCTGAGTTTCTAACAAGAAATCCTTTAGCACTACCTTAAGCTGTTTCCCCCCAACAGCGCCCTCCGCCGCCGACCTAGCAGACTCCGACCGATCGCCCTCTTCCTCCTGGGCAGCTGCTCCTCATCGCGGTGGACCACCATGCTGACAAAACTAGCAATAAAAATGACACCTAAAACGCAGCTCAAAAACGTCCTAACCGTACGACGCTAAAAGAACGACGCTAGAAGAACGCAAAACGTTGGTCCAATAAAAAGTTTTGTTTAAAGGTGAACCGTAAACAACCTTGTATTTATTAAAACTTCAACCGCCCAATTAAATATCAAATTTTAACAAAATACAACAAGCACTAAGCGTCAAAATAACAACTAGAATCAAATAAATTCTAACGCAATAAAAATATCTGGATTTAAAATGTACCGTAAAGAACGCTATTTATTTATTTTAAATTTTAAACCGCCAAATCAAATTTAAATAAACTAATTACTTCAAAATATTAAAATATCTAATTTATAAATAAGAACACTTTATTTTTAAATGTGTAATTAACAAAATAAGGTCGAGCGCAATCGGAATGCGGTAACCGGAAATGACCTTTCACTTTATCGCTTGGTAACTAGCACAACCCGTAACTGATACACCGCTTAATTACACCAAAATCGATTTTAAAAGCACTTATAAGTACGCGTGTACTTAAATTTATATTAAAATTGTTTTAAAATTTACAGTTTTTGAGTTATTTATTTGATTTAAAAAGGGGTTAGATTTTTGTTTTTTGGTTATTATTTGATTATACGCGCACTATAAAAATTCACACACTTTTGGTTGTTTTACCCGGTTTTTACTCGATTTACGCGGTTTTATTTTAAATTTATTATTAAAATGCCTCTTTAAGTTATTTCGAAATTATTTTTGAGTATTAGTTTAGTATATTTTTGTTTTATTAACCCGAAATTTATTTAGTTTATTTTAAAACGCGAATTTAGTTTAAATTACAAGGACAACGCGATTTATTTAGTTTTTATTTAGTTTAAATTCTGTTTTAAAATTTTTATTTTACGGCACCGTATTTAAAATTTTATGGCACACAATTATAAAATAAAACACAATAAAAACAAAGCTTCAAACAAAATAAATTAAAATAAATAATAAAACCCTAGATAAAAACTTACTTCTTAGTTGCTGAAGCGGAGCTCTGTTAAACACGTCCGCTCGCTTCAAGCGGTAACTAGAAAGGATAGCGAAGACAGCTGCAAGCAGGTTACAATTATTGAGAAGCGTAGAAAATTACATCAGAAACCACTTTAAATGCAAATATTTGATTCGTTAATAATGAGCGACGAGTTTCTAGACCATACCCACTGACGGAGTGGGAACTCAAGGATATATTAGTAGGTACAGTGATAACGAAGTCAGTTTACAACTCAACAAAGGCCGAAGTGCGCCACTATGAAATAAAGTGATACGTAATAATTTTAAAAGTGAAAGATAAAATAAGTGCCAAGATGAAAACTATAATTGCCGATTAAACGTAAGTAGATTATGTGGAATTTTATTTTTAAACTAAAACATATTAATAATAGGGCTTCTAAGACCGGGGAAAATAGACTACGATTTCTAAGTCTGGGGAAAGAATAATACAATTTCTAAGTCCGGGGAAAATAGACTACGACTTCTAAAGTCGGGGAGAAAAATTCAAATTCTAAGTACGGGGAAACAGACTACAATCTTTGAGTAAGGGAGAAAATAAACTACGATATTCGAGTACGTGGAGAATAAATGAAAATAAATGATGATAATACAATTCTAAGTTTGGGGAAATTGACGAGAATAAGAAGTAATAAGTCTGAAATGAAACGACAATAAATTGGGGTGCATAAGTACTAGTTAATGGTAGTCCAGAGGGTAATGGCGATAATTTAAATGTAATGGTTCAAGCGTGTGGATAGACAATATTTCGAATGGGCATGTGTTAATCCTGAATTGGAAGAAGATAATTTTTATTCAAATGGACGCGTCGATGTGAGGAAAATAAACCAGGTCAGATTTTAGTTATAAGACATTTTATTTTTCTATATTTTTTTTATTTTGAATATTGAATTTGCTTAATATAAATGAATGTGAAAAAGTCAACAAAGGATTTGAATACGTATAAAGTGCGTGATATGATAACAGGTTTAGAACGTTCTACACTTTGTTTATAAAGATAATAGGTTTTTTTTGGTGACTTTGGGTTTTGAGTAAATAGTATATGATGTTTAATAAATGAAATTTACAACATTAACTAATTGAAAAGTGTATTTCAAATAATTTACAAAAGCTGTACATAATATTGGTTTCATTATATAAAATCGAATTACCTGAATGTAATAATTCCAAATAAATGCTAGTCGAGGTCATAAGATAAAGTTAATAAGAGAGTGATTTGATAATTTAAATAATTCAAGGAGGAGCTACGAGTTGAATAGGAAATTGATAACGAGGAAGGCGGTAACGTATCAAATTTTGTTATTGGTAGACAAGGTTGGTTCAAGATAAAATCCAGTCAAGTTCCTGGAAGGAGTATATAGCAATATTAATAAGACAGCCCAACGTCGGAGATAATTACGATCTTGTTTATACATAGTAATATTAATGGTCGCCCAAATGATGGAGCGCGAATAATTTAAAGGAGCATAGCATAATTAATATAACAGCCCAACGAAGGGGCACGATAATTCCAGTAGTAGCATAGCAATATATATATATATATATATATATATTGCTGTGAAATTGCCTTTGGTCACGGGAACTGGTACTTTCTGCTGATCTTTGATGGCTGTGATTCTCTTCTGATAATCGCCTATTTACTCTCTCCGCCTCGGCTGCTCACCTAGTTAAAACTTTCATCCTTATTCATAAAAAAAAACAAACACATTCCTACCACAAACATCAACGTTAACTCTATTTACATCAATATTCATAATACATTAAAATTTCAAAATTAAATTTCAGCATAAATTTCAGCATCGTAAAATTTCAAGTTAAAATTTGTCATCATTTTAATTTGCATCCAGAATTAGAGTCCTTGTAGGATGCATACTAATTAAGTTAACAATATGTGCAGACCTAAGTCTGAATAAAAGGGAGCATCTTCCACCCCTTTACGTTAATTTAACAGGTTAGTCTAATTGAGCTCAAAGACAGACCCACATTTTCATCATAATCAAAAACATAAACCTGATAAATACTCCTTTCTACTTATACAAGAAAATTTTACCTTAAAATTAAAAATTTGTTGTTTATACAAATTTACTACTGTCCATTTTTATCAAACAAATTATAAAGATATTCAACACACACCAAAACATCTAAGATCGAACAAAATTGCATAATTTACCTGAAGGTTACTGCACTCGTGGCTTCAATGTACATCGGACTTGTTCATCCCACCATTCCAGCTGGGTTATGTTTACGTCCTAGGATTCCAGGTCGCCTTTAAAATTTTTCTACACCACCATTCGTCTAAATTGTTTCAGGGCTTCTCAGGAACTCATCTATGTATATCTAAATCTTGTTTTGTGGATCCAATCACGTTTACGAATAACACTTGATTACTCACTCCCGAAAAATAGCAAAGAAATTCATAACTCTTTCACGCTATACCCAAAACAGCCTACTTTTATTTATTTATTTATCGTTACTAATTTGGCTAATTGGTACAGTAATACTCGCAAATATAACTACACTTTATTACCTTGTATCTTCTCTAAGTGCACTAATAACTTTTATTGTAGCACGTAATCACCACGTCTTCTACTTAAAGTATCGAATAATAAAAAAAAATAAAGAGCAAAACTGTTTAAAGTATTGAATAAAATCAAAAATCTAAGAGAGCGAAACACCTATTAGCCCGGGTTTATATAATGGCCCACTTGCAAGTCGAATTTGTCCCGCAACGGACAATTTTTAGAATTTCGCATTCTATTTTTTCTTTCGACGGCTCGGCACAGCGATTCTACTAAATTTGCACACGTCCAAGTTGAAAATCTAAAAAATTTCTACACGGCTCGCAACACGTCCGAGAACAACTAATTAATTTTACACACCAACTGCTATGCTTTCCCTTCTCATGTTTGCATCTTATTTCAACCAAACGTAGCCCTAGTGAAGCTTCACAAATCACGCCTTTATTATCAGTGTCTATGCTTTACGCGTTTTATCCATCCTTTTCTACCCTGGTCTGAGTGGTACAAATCGATATTCTTTACTATCTGCTATTTAAATCCACGTGGATTCCTACTTGAGTAAAATAACCCCTCATCTAGCATTTCCTGCTAAAACATCCGACCGTTTCCAATATACGTAGAAGTTGCATGTTTATCTATTCAAATTTATTAGAATTTGACATTTAAAAGTTTGCAGGTGTGTGCTCCTAATGAACGTTTTAATATAATTCTCCGAGCTTTGTTTCGTGGTATTTTAACCTTCCTTTTAGCTGTTTGTTACCAACCTTGGATTTTCACAGGCTTTTATGCTTATTATATATTACTAATGGTTCAATTATTTCCAATTAAAATAATAATGAATGGCATTGACTTCTACCCTTTAATTTTTAGCGAATACCAATTAAATATTATACATAAGATAATAAAGTTTAATGAGTCTTAAATTAATGCAAAGTAAAAAAGAATTAATGGCAAGTGACTCAAATTCAGCCACGACGGCATCCTGTCGACGAGGCCTCGCCCTAATTGGGGCTTGTCAGGACAGTAGTAGCATAGTTGTAATATTTAATACAGACAGATTATGGGAAGTACATCATCACCTAGTTCATAATTTGTCTTCGTGTCGTTTCACCTGACATCGCAGGTTTTAGCAACAGTCGGCACGGAGGAGATCCGACTCGACTGCCTATTTCCATAGCCACGAGTTATAATTTAAAAGATAAGAAAGTTTAATGAGTCTTAAATTAATACAAATTAAAAATGAATTAATGGCAAGTGACTCAAATTTAGTCACGAGGACATCCTGCCCACGCGTTTCGCCCTAATGGCTGCATTTGAGTCACTTGCCATTATTTCTTATTTACTTTGTACCAATTTAAAACTTTTAAACTTAATTATCTTTTAAATTATAACTTTTAGCTATGGAAACAAGGCAGTTGAGCCGGATTCCTTCCGTGTCGACTGTAGCGAAAACTTGCACGACACGAAGACACAAATTATGAGCTAAGTGATGCAATTTTTAAGTTCTCTAACTTACTTACTTGCTTCATACTTTTGACATTCCCCTCTACGACTCGTAAAATGTTCCCGGCTCTTCTCGTAAACTTTCTGATTACATTCTCTTAAGTAGTCCCCTCTCGGAGAACCGAATGAGGGACTATTTTAACTCCGGAATCTTTTACTCAATTGGATGTCATAATCTTAAATAATAATTTACGCACACTCTGTATTTGGGAGGTAATGTGGTGGTTTCCCGTTGCCTTCCACATCGCGGTCGTGTGTCTTAGACTGCCATACCGACCCCTATGGTCTCTGCCAATCTAAGTACCGAAAGAGCCGCTGCCCTCTTTCGAGGACCTGTCTTAGTCTGGTTCGTCACTAGAAACCCCACTAATTTGGTTGGACCTGTAGTTTGGATCTTTAGCTCATTAGAACACGCAAGCCATTTGTTACGTTCAAAACCCTGCAAACAACTTTTCCTGCATTTATTTTTAAAATGCCCTAAAATTCCTCAACAAGCTCGATTTCCCGCCATTTGAATTAGTATTATTTAATAAAATTTTTCAAGTAATAACTTCGTATTAAAGTTTGCTTTAAACAGCTGCCTAGGAAATATTGCGTTACAAAGTAGTTGCAGTATTTCCTAGCACCTGCAGTGATTACATTTTAAGTAAAAGCTGCATGTAAATGTGCAGCTTTCTTCTAAAAGATAAGACCGCTTACCACCTGCCTACATCTGCTTACAATGGACTTGTTATCTGGTATTCTGCAGCTGTTAAGATGTTACAAAGTAACAAAAGTGTCCTCCTTTGTTTAAAACCCTTTGATAATTGCGTTATCTGCTTGTTGGCAAGCTGCTACAGTTTGTATTTCGGCAGCTGTTGTCTGGCAATTCTGCACACATAGTAATTCGGCGATATCTTTGAAAATCAAATACCCTACCCCGATACATGATTGTGGCCTTATAAAATAGAGACCGTGTTTTGAAAGAAACTATTAAAGATTAACCATTACCGAAAAGATACCCGTTGTAAAGTCGCGCTATTAGAAATGCTCTCTGTGCATGTATAAGTGAAGTTGGTGGTTCCAGCATGCAGTCAGCCCATAGAGAAATGCAGCCGCATTTTTCCAGCCTTAAGATGAGACCAGCACGAAGCTGATTGTGCAAGGTACAGTTTTTTTATTTTCGTAATTCTTTTATGCTGCTGTGGAGAAAAGACTTTTCATTTGCTGCTATTGCTTATATTATCTGATAAATTGGCACCACCCCGTTACAAAACTTACATGCACGATGCACGAACAACTATGTGATTATACTATAAATTAATTAATAAATGTTTATGTTGGAATCCTTCTTTACTGTTTCTTTTGTCTTTCACTTTAAAAGTAGATTAATATTTGATTAATTTAAGTTAGGATGTCTAATTTTAATGTTATATTCTGTCTGCGGAGGTGCACTTCACAAAGCAGCATGTACATATAATTTAGGTATATTTCTTTTTCTCGATTTACTGTATAGTTTGTTTTATTTTCTTTTATATGTATTTAAGGTAAACCATTAAGTAAGTATTTAGATTATAAGATGTTATATTTGATTACCAATTTTTATATGTTATGACGCTTTCACGATTACGCAACTTATTTATTTGTAAATAATCTTCCAAGATGCGAGGTTATCAATAGAGTATCTCGGAGGTTTCCAATGTGTTTTTCTATTTCACCCACGTCCCTCTCCGACGTTTTTAAGCTAGTCCAATTCTACCATTCTACCCCCGTTCTGTTGCGGTATTCGGCGTAAACATTTCTTTACTTACTTCTACTGTTTTCTTTTGTGTTTACGAGGAATACCGTAATACATTCCACTCGTTCTCGTAATCTAGAACTTCTTCAAGGTGCAAGTCCATTCAGAACGGAACTTGTTTAATAAAATTTTAATTTTTCTAGTTTATTTATCTCAAATCTTGCGTCTTCTCCTCCTCATGCCCAATTTCTCGACTCCGTACAAGGGCATGCAGTATCGGTGCCTAAATCCGGACTTGACTGCAAAACATTTTACTAATCATACATACGATTGTTTAACAATTCATTGCAGAATACTGAACGCATTTTTTTAAGAGAACGTAAACCTTTGCTAAAATTGGTTTTTGATACTTTATGAGTATATTTGTAAAAAATATCCGACACTTCCGGCGGTTATGTTTTTGGTTATTCTTCAACTTCAGCTAATTCTCTAGTTCAAAATCGTGAAATATATCTTCTGAAAACTTGATTTAACTTTTCAAAACAGGGGGCGACTTTCGTAAGCTATGGTTATTAGTTTTAATTTTTTTTTATCTGTTTTTTCTGTAAGATAAACTTTTGTAATTTTTGGCAATTGATCTCATGTAAGAAACGAAAATCATCTAATTTAAATACAATCTAACGTTGGGGTTTTACTTTCCACTCAATCAGATAAGTAAGAAAATTGTTAATGTATCTTTCGTTTAACACATAACGTTATAACAATCTCGGGGAGAATAATCTTATACAACCCGCATCATCTTTTCTGAAAAATGGTTTGTTACAACACTGTAGGTCAAATGTTTTTTACATAAGACAGTATCAATAACTAAGAACTAAAAGTTAACTAAAAGCTTAGAATTAAGTGGAAATGAAAGTTAATTTATTTCATAATAATTATTGTTGCCCGTAAATAATAAATATATCATCTCTAATGGATTCATATAAATTATTATTGGTTTCACTTTTGGTAACAGCTACATGCAGGAAATTAAATAAAGCCGAGGAGGATCAGACAACAATTGCCAATCTTCATTGAATAACACATTTAAGAGTCATTAAAACAGTCTGTCTATAATTCTTTAACCGCGAACGGAAATGTATAACAAGAAATTGTTCTTGGGTTCAAATACAATTTGTACTTATCGTCTTCGGCTAAATCTTAATATCAGTTTGCAAAGAGGAATTGTACCTCGAAAATATGTGCTATTTGCACTTTATGCATCGCTGCGGCTGCATATTATGGATGAAGTATCATGAATTTATTTTGAACTAGTTTCTAATGCTTAAATCGTTGTATAATTTCCAAAACTGTAAGTCCATCATCATTAGGTCTTTAGTCCTGGAATTTGTTAGACGCGTACCCTCAATGTTTCCTATTCTACTCATTTCCCTGAAATTCCTACAGTCCACATCTTTTACTATCTGTATGCAGTAGTCTAACCTAGGTCTACTTTAACTTCTCTTTTTTTCTTATTTCTGTTTGTAATATATCCCGCACTATTTCCAAAAATGCTTTAGAACATATCCTGTCTTTCTATTCCTCCATTTTTTGTTTTCCACATTTTTCTCCTTGTTTCTATGTTTGTTGTCTTCGAACATAGCCGCTGCTCTCTCTTGTTAGATGCATTTCGGTTCCCCTTCTATTGTTTTCTAATTATATTCCCTATTTCCCTGATATTCAATGGTATTTGAAGGGAGTTACGCAGCCTGCGGCTACCTTTAAGTCCAAAAGAGAAAAAAACATTTAAATCAGACTAATTAAAATGGTTTAACTTAACAGATTGATTGCCAGACTAACGTCGTATAACGCCAAAATTTCGTATATTCACTTAATTAGATGAAGATAGTGTTGTCTTAATTGATTTGCCAGCTCAGTTTAAATGAAACGACGAGAATCAAACAATCTTTGATGTAACAATTGCTACATCCACATCAGATTTTCTTTAACAAACAGTATCTTACATGTAACTTAAAAAAACTACTTTCATACAAAATTAAAAATATAAAGATAAGTGTCCCATATTGCCACCATATCTTAAGTCTAAGATAAAATTTGTTATAACTAGTACATAATTATTACATCTCGAAGAAGTTCTAGATTTCTAGAACGGGTTGAATGGCTTGAGAATTCCAGTGATCTAATGAGCCGAATTCCCGGTCCAACCAAATTAGTGGGGTCTTTAGTAAGGAATCAGACTTAGACAGGTCCCCAAAAAAGGGCAGCAGCACTTTCGGTATTTTGAGTGACAGAGACCCTAAGCGTCGATGTGGCATTCTAAGACATACTACTGCGATGTGGAAGGCAACGGGAAACCACCACATTACCTTCCAACTACACTGCGTAGTTAAATTGTTATAGATGATAGCATCCACTGGGGTAAAAAATTTCCAAGTTAAAATAGTTTTCCATTCGGATATCCGGCAAGCGACTACTTCGGAGGATGTCTTCGGAAAGTTTAGAAACAGAGTCGGGAACATTCTGCGAATCAGAGCGTGGAATGTCAGAAGTATGAAGCAAGCAGGTAAGTTAGAAAACTTGAAAATTGAAATGGATAGGTATTTTTGGAACGGAGACTTTGGGGTAATTCATACAGAATCAGAGGGAGGAAATTCGAGTGTGGGTATAGTTATGCGAAAAAAGATAGGACACTGTGTAGAAAACTACCTACAAAAGAACGAAAGAGTACTCATGGTTAGATTAGACTCTAAACCGGTAAATACAGTAATTATACAAGTATACATGCCCACCTCTAGCTACAGCGAGGAAAAGGTAGAAACGATTTACAAAGATATACAAGACATACTAAGATACGTAAAAAACATGAAAATTTAATAATTAAGGGAGATTTTAATACAGTGGTAGGTGAGGTTAGGGAAGGAGAGGTAACAGATTTATATGGTTTAGGCACGAGAAACGACAGGGAAAATAGGCTGCTAAAATTTCAAGACAAAAACAATTTAAACATCACGAGCATATTATTTCGACATCGTGCTAGAAAACGATATACGTGGAAGATGCCAGGAGATACTTATAGGAAGATATTAAATATATTACATTCTTGTTAGACAACGATTTAGGAATCAAGTAAAAGACTGTAGAAGCTACCCAGAAGCAGATATAGATACTGACCACAATATCGTAATTATGAAGGCCGCTCTTAAATTTAAAAATTTGAGAAAAAAGAACAAAAAAGGCACTTTGATGTTGTGAAACTAAAAGCTAAAGAATCCACATATCATTTTTATAATTTCAATCAATGGTCAAAGTATCTTTATTGCTCAGGGCAGCTGTATCCTAATATTCGCAGATATATATATATATATATATATATATATATATATATATATATATACATAATGAAATGTTAGTAGGGTTTAAAAGGGTTCTAAGGGTTGTTTTGTTGAAGGTAGTGTATGCCAAATAAAGTAAGCCAAATATCAGATCCCGTAATTAAAAATTTATGTTTGCCGTAATTTACAAACGTTAAAGTATTTGAAATATTAGTCAAAATGTAAGTGCCAAGACGTAAAAACAATGACTTGATGACGTGATAAAGCACACAGTATTCAAGGTTTTACACTGAGTTGTATGTTGAATAAGCCATAGAACGTACATTTGCTAATCCAGAAACCGGATGCGTCTGTAGAAATTACACTATTCACCACGCAGATCCAGGTTTATATGTGTAACATTTCGGCATTTATTTTACTAGAATCAACCTTTGGACAAACATGTAATATCAAAATTATAAGTAATAGCATTATCAAATATGATTGAAGGGTTGTGCGATATTTAGGACCAATGATTGAACATTTATGTATGAAAAGGGAAAGTGCAAAAGACAAAGTAAAAGGTATTAGTGACACGAACTTGTTGGGACGATGTTATTGGATGGTTTTTGTATACAATGTAATAAAGAGTAGGCATATTTAAATTGTAATTATCACCTAGGAAAAGTAAACAAGAGGTCGATTTTTAAATATTTTTGTAATAAGACGTGTTTGTAAACTGCGCTAAATTGTTTTGAATATTTTGGAAGAATTAATAAATGAGTTTGAAAGTGTACGAATTTAATTTATGTAAAGGAAGAGTAAGGATAAGCAACAGTGAATAAAATAAATAATAGCAACGACGAGTAACAAGTTTAAGAGTGGAATTAGTGCGACAGCGAACCGGCGGAACATAAGTGGATATTGGAACGAGATTTATATAGGCAGAAGGCATCGAATAGGATTTATAGGATTGAAGAAGAGATTATTGGGATTGAATTGGATATGGTTTTATGTATAGCAGGGCATTGAGTGGTAAATAGATTGAGTATTGATTTGGAACGAGCGGATTAAAACGAGGAAGTATTGATTTGGAACGAGCGGATAAAAAAGGCAGTGATTTAGAACGAGAGTAGCAAGATTAAAAGACAGCATTGGAGTAGCAAGAGGATTCGTACGAGATAAAGAAGATATAACACCGGAAAAATTAGCGCAGGGGAAGTAAATACAAAAGGTTATTCAAAATTCTAAATTTGGGTCATATTTATTTTAGATTTGGGAGCATCAAAATTAAGTCAAAGATACCTGGAGGCTAGACAGCAGATTTTCGTAGTGATAGTGCAGACCTTGTAAAGACGTATACGGCGAGTAGGATTTTGAGCCAGCATTCATAGAGGCCGACAACGAAGTATAGAACAGGTGAGTACTGTGTGATATAACGTCAAAGTCAGAAATTTTGTAATATTAATTAATTTGGCACAAGGCTACGTGGATCGTATATAAAAATTTGGCATACACAAGTGTAAATTATCTAAGGTACAAAAAAAACAAACAAAAGGTAGTACTGTTTGGTTGGTGCATTGCACATCTACTTACCACTGAACCCACGGTAAGTAGGTGGATACCCTGGGAAGAAAGAGTTTTCAAATATTCGAGGCATATTTAACACAGTTTTGATTTATAAACCAACAAAACGTTGCCAAAGCACGTAACATAAAATAAATACTTGCACATTATATAAAAATAATTAAATTAAAATAAAAAGGCGCGAAGGGGGTTGAGCATAAGAATATATATATATATATATATATATATATATAAAATACTCTAATTTAGACCAGGGTAGAAAATTAATTAACGACATCAAATAATTTTAATCACCGTGTATAAGGAAGCTTTGGGTAATAATACGCTTCATTTAAAGGCATGTTGGATAAATTCGTCATTTACTTCTAAACATAGGGTTTATATTGTTTAGATAATGTTAATCACCGTGTATATCAGAGCAGTGGAAAATAGTACGCTTAATTAAAGGCCTACTGTGTAGATTTAAATCATTCAATTAGAATGTAGGTTTTGTATATAATCATAATCAACGTGTAGAAGGAAGTAATGTAGAATTTCATTAGATAATTAAAACCATGGAGCATAAAAACTTATTCGTTTCGTTAAAAATAAGGGGTTTAAATTATTCACTGGACGCTATCTATAAAAAGAAGCCGAGTTAAAATGTTCAACTTGTATTTAATTTAATCTTTCCAAGTACTAAAGCTATCGAGAAATTATAACGACATGGGGAAGTCACCTAAAAGCCTTCAGCGTATTAGAACTAAGAACACCTGCAAAAATAACGATGTATATGATAGTCGATAAGCTTTGAGCTATATGAGTGCAAGTAAGAAAGCAAGTTTGTGGTATAAAGACAAGCGAGAGGGAATGCATTGGTAGTTAAATGAGGGGAAATATGTAAAACAAGAGCACAGGTTGTAGATAGAACGAACAGACTAGATTGGCGAGTAAGGTTGAAATAAGATGCAAACATGAGAGGTGGAAGCATAACAATTTCTATATAAAATTAATTAGTTGTTCGCGGACGTGTTGCGAGGCGTGTGGAAATTTCTTAGATTTCAACTCGAACGAGTGCAAATTTCAGTAGAATCATTGTGCCGAGCCATAGGAAGGGAAAATAGAATGCGAATTTCTGAAAATCGTCCGTCGCGGGACAAATTCGACTTGCAAGCGAGCCATTATATAAACCCGTGCTGATAGGAGTTTAGCTCTCTTTATTTTTGATTTTATTCGATACTTCAAGCAGAATACATGGTGATTACGTGCTACGATATAAGTTATTATGCATTAGTGCACTTAGAGAAGATAGATTGTAACAATTTTATTTTTGATAATAAATCCCTCCATAAAATTGCGAGAATAATATAACAATTTTATTAACAACAATAGTAAATTACATTCAACAACAATAGTAATACGTTAAGCCCGCATCGTCCTTTGGTATTCTACTTGTGGTTAAATATCTGTGTCATCTACAGCTATTTACAAACACACTCTGTTTGACGGTCCCCCTCCGGACGCCTCGGCCGCCCGAGCTAGTTTTGTAGTCAGTCGGTCATATGTAGTAGAAGCATCAATATGTACCCTAGATTGCAAGCCGGCAATTTGCGAATCCACTTCAATGAGTGAACACATCTTCGAATAACGGTCGGTAACGTATATAGTTTGTTAACTTGTTTAATTTGAGATAATTTATTTAGCGCGACAACTTATAATGCGACAACTTACAATGCAACTCTTAGAACACGAAATTTAGAATACAAAATTTAGAAGGCAATTTTTAGAAGACGACACTTGCAATGCAAACTTTTAAGACACACAAGGACAGTGTAAAGATGCTACCTTAGTAAGGCGGCGTAATTCAACTTCAGGATTACAACGGCTGCAGAATGTATTGTAACAGGATTTGATTCGACACGTAGGACGAATTCATAGTAGAAGTTGTTTTGGATGAATTTGGTTCACACTACAACGCTGTTATCGTGGTTTGAAATAACGAGGATCTCATCTTCCCTTGCAACAATTCGACAAATGCAGTTTTGGTTCGTAGATAGCGATAAGTTCTTTTTATGTGTTTCAAACTAGGAACACGTTAATTTGTTTTAATGCGTAAAAGCATGAATATTGTAAAAGTTTCAACTAATTGCTGAGCTGGATTTCGAGTATTAAAACTAAAGTTTACTGATTTGATGTTTTAAGAAAACAACACGCGTGGTTCATTATGAATCGTCGGTAACGTCAACAGGTGTTACTGACGTCATATATTTTTCTGCTGTGTACTACTGACAGATGTATTTTTGAAGGCAAGTGCCTCGAACAGCTTTAGTACAAGAGATGTAAACACGTCTATTTTTGTGATCAGCTTTATATAAATTAAAACTTGCATATGTAATTTAGAAAACTTGAATGCTAACATTTTTAGAACTTATTAATTTGTCATCTGCCTGAACAGATCTGCACAGGTCGGAACCCTATTTGTATAACAAGTTCATGTTATACTGTAAAGTATTTGATTAAAAATAATTAAGATAAACATGAAGTTGAAAGCTATAGATTGATACAGTTATTGATTAAATTTTTGTTACAAATCATATTATTTTAAAAGAGATTCTTTTTGGTAAACAATTGGTTCAGGATTAAAGTTTTTTATTTTGATCAAGTATGATCAAATCTAATCACATAAAGCTAACATCCTTATAAGTAGGTCTTTGATGCCAACTTTATATTGGAAATATCTTTTTACTACTTCTTTATGTATTTTTGCTGGACACAAATAGTGTTCCACTCTTTTATGAATTTAACTATTACAATTTCTTACAGGAGCTGCGTCTTATTTTATTAGGACAGGTTTTTGTCAGCGAAGGCGATCTTTTTTTCTTTGGGTCTCCACGTTCGCCCTTAGAAATATGCCATGCAATTATCATAATTAAGTCAGGACTTGGTGGCGCCTATTTGGTTGAGATTAAGTTTGATCTACAAACAGATTTCGACCCCCCCCCCCCATTTCTCATAGCTCTGTCCAAGGAATAGACCCCTAGTTATGTCGGAAGACTTCGTTACACTGGCTCACAACGTGGGGCCAGCCTTATAGAAAAAATTAGTTTCACTGGCGCCCATGCGTGAGGCTAGCTATAGATAAAAAGTCTAGTTATATTTGCGGGTATTACTGTACCAATTATCCAAATTAGTAACGATAAATAAATAAATAGAAGTATGCAGTTTTGGTATAGCGTGAAAGAATTATGAATTTCATTGCTATTTTTCGGGAGTGTTAGTAATCAAGTGTTATTCGTAAACGTGATTGGATCCACAAAACAAGATTTAGATATACATACACGAGTTCCTGAGAAGCCCTGAAACCTTTTAGACGAATGGTGGGGTAGAAAAATTTTAAAGGCGGCCAGAAATCCGAGGACGTAAACATAACACAGCTGGGATGATGGGATTAGCAAGGACAATGTACATTGGAGCCACGAGTGCATTAACCTTCAGGTAACTTATGCATTGTTGTTCGATCTTAGATGTTTTGGTGTGTGTTAAATATCTTTATAATTTGTTTGATAAAGATGGACAGTAGTAAATTTGTATAAACAAATTTTGAATTTTAAGGTAAAATTTTCTTGTATAAGTAGAAAGGAGTATTTATCAAGTTTATGTTTTGGATTATGATGAAAATGTGGGTCTGTCTTTGAGCTCAATTAGACTAACCTATTAAATTAACGTAAAGGGGTGGGAGATGCTCCCTTTTATTCAGACTCAGGTCTGCAAATATTGTTTACTTAATTAGTATGCATCCTATAAGGACTCTAATTCTGGATGCAAATTAAAATAATGACAAAATTTGAACTTGAAAATTTATGATGCTGAAATTTATGCTGAAATTTAATTTTGAAATTTTAATGTATTGTGAATATTGGTGTAAATAGAGTTAACGTTCATGTTTGTGGTAGGAATGTGTTTTTTTTTTTATGAATGAGGATGAAAGTTTTAACTAGGTGAGCAGCCGAGGCGGAAGGATAGAGTCAAGAGCCGATTATCAGAAGAGATTCAACGGACAAGAGAATCACAGCAATTCTTGGCACAGAAGGTGGACAATTCAAAAACTAAGCGAGAATCACAGCAAATCTATATATATATATATATATTTCTGTAAAGTTTACTCTGCTAAAACGTGCCCCACAAATTGGGTGCCATAATTATAGTGCGGTTTATTGTTGAAACCTCTCTAATTCTGTAAAAATCGAGCCTCAGCGTTGGGTTGTCCATAATTACTCATAATAACTCTGGAACGTCTCTAGAATCATGCCCCACTGTTGACCTGACATAATACTGTGTAGTTGAACTCGAATCTTACCCTCGACTACGCCCAATAATTCCTATATTAGTTCAAATTTCCTAAATTACTACAGACATCTACCTGTTACATCCAAAAACTTCTTCGCAATATCCCCATGCTGAAACCTAAATAGAAATTCCACCAATCACACACTCAAAAATAACTCAATTAACCAAATATATCACACTATTTAAATTAGATCCACATTACATTTTAAAACACCATTCCTTTAGGTACATCCATGAAGGTCAATAATTTTATAATAATAATTATGCAAATTGATAACCTTTTAAAGACACATATTTTTATTAAGGTAAGAGGACGTTCCTCATACCTTACGTTACCCTTTTGTCTTAGCATGAGCTCATAATAAAACTATAACAGTGCATATAAATTTCCTGCAATACCAAATATCAATAAGCCCTCTATACCTCTTTACAACATTTGGTTATCTGTAAATTCATTAATTATTTTCAGAAATCAATTTCCTTCTAAAGTCCCATAAATGTTTGTTCATAAAATATCAAATAATAATACAAACACATCAAACCCAAATCCAAATAATCACAAACATCATAAAAATATTCACCACTCAATGTTCTATTCTATCGCCTACCTGGCTTCTATCTTCTAAGTGTGCTCCACCACCTAACTCCTTGGAGATGCTGCCGTCTAGTAGATTCCCAGTCCATCAGCTAACTCCCTGATCCAATTACCATATCTGCCATGTACGCTGCTGTTTACAATTTCCAATCCAACAATTCCAATCTCCAAAATTAACTTTTATTATTCAAACATCGCTATTTTCATCGTCCAAACAATTTCAAATTTTAATATTTCCGTGCATTCTAATACCAACTTTATAAGCTTTGTACTTACATACCACTTTAACGTTTTAACACAAAGATGCTTTATTAGCTTCTACATAAACTTTTATTGAATTGCACTAGTTCACTTGAAGGTAACTATTATCGCCAATGATGGATGAAATCAAAACAAAAGAGAAAAAGAGCTCGGCCCCTCTCTGCCAGTGATTAAATAAGTAAAATTCGCCCCCCCCCCATTTTAAATTGGCACGTACGCTTGAACTCCGTTCCTATAATTCTTAAAAATCTTTTCTAACCGCTCGTTGTTCCAGCGAAAAACCCCTAACGAACCTCGGATTCTTGTGAATTTTCATAACGAACATAACAATATTCGGTAAATCGCTTCAAACTGTCAACCGTCGTTCTAATTAAACCTCTACATTTTCATTTGTCTACGCCTCCAATCTTGAACAAACCTCTCGTCTCCCTTGTATCTATAGCTTTATCTCACACATATGCCTCCACCAACTGGATCTCTGCCACCTTTCTAGTACAATTCACACCAATCACCTTGCTTGGCTCCATTTTCCCACCTTTTAACAGACGCGTGTTTGCCTCTAAATATCCTTGAAATTATTGATCTCATTTAGCTCTCCTAAATTAAGTATACGCATTCCTCTTGTACTCAATATATTTTTATTCTGTCTGGGTTTTTTCGTGGCTCTTTCCTATACTACCTTCAAGATTGAAATCAATATTTTAACTACCAAACCGCGTTTACATTAGTTCCAACGGCTGTTCTTTTCCAATAACCCATTAAAGTTTGTTTGTTTGCCTAGCTTACCGAAATATTATCTTCTCTCGTTGTTTTGTTTTAAACGTTTAAAAATAGAAATGTTATTTTAATACCTGCTCCACGCTTTCAGATTGTCATATAACACTATCCAATAAATTTAAAAACGTTAGAATGATTTTACCCTAATTATTATTTATTATACCATATATTTACAAATATTATGTTACATTATCTTTGGCTAAATTAAATTGACCCTACATTATTATACACTACTTAAGCTAAAAAATAATTGTTAAAAATATTCCAACTCCCTAACTAAATAAATTTATTTTATCTTATTCAAAAGCTCTCAACCTATTAGTTCACTTGTACCCTTATATATCCCAATGACCTCTTAATTACACGATTATATATATATTGCTGTGATAAAGGGCTGTTTAGGGGTGTATTGAGTCGTAAGGGTCGCGTAATAACTGTAAATATCAATAGGAATCAAAAAACTGCATTTATTTAGCAGGAAAATAAATAATTCGCACATTATGTAAATAGCAAGCACTTAACACCCTGTATATGGACCGCAATTAACTTTAATCAATGTCAGTAAGCATATCTTCCAATAACAGAACGCGTATTCAGCAGAGAAATAATAATACATGTAATTAAAATACGTCAAGAAGCGTTCAATAAGTTTATAAAATACATACGCATGCAATACGATACAACCTGGTAAATCTTCATGCAATTACGCTTGTAATAAAGAAGGAATAATAAAGCGCTTTGATAAGAAACGCACTTTCAAAGATAAATTTTAAATAGATACATAAACGAGAACATCGTTCATGTTAAATCAGTTATTTTGTTCAATTTTCCAAAAGCTTTATCTACATAAATAACAGACATAAGCTAAATGAAAGTCCAACAATAACAACAAAACAGGCGGTCAAAGATCGTATAACAATAGCAAATACCAGTTTGATATGGAACTTCGGAATAGTTTCGTCAGAAATCAGCTTGAAAAGCCTAGGAATGTCCAAAACAAACATGGTTGGTTGTAACACTTTGTAAGGCTGTTTGGAAAACCAATCCAAATGTAGATAGCAAAAGCTATATAACGCCCAGAGTTCATAAGAAAGAGAAGTCTCAACTTGAAGCATGTCAAACTTG
This sequence comes from Platerodrilus igneus, assembly GCA_036346225.1. Lineage (NCBI taxonomy): Eukaryota > Metazoa > Arthropoda > Insecta > Coleoptera > Lycidae > Platerodrilus > Platerodrilus igneus. The sequence goes on from JARFIW010001004.1 coordinate 951,423, forward strand.
CAACGCTCTTACTCGAATATTTACGCGTCAAATAAATAAATTTTAAATTAAAATTATTGTGAAAAGCAGTGCTGAGTAATAACAGTTGATGACGAATTACGTTGAAAATATATGAAAAAGCTTATGCCGTTTTGCAGAAAATGTAAGTAGAAATTTGTTAATTAAATTAAATTAAATGTTTGTAATAATGTAGGACTTCTAATTCACGATCCTACGAAATACAAGTCTAATTCAACGGTGTATCTAAGAAACCGACGAATTCTAAGTCCGGTATTCAGAAATTTGAAGGTGTATCCAAGAAACCTACGAATTTTAAGAAGGATCTAAGTCTGGAATCCAGTTTGTAATTAAGTGGAGAGGTCTAAGGCGTATCCAGAAAAATATAAAGTAAAGCACGAGGTGAATTTTGGATATATGGAGTAACAAAACTATTGGTTTAAAGTACGTGAAGGAGTACAAAGCAGAGCATTGGTTTTCGATTGAAGATAATAAGGGGGTGTTGATCCACACACGCAACAACTTATCAGGTCAGGACTAACTAGTATAAGGAATCTTTTCAAATTTAAATTTAAACACTAAATATATTATTTCTTTTCTAATTTGTAAGGAGTCAACCAAACTATTTGATACGTTGAAATTTACGTAACAAGCATAAAAGGTCTCGAACGTTCCAGATTTTTTAGTAAAGAGTGTCGTTTTTGGTGACTTTAAAATTAAATTAAAAGGATATAATTTTTGGGATAAATGATTCAAATAATGTTAATTGATTGAAGGGTTTATTTAAAGGATTACAAAATTGTGAAGTGTAGATATTATTTCCTTTCATTAAACGAATATTGATTGACTTCGTTTTATCAATTCAAACAGGTAAGAATTAAAGGGGAAAATTAATTTGATCATAGTAACGTTGTGCACTCTGTGTGAATCAATTTGGGTTAGGCGTGGCATAATTAAATTAGAAGATCAGAGAAAAACACAGAGCGGTGGCGTTTAGCAAGAAACTGGACGTTCATTACATCCGGCTGCTCAAGCGTGGGGAAGTAATACACCAATATATATATATATATATATATTTATATATATATATATATATATATATATATATATATTGATATGCATAAGCCCTAGCCGAGTCTTGAAATAAATAAGCTTATTCTAACTTGTGCAGTTCAAACCATTATAATGCTATATAAATAATAGTAGCTAGGTATTTGGCTAAATAAATTAAATAACAATTTTAATTACAACTGGACAACAATATTTCTTAACATTTAACAAATATATTTCAATAAAAATAAACATGTCTAGTAACACTGTGGTAACATAATATAGTACGGTGACATCATTATTAGGTTAGGATCTAGAGTTCTCTACATCTAAGTGTGTACAATAATAATTTGAAAGCATTTGTCAAGTGACAAGACTTGTCACTTTTATTTTAATTTTGTTAGAGTGAAGGTCGTTGAGTGGGTTTATCACTAGATAAACATGGCCAGAGAGATCTGGCAGAGAAAAGAAAAAGTGGTTTAATGTTAAAAATGTACGCCAACAACGGATATGATAAAATTAAAAAGGGCGTGGGGATAAAGAAAGGATACGGATGGTTTGTCAGGCGTGTTACGTTCCTTTTTTAGCGTAAATTAATTCTAATCATTTACAACTCGAACCCCTTTTTCTTCTACAACAAAAATTAATTCCGTAAATTTCAAATAAGAATTTCTGTGGTTAATTCATTTATCCGTTGTATAAATTCGATTTGTATTGTTAAACCCTTCCGCTACTTAATAATAAATACTCTTTCTCAGAATTCCTTAACGTACAATTTACGCCATAATTAGATAGGCGATAACGTTGTTCCAAGTATCCGATAATTAATTTTTATGTATTTCTCATTGAAAGACTTCATCGAATTAAAGTTGCGTATTATTTCAAGAAACTCGGGTTTTCCAGTTTTGAAGCCTTAACAACGATATTACCGTGAGCTCTGGTTCTTGGTTAAACGAAAGAATATTCACTTGTTTTTCAACTTATGAGACGACAATATCTTATTCTGATTTTCTTCGTTTCGTTCGTTATAAACACTTCGAGCACGTCCTACAACGTGGTGAGTATTTAGACTTTTATAAAATGGTACGTTTCGACAACAATAACTTAATCGTTACTTGTAATTGCTCTAGCTTTCTTCCGGTGGCATTAAAGTCACGATGAAGGATCGTCCTTCGTTGTAATGGGAGGCCAAAGGCGTTCCTTATGGAGGTAGGCCCCCCCCTACCCGTTGCTGTGAACCAGCTACTGACTCAACCCCGACGTTAGCAACTTTAGGGTGAGTGTTGTTTTTTTGTCTTCCCTAATTACGTAGGCGCCATACTGATTGGGAGTTGGCTATGCAAGTACATGCATTTCCAAATGTAATTCGTCTATACAAAAATTAATGAACTATTTTGGGATTTATTGCCGTTACACTGAGAACTATTTTTGATATTTATTGCCGTTATAATGAGGCATTACTGCTCGGTTTCACATAACTAAAAAAGTATACTAATTGAGGAAGTGAAAATGAATTAACGACTTGCTGACGCCGTTGAAAATGTTGTGGCCATTCTTATGTATAAATTTAGTTTTAAAGTTACTATACTGATTTAGAGCTATTGGTTTTAAAGGGGAACTTTCGCTTAGTTTCTTATTTTTGGTTGAACCCTAATCTAGGGAGTAACCTAAAACCGGCAGCTCACCATGTAAAAATGATCTTTTGTTTTGTATTCTTTTGCTAGGGTTACTGTGTACATATTTTGTTTAATTATAGGTTCCTTTTTGTAGGTTTTGTTTTAAATATAAATGCGTGAGTGTATATATTTGTTTCTATTTTTATTTCAGGCCTCCCTTAATTTTCTTTCTTGGTATAATACCCAGCTCCCTTGCCGATTGAGCCCGGTCATACTTTTTTTTTTTGGGTTTTTTTGTAGGCTACGCCACATGCAGGTAACAGGCGAGATTCTTTTGCGTAACATTAGGACTTCAATAAGCATGCACTCGTAAAGGAACAGAAAATTTAAGAGGATGGAATTTAAGAGTAGCATGCAGTAGGTGTAACCAGGGAAGAAATCATATTTTGTTTGAAAGGGAAGAAATTATATTTTGGTTAAAATAGAAATCATTCAGATTGTGATGTATTCGATTTGAAAAGAAGTCTTTTAAAGAAAATAAAGTTCAGGGAAGGACATGCTGTTATTTGGAATTTGGAGTTCAGCTGTAGTTTAGTTTTAAATCTGGTTTGAGAAGCAAATTAGATGGGTATCGCTGATCATGTTGGTTAAACTTATATTAATTGGTACGAACATTCCATATTTTATTTAGTCGCTCTATAAATTGAAGTTAGTCGAAGTTGCAAAGAATTTTGTGCATCATGAATTTAAACATTAGAAAGAGCTTATTATTTTTGTAACAAGAATAATTAATTTCAATTTGAAATCCTTTTTTTAACTGTAATTTAAATACAAGAATAATTTTATGTAAAGGTAACAAAATAACTTGTTGATTGACCACATGTTGAGATAACAAAAGTCAATGTGTTTAATTTGTACTATATACCAGGATATTATTTAGAAGTTGGAATTTATTCTGAATATAATTTAAAGTAAAGACAATTTCAAATCACTTGTAATAGTTGCTATTGTAAATTCTCTGATAGTACTGTAAACGATGTAAAGGCCATTTTATGTGAAATAATTCATCAAATATTTGATAAACTGTTACAGGCGGAAACAAAAATTAAAGGGGGGTCACCGGCACTAGCTAGCGGGAGGTCGTGGATCATATAGAGGGTTAAAATTTTGAAAAAAGGGTTAAATTAATTTATAATATACTACAAAAATGTGGCACTTACCTTTCATAAAATATTGTGGCTTAATGACAATTGCCAAGGGCGCCAGACAAGTCGAGAATGTCCAAATGTTCGTGCAAAACTTTGAGAGACTTGTCATCCCAAGGAGGACAATTGTTTCTTTTAATCAATTCCTCACTTTTTTACTACTTATAAAACTTCCATGATAAAAAAATTAAAAAAAAAGACTATTGACTTAATCAACGGCAAACAAAAACTATTTAATTTACAGAGCAAGAAACGTGAACCTCTCACATGCATTGATTTTAGTTTATAAATTTAAGTGAATAGGTGACTATGGAATTTATGAAAATTTTGAGTACATAAGTAGTTATCAAACACGTGTATATGAAAGAAACTTATATTATAAATCGTACACTAAATTAATTCTACGGTTTATGGCCAAAACGTCCTAACAAATAAACTAACTAAAAATTGGTCATGCTACTTAACTATAAAAGCTTACTTACTAATAATTGTCCATTGTTTGAGGGTTTGTTTTCCAACGTAGAGCAGTTCTTAAATTTGGGAAGATAATCTCGATTGTTGCTTCTGTTTGTAATGTTTAAGAAAATTGACTGGCACACGAACCCGGCAGAATTTTTGACAATATCACTTACTTGCTGCGTCACACGCCTACAAGTTTTTTTAATATTTATCTTGCATCACTATAAATCCGCGAACATATGGGCATAACCCTCGCGAAACTGGAAGAGTAACACTTCTTTCCAATTTTTTTACTAACGTGATGCGAAGTGGAATATTCTATGCTATGCCGGAGAAACGCTACCCGCAAACTACGTTTCTCTCTACGTCTTGATCACGGACGGCCCCATTGGAAAAACTCTCCGTCTTTTGGCTAAGCCTTGAGTTATATAGACTAAATTCCTATCCTAATAATTACGTACTTCATTTTCTGTTATCCAATGACTGAACTGAACCTCCCACAAAACAAGATTTCAGAAACCAAATCCAACCCCTTTTTAGATGAGAATCACGGAAGCAATTATTCTCCCACGGTTTAAATTATCTTTTACTTTCTACGAATTACTTAAATATGGCAATGTGGAATCTACCTATGGCGGCCGTAGTCTGGCATTAACAAAGACCGGCTAACCTACTTGAGCCGAAATGGATTTTAAATACAATGGATGTCTCCAGACTACTTAAGATTACTTGTAATATTTGAACAAATCAAATTGGAAATAGTGTCCGCTATTATAATGTTTTGTTTCCTATAATCCGCTGTAAATCAACGAAAGTGTTAAGCTTTTCAAACTGAAATTGGTTTTCCTTTATTTACGCTAAAAGGTACTATACATTTTAAAAGGTTTATTGTATTTGACTTACGATGGGGTCTAGAGCTTTAAATGATGACCTGCCGCTGGAATTTACTAGCCCGAAGCTATCGGTAAATGTGGTCTTTTATTACAAGGGAGCCTGACTGAATGTGAAGTAATTTATTGTGGGAATTTTTGTCTATACTTTATTCAAGTTACTGAATTTTAATTAATTAATTTGTTTAATCGTTAACATTACAAAATAATGTTACAAAACATTAAACAAATTCATTAATTTTGTTTGGTGCAGTAAAACACCATGATTGATAATTTATTGAGACTCTAATCTCATAACTTGCTGTAAATATTTGTAACTATTTAAAAAGAAACTCAAGAGAAGATAAATTTATGTCGTACTTAAAGTCATATTTTTTATATCTTAAAAAAAGGTTTCAATGTACTAATACAGAAATTTGAGAAGTACTATCAGGTTTATAAGTGTGTTACTTTGTAATTCTACCGATAGGTTTTCATAAGCTGAGTTAGTCGAGGCATATATAATTGAGGCATACAGATAATCGAGGCACATTTAGCAGGACATTTAACAATTCACAAGAGGACAATTGGTAAGGTGTATTAAAAAGATTTTAGGGAAAGAAAACAAAAATCTAACTGCGAAGTAAGAAGTAGGGCACGAAATCACAGCAAAAAAAAAGGCGACTCAATGAGTGCCCCGATATCACGGCAGGAACTGAGATCCAACAAGGCCCCGATATTACAGCAATATATTGCTGTGAATATTCGGGTACAGCCGCCCTGACAAATATAGAGATGCACTGGATGCTTGCTTAATAGAAAATGTGAATTTCCACCTTACTGTGCCCATCTTCTCTTGCTCGCTCAGCGTAAAATATGCTGTGGATTTTACGAAAATGAAACAAAACAAAAAAATCTCAAACATTTATAAACAATCCCTCTATACATTCAGAAACATCTTTCTTTTCCACACATTATCTAAGTAATCTCCGTCCCATACAGATATAAATAACGCTTATAAATGCAATTTACAGCTTAAATTTAGAAAAAAACAGTATTTTATCACTACTTATGTAGTGCTACAGTACTACAATCTTCACATAATCTTTGTTAATTATTAGAAAATCCCAAAAATGTGATATGTAAGTGACAACATTTTCTTTAAAGTTTTCATGGATAATTCAAATTTTCCAGCATCACTCCGTTTCAATGTAGTTGACCAAGAACGTCAAGCAGAGATTTTTGTAAGACTCAAAATGCCTCAAGCTCTGACATCAAAATCGCTAACATTAAATAAATTTTATATAAAAAATAAAAACTTATTCTAGCTTAATCTACTTAATAATAATATACAAATGGTCGTTGTAGGTTTGTAACAAAGTTATACTTGCTTGCGGCTTGGATCGTCAAATTCTTGCTGATATTATGTTATATTTATGATCACCTGTCGTTGACTATTAACAAATCGTTTCCATTGGAATTAACAGCATCGAAACTTTTCCTGTTCCAAATTTTTAGATTTCCAATTTTTAATCAATGCCCATAGGTAGAAGCATCAGTTTACAACAGTACATTTATTTTTAATAGATTAAAATTAGCGGGTGGCCTTGAACCAATGATAATTTATATTGGAGCAATTAGTTACTTTCTTTGCACGCCATTCAGTAACTATCGAATGTTGAAGTACTTATGTTGAAAACTTCAATGCTACATCTTAAATGCCAAAAAATGAATAAATCCGCTCCTTATTAGATCAATCTTTATATAATAAAACTCTAAATACGTCAAAAACCTCAAACCTTCTGATTACATTCTAGAAGTATTACTCATCCGCCTGATGCAGCAATTACCCAAAATTTCGTTTTCTTATTTCTTTAATGAGGTGCTAGTTTAAAGTTATTGCGATATAAAAGTTTCCCATTCGTTATTGGTATAAAAGCAATGGTTGTTATCTTTCTCTTACAAGCTTCTGTATAGCTATTAAAGCTTGTTATCTTATCTAGTTTTATAGTCTTTCTCGATGTTATCTCTTTCCACGAATCGGTCCGGTCATTCATACTAGATAATTAACTATTCCTTGTTTCATGATTTATAGCTTTCAGAACACTCTCAAAAGAATGCAGTATTTTTCGTTTTGCATTAACTAACGTAAATATAATTTATTCCAGAATCGTTCCGTAATTGACTTCTTTGAAAGAAAATTACTTTGCATTAATACTCGTAATTGTGTTATAACGTTTATTGTGGTATTCTTAAAGAAAATTGAACTTACATTTTAGACTAGCTTTACCATCTTTTCAGTCTGCATAAATAAAAATTTTTTTTTATTTTTCAAGAGAATAAATGTTTATACACTGATTTTTATGTTAATACAATCAATGAATGCTTTTATATTACCACAGATTAAACTTGTTTTTAAGATATTTTTCTACGAGAATAATTATTTACACACGGATTTGAAAACAATGAATGCTTTGTATTTTCACGGATTTTAAAATTGGGCTTCGTTTTTAAATGGTATCACACACCACTATACATATGTAAAATGTGTTATTTTACATGGAAATCTTCCCTTATATGTTAAGGAATCTTATGAAAATATTATACAGGGTAAAAATTAATTATTGGAAAATTTTATTTCGGGTCTGTTTTCTCACAAAATGTGGTGATCAATGACCTCCTATGACCTCATTATCATATCAATATATAAAGACGTCACGAGAGGTAATTGAAACCCGAATTCTATGAAAAACCTCTCCAAAGACCAAAGACAGCGTTAAAACTAAACAACTTAAAATTCAATATTTAACTTTAAAATGTAAATACAAGCATTCATTTTATTGCATAAAATAATACTCAATATTAATTATGTCGCCTGCTGAAACTTAATATCAGATTTATTGATATAAACTAAAAAAGCCCATTTTAATAAGTACTAAATAATTATCCTTGAGATTACTCTTAAAACCGAATAAAATATCTAAAGATCTCGTAAATATTCCCTGTTCAACATAAAACAAATCGTATTGCATTTTAAACATAAATACTCAAGCACTTAATATATTAATTATTCCTTGTAGTAACATTAAAATAAAATATTAATTTTAGAATTTTCGAATACGTCATTTTATTAGCAATGTTAAAAATCATTATATAAATTAATTATTAAATAAACGCTCTGATCCAAGGAACACGCGCAGCTATTAAAATACAGTAAAAGATAAGATAAGAAGCGGTTTAATAGTCATACGTATTACAAATGAGACTACGAACCATTAACTTGATGCGTTAGAGAAGGACACACAACGCTTTGCTCGACTTCCTAATAATAAAAATCTTATTTTAGCCTTTAAATGGATTCAAATAAAGCAGTCCAAGAACAATACAATATAATAACTGACAATATATACAATGTTGTGTAAACTCAAAAATTTCCCTTGGATAAAATATTACACTTACCAAATTTATGCTTTCCTGAAAGCCAGCAAAAATATCTTTGAATTACTCTCAAGTATCTTCGAACGTTCTAAGATGATTTTCCCTGTTTTCATATTTTTCAAATGACCTTTTTGATGACTTTTACAAATACATAATGTATAGCAAATATCAAATTTGAAACAGTCTTTAAATAATAAAATGTTTAAAAATCGCTAACCTGGAATGGTCACTGGAGTTCCTTCATAGTGTCTGTGGTCTGCATCCCTTGTTGTGCCCGCTTTACTTATTGGCCAGAATTATCCACTTTTGATCTCTGGTCTTTTTCTTTGAATTAACTTTGAGTACCCATTTGATCTCACTTTCAGACGTATTTTTAGATTTGCATTAAGGCTTAGATCTCGACAAGAACATCGACTCAATAAAAGCCGTCTCAACAAAATTCGTTCCAATGAAATGGCATCAGAAAAAGCCGTCCCAATAAAAGAAGCCTCAACGAAAAGCCGTTCCAATAAAAGAAGCCCGGTTTTGTTAAATATTAAAAATAAATTTAATTAATTGTTTAACTTACGTCTATTTGTAGATCGGATTATTTCTCGTCGCACAAATTTTTGCACTTTCAAATTTTATTTATTCTAAATTTTAACATTTCATTACTTAATTTCATTAGGTAAATTTCTGCTGCATTTGAGCATAGTTGGTGCTTGGTTGAATATGAACTAAATGTTTATTCATTTTCTATTGTACTTATAAGCCCTTCCCACCAATCGTTTCCATTGGCGTGTTTATCGATTAAGGCTTGTACTTTGCCTTATGTATGGCAGAACTCGGTATTTTGTCAAATTGCCTGGTTTAATTCTTCGATGAAATGCTCCATCAATCACGTAAGCGTTTTGTATATTACAGCATTTTATTAAGATTTACGATTATTGTTTTTATTCTGCCACGTATTTAATGTGTGTCGTTTAAAAGTCCAACACTTATCATATAATTGACCCGCCTGGTGTTTATTTGTTTGCTACAGAATGTTGATTTTCTGAACAAATGTATTCTTTCTAGTCACGTATTTAGTGACGTATAAAAATGCGTTTGCATATAGATGAGTTGATATTTTCGACGTAATTATTAAATATATGGAATGCCAATTTATCTATGTTTCCCGATAATGTTATTTGCTGCAAGTAGTTGCTTCTAAAATCTTATCTTTACTTGTAAATTGTATTTAAACATTTTATACGACGCACACATTACTATCCTAATTAAATGTTATCGGATTATTACTAAAGGAGCTTCTTTTTCAGGCATTAGATCAAATATCCTTTATATACAGTGTCCCCGCAATTGATTTTTTGTAGAATGGTCGATTTACTCCTGTAATTGATGGAATTATTTGATTTACTTAAAGTGAAAATTATTTATATCTGTCCTATGACCCCTATGACTTAATCTACTCTCTTATCATAGCAATATATATATATATATATGTATATGTATATATATATATATATATATATTGCTGTGATAAGGGGTTGTTTAAGGGTGTATTGAATAGCAAGGGTCGTGTAGTAGCCATAAATTGCAATAGGAATCAGAAAACTGCATTTATTTAGCAGAAAATTAAGTAATTCGTAATTATGTAAATAGTAAGCATTTAACACCCTGTATATAGACGATAATTAGCTTTAAACGATGCAAGGAAGCATATCTTACAACAATAGAACGCGTATTTAGCAGGAAAATAGATAATTCATACATTATGTAAATAACAAGCATTCAACACTCTGTATATAGACGTTTATTAATTTTAAGTAATGCAAATAAGAATATCTTTCAACAAAAATACGCATATCTTTATGTAATTACGCTGAAATAATAAACATTTTGATAAAAGAACGCAGTTTGAAACACGCGTAAAAATGCATAAACGAAAGCAGCATTGAAGTTACATCATTTATTTTGTTCAATTATCCAAAAGGCGATATCTAAACAAAACAACGTATGGTCAAGATAACAAATAATAAGGTATTAAATAAACACCATTACATGGAAAACCAATGAAATTACATCAGAAACAACTTCAAAATGCAGGATATACAAAGACGTGGTTGGTTGAGATATCTACAAGACTTGTTGAAAACCCAGCCCACATGTAAGTGGGAACAGCCTATATTAACACAGAGCAATGATAAGACGGGTCAGTTCATAACTCAGACAGGGGGAAGCTGCTAAACACTGCTAAACAGAAAGTCACGCGTAATTTAATATTTAATAATATATCAAGTGTATGTTACAGTGATGGTAGTGCAACGATTACGAAGACTTCTTTTGCCGTTTAACGTGAGTAGAATTTGGGGTAATTTATTTAAACTAAATTTTTATAATAATAGAGCTTCGAATCTGTGAATACGTTGATGACAATAATTCAAATTTGGATAGATATAACATTTTGAATCTGTGATATAATAATTCGAATCTGTGATATAACATTTCAAATCTATGGTACATTTCTGAATATTTCGAATGGGTCAAGATAATAATTCAAATTGGTGGTGTATTTCGGAACATTTCAAGTTACAATAATTCAAATTAGCGTCGATTATTATATTTTGGTACAATTCTGGTACAATTTTGAGTTGCGAGATTCAAGGCATATAAAACAAGTTGAAAATGCAAGGCATTGTCGCAACGAACTTCCAAATGTAGACTTACTTTAAAACAATTTAAAGAAATTAAAATTATTATGTTGTAATAATTATAAGTATTCAGATAAAATACAAAAATTTATAAACAACAAAAGAGACATTTTAATATATTTTATTTTATTGAATAAATATTTTAAATGCTATATATTAGTTCTCATCAATAAGATAAGAAATTTTTTTTTTTTTATATGAATCTAATTATTTTCGGTAATCAAAATTTAAGTTTAAACAATGTCTATAATATTGGAATAATTGGCATGAAATGCCATAAATTGTTCAAATATGTGTCGCATATTGATTTTAAACTTATTAAAAATTTTAATTATCCCTGTAGATTTTCCCGCGGGCTCGGCGTCCCCGTGGCCCGATTTTAACTGACATCAAAACTTAAGCTCTGGACACCGAGCTGAATCGATTGATGTATCACACATTGATGTCCGACCATTAGAAAGGCCTCGGACGGACAGACGGACAGACAGATGGACGACAAATCGATTTCATAAACGAACGAAGTTCGTTGATAAAGAAGCACGAAGTAATTTTTGGAAAACGAAGGGTAACTGTACTCAAACATTGGTTTAGCTAAGCAGAGCATTGGTATACGAATGAAGAGGGTGTGTTGATCCACAACCTGAACAAACATATAACAGGTCAGATCTATTTAATTTTAAGATATTTTTCTATTTAAATTTCAATACTGAATTTATTCAATTTATATAAAATTTGTAATGAAATCAACAACAAACATTGCATACGTTAAACTTACGTAATATATTATAAAGGGGTCTAGAACGTTCCAGGTTTCTTTCGTAAAAAGATAGTTTTTGGTGATTTTAGATTGATTTTAAAGTATATAAATTTTGGGATAAATGATACATATGATATTGATTGACTGAAGAGTGTATTTAAATATTTTTCAAAAATTGTAAATAATATTTCTTTTCATTATATGAAATTAATTGACTTTGCTTTATCAATTCAAACAAATAGGTAATCATAAAGGGGCAGAGAAGAGAGAAATTGATCATCGTAACGTTGTGCACTCTGTGTAGATTGAAAAGGGCAACCGGTGACAAATAGTAAAATTAGTAAGATTAAATTTGATTTGAAAACACAGAGCGGTGGCGTTAAGTAAAAACGTCATAACATCGAGTACGGCGTTATCATATCGATATATATATATATATATATATATATATATATATATATTGCTACGATATCGTCGTACTCTCCATAATTGGAATTGTTCATGACCATTACCGTTAAATTGATATAATTATTTGGGGATCATCGGTCTATTGGGAATTATAAATAGTTAATACTATTTTTTAATACGTATATTTTTGCATATATTTGATGCTTGATCATAGGTTTAACTAAGAAATATAAATACTGATGTATGTTATAAGTGTGAAAACTTTGTTACTTACAATGAGGTTAGCAATAAATACTATTCAACACGATATTATAATGTAATTATTAAAAATAACGTTTGAATAGGTAAACATTTATTTGAAATATACGAAAAATAGTATATTGATTTGATAGAATTTCAAAAATTTTTGATTAATACTACTTATCTTGGTTTTATGTGTGTGTGCACGTGTGCGTGTATATGTGTTAATATTTATCCGTGTCTACAAGTAATGTAAAGGTTTCCGCATATAAGTATATATATATATATATATATATATATATATATATATATATAAAGCAAAACTTTCTCTGCAATTTGCAGTTAAAATTAAACCAATTACATGAGATGTATCCGTAAATGCACTTTACATTTACCTATACAAATCGAACTGGTATTTGCATAGCCATTACAAAACAATTACTTGATCGTTTTGTAGAGAGAAAAAACATCCATTGACCAGGTTTCGACCTCATTTGGTCTCGTCAGAATGGACTAGTTTTGTAATGGCTATGCAAATACCAGTTCGATTTGTATAGGTAAATGTAAAGTGCATTTACGGATACATCTCATGTAATTATATATATATATATATATATATATATATATATATATATATATATTTCGTGGTATAACGACCTTGCAATTATAAAATATAATATATATAGTAACAGGCTTTTTGGTCTGCTGGTTAATAAAATATACTCTTTATTATAAACTAAGCTTTCGGTTTATTTTTAAACCATTATCAAAGATACTAAAAATTAAGAAACGTTAGTATGGGCATAAAATAGTTAAAAACTTACTTACTAATGTGAGGTTTTACAATGAAATCGTTGATATATATAAATTTTGAATATAAGTTGAAAGTGTGGTAAAAGCTTTTAAAAGAAAACAGTAATGTGGTTTGTTAATTACATTTGAATGTTATAATGACAATTCCTTTATAATTTTGACACTGTTCGAGATAACTTTCTAGATTGTAATTAATTTCTTTTATGGTCTGACTGAAATTTAGATATTTTAGTATGTATGTATGTTTATATATGTATGTTGATGTATGTCTATTTGTTTACGTATGTATTTTAGTGTGTTTATGTTGTTTGTGTGAATGTATGTATGTCTGTGTATGTGTGTGTGGGTGCATGTGGATGTTTGAATGTGTGAATGAATGCGTGTGTTTGTTTGTGCATGTATGTATGTTTATGTTGTGTTTTATTAAGTGATTTGATCAGTTATGTTGAATTTGTTTTGGATTTAAAATGAAGTAGATAGGTGTATATAGAGCTTAGTGTGTTAATGTCAGTTTTTTTATTAATAGTGTTTAGGTTTTTAAATATGTAACACATTTCTAGGAATTCTCTTTTGGATTTTTTATTTTCAATTTGTAATATTATAGGATTAACAAAATCTATTTTATGTTTGTTTGCGTTTGCAACAGACATACATACATTCACACAAACAACATAAACACACTAAAATACATACGTAAACAAATAGACATACATCAACATACATATATAAACATACATACATACTAAAAATATCTAAATTTCAGTCAGATCATAAAAGAAATTAATTACAATCTAGAAAGTTATCTCGAACAGTGTCAAAATTATAAAGGAATTGTCATTATAACATTCAAATGTAATTAATAAACCACATTACTGTTTTCTTTTTAAAAGCTTTTTACCACACTTTCAACTTATATTCAAAATTTATCTATATCAACGATTTCATTGTAAAACCTCACATTAGTAAGTAAGTTTTTAACTATTTTATGCCCATACTAACGTTTCTTAATTTTAGTATCTTTGATAATGGTTTAAAAATAAACCGAAAGCTTAGTTTATAATAAAGAGTATATTTTATTAACCAGCAGACCAAAAAGCCTGTTACTATATATATTATATATATATATATATATATATATATATATATTTAAAGTTTATGTATCGCAAGTTTTATAGAAGTTTATTTGTCACAATTGAATTTTTAGGTTTAAGAGATATGCATATATAAAACTAAGATTACCGACGTCATGTTTTTTCTTCATAGATTTTGCATTCTTATAAATACGATATATTTCTAGTAAAGTTCTTTTGAAGGTATTGTTTTCTGGTTAAATACTATTTGGGTTGTTGAAATCTCATTTATGTCCGTTATTTTTTTCAACAATCCAAACATGATTTAACTACAAAATAATACTTTCAAAAAAACTTTAATGGAATTATGCCTGGAGTGCAAAATAGTAACTATATTGAAACATACTAGGTTAACATTCTTGGCACTAAATAAATAAACTAATAGATTAAAATTGTAACTTCACATGGTAATATGTTTGACCAGGTATGCAAACCTAATCAAGCGATAGGTGTTGGTAGAACCTGATTTCAATATTTACAGAAATTATTGCATAAAATTCAACTTGTCTCTTTCTTTCTGTTAATATTATTTAGTTTTAAAATATAAGAATAAATCACACTTAGATTGTTAGTATCAGATTTGAAGTTCAA
Source organism: Platerodrilus igneus (assembly GCA_036346225.1). NCBI lineage: Eukaryota > Metazoa > Arthropoda > Insecta > Coleoptera > Lycidae > Platerodrilus > Platerodrilus igneus. Next base: position 966,686 of record JARFIW010001004.1, read on the forward strand.
AACGTTGTTGTTATATATATATACAGGGCTTTTCACGACGACCGTGCATTAGACATTTCTCAGAAAGTACAAGAGATAGAAGTATGAAACTTTATAGGTAGTAATTGTTCGACATGCCGAGTTGATCTAAAATATTTTCGTTTTGATAGCACTTCCGGTTGTACCGGAAGTTGATGTTATCTTTGTTATTTTAAATGGAACACCCTATATATTCTTGCATTTTTAGATTCTGCACAAAATTTTAAGTTAAATTCCTTTAATAAGTAATATCTCAATATTTTACCGTTTTCGAGATATTTAGCTTTTTATGTTTTTTTTTTGTAAAAAACTGATATACCTTCTTGACAATAATGTACATTTAAACTTACAGTTTAGAAACCAATTATTAGCAGATATACTATTCAAATGTTTGATAAACATTGTAATGAATTTGTTTCCATTCAACACCATACGAGGTGTCCGCCATTTTTACTTAAAGTTTCTTGCATAAAAAAATCTGAAAATTCAATTTTTCTAAATGGAACGCCCCGTATATTTTGATATTTTCAAATTGTTCAATTATTTTTAAGGTAACTTTATGTAACAAGTCCTATTCTGAAGTTCAACTGTCTTTAAGTTATTTGATTTTAATGACATTATGTGGTTCTACTACGATAATAAAAATAAATATCAGCATTATGTTCGTACGACGCTTTGGTAAACAATCGAACGGTGATACAGAATTAACAAACTGTCTTATTACTTTATTAGATTACGTGTTAGATTGTGTGTGTTATAAAATAATAAAAATGTCAAGATTAGATTATAGTAATGAAGATTTCTTAAATTTAATAATTACTTACGGTGAATGTAATAGAATAAATAGTCAAACTTGTCGATTGTTTGCAGATAGATACCCGCATCTCCAAAAACCCAATAAGAATACAGTTAATCGTCTACTTCAAAACTGTAGAACGAATGGAGCATTTCTTCCACACATTAAACGCAGAAAGCCGCAAGTTGAAAATGAAGACAATGAAATCACTGTTTTAGGATTTTTCTCTGCTTACCCAACTACTTTATTACACGAAGCCGAAAGAGAAATAGGTATACCGTATGTGACCATTTATCGTATACTTAATAAACACAAATGGCGCCCATATAAATTTTACTGCATTTAACATTTAAAAGACACACCTCGGAGAGTTCAGTTTTTTGAGTGGTTGCTAACTAAAAGTCAAGAGGACAAAATCTTTTTAAAAAACATTATTTGGACAGACGAAGCAAAGTTTACCAAAATGGAGTCTTTAATAGGCACAACAGCAATTATTGGGCTCTGCAAAATTCACACGTAGTCCGTGAAAGAAATTTTCAAGACAAATGTCAATTTAATGTATTTTGTGCCATTAATTGCGATTCAATCCTTTATCTCGAATTTTACGATGAAAATTTAACTGGAGAAAGGTATGTTCATATGTTAAGAAATGGAGTGCAGCCAATAATACAAAACCATCCACAAAGAGATTACTTATGGTGCTCCATGTCACAATTACCGACTGGTTGGCGATTTTTTAATAGAAATTTTTCAAGACCGATGGATTGCAAATAATGGTCCATTTCGATGGCCCCCGAGAACGCTAGATGGTAATCCACTAGATTTTTTCGTTTGGGGTCACTTAAAGAACATCGTCTATTCAGATCCTATCACAACCAAAGCCAATATGAAAGATAGAGTTAGAGCTGCTATTAATTCATTAACACCACAAGCAATAAGAAAAGCAACACACGATAACCTTATTAAAAGAATAAATGCATGTTTGGAAAGAAATGGTGACATTTTCGAGCATATGTTATAGTATAAAGATTAATTATTCTTTTATTCTTTTTCAACCTTCATTAAAGTCTCCTACGAACATAATGCTGATATTTATGTTTATTATCGTAGTAGAACCACTTAATGTCATTGAAATCAAATAACTTAAAGACAGTTGAACTTCAGAATAGGACTTGTTACATAAAGCTACCTTAAAAATAATTGAACAATTTGAAAATATCAAAATATACGGGGCGTTCCATTTAGAAAAATTGAATTTTCAGATTTTTTTATGCAAGAAACTTTAAGTAAAAATGGCGGACACCTCGTATGGTGTTGAATGGAAACAAATATATTTCAATGTTTATCAAACATTTGAATAGTATATCTGCTAATAATTGGTTTCTAAACTGTAAGTTTAAATGTACATTATTGTCAAGAAAGTATATCAGTTTTTTACAAAAAAAACATAAAAAGCTAAATATCTCGAAAACGGTAAAATATTGAGATACTACTCATTAAAGGAATTTAACTTCAAATTTTGTGGAGAATCTAAAATGCAAAAATATACAGGTGTTCCATTTAAAATAACAAAGATAACATCAACTTCCGGTACAACCGGAAGTGCTATCAAAACGAAAATATTTTAGATCAACTCTGCATGTCGAACAATCACTACATATAAAATTTCAAACTTCTATCTCTTGTACTTTCTGAGAAATGTCTAATGCACGGTCGTCGTGAAAAGCCCTGTATATATATATATATATATATATATATATATATTTTTCTTATTCCTGGAATTTGGTCATCAAATAACTTGGCAAGATAAACGAAAACTACAACTTTTCGTTTATAAATATATTACATAATTGCTATACGCGTTACGGTACAAACTACCATAATCATTAAGCACCTACAATATTACATAGTTATTCCAAAAAAATTTTTAAAATTGTTATACATACCCAAAATTATATAAAACTTTTTGATTTTAATGAGTTTGCTATTAGGATGTGAACATTTTAGTCAGTTAGATAAAACACATTTATCGTAAAAATAACTAAGATTAAAAATAGACAAATAATAAACAAAGTTTAGCAATGTATCACATCTTCTTTTAAGAACTAAATTGCTTAAACTAAATTATTATGTTTAGGTAACCAACAAACTTATTGTTATCATTGATAAATATTTAGCGCGGGCAATGTGTGCATTTGTTTTAAACCAGGATTGTATTAAGTGTATGAGTCTTTACAGTGTTGTATTAAGCAAAGGAATCTGAGGCTGAAATAGTTTCATAATCATTTTTTAAAAACGAATTATGTTGTTATATATGTTGATGAAATTATCCTGGTTTAGTTTTGAATTGATCGCGTTCGGGTGTTTGTGTATTTTAATAGTTTCTAAGATGTTTCTTTTCTTATCGTTATTTTCAACACCTAAAATTTTGACGTTATTAAAGTCGAATTGGTGTAGTTCTTCGTTTGCATGGGCCGCTAATGATGTAATTTTGTTATTGTTTGTTCTTATACAGTATTTGGTTTCATATATACGTTTGTGAATATATTGTTTTGAGTTTCCGATGTAACATCCTTCGCATTCTAAACAATTGATTTGATAAATAGTGTGGGTTCGGTTATTGTGATGAATTTGTGGTTTAAGATTAGTAAAAAAGTGATTTGTTGAATTGTTGGGTTTGTGGATGACTTGTATATTGTGGGCATTAAGGCATTTTTAAATTTTTTCTGATAAACCCGGATTGTACAATAAACTTATACGCTCTTCTTTCACTTGTTGTTTATTTTTATCACAGTAATTAAAAACTTTTTGAATTTTTGTTTTAATTATTGGTTGGTAAAACGATTTTGGATAATTATTATTTTCTAGTATGTTTCTTACTAACTTTATATTTTGATGTCGATACCGATTATGTGTAAGTTTTATTGCCCTGTCAACTAAATTATTTATTACATTTATTTTGTATTGTTTAGGTAAATAGGAGTTAAAGTTAAGGTATCTACCACTCCAGGTGGTTTTTCTGTACCAATTGGTTGAAATTATTCCCGCAGAATTATAAGTAATGAACATGTCCATGAAAGGGATGGTTTTGTTTATTTCTTTTTCGTGTGTAAATTGCAACCTTTGGTGAAAACTATTGAATGAATCTACTGTTTCTTTAATTTTATGAGTTGGTAGGCAAATGATGCAATCGTCTACGTATCTTTTATAGAATATTGGTTTGTAATTAAAATTATTAATTGCGTAGTTCTCCAACTCTTCTAACACCGTTGGCAATAGTAGACGATATGGGTGATCCCATTGCTGTACCAAAAAATTTGTGCATAAACTGTATTATTAAATTTGAAATAGGTTGCGTCAAGACATAGTTTTACGGCTTTGGTAAATTCTTCTTTGGGAATATTAGTTATTGTATTAAATTTATTCCAGTTGTTGTTAATTGTATTAATTGCAAGTTCAGTAGGAATGTTTGTGAAAAGAGATTGCACATCGAGCGAAATAATAATATGGTTTTGGGAACTTTTGACTGACGATAAATTTTGGAAATCAACTATCAATCACGTGGTATTTGGTTTGCCCTACGATTTTTTTCATGATTTCGGTTAGGAACTTTGATAGGTTGTACATTGGTGTATTTTTTGTACTTATAATTGTACTTATAATTGATCTACCTAAGATACATAAGGAAAACATCCCGCTTCGACCAATTATAAGTACAAAAAATACACCAATGTACAACCTATCAAAGTTCCTAACCGAAAACATGAAAAAAAACGATACTTTCTGACAAAATAAAAAAATGTCTTAACACATACAATATTCAGGTAATCCACAAACCAAACAACTCAACAAAAATATTTTCACGAAACTCACGCCAATAATTGATAAAAAGTACAAAACCCACACAATTTACCAAATTAACTGCTTAGAATGTCCAGGTGTGTATATTGGTAACACTAAACAATATTTAAACAAGAGGATATACGAGCATAAATATACTATTAAAACAAGTAACAAAAAAGTACGGCACTAGCGTTTCATGCGATTGAAAATGCCACCAGTTTGATTTTGCTAATGTTAACATTTTAGGTATTGAGGCTAATGATAATGTTAGAGGTTTTTAGAAACCATCCAAATACAAAAAACACCAACGCCATCAATTCTAAAACGGACCAGGATGGGTTTGTAAATGTTTACTTTAATCTATTAAACAAAACATAACCATTTTCTCAATAAATATTACCTCCATTTATTCCAAATACTCGATATAAATTGCCATTTTTAACATAAATATTACTACTCTTATAGATAAGAAACAACTAGTTTATTTATGTTCTAATGTTAGTTCACTTTCGTATCTGATATCGCTAACATTGTTATATTGTTCTCGATTTTTTATTTTTATAACTACGTTGTTTATATTTCAACTCTTGTTAGTGACTATTCCTTACGACACATACAAAATACCACCTGTTGTTATAGTGATATTGTAAATTAACAAGTTAAAATTTCTGGTCTGTATATTTTATAGTTTTTAAAAACTTTATTTTAATTATAACTTTTTATAGATTATTTATTATTTATTTATTTATTATTTATTATTATTTATTTGATAATGGTCTTGTTGACCGAAACGCGTCATAGTAAAATATACTGATTTTTACTACTACGATTCATTATTTCTCGACTTATTTAACTGACCTGACCAACTTCCAAGAATAAACTTCAGTAATATATATATATATATATATATATATATATATATATATATATATTACTCATATTTAGACCAGGGTAGAAAATTAAATAATCACATCAAATAATTTTATTCACCGTGTAGAAGCTTTAAGTTTCGTTATTAAAAACCGTGGAGAATAAAATTCATTCGTTTCATTAAATATAAGAGATTTAAATCATTTACAAGACGCTTGCTATAAAAAAGGTAAGCAGGTATTAAAATGTCTATATGTAATTTAATTATTACCTGACGTAAAGAAACAAATGGAAATTAGTCAAAATTTATATTGAATTAACTCAATTTTAGAGTAACCGGTATTAAACATAATATGTACGTAAATTAATTAATTTATTATGTGTCATCAAAAATTAATAGGAGTATTATTTAATTTAGTTAATCGAACCATTTAGTGAACATATTAATATGTATGAAGCTAAGCATAAAATGCACCAATAATTTATTTAATTCTTAGAAGTTTTGTTTGATCGCGTATTTTAAAATGTTTTATGTTCGCGTAAAATTTAGATAGACAAATGGTTAAATGAACATATTCGTATGAAAAGTTTGTCTAAATTATTTTTACGAAATGCAATAGGTGGTACTGAAATTACAATAAATTCCACATGGAATTGAAGAAATTAACAGATATAAATGAATATAGAATTTGTACATCGTGTTGAAGATATCATGGGGTGTTAGACAGATAAATCGAATGACACACATAAAGTTAAGGTGAGTTTGATAACTGATTCACTTGGGATTGCGATTGGTTGAAAATTCTGAGGCAACATGTGGTTAAAACATACGTTTTTGATTAATCTAGAACAATTATTATGTATGGGCTCCTTTTTAATATTTCGTTTTTCGAATCGAGTTCCGTGTGAAATTTTATGATTTAAATGGTCAGTTGAAATTGTAATAACAACCGATTCTATGGGTGACGACTCTTAACATGGGAGTTATCGAAATGTAAATCTGGCCGTTTTGAGACATACGAAGACGGTTACCATATTAGGGGGTTCTTTATTTGAAAAGTTCTAATTATTAGTTGTTTCAAGGAATAATTGATTCAATGTCGTTAAACTGCTAATGAGTATTTCATTATGAAGGAATTTTTTGAAAAGTTTTGTTCGTTAAATTTTGGTGATTTAGAATTAGTTTGTTCTTTATGTTACAATGAAGTAATTTAGTGCCGATGTAAAGAAGTACAAGGTAAAAAGTTCTTGTTTTGTTAAATTAGTCAAATTTTGACGACAAATGAATACATGAGTGCAGTTTTGGTAATTTGTGAAAAAGTAGGAATTTCTGATTTTGGTTGGTATGCCAGTCAAAGATTAAAGAGTTGTTAGGTGCTCTGATGACTATGGTATCGAGAAAGGGTAATCTTCCATTTATTTCTGTTTCACTTGTGAATTGTAGATGTTCATTAAAGCTGTTGAATGTGGCTATGGTTTCTTCAATTTTGTCGGTGGGACTGAGCATATGATGTCATCGTCGTATTTGACGAGGAATGTCATTTCATAAGTATTTGGAGACAGAGTTTAGAAGGAGTCCATAACAATCTAGCTAATAACAGGTGATATTGGAAGCCATAGGTGTGCCGAATAACTGGAGATAATAACAATCTTGAAAAGCGAAATAGGTGTTGTTGAAGATCAGGTTAACAGTACTTAGAAATCTACTGAAATCTTGCAGTGAGGTTCAATAGTTGACCATTTTCTTTGATGATATTGAGGATTAGGGTGAGGATCTGTAAAAGGATGTGACGTCTAGAGATAAGAATGTGGTTTTGGGAAGTTTAAAGTTTTGAATTTGTCCACGAAGGTGAAACTATCTTTGATGTTGTAGTTTTAGGTGGAAAAGCAGTTTAATATTTTTGAGATGAAGGTAGCTAACAAATACGTGGGAGTATTTACAGATGAAATAATAGGTCTGAGTGTAAGTAAAGGTTTGTGGATTTTTGGTAGTCCGTAGTATTTGCCTGGGATTGCATTGCAGATCTACAGTTGTTTCTTTTCAATATCGTTTAACATGCCTTTATTGTGGAGTAACTTAATATGATCGTTGACACGTTTTTGGGTGATGAAGGTTGGATCTTGACGTAAGAGTTTATAAGTTGTAGTATCAGATAACAATTCTAAGGATTTATCGACATATTGTTGCTTGTCCATGATGACAGTGACAGCACCTTTATCAGCTTTAGTTACAATTAAATTAGGGTTATCAGATAAGATTCTTTTTGCTTTGTAGAACTGTGATCTGAATTGGTTTTTTTGTTCGTTGTTTATAGGTTTGTTGGCAAAGTTCGAGATTATGTTGTTTATTTTGCCTCTGTTGATGTCTTTTTGTCTTTGGGGTAATTCAGTAGAGTCAAGAATGGATTCTATTCGTCCTAATAACTTGCCAATGTGAATATCTTTGGTTAACGGCGTTATGTTGAATTTTGGTCCTAACGATAGAAAGTTTTTTATTTCGTCAGGTAGTGGAACATCACTAATATTCACTATCCATTTGGAATTATCTATAAAGGCACGTGGCTGGTTTGTATGTTCATTAATTAATCTTGAGAATTTACTGATATTGATAGATTTGACTTTTCTAAAATGACGACTATAACATATAGACTGTATATAATCGTATGAATGTATAATATGTTGGGGCAAAGCCCTTATAACAAAGTTTATAGCATTGTGCATGTTTTTGTAGCAACGTGTTAACATGCTCTGGCTATTTTGGATTTCTAAATTAATAATAAATGCGGATGACCTTTTTAAGTGGTTGTTTATCCTTTGTCTATTTCTTTGGTTTGTATTGTTTAGTAAGTTGCTTGTGTTGACTAATATATTTTTAATATGGTTGGGGATGATTTTGTTTCTTCTACATCGTTCTAGAAAGTGAATTCGGTTGAGTAGATTGGCTTGTTGGATGGTGTTTTTTTTCTACACATGTATATACAACCAAAACCAAGCATACTCCTGCATTCGAAGAAACTGAAATATTAAAAAAGGAGCCCCATTACAAAACAAGATTGTTCTTAGAATCTTACCACATCAATAAAGAACAACAATGTTTAAACAACAAACAAGATGTAGAGGACTCACATAGATTCTATTCCACTCTATACAACTCAAATCATTTCAAATCCAGTAAACGACATTAACTTTTTCATATGAAGATTACATCGATGTTATGTTCATGTTCTTGAAACACTCCCACATCATCATCTTCAACCATACCGACCTTTCATCATTTCAACTTTCAACATACAATATTTTAAGAAACTTCTCTTCAAGTTCCATCTAAATTTATTTTAATTATCATGTTAGTCAACATAATCATCTGTCATTTGCAAAAAAAATAATTTGACAATTATTAATTCATACGGTGAGTGACTTGTTCATATACTACATTGACTTTAATTTACAACGCTTCCATTTGTAGATACTTTTGATAAAGGCGAAAAAAAAATCGCCGAAACGTTAAGAATAAAAAAATAAACTTTTGAATTTTACACCAACTTTTATTGCTTAGACTTCATACCCAATATGCAAACAACTTATCATTAAAATATTTATGCTATCTAGTCCATTATTGATAAATATTTATATATATATATATATATATATATATATATATATGAATTATAATGACACCAAAATTATATTCAGGGAAACAAACTATAGAAAGCGTTTATTTCTTGAAATGATCGCGATTTCTCTAGAAGACAACCCTATAAATAAAAAAACCGACACACAAAATTTAAACAATATTTATTCCTACCTTATGACAATAATAAAGAATAAAAATAATTCCAAACTTCTATAAAACTACCACACTATACTGACTTATAACACCTTTAGTACAATACGATTAGCTGTATTTTTAAGAACTAGTATAACACATTTTATTTTCTATTTTTATTTTTATCAACTAGACCTATAATAACTATTTTACTTTAGTTCATTTAATATCTTTGCTACATTAACTTTAATTTTGCAAATGTTTATAAGAAACTTTTAAATGTGCACGTATGAACAAAAACCTGTCCATGTCATATAGATGTCATATTATGTTTGTATAATTGTAAACTTTATAATCGTAAGTAACTCACATAATTTTTTATATAAATGTTAAATAATAGATTTTTAGTATCCTGATGAAGAAAATAAACGATTTTCAAAAGCTTGAAATGGTTAAAGGAAGTTTATTCTAAATAAATACGCAATCTGACTGTATCCCCAATATTTATCTTACATATACATTATAAGAACAGTCAATATTACTAATTTTATATATATATATATATATATATATATATATATATATATATATATAAAGGTTCTTGATAATTCTTGAGCGTAGTTAAATTTCTATACATTTATACAATACAAAACACAAAGTCAATTATGATAATGTAAAAATTTTAGATATAGAAAGCAATTACAAAAAAAGACTTTTCTTAGAATCATTTCATATAAACCAAGAACAAAATTCCATCAATCACAAAGAAAACATCAATAATTTACATACAGTTTACTCATACCTATACACTTTTAATTCAAAAATATACTAACTATAATGATATTGCTTACCACACAGAATTCTATTTAATTTAAGTCAAAAGTCAACCTGTTTACTACACCTGTAAAATATATGATTTTAAAATCTAACTATTTTTATGCAACCCACCATACAAAAATTTTTACAAATAAACCACATACTACTATTTAAATAAAAAATATAATCAAATAGTGTCATAATTTGTTGTTTGATGTCATCCTTGATCCTACATTTTTGTCAAATAAGTGAACTGACATTTCATTCAAAATTAATTTTAATTCTTAATCAGTAATATGACAAGCTTCCTTCTGTTACTTTTATTATGGGTGAATACATAAAATAATTTTATCAAGTAATAAGTAAGTTAAACATATATTACCTGTTATATGAATTACCTATTTATATACTTTTCATGTAGATCGATGATTAAGGTGTAAATTATCACCGAAACGTACGATTTAATACAAATGATACACATTTAATGTTTTGTGTTTAATTTATGAGCGACTTTATCCCAAGAAGCAAAAACAAAATCTTTTCTATATATATATATATAGCGAATAAAATGAAATAATAATTTAGACTTTTTTATGCAAAGCTCAAATGATCATTTCAAGTCTAAGTTATTTTTTCATCTTATTCACTGTAATACGATAGTATTATCAACTTACCTTGTGTAATTAACTACCTAGTATATATATATATATATAACACATACATACACACACATGCGCGCGCGCTTACACATGCACGCTTACACATGCACCTGTACACACATATAAAACCAAGATAAGTAGTATTAATCAAAAATTTTTGAAATTCTTTCAAACAAATATTTTATTTTTTGTATATTATAAATAAATGTTTAACCTATTCAAACGTTTCTTTAATAATTAACATTATAATTACGTATAGTATCTAAACTCATTGTAAATAACTTAAAATTTTCGTATTTACAATAACCATCAGTGTTTATATTTTTTAGTTAAACTCATGAGAGCAAATTCTTCTTTTAATTTAAATTTTTTTTAATAATGGAAGAGGTAATAGTTGTTGGTCTGTTAATATAAATTTGCAGAACCGTTACTATTAATAGAAAGACGTTCGTAAAATACGTTAATGTAAACACGTCTGCAATTCGTGTTAGGAAAAATTACATGTTTTTCGATGTCTTTCTCACAGAAATCTAGCACCATGACATCTTTAGTATATTTATAAAATAAGACCGAAAAACGTGTAAATGTAAAACAATAGCAGCAAGCACAGACCTAAATACACCTTTTCGTTCGAAAGTGCTTATCTTCCCAATTTATATGTTAATAAGGCTAATTTATTGCTGTGATACAATTTATCGAGATACGTATGTATTATAATCAAATGCAAGAATGAGTCACGCGATGACCCTTGGATGGATACGCGATCGTTATTATCGATACAAAAGTTCACATAATCTCGAACGAGATCAAATTAAAGAATGCACGTTACCGTAAAATAACATAACAATCCGTTTAAGTTTGTTTCTCAACTAGTTTTGTATTTAATGAGGAAATCACATTAAGTTATTAGTTATGAAATCAAATCATAACTGTCCTCTTAACCATAGTCAGTTAACTACTGTAAATTAAATGTTCTACATTTGTTACATTCATATTTCACCACTGAACTTTTGTGCGCGATGTAAGTAGGTACGTATACATGTACTTAAATAAATTAAAACATTTTAGAAATTGCAGTTATGTAAGCAACACTTCTTTCCATCTATATAACGTTTATTTTTCTTACGGTATAACGACAGTATGAACAACTAATATTATTGTTACTAATAAACCGGCCGTAATTAACGTTGACATTATTGCTACCTAACTACCCACGAATAGGTCAATCTTTGTTACCTAGCGCAATTTGCCTAAAGAAGCATAAATACTTACCACAAAAAATGCCATTCTATTCATTGTGCAAGGCCCATATAAATAAACAATAGATGGTAAGTGCAAATTGAAATATTTCACTATCACTTTAATGATTATTATTATTATTATTATCAGCGCTGCGCGTCCGATAGGCTACGTATTACCTACCACCAAAGACTGAGAACTCTGGCACTAGCATGGATTTATATCAAGTGTCTTCAGGTCACCAGGTAACGGAAGATTGGTTAAAGCCAGACCCGGTCCTCATCTAATCCACGCAAGTCGTGAAACTTAGTTATTAATAAAATGTAATTTGCGTACCTATTTTATCATGGCCGTTGTTACAAAATTTGATCTTTGTAGAAAGACAAAGGTAATCTTAAATGCTAATTGTTACGAAGAGGCGCACAAGATGTTACCACAGTTAACTAATTAAGTAGTAAAAACGAATTTTCAACGATTGCGTGAACGAATCGGTTATTGTAATAATAATTATTGCCGAATAACGTAATCGTTCCAATCTTTTTCTATATGTACATCGCGCTCGGGTATTTCAATATTATTTTCACGAAAAGTCAAACCAAATGACAAACAAATAACTGTTGCATTACCTTGCAAAACAAAAAACACAATAATCACAACGGTAGTTTGCGTAAAACATATTTTCTGAAAATTAAGTTTTTACAACGATTGTTTGAAACTTTCTACAATTTTACTTAAGCATCTACAATTTTTACTCTTAACGCTGTCAAATTTAGTTATTATTAGAAATACGTTCTAGACTGTACATCTACAAATTTAAAAATCTTTAGGATAATTGTTTAGATTATCGTTTTGAAAAATATGTAATATACAAAGAAAATAAATCCCACAAACACAGATGAAAGAATATATATATATATATATATATATATATATATATATATATATATATATATAATTATGTGGTGTAACGACCTTGCAGATTATAAAATAAAGTATCTATAATAACAGACTATGTTAACTATGTTAACCCCTGTTAGTCCCTTGTTGTTATTTTAATATTTAGCCCCATGACTTGGGTAGACCATAAAATGCTGTGATATTTCGCCCCACGGCTTGGGTGCAACAAAATGCTGTGTTATTACCCTTATACCACTCAAGCACTTGTGAAAATGTTAATGTATAATTTTCTTTTGCCTCGACTAGCTGATTCAATTAAATAAAGCACTTCTACAATACACGGTATAATGATTGAATATTTACAACCCTTTTAAATATCTTCTCCCTTTTTAAATCATATACATCTGTCAAATTTTTAGAAAATTAAGCCAGCAAAACGAGATTTTTATTACCTTTAAAGATCTATTGAAACGTTTCAAGATGTCTATGCTTTTCATAAATTTACACAAGAAACCCCAATTTGTCGGCTTTTACACTTTAAATTATTATAGAGATAAAACAATTAACAAAATAAATTATATCCAAAATATTTGAAATAAAACAGTTTTAAAATAAGTCATATCAAAATCTCTAACCTGAAGTGAGTTCATAGGTGCTCCTAAGAATTGAAGTCGATATCCAAATCGTTATTGGTGCGTTTATTCCAATCAAAGGTTTTTCATTTCCGCAATAGAATATTTACCATCAATTTCCTTGTACAGGCAGCATTCTCCAAAATTGTATTTCTGATCGTAATGGCTCGTTATTTAAAGTTCTAACAGGAATCGTAACATTATTTTGATTATAATTTAAGATTGTAATGGTAGTTTTCGGATGTTATTCCGATTGTAATTCAGATGGTAATTGAGAGCCCTGTTTTATTTATTATTAGAAATGGTATAATTTCCTAAATCTTATCTACTTACGTCTCAGAAGTACGGCACTTTTTGCACAATTATACACTCTAGAATTTCACTGTTAATTTAATTTATTATTCACGTAAATATTTAGCATTTTCAAGTATAGTAACTGTCCAGTTTCAAAATATACTAACTCGATATTCAATTTTCAAGATATTTATAGGATCGGCCCCCTTTTGTTTGTGATTTGTTGTCTTCACATGCTAGGCGTGGCCAAGCGTATTATCACTTGTTATTTTGAAAAGTTTACCAATTGTATGTGTTTTAATTGCATGACGCGGTGGTCTAAGTCACGTAATTTAAATGTTATACCTCACATCTACTTCAGAAATCTCAGGAATTTTCGTTTCTATCGATCACGTAGTATTGTATGTTGGCCTTATTCTAATCTAAATCGAATAAATTTGGTGTTTGTTTATTTCCTAATAAATTGGATTTTCGAACAACTGTGAATAATATCTTAACACACTTTTTAAATGTTTATCTAGCCAACTCATGGAGGTTTTGCTTTGCTAGTAGCTACTCTTGGATATGTGTTTTAATCGTTTGTACTGCTATATACAGTGTGCTCGCAACTAATAATATTTATAATAACACATTTACTCTTCTAATATCTATAATTATATGTTTTTGTTACTTGGGCGTTTCTCTTGTTTATTCTACGACCCCAATGACTTAACCTACCCCTAAATTAACCCTATAATTACAGCATATATATATATATATATATATATATATACATACACAGTGTGTCTGTTTTTTCGTGTCACGGCAAATATCTCGGCAATCGTAAGAATTTCAAAGAAATGTTATATACAAAAGTTGTGTAACTTTTATTAGCAATAATATGTCAAAATAAAAAAACAATGAAGCATCAAATTTTTGAGATACAGTAATTCGATTCAAAATTTTAAATGGCACTTACACATTATTATTGCATATTATGAAAGTGCTTAAAATTTTCTTTCCAATGATATATCACTCAATAATAATTATCTAATCAATTAAACACAGAAATAGATTATTAAATAGCGCTTAACATCAGGCGTCTAATTGAAATAAGCATTCAAAACAGTGGGCGACGAAATAATTGATATGGCTTCTTGGCAGTTGTTCCTTAGTAATTTAATTCCGCATTGTTGACCTTCATGTTTGATGCAAAATGGATCGGAAATGGAGGTCTCATAAACTGGCCAGTAAGATCACCAAATCTTACTGTTTTAGATTTTTTTGTTTGGGGAAAACAACACGTTTATGAAACGCGCCCAGAGAGTCTTGATATCCTTAAAAATCGCATTCGGAGAGCGTGTGGTCAAATATCACCATGTATGTTGCAAAAAGCACGAAGAAATTTAATAATTAGATCTCAGCGAATGTCTTGCACATAACGGAGGCCACGTAGAAAATAACCTTTGACGTTTTAAATTAATTTTGTAATTTAGTATTTCTTTGTTGTTGTTATTATCAATTTCTGCGTTTAGGTGAGCACTAAGAATTGTTTTGCTGCCCACTGTTTTGAATGCCTATTTCAATTAGGTAGGTGTTAAGCGCTATTTAATAATTGATTTCTGTGTTTAATTATTATTGAGTGATATATTGTTGGAAAGAAAATTTTAAGCACTTTAAGAATATGCAATAACAATGGGTATGTTCCATTTAAAATTTTGAATGTATTTGATATATCTCAAAAATTTGATGCTCCATTGTTTTTTACATTTTGACATATTATTACTAATAAAAAGTTACACAACTTTTATATATAACATTTCTCTGAAATTTTTATAATAGCCGAGATATTTGCCGTGACATGTAAAAGCAGACACACTGTATATATATATATATATATATATATATATATATATATATATATATATTGCTGTGTATCCTACAAAAAGCCTCACCAGAGTAAAACAAAATATACGAACCTCTCGAATTTGGCACCAAGATTTGCTGTGATTCTCGCCCTGTTGACTCTCTTCTGATAATCGCCTCTTTACTCTTTCCGCCTCGGCTGCTCACCTAGTTAAAACTTTCATCCTCATTCATAAAAAAAAATAAACACATTCCTACCACAAACATCAACGTTAACTCTATTTACATCAATATTTATAATACATTAAAATTTCAAAATTAAATTGTAGCATAAATTTCTGTATCATAAAATTTCAAGATTAAATTTGTCATCATTTTAATTTGCATCCAGAATTAAAGTCCTTGTAGGATGCCTACTAATTACTTTAACAATATTTGCAGACCTGAGTCTGAGTACAAAGGGAGCATCTCCCACCCCTTTACATTAATCAAACAGGTTAGTCTAATTGAGCTCAAAGACAGACCCAAATTTTCATCATAATCAAGAACATAAACTGCTAAATATTCCTTTCTACTTAAACAAGAAAATTTCACCTTAAAATTAAAAATTTGTTGTTTGTACAAATTCACTACTGTCCATTTTTTAGTAAACAAATTATAAAGTTATTCAACACACACCAAAACATCAAAAATCGAACAACAAAGCATAAGTTACCTGAAGGTTAATGCACTCGTGGCTCCAATGTACATCGTCCTTTGTTAATCACACCATTCCAACTGGGTTATGTTTACGGCTTCTGATTCTGAACGCTTTTAAAATTTTCTACACCACCATTCATCTAAAATTGTTTCAGGGCTTCTCAGGACTCCTCTAAGTATATCAAAATCTTGTTTTGTGGATCCAATCACGATTACAAATAACATTTAATTATTAACACCCCCGAAAAATAGCAAAGAAATTCATACTTCTTTCACGCTATACCCCAAAACTGCCTACTTTTGTTTATTCATTTATCGTTACAAATCTGGATAATTGGTACAGTAATACTCGCAAATATAACTAGACTTTATTACCTTGTATCTTCTTTTCTAAGTGCACTAATGCATAATAACTTGTATCGTAGCACGTAAAGAGCAAACTGTTTTAAAGTATTCAATAATCACCAAAATATAAGAGCAAACTGTTTCAAGTATTGAATCAAAATCGAAAATCTAAGAGAGCGAAACTGTTTAAAGTCCGGGTTTATATAATAGCTCGCCTGTATGTCGGTTTTGTCCCGCGACGGCCAGTTTTCAGAATTTCGCATACTATGTTTTCTTTTCGACAGTCCGGCACGCGGTTCTATTAAATTTGCACACGCGCCAGTTGAAAATCTAAGAAATTTTCACACGGCTCGCAAACACGTCCGAGAATACTAATTAATTTTGTATAGAAATCGTTACGTTTACACCTCTCATATCTGCATCTTATTACAACCAATCATTTCCTCGTGACGTTGCTCAAATCACGCCTTTCATTAGCTGTGTCTCTGCCTTGCGCATTTTATCTGTCTTTTTCTAACTTGCTCCTAGTGGTGCAAATCGATACTCTTTACTATCGGTTATTTCAGTCGACGTGTATTCTTATTTGGGTTAAATAACCCCGTATCTAGCCTTCCCGTTAACATAAGCTACGGTTTATCCGACCGTTTCCAATATACGCAGAATTTTCATGTTTATCCAAACAAATTAAACTGAAATTGACTTTTAAAAATACGCAGGTGTGTGCTCCTAATTAACGTTTTAATATAATTCTCAGAGCTTTTATTTCATGGTATTTTAACCTTGGATTTTTACAGGCTTTTATGCTTATTATATTATTAATAATGGTTCAATTAACTCCAACTAAAATAATAATGAATGGCATTGACTTCTACCCTTTAATTTTTAGCGAATACGCACTAAATATTAATTTATTATTTGTACACTTTGTTTAATACCCATTACTTAAAATTGAATTAATTAATATAAATTTTGCACGTAATTTCTATTTGTTTCTTGGAACAATGAAATTAAATACACGTTGAGCATTTTAATTCTGCTTCTTTTATAGAAAGCGTTTAGTAAATAATTTAAATCCCTTATTTTAGTGAAACGAATAAATTTGTATGCTCCACGGTTTTAATAACGCGTATTATCTAATAAAATTCCTTATATACGGTGATTCAAATTATTTGATGTCGTTAATTAATTTTCTACCCTGGTCTAAATTTGAGTAATATATATATATATATATATATATATATATATATATATATTACTCATATTTAGACCAGGGTAGAAAATTAAATAATCACATCAAATAATTTTAATCACCGTGTATAATGAATATTATTAGATAATACGCGTTATTAAAACCGTGAAGCATAAAAATTTATTAGTTTCATTAAACATAAGAGATTTAAATCATGTACAAGACGCTTTATATCAAAAAGCAGTATTAAAAGCTCTGCGTGTAATGTAATTATTCTAAACAAATGGAAATTACGTGCAAAATTTATATTAATTAACCCTATTTTAAGTAACCGGTAGTAAAACAAAGTGTACACATAATAATTAATATTTAACTTGTATTCGCTAAAAATGAAAGGATAGAAGTCAATTTTAATTGAAGTTAATTGAATCGTTAGTAACAGATAATATCTATAGAAACTTGTAAAACCCAATAAAAGCAAATCCTAGAAGTGTTAGTTAGAAGTAGGATGTTTGAACACACCTGCGTATTTTAAAAGGCAATTTCAGTTTAATTTGTTTAGATAAACATGTCGATTCTAAGGATATTGGAAACGGTCAGATGCTTTAGCACGAAATACAAAACAGGGTTTATTTAAAAAGTTCTGAGAATTAATATTATTTTGAACACCTGCGTAGTTTAAATATCACGTACGGCGAAAATTGTGTAGATAACAAATGGTTTCAAAGAATCTTGGAGAAACCGGGGCTTAATATTCACGAGAATGTGCGATACGGGGTTATTTAACCCAGATAGTCCACATGGACTAAAATATAATCGATAATAAAGAATATCAATTTGCACCAATACGAACAGGTTAGAAAAGGAAAGAGAAATGCGTCAAGCAAAGACACATATAGTAAAAGGCGTGATTTAAGCAACGTCACGAGGGTCACAATTGGTTGAAAATAGGATGCAAATATCAGAGGTAGAAACAACAATTTCTGTACAAAATTAATTAGTTTTTCTCGGACATGTTTGCGTGCCGTGTGTGAATTTCTGTGTTTTAAATGGGGCGAGTGAAAAATTCGTAAAAACCAACGCGCGAGCGACGGACTGGGAACATGGCATGAGAAATTCTTTAGAATTACCCGTTTTGGGGAACAGACCGACAGACAGGCTTTTGCTATATATACCGAGGTGAATATAAACAAGCTCTCTTAGACTTTTGACTATTCGATGCGTTAAAAGCTCTTACATCCGCGACTTGATTCAAGATGTTAAACAGTGCATTTTAGTTTGATAAAATAATTTAAAATTTTTGCTTGTATATTTTAGTGATTCAAAATAGTTTGTTATTTACGTGCTAACATGAATGTACTTCAGTGCACTTAGATACAAGGTAATAAAATTTAGTATCACTGTACCAATTAGCAAAATTTACAACAACAAATGTATACACAAAAGTAGGCAGTTTTGGCGTATATTGGTGAAAGACGCATGAATTTCTTTGCTATTTTTCGGGGGTGTTAATAATTAAATGGTTCAAATACGTGTCTGGATCCACGAAACAAGGGTCAGATATACACAGATGAGTTCCGGACAAGCCCAGAAACAACTTTAAATAAATGGTGATGGAGAAAATTTTAAAAGCGTTGAGAATTAGAAGCCGTAAATATAATCCTGTTGGAATGGTGTGATTAACTAAAGGGACGATGTACATTGAAGCTACGAGGACAGTAACCTTCAGGTAAATTATACTATTTTGTTTGACATTTTTGTGTGTGTTGAATTACTTTATAATTGATTTATTTTAAATGGACATTAGTGAAATTGTAATTTTAATGTTAAGATGAAATTTGCTTGTTTAAGTAGAAAGGGCTATTTAGTATTGATGTTCTGAATTATGATGAAACTTTGGGTATGTCTTTGAGCTCAATTAGACGAACCTGGTTAATTAACGTAAAGGGGTGGTAGATGCTCCCTTTGTACTCTGCTTATATTGTTATATTAATTAGTAGGCATCCAACAAGGACTTTAATTCTGGATGCACATTAAAATGATAATAAAATTAATCTTGAAATTCTTTTTAAAACTGAATTTTATGCTGAAATTTAATTTGAAAATTTAATGTATTCTGAATATTGATGTAAATAGAGTTAACGTTGATGTTTGTGGTAGGAATGTGTTGTTTAATTTTATGAATGAGGAGGTTTATAAAATTAGGTGAGCAGCCGAGGCGAAAACAGTATCACAGCAATATATATATATATATATATATATATATATATATATATTGTCGTGGAAATTATAGGTTAAGAGTCATAAATAGGCCAAGAGAATAAATTTGTAACGACCGTGTACATAGGAAATAAAAATAATTTATTTACGCGCCAAATTAATTAGTTTTGACATTGAAAACGGTCGGATAATAGTATACCTTTGTATTTATAAATCGGAATCTTAAATTTGCATAACGTGTAGAAGCTTTGAAGTACGTGAAATTCAAGGATACGCGTAATTACACTCCATTCCAGTTAAGAAGGTACTGAAGAAAAAGATAGGACTGAATTTTAGCGATTCTCATTGGTGGATGGATGAGCCAAGTGTACACAAGTATAAATATCCCGTATGTTTGTGTTGGTTGTTTGAACATTTTTATTATAAGACAGATTGTCAATTGGCATTTTGACATTTGCTATTGCCCTTTAATATTTTCGTTTTTGTTATTTATTGTATTTTGTTATTAGTTTGCCTTTGAAATTTTGCTCGGCCTTATTAATTTGTGTTAATTTTATATTTAGTATCAAAACAGTTCTTGTCAGAGCTACAAAACACCAGAGTCTTCATAATAAGGTAAGCATGTCTCATTAAAGATAAGCATATAATACTAACAATGAATTCTTTTCAGACTTTTATTTAATTGTGGATCACCAACCTATTAAAAATACGAAGGGCAAACATGTTATGAGCGGGCAAAAGCTTATTGCCTATAATATATATTTGAAAAATTCCACAAATGCATCCAAAACGCAATCTGTGAAGCAAACTGCGTTAGAAGTGGGTTTAGGTGTTCGATCAATGTGGAATATTGTAAAAGAAATGGAAACTACTGGTACTGCTTCCTCGCCAAAGACTACAAGAGTGCGTACAACAATCTACGACGAACTTGAAGAATTTGAAAGATGTGCGATTCGACGGCATGTTCATGCATTTTACTTTAGAAATGAATTACCAAATTTAGAGAAAGTATTACATGCAATAAACAATGATGACTCTTTACCAAACTTCAGTCGCACATCACTTTATCGGGTAATGATGAAATTGGGTTTTAAATATGGAAAGCGTAGCCGAAAAACAATTTTAATTGAAAAACCTGAAATTGTGTTGTGGCGAAGAAAATATTTAACTGCAATTAAAAAGTATAGAGCTGAAGGCAAAAGAATTTATTATACTGATGAAACGTGGGTGAATGCTGGACATGTAAAGAACAAGGTATGGCAAGACGCCACTGTAAAAACAGCAAGGCGGGCATTAATCGAAGGTTTATCGACTGGTATACGAGATCCTCTGGCAAGGGCAAGAGATTAATTGTTGCGCACATGGGTAATGATATGGGATTTGTCAATGGTGCATATTTAAACTTTCAATCTAAAAAAACAGGTAGCGTATTAACACTCTAAACAACTTAGGACCCTGAGTTCATAATTATCGTTTTAGGAGATTATCACGAAGACACGAACGGTAAAGCGTTTACAACTTGGTTGAAAGGTGTATTACCTCTTCTTGATAATGATAGTGTAATCGTGCTTGATAATGCTCCTTATCACAGCGTCAAAGCCGATAAGGTTCCAAATCAAAGTTGGCGGAAAGAACAAATTTATAATTGGTTAAACGCAAAACACATTGAAGTTACCAAAGAGCTATTAAAAGTTGAATTATTAGCCTTAGTAAAGCAGCACTCTCTAGCTCACCCGGCACCTTATGTTGTTGACGAAATTGTAAAACGCTCTGTTAGAACTGTATTAAGGTTACCCCCATACCACTGCAATCTAAATCCAATTGAGCTGATTTGGGCTCGAGTAAAGCAGCATGTAGCTATCAACAATTCTACTTTTAA
This sequence comes from Platerodrilus igneus, assembly GCA_036346225.1. Lineage (NCBI taxonomy): Eukaryota > Metazoa > Arthropoda > Insecta > Coleoptera > Lycidae > Platerodrilus > Platerodrilus igneus. The sequence continues at coordinate 988,693 of JARFIW010001004.1, forward strand.
AATTAACGACGTGAAGGTGCTTCTGGAAAAGGAATTGCAGCCATAGATAAAGGACATTGGGTTAATTGTATTAGCCATACAATTAAAGAAGAAGAAAAAATGTGGAAATTGGATGGCATTGTCGAAGAACTTGTCGAACAAATTGTAATAAATGTTGGATATGAAAGTACAACAGACGACGAAGATACCTCTGGGGATGATATGGACGTAGATTAAATATAAATTTGTGATATCATTGTTTTGATATTTTGTGATGTGTTTAATTAAAAATAGCTTATATATTGTTCTATATTAATATTTTATTTAAACTTTAACCAAACAGGTAGAAAATAAAGTTCAATAATGCTTGATATGTTTTAAAACCGTATTTCTTGGATGTATTTATTCAAAACCTCAATCTTGCAAAAATATAAATAAAATCTGTATAAACATCGATGCATTGCTTTAATTTCAATCATTGTTAACAAACTTACAACCTTTCGAAAAATGAAACTGACAGAATTTTATTAAAGCATTCTATAACTCCAGGTGAATGTTTGTTTCTACCATAATTGTTAAGTAAAGACTAAGAGGCAAATTCATAAAGCACACTTAAGCCACACTCATACTTAGTAATGCTCTATCTCAATTTTGGTATTCGGAAAAATACTAAAAGTTGAGATGGAACATTGATTAAGTATGAGTGTAACAAATGTGCTTTATGAATTTGCCCTAAGTTTCGTCCGTCTTAAACTTAATGTAGTTCCAAGTCCAATTTTATCTTCTGAAATTTAATACCGAATTACAAATACTCCTTGTTATTATTTAGACAACTATCCTATGAGAATGATCGAAACGTCAATAAAATCATTTTCAAAAAGCAATGTCGTCTTATTCCTTAAGAAGAACACCAAATTGCAATTACTGAATGCAATAATACTTAAAAATTAACTAATAAAGTCAGCCATTTGCATTGTTATTTTTGAAAAACTATCGTCACAAAATAGTAAATATACAACCGACGCCGGCAACTTTTCAAATACAGCAACTAATAAATTTTTGATCTGTGTAAATCTGACTCAAGCACAAGCGCCATCTACTACCTTCTTAACTGGAATGGAGTATAGCTTTAATATTTTAAAAATTGTAAATCAAGTACATCAGATAATAATGAGAGCTTTTGGGTATATAAATTCAATAATGTGAACGCATATTTTCCATTTAACTAAACAAAGCGTTCCGTAAATACAAATCCTAAGAAATTCTATAAGTTAAACAACTTGGAAAATACGCTTTTAAACGGATAGTTGCTTCATAAAAAAGCCTGCCAGATAAAATAACAAGTTCAAGGAACATGAAATGAACGTTGGAATATAATTCTGTAGAATTGTAATTAACGGTCGATACAAAATTTACGAAAATAACAGATGGTTTTAAAACAAAGTGAGACGGAATATCCGTAGTACAAAGCAGACAGAGATTACATATAATAGACGTTGGGTAAACACTCGTTTAAAGTACGCGACAAGTTTGGAGGTCGACCACAGTATCAATTTTCTGTTGCTTGAGTGGGATTGTAAAAGAGACAACGAATATGTGTTAAACGATGGAAGATAGCTAAAGGCTGGACATAAGAATGGGAGAAATGTGTGTGATTGGTTGAATGTTAGAAATTTTTAAGAAGATTGCGACCGTTGTATTTTGTTGAGCAGTTTTCGGGCTAAAGCGACGATGGAATGAGAAGTCTCGGTTTTACAAGTTCGTTACGTACAAAATTTTTAGAATCGGTTACGACAAGGGAGCTTTTCAACTGCAATAAGGTACTAGAGGGGTGTATCGACGAATATAAATACACTAGGAGATGCAGTAAAGCTCTCTTACTTTGCTTATCTGTTTGACTTCGCTTAGCTTTTAATGTAACATTCAAGTTTAAAATTTTATAAAACGGTGTTAGTACAGTCCGTCGATAGTTAATTAAACGTGTGAATTGCACAAGTGGGTGCTATTTAGTACACAGTGCTGTAACTACATTCAACAAACTAACGGAAGAATGTTACTAAGGTAAGCGTGCTGAGAAATGATTGGAACGAGGATGCTTGGAGTTTGATAGTTACGGAAGGTGATTAGCGTGGTCTAGACAATTATCTGGGTAGAAACATTGAAAGCGTCTACAGAGATTTGGAGAGCGAGTGGAAATGGGTTTGATCTACGTATAGCAGAGAGGTGTATGGAAGCAACGACGAGGTTTTTTGGACATCTTCAGAGGTGACGATGGAAAAAGTAATGAAATTAATTTCTATTGCTATTACTTGAACATTTTGAACTGTTATTAGTGCTTGAGTGATTTGACACATTGGGTGTGTATTTTATGAACATAAAAGCTCATTTGAAGGGGTATATTTAAAGGGCAATTTGTATTTAGTATTTAATGGTGTAAATAAATGGCATATAAATTTCATGTGAGGAGTAAACGAGTCTTCAAGGTTGTTTTAAACAAAGATGCGATGTATTTAGGCATTTAGAGTAACTGGGTTTATACTGAGCTCACCATAGACCAGAGTAAAAGTCAATTTAAGGTTTCAAGACGGGCCCATCTACTCATATAAAACAAAACTGTTAAAATAAATCAAAGTCTGGAAATTTAAAAAGAATTCAATGATTGAGATTGTAATATTTTATGAAGCTGTATATCCATATGTGTAAATATTTACTGAGTAATGAAAAATTTTAATTTGTATGAATAAAAGGTTGTATGTTTCCTTGCATATTTGAGTGGTAATTTTATTTAGCAGTATATGTGAGAAAGAGTGAACTTAGGATGGTAAGTATCTATGAAGAAGTAGATTTTAGAGCTAGTTGGGGTGTGCAGAAATAAAAAGAGGCGTTCAGAGGTATTGGAAGATTTTTATTTTCAGAAAATCATTTAGGTAACTTTCGCAAGGGCACGAGTTAAGCTAATTAAGTTAAGTTAAGTTAAGTTAAGTTAAGTTAAGTTAAGTTAAGTTAAGTTAAGTTAAGTTAAGTTAAGTTAAGTTAAGTTAAGTTAAGCTAGTTAAGCTAATCCACTGGATTTTATGACGGCCCAATGTTGGAGCACATTTAGGGAAATCCACAGCAATATATTGTAATGTCAGGGGGAGGTACAAGGCTTCTAAGGGTAGTTTTGTGTTAAAAGGGGTGTATGCCAAATAAAATGATTCATATATAAGATCCAGTAATTCAAAAATTATATTTTGCCGTACTTTACATATGCTAAAGTATTTACCATGTTAGTTTGAAACGTATGTGCCAAAAGGTAAACTAAATGACTTGATGACATTGATAAAATGCACAGTGCTCAAGGTTTTATACTAAGTTCAAATTTAATAAGCCATTGAAAGTACATTTCCCGTTTGAAAACCGGATGCGTCTACGGATGTCTACTATCAACCAAGCATCCAGGTCTTGTGTGAATTATTTTGGCTTTTTATTTAAATAGAATCAACTTTTGGACGAATTTGTAAATTCAAAATTATAAGTTAATAGCAATATCAAATATAATTGGAGAATTGTGAAGTGTTTAGGACCAATGATAGAATTTAGGAATGTGTATAAAGACAATAGTGAAGGTATTTGTGACACCAAAAAAAGGACAAATTGTTATTGGATATTTTTATGTACGTAAAATGTAATTAAGTAAGCTAGTTTTGTTGTGCTTATTGCCTAGGAGAGTAAACAAGAAGATTCCTTTTCGATTAAATTTAGTATAAAGACGTGTTTTTGCAAACCTGCGTTAAAGTTGTTAAATATTTTGAAAAAATAAATGTGTTTGAATTTAATTAGTTTGATTTATTAAAGTGGAGGTACAAGAAGCATCGGTGGTTAAATAAGCAACAGCGACGTTAAAAGAAGTGTAAAGATTGGTGATAGTGCGACGGGAAAGCAACGAATATTTAATTGGATTTGGATAGAGGTTTAAAGGCAGAAGGATATAGAGTGGTTATAGTGCGACGGGAAAGCAACGAATATATAAATAGATTATGGGATTGATTTGGATAGAGATTTGAAGGCAGTAGGACATCGAGTGGGACATCGAATTTATAGCAGGGCATTGAGTGATTTGGAACAGGACGGCGATTAGATTTGGGATTGAATACGATAAGGCGGGCGGATTAATTGGAGCACGAAGAGTGGAATTAAGAGAGCAGCAATTGCAGGGGAAGATTCGACGAAAAAAAGGAACACGGAAGGATTAGCGCAGGGGAAGTAATTACAACGGTTTGTCAAAATTTTAAAATTCGGGTTATTCATTTCAGATTTGGGGTCATCAAAATTGTACTAAGACACCTGGAGGCGATACGAAAGTTCAATAGGGATTGTGAGTCCATGTAAAGACGCATACGGCGACTAAGATCGTGAGCCAGCAGCATTTAAAAAGGGAATCAGCGAAGTATAATTCAGGTGAGTACCGTGCAATATTATAAAACGTCAAAAAAGTCAGAAATTGTGTACATTAATTAATTTGGCACAAAGCTACGTTGATCAGTAAAATTTGGCATATACAGTAGTTAATTCATATAAAAGTAGTAAAACAAAAGAGTGTGCAGTTTGGTTGGGCAGTGCACATCTACTTACGACTGAACCCACGGTAAGTAGATGAACACCCTGAGATAAAGAGTTCATATAGTCGAGGCATAACAATAGTAAACATTTTAATTAGATAACCAACCAAACTTTGCTAAAGCACATTATATAAAAGTCATTCATTGAATAATAAAAATAGGCGCGACGACAAAAGTAGTGTATAAATAATTTATAATTTAAATAAATATAATAAAAGTAAAAAGGGGGGGGTGAGCCAGTAGAATATATATATATATATATATATATATATATACATACATACATATATTCCTTCATCTGTGTTTGGGATATATATATGTATATATTGCTGTGATAAGGGGTTGTTTAAGGGTGAACTTTATAGCAAAGGTCGTGCAAGAATTAGAAATCATAATAGGAAGCAGAGAACTGCATTTATTTAATAGAAAATTGAGTAATTAGGATAGTTTGTAAATAGTAAGCAGTCAATACCCTGTATATAGAGTAGAAGTAGTTTTAAGCGACGCAAATAGACACATCTTACGACAAGAAGACGCATAGTTAGCATAGAAATAAGTAATACATGCATTAAGTAGATAACGAATATTTAACACCCTGTAGATAGAGTTTTAGTTAATTTAGGTAATGCAAATAACGATATTTTTCAGTGGAAGCACGCGTATTTATAAGTAAGTACAATAAATGTAATTAAACACGCATTCAAAGGAATTCCAATCAGTTATGATAATACGGAGAAAAGAAATGAAACTTAAAGAAGCGTTGTGTAAGTGCGTACAAACAATTAACGATTTTAATAATAAAGGTGATTAAAAATTGCGTAAATAAACAAGTATATATGAAAATTGTAAGTCGAATTGCATCAGATATTTGTGTATAATATGGAAAGCGATTATATTTCTCAAAACACCGCATGTCTGATAACGAAGCAGCTGCAAACAAACAACAATTATTTGAGAGGACGAGAATGTTACATCAGAAACTACTTTAAATGCAAAGACTTGATTGGTTAAAATTAGCGACGGGCCTATAGGTCATGCCCACAGACGAAGTGGAATATCAAGCATATATTAACAGCGACAATGATAACGAAGTTAGCTTTCAACTCAACAAAGGCCGAGGTGCGTCACCTTGAACCTAAGTGTAACACGTAAGAATAATTTAAAAGTGAAAATTGTTTAAGTGCGACGAAGATAAAAATTACTATTGCCGATTAAACGTAAGTAGATTTTGGGAAATTTATTTAAACTAAAACATAATAATAATAGGGCTCTGACTCCGGGAGAATAAATGATATTCTGAGTCCGGGGAGAATAGATGGTATTCTAAGTCCGGTGAGAATAAATTCTGAGTCTGGGGAGAATGATAATACAAGTCTGAGGCTGGTGAGAAAAAGTCATAAGTCTAAATGCGACGACAATAATTCGAGAGAGATAATGATTCTATGTTTAATAATGGTAGTCCAGAGAGTGATGACAATAATTTAAATGCAATAATTCAAGCGCGTGAATAGACAATATTTCGAATGGGTATATAATAATTCTGAATTGGTGGACAATAATTTTGATTCAAATGGATGGTATAATGCATGGAAAATACTAGTTGATGCGTTGATAATGGTAGTTGCGAGAAGAAAATAACGAAGAAAACAGACCAGGTTAGATTTTTTAGTTTTAAGACATTTGAATTTAAATATTGAATATTGAATTTGCTTAATATAAATTAATGTGACGGAGTCACCAAAACAACGAACTTGCATACGTAGAAAGTGCGTTATATGATAAAGAGGTTTTGAACGTTCCAGGCTTCTTTTTATAAAAACAATAGGTTTTTTGGTGACTTTAGATTGATTAAAAAGCATATGATTTTTGAGATAAATAAGATTTATAACATTAATTGATTGAAAAGTGTATTTTAAATAATTTACAAAACCTGTACATAATATTTGTTTTCCAGTTAATTCATAGCAATAATTTATATGGCCGCCCAAACGATGGCGCAAGAATAATTGTGAGGAGTTCATAGCAATAATTTGTATGACAGCCCAACGTCGGGCTCGGTAATTCCAGTTCCTGAAAAGGTTCATACCAATATATGTATATATATATATATATATATATATATGAAGTAAGATGTATCTGTAAACAACTCTTATGAAAATAATAAAAGCCATTGACAAATACAAATCGGGCTGGTAGTTATATAGCCATTAACAAAACATTAGCTTTATTACTTCACAGGGGAGGAAACATCCACTGACCATGGTTTCGGCTTGTTAGCCTCGTCAGAGTGGAATAGTTCCCAAGAACCCTATGAAGTAATCGAAACTATTATAATGATATAATTTCGAAACAATCACTGTACTATGGCAAAAGTAAATAAAACCGCCATCAGGTGATAAAACACCAACACTACTAAAGTGTGGAAGTACAGAATTGAACCGAAACTACATAATAAATTTTATAAATGACTATAAAAATACGTCATGCCTTTGAGATTTGCGGAATGTTACTGCAAAATTTATTTGCATACGTAACAAACCTACAAACTAAAATAACTATTCCACTCTGACGAGGCTAACAAGCCGAAACCATGGTCAGTGGATGTTTCCCCCCCTATGAAGTAATAAAGCTAATGTTTTGTTAATGGCTATATAACTACCAGCCCGATTTGTATTTGTCAATGGCTTTTATTATTTTCATAAGAGTTGTTTACAGATACATCTTACTTCATATACAATTTTCTTATTGCGGACTGCAAATAACTTGTCTTTATATATATATATATATATATATATATGTATATAGTGAATAAAATGAAATAATAACTTAGACTTCTATGCAAAGCCCAAATGATCATTTCATTTTATTCATTGTAATACGATAGTATTTATCAACTTACCTTGTGTAATTAACTACCTAATATATATATATATATATATATATATATATATATTACTGTGATAAGGGGTTGTTTAGGGGTATATTGACTAGTAATGGGCGCGTAGTAACTGTAAATAGCAATACGTTTCAGAAAACTGCATTTATTTAGCAGGAAAATAAATAATTCGCACATTATGTAAATAGCAAACATTTAACACCCTGTATATGAACCGTAATTAACTTTAATCAATGCCAGTAAACATATATTCTAATAATAGAACGCGTATTCAGCAGAAAAATAATCATACATGTAATTAAAATACGTCAAGAAGCATTCAATAAGTTATAAAATAGATACGCAGGGGATAAAATAAAACCTAGTAAATCTTCATGCAATTACGCTTGTAAGAAAGAAGGAACAATAAGCGCTTTGATAAGAAACGCACTTTCAAAGATGAGTTTTAAATAGATACATAAACGAAAACAGTACTCATGTTACATCAATTATTTTGTACAAATTCTCCAAAAGCTTTATCTACACAAAACAACAGACATAAGTTAAAGTCCAACAACGATAACAATAACAAGACGATCAAAGATCGTAAAACAATAGTAAATAATAGCATGATACGGAACTTCAAAATAGTTTCGTCAGAAATCAGCTTGAAAAATACTACGTATGTCCAAAACAAATATGGTTGGTTGCAACACTTTGTAAGGTTGTTTGGAAAACCAATCCAAATGTAGAGAGCAAAAGCTATATAACGCCCATGAGTTGATAAGAAAGGGTCAGTCTCAATTTGAAGCACGTCGAACCTACAATACTCTTAATCAAATATTTAGACGTCAAATAAATAAATTTTATATTATGGTGAAAAATAGTGTTGTGTAAAAATAATAGTTGATGACGAATTGCGTTAAAAATATATGAAAAAGCTTTTGCCGTTTTGCAAAAAACGTGAGTAGAAATTGGTTAATTAATTTAAATTAAATGTTTATAATAATATAAGGCTTCTAATTCATGATCCTAAGTCTGGACTATAAAAAATCCAATTCTAATTCATGATCCTAAGTCTGGTACTCAGAACTTCTAATTCACGACCATAAGAAATCCATTTCTAATTTACGATACTAAAAAACCTACGAATTCTAAGTGGAATAATTCTAATTCATGATCCTAAGTCTGGTATTCAGAAATTCTAATTCACGAATATAAGAAATCCAATTCTAATTTATGATACTAAGACACCTACGTATTCCAAGTGGTATTTAAGTGAAGAAGTCCAAGACGTATCCAGAAAAATATAGAATAAAGCACAAGGTGAATTTGGAAAAAAAGGGGTAACCATACTGAATTATTGGTTCAAAGCACGTGAAGGAGTACAAAGCAGAGCATTGGTCTTCAATTGAAGATAATAAGGGAGTGTTAATCCACAACACGCAACAGCAAATCAGGAGATCACAGGTCAGGGCTAACTAGTTTAAAAAATCTTCTCAAATTTAAATTTTAACACTGAATATATTAATTTTCTCTCAAGTTTGTAACGAGTCAACAAAAATATTGAATACGTTGCAATTTATGTGATAATCATTAAAGGGTTTTGAACGGTCCAGATTTTTTTAGTAAAAGGTGTCGTTTTTGATGACTTAAATTAAATCAAAAGGATATAAATTTTGGGATAAATGATCCATATAATATTAATTGATTGAAGGGTTTATTTAAAGGATTACAAAAATTGTGAAGTGTAAATATTATTTCCTTTCATTATACGAATGTTGATTGACTTCGTTTTATCAATTCAAACAGCTAAGAGTTAAAGGGGTAAATTAAATTGATCATCGTAACGCTGTGCACTCTGTGTAAATTAAACTGGGCTAGCCGTGGCATAACTAAATTAGAAGATTAGAGAAAAACACATAGAGCGGTGGCGTGTTCCCGACCGTCCACGGCAACATATATATATATATATATATATATATATATATATATAATAAAAGACAGGTTATTTGCAGTCCGCAATAAGATACATCTTATTTTATATATATATATATATATATATATATATATATATATATATGTTGCCGTGGACGGTCGGGAACACTCGTATTTTTCCTAAAAACCAATCAAGCCCCACGAATTGGGCGTCATAAAAGTGCCGTGGATCGGGGATTATAAGCTCTTAAATCGAGCGTCATAAAATTTCTGAAATTTGATTTAAAAAATTTTTTTTTAAATTTCTTACACTACCTTTTTGAACGCCTCCTTATATCTGCTCACCCTGGCTAGCTCAGCTATCGGCTTCTTTTTGCATACCTACCATCCTAAGCACCTTCCTTTCTCACAAACAGTCAAATGAAATTACCACTCAAATAAAGCAACAAAACATACAACCTTTTTATTTACCCATATTAACAAGTTTCCATTATTAAGACATATCTACACCTTGGTACAGACAGTTTGCTAAAACTGTTACCACCTCAATCATGAAATACTTTAAAGTCCTTGATTTTAATATATTTCAACAAATTTCTTTTAATACGAGTAGATGGGCCCCTCATGCAACCCTAGATTGATTTTATTCTGATGTATTTTGAACTCATTATAACCCAGTTCCTGTAAATGCTTTTAAACCTCGCATTTTTATTAAAAACAAATTTAAAGAGCCGTTTACTCCTTACAACAACATTTTATATCATGAATAAACATTTATATATCATCAATAAACCCTTTTAAATAATCAAGAATAATTGTTCTGCACATATACCCCTTTAAACGAGTTTTTATGGTAATAAATACACCCCCAATAAGTCAAAACACTCAAACACAAAAGTATCAACACAAATGTTTAAGCGAAAGGTAGGAAATTAATTTTCTTTACCTGAAGTAGGCTTCGTCCCTCGTCACCTCTGAAGATGGGTACCAGAAACTCTCGTCGTTGTGTCCATATACTTCGATTATGCCTGGATCCAACTGATCCCCACTATCCAAATCTTTGCCACCACCTTTAATCTTCTACCCAGATATTTGTTTTGTCCAAACTTAACATTCCATACCAAGTACACTTCATGCATACTAGTTAAGCTTAAGATTCCCTTACCTAAGTACCATCCCTTCATTCAATAGAGTCGTTGTAGTAACGGCATCTTTTGTCTAGACCTTAGCACCTACTCGTGTAATATCACTTTTACTACTTTTGCGGTACGTTACTACAGCTTTACATATTTTCAAACAGGATGTTGTATGCTACTTTACCGAATACACAATAATTAATACACGTAAGAGCATATACTATTAATTACGTTAAAGATCTAAGCGCGATCTCAGATCTAAAAGAAAGAGCGTTGAAAACAAATAGAAACGCATAATTAATTTAATTTATTTTAATTCAACAGTATTGGAAAACACACCAGGGTAGAGAAAATCGATAATCCTCCTTGTATGTTTGTTGTGGTTTGTTTAGGTCATGGATCGAAACGTAAATAAAGATAATTTTAAAAACTATGAGTGGTTTAATTCCCAAAGAAGATTAAGAAGAATCGATAATCCCAAGGCAAAAGATTTAGTGGGAATAAACAGACGTCAGTACGGTGAAATGTAGACTCCAAGAATTGTTGTTTTAAACGGTCTATAATTAAGAACATCTGCATGTTTAAAAGGTTACCTTCTTCGAAATTATCAGCATAATAAAGCGGGTTTCATAAAAGATAGTGTTCAACCGTCAGTGGCTTCGAATAACAAGTTAACAAAGTTGCTTAAAGAGTAGGTGAGATGCACGATCAGTAATATGCTACAGATAGAGACGGATATAAAAGCATTGGTTTTCTAAACGCACGTTCTTATCCACGTGGAGTAATGTGACGCTGTCAGCAATATCGATTTTCTACAACTCAAGTGGAGTTTGGAACGCGACATCAAATATGCATAAGACAGAAATAGAAATATTACAGGCGGAGTTTCATGATGACACAGAACAGAATCATTGGTTAGTTTTAGAAACGGACGAACATGCGACAGGTGGAAGCGATTTTCGGATTATACGGTTGAATTTCTGGAAGCTTTAAGTCAGTTATATCAAAATTTGCAGAAGTGTTATTTTAAAATAAGTTTTTCGTGTGAAGTGTGGCCTAGAGGTGGCATGTTGAACGCTATAAATACTCTGAGAGAATTGGGAGCTTTCTCTTTATATTCTCGTCGCTTTTAACTACTTACAACGATAGATCGACGTTATAGTAGAGTTTTTGTGAGTATTAAATATATTCATTATACCGTAAATGTACTGCTAGCACTTATAAATTGGTAGTTATGACCTTCTAATTATTAACGTAAAGATACGAGTAGTGTAGTGAAAATCAAATTAACAGAGGTCTAATTACTACCATACCAGGCTAGTAAATCAATAAATACACGCATAATATACGTGAGTTTGTATGCTGTTATGGAAAGGTATTTTGAAGCGATGCTTGGTGAATATTGGGGTTTTTATCTATGAATATGTGGAGGAGTAGAGCGCATAATCACGAAGCCGAGGGGTTCTGGAAATCATCGTCTGAAGGGATAGAGGCTTGAAGCATTCTCCAGGTAACTTATTTGAATTTTCTGTTATCTGATAAACTTTTGGTATTATTTTGGTGATGTGTGAGTGAATATTGGAGTTATTTATAGTTATGAACGCAAGATATGTGTACTGGAGAATTATTGGGGTTATTTAAATTATTGAAGAAGGGTGTATGTAAAACTTACTAAATTTCATTATGAATTTAAATTGGATTGTTAAGGGTACATGGGTTTATTAGTTTTGTAGTAATTTTATGAGCTCACCATACTCCAGTGTGCAATAAATATAGGGTATTATTTGGGGCCCATTTACTCCTATTGTATTAAATGTGTTTGCAAATAATAATTTAAAACAAGGACTTTAAAACATATCACTTATTGAGTTGTAATTAGTGTACCAAACTGTGTATACCTGTGAATAATTTGTTTGTAAATAGCGGTAAATAAAAATTGTATGATTGTTGTATTATTTGGTGATTTTATTAAATGGTGTGCGAGTGGGAAGAAAGAATGATTGTAAATTTAGGTATCCAAGAAGAGGCACAGCTGAACTAGCCAGGGAAGCTGCTGAAGATTGTCGCAGTAGAATAAACAGGAAAGAATATTTTTATAAATTTTTTATTTCTTTTTGAAAATCAATATTGACACTGGCGATGTCAAACCCATAAGTTCACAATCCACAGCAATCTTATGACGGCCCAATGTTGGGGCTTGAATGGTTTTTAGGGAGATCCAGAGACTGTCCCCACGATCCACAGCAATATATATATATATATATATATATATATATATATATTAGTATTTGACGTTATTAAAGGATTTAAAAAGATAGTTGTTAGTACTACGGATAAAAACATAAATTTACCACTTTTATCAAGCTATTCTAAAATTTAAAACACTACGGTTAAGAAAGATTGATGAATAATTACTTGTTAAATGCAGATATAGAATATTATGTACTAATGAGACAGCATTTGAGGTTTAAAAAAGCATTTTCCCATTGTTTTCCAGTACGAAGGGTATCTAATGTAACTTCAATTGAATGTGTATAGGTTTTGTCTTTAAGAGTATTATTTGTAATTTGTGCAGGATACTTTATGCCATTTATAAGTTTGATTTACCTAAAATGAAAGTCGTTTAATACATTTTAATTATAAAGTGAAATAAAATTATGAAATGTCAAAATGAAATGTAAAAATACCAAAGCTGTTCTAAAATAGTAATTAAGTAGAATTAAGGTTAATATATTGAATGCATCCCTTATATAATATTAGTTAGTAGGCTAGATATAGTTGTTTTTTGAGTTGTCCTAGGTAATAGTTGTTTAAAAATAAATTAATTGAAAAAAAATTTGGGAATTGATTGATGATAATTTTGTAGTCTGAATAGATGTTTTTTGGTTTTAAGAGCCTGTAATAAAATTTATCCAAATTAATAGATGTGTTAAAGTGCATGCATTTTATTTGAATATAATAATAAGAAAGTGAAAAGGTTATACGACCATAATAATTACAAAAGGAAGATTTCCAATTATACTAACGTCGGGGCATCTTTTATGTATTGAAGAGTTGCAGCTGTGATAGTGGATTATTTTGCAGCTGGGTTCAGTCTTCTTGGATTGCAGATCAGTTTATTTGGTGAAGTATTGAAGTGTTTTTAGTAATTGAGCAATTAAAGCATATAGTTGGTGAAGTAGTAGTTAATTGTAGAACCTAAAACTATAGTAAAATCCTTTTTGAACATAAACTAAAACATACTTTTATTAAGTAGTCACTGAAAGCGTTCGAGGCGATTTGTGGTATCCTGTTTTCAAAGCCCCTGTACACCCAGACACATTCAACGGAGTTGCAGGTATTTCAAGTTATATTTATATACACTTCATTTAAAGTAACTTGTGAATAATTTAAATTTCAATCGTCTAACTAAATTAATATATGCTGAATAGATTTATCAATCTTTGTATAATCACGATACGCAAGCACAAAAAAGAGGTTAAGTGATTTTGATCTAATAACGCTTTAGGCGCCTGTGTCTTCAATACCTGTAAGGGGACAAAGAACCCACGTCCTCTTACAGAGTTTAAAATAGTAGATTCAGTTTCCCTGAGAGAGTTTCTAAAAGCCGTGGCATAATTAAAATTGAAAAGGTATTTATTTAAATCATTTTAAAGGCCAACACCATTTTAAGGTTGCACTTATTATTTTTTAACTGGTAATTTAAAGCATCATTTCATTAAATATCACCATACATAACATAATATATATATATATATATATATATATATATATATATTCATATTTAAATGCAATTATTAAGACTTAAGAATTATTGTTAGATTGTATAGTCGAAGGACATAATAAAAGGTTAATGAAAGTTCACAAACCAAACATGAGAATGGAAACAGTTACTTTGTATTCCAGACGTAATATGACACTTCAGATGCAGGTCACAGTAGATAATAAGACAGCAATTATTAGAATTAAGATTATTATAATATAATACTTTGGATTGTATGAAGAAATAGCAGACATGAGCTCTGTAGTTCCCACAAGCAATGTGAGGGGAAGGGATAGCATAAATACCTTCAGGAGCACAAGATGGCCAGTCAGTCTCGAGCTTCACAACATTAGCATTGTTGGTTGTTCAAGCTACTCACAGTATTTTTAATTATTAATTTTAGTAATATTTGACTTTGAATATTTTTGGAATTAAAACGTTAATGGATATAACGTTGAAGTTGTAAAAAATCATTATTGTAATTATTATAAAATAAATTTGATAGAAGTGTTTTTTGGAAGAAGTCTTTTAAAAAAAAAGCTCTAAAAGGCTCAAAACCTATCTCGCGCAAAAACTTAAGCGATGAAGGTGAACCATAGTAGTAATTGCAAGAAATGTTAGGTTTGTAAACAAATAGACTAAATTTTACTCACCTGAATCGTGGTACCAATAAACAAACTAGCTGAAACAAGCGGAAAGGGAAAATTTAGGAAAAAAGGAAGTTGTCTGTTTTACATGAAATCGTAATTATCGCCACGAGCCCAAAATGCATGATGTAAGAATTAATTCTTTGCATTAACGACTGTTCACGTCTTTCGACACTCGCAAACTGCCAGAAAAGCCGGTAAATTTCCTTCACATGCACCGTTGCGTTTACGATACACAAAATCTTGTCTTTGGCGTTAACATTTGACTTTATTAAAGAGTTGCTCATGAATGTTAAGTCTGTAATCGAATTTTTGTTATCTCTAATAGAGGTAGAATCGCCTTTGTTCACTAGCACTACATCTAAAACTGAAAATGTTTTTAAAAGAGTTTGTCCTCTTTTGTTTGTTATACAACTACCCCATTGATTGGCTTAAGGGCGCGATCGGATGTATGGTTGGCTGCCTAAAATCCATCAAAAAACAGGTTATTCTGTTTGGTAAATAACTTTTGTTGGATTGAAGATATGCAAATGTAACTTCACCATTAGACTCACAAAACTTTGTACTTTCTAACGAAGGTTTGCTTTTTTTTCTAAAGTGCAGTAATAAGCAAGAAATAGCTGTTAAAAGTAATGTTAAAATTCACTTACTTTATTTTAGTTACTACATCTAACAGATTCAATTGGTATATAAAAAAAAGCATTCGTTGGATAGCAGAATACATATATAATCGTTCTGTTAAAAAAAATTTCAAAAATATTGATCATGATAGCCGTAGTGTACTGAATGGATTTTATTGAATTATTACATAATTGTACGCCATTTTAATAGAAATTGTTCACGACTTCCTCCGAAGATGGCACTGTTAATGATGTGTAGAATAAGGTTTAAAACCAGAATATTTCAAATTGCATTATTTTGGAATTTGTTTTTGTCGCATTGAAATGAAGTAAACTAATAATATATGGTGAATTACCTTTTAATAAGTGTAATATAATAATGATTGGATTAATTGCGAATATTTATGAAGCCAAAAATGACATAACCTCAACATCCATGGTTGTTTGTAAACTTTCATGTTTATGTTTACAAGCGATAAGTAAATTATTACAGCAGTGTTACTTTGTGAAGCTTATACTATGTTATAATAGTTTTTAAAAAAAAAGGGTAGTGTGCCGTATCCCAAAACGTAACTAGATACTCTACAATATTCAATATAAGCAAAATATTGCATCATGTTAGCAAGAGTAATGTTTATTAAAATATCTTAGTGGAACCATTGCAGGGAAATAGGATACATTTTGTTACAAATTAGGTTGCGAGTTTGGTACTCGGCAAAATGATTTTCAAATTTGAACGATCTGGGGAACGTTCTCAAAAAACGATAATTTTTCCTACATCATTTTACACTTCACTTTGGGGACGTTCATTGTCTTGTGTATCTTCACCAGGGGTCTGCAATGGTAATTATATTTTCAATTTGAAAAGTGTCAAAATCAGCTTTAAATATATAGGCAGCTTATTAGTGTTCCCATTCTTTACCCCCACGTAGCAGACTTCCGTCATTTTTTGGTCATACATAGTTCACATGTAAGGTCAAATAGATGGGATTAATAACATTTTCCAAATTGTGCTGCCGGCAAAAAATGATTATAATAAACAATAAACTTCAAAACTCCCACTAATTATGAAATATATTTTAGGCTAAATTAAAAATAAAAGTGGAAAAGTTTATTTAGGATTAAACAATTTACGAAACTAGACCTAACTTTAGGCATTAGAAATAAACCATAAAAGAATTCCTTTTTGGTTTATTCTGTCAAAAAATAGCTATTTTGTTACATTAAATCGACTCTGTCAAAAACGACTAAACGTTTATTTCAATAAATATTTCAAACTAATAGAATATTTGGGGTTTTCGGTTTAATATTTTCATCAAATGCTAATATCTAAAATGTATTTCCAATACAAAAAAACTTTGAGTTGTTACCTGTAAAGTGTGCTTTATTAAAACAAAATTATTACAAATGTTTTATTTTTAATGAATAACTAAGAAATTAAAAATAGGTTCAATTGTTGTAACATTTACAATGTGTATATAGGTATTTTTGAACAGTAAGTCATTACCAACCAAAAACTTAAAAGGAACACTGTTTTACACAATACATAGCAATGTAAATGATATAAAACTATTGGTGAAAAGAAGTGAATAACAGGCATTTGTAAATAATATTTTTTAAACCACACATTTTAAGGTCAATAGATAAACGTTTAGTAATAAATATACGAACAGCTTTAAAATTGAAATTGACTTTATTGTTGTTAATATTACATTAAATATTAGTATATAAGGCATGTTTGTAGGTCCATACAGGCAAAGTTTAGTCGTAGACTATCTTACACTTAACCTGCATAAACCACTACATATCTCTACAAGGAAAATGAGTGAAGCAAATGAATAATTACACAATAATTGAAAAATATACAATTAGGCTATGTTACTACTTATCCAAAATATGCGCCCTGATTTGAACCTTGAATGCAGTAAAAGTAAAAAAGATTTTTATATCCATCTGGAATTGCATTATAAGTAGAAACAGCATTATAGATGAATCTTCTCTGAAACATAGCACTTAGTTTCTTGGGAATTGTTAAAGTTTTAGTGTGTCTAATATTGATGCAATGCACTTTGGAGCATGTCATTAATATTTTAGCAATATCCTCTGAAGTCATTTATAATTATTTTATGAACAAAACATAACAAATGATGTTTACTGCAGTTATCCATATTTAACCAGTGCAACTCTTTTATCTTATGCGATACATGATCAAATTTTTTTAGTCCAAAAACTAAACGACAACAAGTATTTTGAATCCTTTGTATTTGTGTCATAGAAGTGCTATCAAGGTTTGAACCATATATAAAATCACAATAGTTAAATAATGACAAAACTAGCTTCCGACAAGAGCTTTTTCAATTGTAAGGTTAGTATAGACCGACAAGCATATTGTTGTTTAAGTGCTATATACGACCTTTTTATTAACTTTGCAACATGTGACTTAAAGCGTAGATCATCGTCAAGTATTAAACAGAAATTTCTTGAAGAACTAACTAATGGAAGAGGTATTGTTAATTATGACTTTTATCTTATCCTTAACACAATCTCTAATTTTCTCTGTGATCCGAAACAATATCAGCATCAATAGTACCTGCACGAACAAATAATTCATCACTTGATAAATATATGGAATCAATAAAGAGTACTGCTGTTATTTACTATGCGCTTAGGTTCGTTTATTACTTGGATGAATCCATAAGAATCAATGCAGTGTGTGATAATATTACTTAAATTGAAAAGATTCACATTGACATCACCTAAACATATTATATTATCCACCATTGGTGCTAAATAAGATAATAAATTATCTAGTTTGTCAACACAACTAAGCGGATTAGAGTTTGGGGATCTGTATACTGTGCCTACAGTAAAAGCTTTGCGATTTAATTTAAACATTATCCAAAATATATTCAAGTATACGAGTCAATTGCAAACCAAACAAAATAACCTGACATTTAAGTTCCTTCCTTACGTACACACCAACCCCACCCCCTGGACCTTTCCTTGTGGTAGCCAACACACTTGGCAGATTTAAAGTGTCACGTTGGTGGTATTGATGTAATGATTGTATCCTTTTTTAACTTTTGAAAGCAAACAAGTTTTCTGTAAACGAGTCGATATAAATTTATTGCACAAATAATAATGACAATGAAACTTAAATCTAAATTTCTTGTATAAAAACTCTAGCAGGCCATGAATGGTTAAACATCAATCGCTAAACATTAATAATTTGTTAACATAAATATTGCACAATAAATAATGCAATTTGGTGACCGTTACCATACACTTGTGTATTGTGTTTGTGTTGGTCTCGTGCTAACAAAATCAACTAAAATTACCGTGTAGGTAATACTGGTTATTCTGATCAGTATCACAGCCACTGCTATCACTATTTGTATCACCCACTTTGATAATTAAAGGTTCGACAACATCAAACTGCTGTACTATAGCCCACCATTCCATCATACATTTTTCTGCAAGTGTGATACATTTTTGCCAATATGACCCATCTATTCTTTGCAAAGATTCTTGCCATATCAAGTTGACATTTGTGTCATTATAAAATTGGTTAAGCCGTCCAACATTTTTATTGTAAGATTTTTTACAGTTCGCCCATACCAACTCTATAGGATTAAACTCGCAGTGATACGGAGGTAGCCGCAAAACTTTGTGTCCGTACATTTCTGCTAGGGTATCTATTTCATAAATTTTTGGTTGTGGATGTTTTTTAATTAATGATAATAGTTCCCTTTTTAACGTGTGACTGCCGCAACTAACATTGTGTTTAATCAAGTAATCACCTGTAATAATGACTAGATTTCGTCCTCTCACATCTCAAACTATCCTATCAAGTCCGTAAACTCTAAAAGATATATTTGCAGATGCGTAACAACTATAAATGTATGTTTTATTTATTTTAACACGTAAGAAACCGTTTTCTTTTCTTTCCATAATTTCTTGGAATCTGTATTCCCACAAGCCCAAATAGCAACTGTGTTAGTGGTATGCGATACCCACTGCACATCCTTTGTCTTTATACTGTTTGCAAAAATAATCACATCTATTTTTCACTCGTTAATTGCAATAATAGATTTTGCGCAACTTTGCAACGATTTAAATTTAACTGCAGTAAATTCATTGTTTGTAGGTAATAGATTTTATAGCACTCGGATATGCTGTACACCTATTACTTCCCATAATATGGCTAGTAAGTAAATTATTCTTTTCGTAGCACAGAATACATTTTGGGGTGTTAAGTTAAAGTACGTTTTAATTATATGACCTTTTTTACCGCACTTTATACACAGATTTGATCGGTCTATAGAACTTTTACATGTTTTTGCTATTATTATAATCTTGACAACGATAACATCGTACTGTATTTAGTTTTTGGTCTTATCCTACACATCACCCAATCCATTCTTAGATTTTCATGTTCTAATGCTCTTGTCACAATTGTAGGAGGTACAGTTACAACAGCAGTTTGTGTATCGCCATATGTTTTTCTCGTAAATTTAATAGCGACGTCGGATAAATCGTTAAACTCCGATCTCTTGTGCTGTTGTTACTTCATCTAAATCCTTTATTGCTATTAGTGTTTTATTAATTTTTGTTTTAACTTCTGTTCGTGGTCCTTTCACATCTAATAGAATACTATTAAATTCGTTAGTTTTGGATTTTTTAATTAATTTAACTACAGTAGATGTTCGCCGTTAGATGTTTTTCTAATAATGGTAACATTTGAGTCGAATTTTTTTAGATTTAGATCTCCTGTAACTTTTTTAAGATGTCAGCATATGACATTAATTTATACAACTTTTCTTAGTAATTGATGACGTATTTGTCTATTAATAAGGTACCCGAAGATTCTAGAATATGGTTTTATTTAAAAACTCATAAAATAAATTTATGTTATTTACACACGCGGAAGTCCATTTAGTATTTTGAAAACACATAATTATTTTATGCTTTGTATTCTTAACAGCGTACGGATTATTTAAAAAAGATGTAAATCTAAGTTATTTCTAGTACTTTTAATTAATGAGGGCTTTTGTTCTTATGCCTTATGAATTGGTATTGTTTTTATGCGGATATTTTACATATAGAAAATTTATTACATACATAATTAAAGGTATTTTTAACAAGAATGAATACTTTTTTAAAATCTACACACGGGAATATGCTTTATATTTTAATGGTAATAAAAATGAAGCTCTTTTTAAGGTAACGATTAATTAGCACAAGGTATTTCACTCGGCTGAAAAAAATTGATTTAAAAGAGGGGATTTTAAGTTTTTTTAAATTCGTTTTACGATCTTTGCAATGAATTTATTTCTATAATTAAATAAGGGCTTATTTTATGTTTATAATAACGCGAGGACAATGGATGGCTTTGTATTTTAATGGCAAAGAAATACGTTTATATTTATACAGGGTAAAACAATTAAATATTCGGAAATTTCAACTTTTTCTCATTTCCTTCTCTTTGGTTGGATTTTATTTATAGAATTTGGGTTACAATGACCTCCCGTGGCCTTTTTATCACATCAATATATACAGGATGTCTTATTTAGGATGGTATTGTATGGATAACTTTATTATCTAAAGAGATAAAAAGTTAGTTAAATCGGTGATATTTTTCAGCTTTTGTTGCTGATTAATAATCTTGTTTCAAAATTAAAAAATTTTTAAACGTTTGTTAGATATTATAAAAACACTAAAAATTGAATTTTCAAAAAGTCAAATACTAGCTTTATTCTAACTTTTATTAAAAAAAATTGTCAAATAAACATTGCTAGGCATGGTTTTTAGTAATTCAAAAATGCCAACCAACATTTTTTTAGTCCAGTTGATCGTCCTAAACAAACTATCTTATTTCTTATGGATGCCATATTGTTGGAATTTGCCATTTTCGACTTCCTCTTTTTTTCTCTTTTCAAGAATGTATCACAATATTGATATTAAACCTACAATAATTCTAATTTTTAAACTATATTTTAATTATATAGGCCGTCATTTTGTTTTGCATTCACGCTAATATGATTCCGTTTTTTTTATTAAATTTTTTTTTTATTAACATTTAACAAAAGAAAAACTATAACAAAATTAATTACATACAAGAAGCACAGAATTTTAATTTTATCATATTACCTAGTAGACTGTAGGTTGTAAAGACATAAAAAAAGTGTTACAAGCAATGCTCAAAGTATTGCCCATTATTAGCTGCACATAGTTGACATCATTTTAAAACACTACTTCTAGTTACCCTACGCAAGGTGTTTCTATTAATGCTATTAAAAGCTGAGATCACTACTTCTTGCAATTCTATAATATTATTATAAGTAGCATTGTTAGAGTACACTACGTCTTTTAAAGTTCCCCAGACATATAAGTCGAGAGGTGTCAAATCAGGTGATCTGGCAGGCCACTTCTATCTGCGTTTGTCGCTTTCACTTTCTTGTTGAAGCACCTATTCAGGTATGCAATGACATCCCTCGCATTATGTGCCGGTGCGCCGTTCTACTGGTCCATATTTCAGCTTTTAATGCCATAGATAGATTGTCCAAGTAGCATTCAATTAGCATTTGCAATATTTACAAATATTTTTCTACAGTTAGATTTTCATTAAATATTATAGGTCCAATTAGGCGGTTACTCAAGATCCCACAAAAAACATTGAAACCAAAACGGATTTGATTTCTTCGAGGCACAACTGCATTTGGATTTTTTGCGATCAATAGTACTCGTTATGGCACTTGAATAAACCGTAATTACTAAAGTATGACTCATCTACCCACAAAAATTGCTGACTAAATTAGGGCTTTTGTAAATCTCTATTAATTTACCATCCACAAAAAGATAACTCCGTTCATAATCATTTTGTTTCAAGCTTTGAGCAGTTTTAACTTTGTAAGGTTTAAACTTATGTTTTTTAACATTTTACAAGATTTAGATTTGCTTACATTAACGAGATTTTCTATTTCTCTAGTAGATACTTCAGGATTGGTTGATACGGAAGCTAGCACTAATTCTTCATCCACGTTGTTAATGTGATATGTATCTCGTGTTTCCTAAAGCGTCCATAATCTTGCAAATTGAAATCTAACCTGCCAAATACTCTTACATTAGGCTGTCTTCTTTCTAAATACTGGTTTATATAATTTTCAGTAACACCCTGAGCATTTTTATTTGATTTAATGTATGTGCAAAATAAGTCGTACTAGAACAGAAATCAGATATTGAAAAGGATGACTTGGAATATCCTATACTTAGAGATGAGTTTGAATTAGCATTAAAGGGTGTGAAAAATGGGAAGGCGCCGGGTACAGATAAGGTGCAAGCAGAAACTTTATAAGCCGCTGGACAAGCAGTAACAGAACGTCTCTTCCGACTTGTAAGCTATATGTATGAGACAGGCGAGATACCCAAAGATTTCAAACGTAACATCATAGTAACCATACCAAAGAATAGAGGGGCGGATAGTTGTGAAAATTTTCGAACAATATGTTTGACAACATACGTATCAAAAATATTAACTAAAATTATATAACGACGGATAGAAAAACAAGCTGAAGAAATACTAGGAGAAAATCAATTTGGGTTTAGATGAAACAGGAGAACACGGGAGGCTATTTTTGATCTGAGGGTGATCATGGAGAAGACAATAGAAAAAGAAAAAAGCGTGTATATAGGGTTTGTAGATCTGGAAAAAACATTCGACATTGTAAAATGGAAAAAAAAATTGTCATACTTAAAAATATTGGAATGAGTTTTAGGGATAGACGGATATTACACAGCTTATACAAAGAGCAAACAGCAGTAATAGAACTAGAACAGGAAGGTAGAGAAGTAAATATTAGGAATTGGGTAAGACAGGAATGTGCCCTATCCACGTTAATTTTTAACTTGTACATCAAGCAGAGACTTTTGGAATGTTGTGCTTCAGATTGAAGTGATCCGTAGTGTTTCTAAGTCGATTTCGCATTGGTTGATAATTATTGCAAATATTATAGTGTACATTTCGATATTTGAAGGTATTTGTTGTACTAGCTCAGTAACCATTCAGTAACGCATTCCGTGACGTCAGGATTTAAATTATAAGGGGCCCCATGTATAGGGGCGATCGATCGAATTGACCAGGTTAAAGGACTTTGTTTTTAGATTTCAAGATGGAAGGTTGAAAGATTTCACTTGGCGGCTTTTTATTAAAGGCAATGTTTTATGTTGATAATGTAGTTGTTATTTAAGGTAATCTAATTACATCTGGTAATTCCAGCCTTATTTTGAGTGTGATGTTGGTACCTATTGTAAAACCATTAGCTATTTAACCATTGAAGGAAATATATTTATGGGTTCACTGTTGCTTTTAATTTGAATTTGATGTGGATTGTTTAATATATTGTTACGTGCCGAAATCGGCACTAAACATTCTTAATTAAGTTTTAATTTGTAAGAATTTCGCGCCATAAATTTAAAAGGACGTGCGCGTATTTCCATCACTTCAGACAGTGCGTTTGCGCCAGATTGCGCCGACGCGGTGTGCCAATAAGGAGAGGTGGATTTCCGAGATACGTGTTGGGACTGGTGATCTAGAGGCCAACGAGGGAGTTGTCCTTTGTGTCTTGTCGTGTCTTTTTTGTTATGTAGGTTTCCTCTTATTTCTGTCAATTACCGTACCTCTACCTGTATTCCTTCATCGTACCTCTACATAAGAAGAAGACAATTAAATTTGGATTCGACCAGGGCCGACCAATCACCCACGCCCGAAGAAGATTAACGGAGCCCCGCTATAGCGATTATGGCGTAGCGCTGGAGTTGCCCTACATGTTTACGTAAGTACCCCTTGGGGGTTTTCTTTAAAATTAGTATAACTTTTTATTGTGTTGCAATAATTCGAATATTGCGTGACGTAATCTTTTATTTGCGCGTCAAATCGCAATTATCTAGCATTGCTACCAACTGACTGTAGTGGCTCGCGTACCCGCACGGCGGGGTTATAATAACGTAATATCAAAGTTGCACTTATTGCAGAATCAATAGCAGAGGTACCATTACAGTAATTTTACAACGAACAATGAAAAATACTGACATCATATTAAATCAAATTATTGGACAAGCTTGAACCTGAATAGTATTATATTTCTATGTTATCTTTGTTTGATATTTGTGATGCATTTGACATTTTATTTATGTGTAATTGTTTTATTTCAGCATATTAATCCCATTTACAACTGCACTGCTCACATCTGGGTTTAACTTAATGATATGTTTGTTGTTTTGTTTATCCTATTATCTAGCCGATGTTCCTATTAACTAGCATTTAGCGTTTGTGATAATTGTTGTGATGTAATTAAATTGAACCTTTGGCATGACCGACCATCTCGTGCCTTCGCGTTTGCATTTATGACTATGTTAGAGATAGTCTATTCAATAATAAGCGCCTTTTTAACTATGCGCAATCATATCATAGGTTCATTTCAACGATTCATCTTGTCTTGTCAATGTACTTGTAGTTGTACTCTTTTGCAAATAATAGGAAATTGGCTAGCCTTTATGAAATATTTTGTAACTCGGGCTGGAAACTGTTAATGCATGTATGTGGGCGTGTGTGATTGAGTCTTTGTTGAATATTACTAACATTTTATGTCCGTGTGGGGAGGAACATTGGTAGTCAAGGCAGATTTTACCTTCCTGGCGTTCTCCCTCTTTCAACGTTAGCAGGATAGTATTGGTTATCCGACCTCAGTACCTGCCAGAAAAGAATAGCTGGTTTAGACTAACGTTTCTTCAGCTGTCATGTCTGGTATGTCTGGGTAACAGTTGACATCCCGTTAAATTCAGAGTTGGTGACCTGGGTACTTGTACGTTACCCGTCCTTGTCCAGATGTACCAAATACAGTTGGAAGTTTGGGGTTTTCTCTGCCATACTCTTTCCCCAATCGCCTAAGTTAAGTACGGCACCTTTTGCTAAAAATGTCATTTTTCTATGCTTTCATGCAAATGACCTATTTATTGGTTATTTTTTTGATTAAAGTAAAGTTAGGTAAATGCTTTAGTTTTATTTCAAACCTTCCCGCCTAAACGCCATCTTCCTAGTGTGAACTTGGGTCACATGATAACAACACAACGTAGGAGTCGTCGAACCACTGCCACTAGATGTTCGATCATGGAGCCCGGTGTGCCGTTTATAGAAAGCG
Organism: Platerodrilus igneus; assembly: GCA_036346225.1. NCBI lineage: Eukaryota > Metazoa > Arthropoda > Insecta > Coleoptera > Lycidae > Platerodrilus > Platerodrilus igneus. Next base: position 1,014,448 of record JARFIW010001004.1, read on the forward strand.
TTTGGGTCAACCATCAGGCCGGTTACACTACAACACATATGAGAATGATAGCAACAAAGTTAATAACAAAAAAGTTATACAAATAGTAGAGGAATAAAGATATCTGTGGAAAAAATAGGAGAAATAGAAGGGCAGGATACTTTCTAAGGCATTTTTGGGGAATAGTGCGAACTATATTACAAGCAGAAATAAGAAAAAAGAGGTAGAGCTAGACCTAGATCAGACTATTGCACGCAGATAGTGAAAGATGTAGACTGTGGAAATGTTAAGGAAATGTGTAGGTTAGCTCAGAATAGGAAACAATGAGGGTACGCGTCTAATCAGTTCCAGGACTTAAAACCTAATGATGATGACATCCAAGAGGCAATGAATACTGTCGTATATAGGAAAACATTTAGAATTATTATGCAAGAACAAAAGTTAGATATGATTAGATTTGTAGATGATATAGCGGTATTAGCATGTAGCAAAGAAGAGTTAGAAGCTGCTCTTAATGAAATAAAAACAGTTCTAATAGAGAGATACGGTATAAAAATTAACAAAAATAAAACTAAAGTACTAGTATGGAAAGGAGGGGAAAATAAATAAAAAACTAGAATACAAGTAGGAGGCGAGAACTTACAAGAGGTTAAGGATTTCTGTTACCTAGGAAGCTAAATAACGCAAAATGGGAGAAGTAAAAAAATGTAAAACAAAGATTAGCAGAAGGCCGTGCTGCTTTAAACAAGAAAAAGTAACTACTATGTTCAAAGATAACAAACATAGAAACAAGGAAAGAATTTCTAAAAACATATATGTAGAATATAGCACTGTCCGGCTGTGAAACTGGGACAGTAGAAAAATCGGACAGGAAAAAGATAGAAGCCTTTGAAATGTGATGCTACAAACGTATAATGAAGATAGCCATGGACAGAGAACGTTAAGAACAAAGAGGTTCTAGAAATGGTAGGGGAAGGAAGAAACATGTGGAAAACAGTAAAAAATAAAAGATAGGATGATAGGTCACACACCGAAACGTGAGGGAATATTGCGAAATACCTTAGAAGCAGAAATAGAAAAAAAGGAGATATAGAGGTAGACCTAGGTTAGACTACCGCATACATACAGTGAAAGATGTAGAATGAGAATTTCAGTGAAGTGTGTAGGCTAGCTCAGAATAGAGATCAATGGAGGCACGTGTCCAACCAATTCCAAGACGGAAAACAAAATGACGAAAAAAATAATTATACCTAAACCTGATGATTATTATAAACAACTACAGGTATTAGTTTTGCAATTATTTATTTATTTATTTATTTACCAACCACTTTTTGATATGCTATCTAGCAATGTAAGCATGCCTGACCCAGTTAGAACAACGTCAGTGCAATTGAGATTTAATTTATTGTTTAAATATGCGCGCGCGCGTGTGTGTGTGTGTTGTATTTCTGTTGTTACATTCCAAATTTGGCAATGTACATTCTTATAATTTGTAAATAAATTCCTGCGGATATTTTTAAATAAACTTGTCAATTTCCGTCATTCCGGACAGTTGCGTTTGCGCAAAAGAATGCGCAGGTACCGAGTGTGTGAAAGGACACCATTAAACAACGAGACCTGAAGCCAAGTAGTGTTGGTGTATTTTTTCTCTTTTTAGGGGCGTAGGTTCCTTACCTTACCTTTGTGAACCTCTACCTGGTTGTTAGTATATAGTTTAGGATGGACGGATTGGAAATTTGACTTAGCAATGGAGTAGCCTACCCACAAAAACAACAAGGATCCTGAGATGTTAAAAAATACAAGTGAGTAACCGTTTTACTTATATTGTAAATGTATATTTCACTATTGCGTCATATTTATAACGTGGTAATACGTGTTATAGGTATTACGCATCTTTAACGATTGCGCAATAGTATATCAATTGCCCGCAATATAATATAGCAAATGACCAGTGTATAAGACTGTGTTGTGTGTGTGAAAGAATGCATGTATGCGTACGAGCATGCGTGTGTACGTGCATGCGTGGGTGCGTGCATACGATCGTACGAGCGTGCGTGTGTGCGGACATGTGCGTGTGGTATGTGTGTGTGTGCTCTCGTGAATATGTGTGTGTGTGCGTGCATGTGCGTGTGTGTGTGTTTTTATAGTATAGTGTTTATACTTGCTGTTTTTACTCAGTCTCGACATCGGCAGTCGGAAGTCAGATACCAAGCTTTCCGGGTTCGGCACTCGGAAACTAAGGTTGTTGTGTATCGTCCCTAAGTGTTCGTGTGTGTGTGTGCGCGCGCGTGCGTGTGTGATATGTGTGGTGTGATTGTGCGTGCGTGTGCATGTGTACATGTTGTGTGTGTTTGTCTGTGTATACGTTTGTTGTTTTGTTACATGCTTCTTACTCAGTTTCGACATCGGCAGCCGGAAATCAGAGACTAAGCTATCTGTAGTCATAGTATACGTCCCCGGCCGTCAGCACCTGGAAACCAGGGATTGCTTGTGTACCGTTCCTGAGTGCGCGCGCGTGTTTGAATGGGGATTGGGTTTTGTTTTAAGTAAGGTTGTTGTATTTTGCATATCCATTGCTCTAGCTTCTCCCATTGTATTGGGCTAGAATTTATAAATAACTCAAGGTTGTTTTCACAGTTTTGTAATCAACACAGGTGTACTGTATAGGACTTTTCTGGACAGAAGCGAACACCTATATGAGCTGCAGCGATGCAAACAGAATCGATACTTCTTTATAGTAATGTCTCAGTTGTTGCAATAGTTTGTGATGATGTAAATATGCAAAGGCAGACGCCTATATCGCTTGATATCAATTTGAAAAAGATATTAACTGCAATTAGGAATAGAATAACCTAAGTGTTGAGCTCTGAGAGATGCCATTTAATAGTGGAACAATTAGTCAATAATGGTACTCATTTTTAAGCAAATCCGGCGATTTCTTAAAAGGCTGGCTATGATTAGAAGTAGTTTTCTTCTAAAGCCGCATTTGTGAAGCAAAAGTAGAATACCATGTTCCCAAGTAGTATCGTATGCCCTCTCTAGTATGATACCTGTTTTGGATAACTGTTTCCAAGTGCATTAGTTGATTGATGGTTGATCTAAGTTTACGAAAACCAACTTTGTGGTTGGATTAGTAGTGTTTCTGATTCCACTAGCCACATTAATCTAGGTTACGATGGGTTGTTTCAGGTCCGACGACCATTTCTGCAAAATTGTATAGTGCAATATTACATCAGTTAAAAATCGAATCTGGCAAATCCAACACTACCCTGCAAAGAAAATTCTAACTCCGGAGGAAGCTGTCTGTCTGCGAGGCACATTTTACACAATCTACCCGTTGTGACTCCAATGGTAGATTTTTAGCTTCTATTCCTCTAAAATAGTCTTTGGATGTTTTATGAGATTTTTTTCATGTCACTCAAAAGAAATTTATTTCATCGGAAGGGCAACTGCAAGTCAATCGAGACCTAGCTGCTCTTTACTAACAATTTATGCAAGAATTTATAGATATGGGGAACACGTCTATCGTTGATCTCCAATCTGAAACTTCTAATTATCTTTCACACCAAGTTGACCTAAAGGTAGACACTACATTTGATTTCTTTACCTGCAAAATTTTAAATTTTGCGGAACCCATGCTGTTCCAAACAGGGTAAGGATCTTTAACGTGTCTGACAAAACACACACGCACGCACGCACGCGCGCGCACGCACACACACGAGCACACACACACACACTATATTTTTCAAGTGGACCGTGTCGGGATTCGAACCTGCCACCTTGGGCATAATAGTCACACGCATACCAACTACGCCACAGAACCAACTCCTAAAGAACAGCCTAACAACAAAACTTCGTGTCGTCTTGAAAGGTTCACAAGAGACCACTTTCGATTACTCTTTGAACAACATTCAAATGGTTGTACCAACCATTCCACAAGATTATTCTTCGATACTCTCACGGTTCCCAAGCATAATTTTGTTATAGCTGACGATATTAAAAACATTTATAGGTCGTTTCAAGTGGTATCTGCACAAAGGCCTTTACAGAGAATTTTGTGGCTATTTTCTCCTGTAGATCCAATTCATACATATAACCTAAATACGGTTACCTACGGCACAGCTTCAGCTTCCTATTGCTGTTCCTAGTCTTGTGCAGCTAAGTTACGATTACGTAGACTCCCATGCTGATGTATTCAAAATAATCAAGGAAGATTTCTACGTTGATGACTTGCTGACAGGCACTAGCGTGCTTGCAGGTGCTTGCAGCCTGTATTTCAAGTTAAATGACATTCTCAATTCAGGTTGTTTCAAGCTACGTAAATGGATTTCTAACAATCCACAGGTCTTGGAAAAATTCCAAGCTCCAATCTTCTTCCAGGTGTTCTCAGGCTTGGAGAGAACAAACACACAAAAACTTTAGGTTCGATTTGATCTTTTCAGTCTGACCAAATTCATGTTTGCAATTTCAAATTCCTTCGTACAGAAAACTACAAAGCATAACATGCTGTCAGAGATTTCACAAATTCATGATTTTTTAGGCCATTTAGGTGAAAGCATCTTAGGAACCAAAATTCCCATTCAGCAATTATGGCCAGATAAACTAGGCTGGGACGGGCTAGTGCTCGACAAAATTAAAACAAAATAGCTTTCATATCATAATGAAAAAATCAATATTAATGACTCGAAGGATTCCTGACACATTTTGAGCAATACACAGAGGTTGAGTTCCACGGCTTCAGCATTTTTATACGTTCAAGGGACATGGAGGGCTTATATCATTTTAATCTTCTATGCTTAAAATCCAGGGTCTCTGCTCTTAAAACACAATTCCTTGTAGAATTCTCTGGAGCTGTACTTTTAGCAAAGCTCTCCAAGCAAGTTCTAGAAGCATTAGATTTATAATTCATTCTTTGTTTTTTCAAGTCTCATTCAATTATTGTTCTAGGATGATTAAAAACCAATCCAAATTTATTAAAAACTTTCATTTGTAACAGAGTTGCTGATGTACAGCATCCCACACAGCATGGTGTTTGGAGTCACATACCAATCAAATACAATTCTAAAGATTTATTGTCGTGAGGGCTAAGTCCTCTGGAATTAAAAGATTGAACTATTTGGATTCATGTAGACGAATATCTTTGTGGTTTCATTCAATTTTTACAAGCGCAGATCTTGCTAAACGAAAGGGAAATCTCTGTGAAATATGGTTAAGATACCAGAACCATTTCGATTTCACCTTTGTTTAAGCTTGTCTCGTTTAGTACAAGTCACTGCCTACTGTATTCTGTTTGATCGGATCACTATTAACTTTAATTTTATGTTCTATAAGTTGAAGGAGAGTCGGTTGATCTCGGGCGATCCTCAATAATTTACAAGGTTGTTCGGAGTTGGCCGTGACAGATACGGCTTTTTGCTAAAATCTTTAAAAACTGCATTGTGGAAAGATATGGGAACCTACCACAATATTTCCCAGGTATGTGTGGCATAAAACTCGAACTATATCTGATGGAGAGCTCACAAGTAAAATTCTTGACTGGAGGTAAAATACCCCTCATTCGGATCTCCGGGAAGAGGTACTTAGGGCTCATCATTGTAAGAATTTAAAACAACGGCTCGATTTAGTGATATGGACTTGGAATGTAAGGTCATTACTTAGAGTAGATAAGTTAACGAATTTATAAGTCGAAATGAGAAAAGGAAAGCTGGACATTTTAGGTATTAGTGAGGTGAGATGGTCAGATAGTAATGACTTTTGGAAAGATAATTATAGAATAATTACAACTTCTTCAACTAATGGACAGGCAGGGGTAGGAATAGTGTTAGGTAAAAGATTAGGACGTAAAGTTAAATGGTACTTATTTAGTGATAGAATAATTATAGTTAGATTGAGTACGAAACCCACAGACACTGTTTTAGTGCAGGTTTACATGCCAACTATTCAGTACGAGAATGAAGAAGTAGAAAAGGTATTCGAGGATATAAATAGTGTAGTGAGCTACTACTTCTGCGTTCACTAATTTAAAAACAAATAATAACAAAAGTCTTTATTACTCAGTGTTCACAAGTCTAATTAACAGTATATGCCTTATTGATAGATGTGTTCAGTCCAATTAACAATGAAGCACTATCACACTAATGAATTTACAAGCACTAATATCTTCTTACACTAAATTCTTAACCAAAGATCTATTAACAACACTAACACTATTATTTATTTATTACACTTTTGTCTATTTATGTATTCGACAAACTGTCGGTACAATATACATTTTCACATAATACAGATTTATATTTACTCTTGGACTTCCAAAAGCTTAACTATTTATCTTTACCGATATAGTTTATATTTGACATTCTGATAAAAACTAACTCTAACATTTATAAGCGGTCTTATATATACCCTGAATTAAAAGGATGATTCATAATCCAGTATATCCTAGAAAATTCTAGGCGTCTGTAGTATATACGTTGCTTACGGCACTTGTGTGTGTTTAACGTCCCAATAATACGTCCCAATTCGGCGTCATTCTCCTGGTCTTCTCGTAATCTTTCGGGTTGTCAAGTATCATCGGTTACCGAATTCTATGAACGACACTTATTTTCTCTTCCATCTTGGAGCAATGATTGCAGTCTACCGATCAAGGTCTCCTTGACAGAGCGTCTGCATTCCGATGGCTAGTTCCTACACGATGTTCTGTGTTAAAGTCATATTGCTACTGCTCAACCGATTGTTTTTTTGGTTGAGAACAGCATCTCTGTATATGACCAAATTCACCGTAGCTCCAGCATCGCGGACGCTATCTCTGCGGTTGTTGTCTTTCCAGCGTCGCCGTGGATCAATGTAGTAAGCATAAGACTACGGATCCCAAGGTCCTGGGTTCGAATCCCGACACGACCGACTGCTTGAAAAATGACAGGTGAGCATTTTTCACAAAAAATACGCCCTCGTTTGGATGAGAGGTTAAATGGAGGTCTTGTGTGTGAGGGTTGTCGCGCACGTTAAAGATCCCTACCTTGCCTGGAACGGCAAGGGTTCGACGAAATTCTAAATTTCCAGGCAACAAAAAACTTGCCTCCTGGCCAATGTAGTACCTTCGGGTGGAGCATTGGAAATATAAATGCACGGACAATAGGAGAAGCAGAGAGGAAGATGTGGTGTTACAGACATAAGAAGAAAATATCCTGGACAGACAAAGTAATAACAAAGAGGTACAAGAAATGGCAGTGGAAGAAATAAATATATGGAAAACAGTAACGAGCTTTGATGAGAGGGCACGTTTCATGGCATGTATGAACAGTACGATAGGATATATTAGAAGCAGAGAAAGGAAAAAGAGAGGTACACCTAGACTATTGTGCACAGATAGTGAACAATATTCACTGTAAGAATCTCAGGGAGATGTATAAGTTAGTTAAGAGTAGGAAGCAATGAAGGTATGCGTCCAATCACTTCCAGGACTGAAACTAATGATGGTGAGATATGTGATTTTTGAGCCAATTAGTGGTACTTTAGGAATTAGATCTGCTTGTATAATGCAGAATCTTTAAGAATCTGTAGTTCTGTTAAGTTTACTTCTGACTCTGAGAGGAATATCTTAATCAAATTTGAATTTAGGTGGTAGGATTTTTGACATTTCAAGAGAACGTGACATAGAGGGCGTAATAGTCTGTGGCTTTCTTGTAGTAGAGGCATAGAAGTCAGATTTATATGTTCAATTGTTAAGCATGTGACTCCAACCCTTATTTTTTCTTAAGATCAGAAGCTTTGTATACGTTTGATAGCATTACTTTGGAAATGTTGCAATTGAAATTGAATTTCATTTAATAAATCCTCTATTGGAAACATTGTAAAATATTATTTCAGTATTATATATCTCGTATGAAATATTTAAGTTAAAACCAGTACCAAACCTAAAAGATATGTGTGAAGTTGGAATAGATACCATGCAATTTTGAAAAATGAAATACGAGTTTGTTTGTGCCAGGCAGTACCAAAAATTCAGCATTTGTGCTCAAACATTGTGCAAGTTATATGTGATTTAAAGTGTTCATTCCAACTTCGCAGGAAGCTGAAATGTACACCATTGAGAACTGAACATTTTCTAATTTTCTTTACTTCCTTTGGTTGTGCTCCGTTTGTGTTAGACAGTGCCATAAGCAGAATTTCTACTAAACAATGGTGCAGGTTATGCATGATTAAAACTGAACTATTCAACTTTATAGGAAGCTGGAATAGACATTAAACAGAATTAAAATTTTCTTTCGCCAATCTTACTGCTTTTTTTCTTTTTGTGCGGTGTGAAGCTAAAACTCAACGCTTAGGTTCAAATTGGAGAAAATTACTTACAATTTTGTATCTGCTGCCAAGTATAAACTCTAATTGTCGATGTAGAAGAAATCAACTTAATGATAGACTGTAGAAGCTCGGGTATTATCTTTGATTTTGAATTGTTCATTGAAGCTAATTATAGGGCCTTATCTATAGAAGACTATTGAACTATAAGTCGACTTGGTATGTTGTATCTTGATACAAATGGTCTTTCTTCTTGGGGAAAGTTTTAAGGATACCTCCAAATCAATTAAGCCATAAAAGGCAAACATTCTAACAAAGCCCATATTTCCAAAGGGAAGAACTTAATATTACATTATTTAAAATGGGAATTCATCTTCAATAACGATAGCCTTTGCACTTTGTTCAACGTTTGTAGCCAAAGATATGGGTTACGAATGCAATAAACAGTTATATGAGTATATATGTAAAACACAAAATGATAGGTGGTTGAAAGTTTGTTACATTTGTGAGTGAGAGTTTAAAATGTGTTTCACACAAAGATGCATAAGGATTGAGATCTGCTATTCTTGTTTTTATAAAATTTATCCCCATTGAGTTTATATTTTTGAGTTTTACAATAACTTTTCAGACACTTTGTTTTTTAACAGTAGATAGTAGTTGCCACAACTATTAATTATTTTAAGCATAAGCAGGTTATGTGCCTGGTGTGCTCTGCAAATAATTATATGTAGAACATTGGGTTACCTGTCTATTTATTACGAAAAGAACAAACCTTGATTAACATCACACTCGTAATATTTAATGTAATAATTAAAATAATACTTTTTAGGTTGTTTAGTCCCACAATAAGATCTTTATTAATGATAATTAAAATTTGGTTCATTTATCAATAATGAACAAATAAGTGACGCTACATGTTGACTCCATTTACCAGAATGATGCATCATTACTACTCTAGTTTTAATTCTTATCTGACATGGCCGATAATTTTGTGTATTTTTAAGTATGATATGGGATTATAAATTGGATGGAGTATGCAAGTTCAGCCATTTAGAACGTTTTATTTTCTTCATAGTAGATGCTCGCCCTGATTTAGTTTGAATTATTTATATCATCATCATTAAGTCTTCAGTCCTGAAACTGGTTAGAAGTGTACCTCCATTGTTTCCTGTTGTGAGCAAACCTACATGATGAATCCTGAGGGAAAGGTATACAAAATGTTTTCCATCGATAGCTCTGTATACATTCGTTGTTGTTAGCACAAAAAACACATTTTTCTTGTAACTATATATAATTAACTTGAAATTACATTATTTGACATAACAATAGCACTTGTACATAAATCCGTAACCATAACAACTATTAGTGTAAGCATCTTGATCAAATACATTTTATAATTATCAAAGAACAGTAAACCAAACCCAACTAGACACTAATAGAACATTAATTCTCAACAGTAAATATACAGAGAGCGTCAGTGTTAAATTTATTGACATGCATCAACATTACACATTTCTCTGAAATACCCATAGCCTACATCTTTCGCTATCTACGTGCAATAATCTAATGTAGGTCTACCTCTACCTCTTTTTTTCCTATCTCTGCTTCTAATATATCCCACACTAATTCCCAATGCCGTAGAACGTGTCCAGTTCTTTTCTTTCTTCTAGTTCTTTTCCTTTCACAGATATTGTTCTTTCCCTACTATTTCTAGAACCTCTCTGTTTGTTTCAACCTGCGCTCGGTGCTTTGTGTTTATTCGTTTTTGATAAAAATTTGATGAGCACTGGTTTGATATTATTTCTTATTTGGACCAACTGATATTGACCATTTCCATACAATTAATGTAATCGAAATGCATTTGAAGAATAAATATACATTGGTTATCATTGATTGTATAATGATCGAAAGAAATAATTTGTTACATTAAAAAAAATTTCTTTTTGACAGCAGCGTTTTTGACATTACTGCTCTTTGTAGCTTGACCGTTGCAATGTACCCTACAAAATCAAATCAGGGTTAACATAGCGATGCACGCATCTGTGCTTTATAGTAGTAAGTAAAATATGCAATTTGCTATAAGCAAAATTATGCAAGTGAGTAATGAACACGAGGCCATTCTATACCGAACACTGTTATTAACTTTGTTTGTCGGTGCTATCCTCATCATACATCTGAAGCACCACATTCCAAAAGGCTTCTACCTTTTTCCTGTTGTAACTTCCTGGTTTGTCTAATGTTCATTTGCTTGAAATTTTCTTTATTACTTAAATCTCCAGAGAGACCTTATCATCAGGGCTAACACAGTGGGTTCTTTGTTTTATCTCTGCGATAGCATACACATGGAAATAATTTATCTAACAAATACTTCACTCATTCAGTTTGAAATAAGACAAAACAACATGTGATATAAATACGTATAATAATTGTAATTGAACTAACAAGATAATCAAACTGCAAAATTATTGTAGTAAAAATAATAAAAATTTAATCTTTAAGCAATTTCAATTCTCTTAAGACTCTAACAAAGCATGTAAATGGTACTTCATTAAATTTTCTTTCTTTTCTTTTTAATAATTATAGAGTATCAAAATTTAACAAAATAAACCAACCTGATATGAGCTCATGCCTTGGGGGCTTTTACAACAAGATAAAACATTAATTAAAGCATTTGCATATTCACAGTGCTATTAGTATTCAAACATTTGTGAAACAAACAATTATTATAAGTTTTCTTTTATAAAAATTTAAAATGAATATATACATAAATACCTGAATAAAGTATTTTCAACGTCTTTGACCTCAACCATACGTCAAGACAAAACGCGATCAGTGGAAATAACAACAGATGGTGTGTACCTCATGACGTACACTCGAACACCCGATCCTCTAAACCAAAGAATCTTAATCCAGAAAAAGCAAGCCTTCCAGGATTCAATCCAAGAAGTAGAAACAGCGTAAATTAGCTCAATATCTCTGCTGGTAATTTCTAATTTACTCGTTTTACAATACTCGAACAAGTATTCAAATTCACTTAAATGGCAATCTAACCAAAACCATAATGAAGTGAACAACACGTTTTTAAAAATTAAATTAATTTGCCCTAGCCGGTGATTTAATTTATTTTCAAGAGGAAACGCTTCTAACAACCAAACTAACGTTTGGAAAATAACACGCTGCTTCCTCTCCACCTTCCACCAAAAGTTGAATAAGATAGCTCGACCTCAACAAGTGCGCAGAATACCAGAATACACCTTTTGATCCCTACCTCACAGAATTTCTATTAATAAGACAAAGAAAACTGCTTTTCCGTTTAACTTATATTATAACCCAAATGCAGGAAAACAAAGTTGCTTAACGTCCAGATTCGTAACACTTAAAACGAACTGTTACACTGTCTGCTTCTCCTACTGTCCCTATTTCATAGCCGTACAGTGTTGTGCTCCACTCATGCTTTCCTCCATTGATTTCTATTCTGAACTAGCCTACACGTTTTCCTGAAATTCCCACAGTCTATATCTTCGACTATCTGTGAGAAATAGTCTAACCTAGGCCTTCTTCTACCTCTAATTTTTCTTATCTCTGCTTCTAATATATTCCACACCATTCCCTCATGTCTTAGTATGTGGCCTATCATCATATTTCTATTATTTTTTACCGTTTTTTTTCATAGTTCTTTCTTCTCCTATCATTTCTAAAACCTCTTTGTTCTTAACTTTGTCTGTCCATGATATCCTCATCATAAGTCTGTAATGCCACATTTCAGCTTATATTTTTCTGCCTGTTTTTCCTACAGTCCAAATTTCACAGCCGTACAGTGCTGCGCGCCACACATATGCTTTCACCAATCCTTTCCTTGTTTCCATGTTTATTGTCCTTCAACATAGTAGTTGCATTATCTTGTTAAATGCAGCACGGTCTTTTGCTCTTTTTTTATCTTGGGTTATTTGGCTTCTTTGGTAGCAGAAATCCTTAACCGCCTGTAAGTTCTCATTTCCCATTTGTATTCTAGTTTTTAACTTATTTTCACTTCCTTTACATACTAGTACTTTAGTTTTTTTTTTGTTAATTTTCATATAATGTCTCTCTCTTAGAACCGTTTTCATTTCATTAAAAGCTGCTTCTAACTTTTCTTTGTTCAATGCTAATATCGCCATATAATTTGCAAATCTAAGCACATCAATCTTTTGTCCCTGCATAATAATTCCAATTGTCTTCCTGCATTTGGTAGTATTCGATGCCTATTTAATGTATCACTTAAAAATTAACTGGGATAGGACAAATCCCTGTCTCACCTTTTTTCTAATATTTATTTCTCTAGATTCCTGCTCTAATTATAAAGAGTGTTTCAAATTGCGCAGTTTTTTTTAACAATAAATAAAACACATAATTTACATTCATTTTCAGAAACTTTTTATTGGTAACTGAAGTATAACTAATGACATTTATATGTGAAAAATAATATCTGCCAAATGGCCTCCTCTTGCAGCTCCACAGACGTCCACTCTTTTGTTAAAATTTTCAATGACATTTTGACAATTGAGGCTCTATTTCACCAATGACACCAATAATTTCATCTTTCAAAGCAGGAATCCATTGTGTATTGTTTTTATAAATCTGACTTTTAACATAACCCCAAAGAAAATAGTCTAATGGAGTCAAATCACATTATCTTGGTGGCCAATTAACATCACCGTTTCTTGAGATTACATGTCCAGGAAATTTTTCTCTCGATAAAGCAATTGTTTCTTGTGCAGAGTGAGATGTAGGGCCATCCTGTTGAAACCAAATATCCTCTAGATCAATATTCATTAATTCAGGCCACAAAAATTTAGTTATCATCCGACGATATCGATCACCATTGACAGTTACCGCTTCATCAGCAGCATTTTCAAAGAAGTTAGGTCCAATTACATCACCTGACCATAATGCACATCAAACAGTAACTCGTTTAGAATGCATAGGTTTTTCATGAATAATTCGTGGATTTTCCTCACCCCAGATGCAACACTTTTGTTTATTAACATAGCCACCAAGTTTAAAATGTGCCTCATCGTAAAACATGATTTTTTGAGAAAAAAATCATTGATCAAATTGACAAATGAACGACGTTTTAAATGATCTAATGGCTTTAGTGCCTGTGTTAATTGAACCTTATATGCCTTCAGAGCTAAATCCTTGTGCAAAATACACCATGTCATTGATCCACTAAGTCCAACTTGTTGTGAACATCATCTAATGAACATTTTAAGATCTTCAGCAACACTATCACGAACCAAATCAATATTTTCTTGTCTTGTCTTGTCTTTCATATTTCCATTTTAGTTTATACCTCTTTACACTTTTCATCAATCCATTTCTTTTTAGCTTTCCTGCATTTGGGAATAATTTCCCATTTTATGGCTTTGTATCTCTGTTTTCCAGCTTCGTCTGGTTTGCTTGTGTATTTTCGTCTCACTTCTATTAAATTCAGGATATTTCTTTGTTATCCATGGTTTCTTTTTTTTTGTGTATATCCCGGAATTTCTCTGGCCACCATGTCTAAGCTGGATATAATGTTACTCCATTCTGTTTGTATTTCCTTAGTATCAGAAACTTTCTTGATATTTTTCAACAATTCATTTGACATTTTTTCAATCTTTCTTGTATATCTTTATCTTTTAGTTTCTCAAAGTCAAAGTGTCTTTTTCCATTCCTTTTTCTTAAATTTTTAATTTTAAGAGCAGCCTTCTTAATTACAATGTTGTGGTCAGTGTCTATATCTGCTTCTGGGTAGCTTTAACAATCTTTTACTTGATTCTTATACCGTTGTCTAACAAGAATGTAATTTATTTGAAATCTTCCTATATCTCCTGGCATTTTTCACATGTATCGTCTTCAAGCATGATGATGAAATAATGTGTTTGTGATGTTACGTGCCAATAAATTGGCACTAAACATTCCCTAGTTTTAGCTTTGATGTGCTGAAGTTTTCGCGCCTTAAAATTCAAAAGACTCGGTGCGCGTATTTCCGTCACGTCAAAAGTGGGTTGGGCGAATAATTTCGCGCCGACGCGTGAAAGGACAGGAAAGTGGGGTTTTTCCGATGGGCTCTGTAACGTGGCTTTTGCCTCTGACCTTCGTGAAGAACGGTGTTGTTCAGGTATCGTATCGTGCCGTATCTTTATTTATGTAGACCTCCTTGCCTGATTATCTTTTTTTTGTCGCTTTTATACCTGTTCCTGCCTTTCCCTACATAGGTAGAGGTAATTTGTAGCCGTTGGCCGAACCGCATTCCACGCCGGAGCACCATCTTTAATCACTCCGGAGTGGAACCCTGAGATCCAGTCGAAGCCATTTGGATGTACGTTAGGCGTACCCTCCGTTAATTGCCTTAAAAGAGCCATCAGTAGCCCCGATGGACTTCAACGGACGCCAACTTTAACTCAACCCCGCAGGACGTCGGATTTCTTATGTAAGTACTTTAATTGCTTAATTTGTTCGCTAATTTAATTAATTTTTTTCCGCAAATGGCGTATTTAATTTGTTATTGGTGACGTCATTGACAGATGGGCGCGCCGAAATCTGTACAAAGATTGGCGTTACCAATCGCCCGTGGCGTCGCTTTTTCCGCGCTTACGCGACTGCTATTATAAACCTTTAAATTGTGCAATTATGAACTTTAAAGTGTAAGAATTTGGCGCCCTCAACGTGTGAAAATGCGATAAGAGTTTTTCTTTTGTTTTTATGACTATACAATGTATTCCTTAATGTTATTATAGCTTTTTCACTAAAAAAATCAATTATCTAATATCTGTTGAACTTAAAATCCTAATTCGTGTTTTGGAACACACCACATTGCTTTAGATGTCAAAATCAGTTGTTATGGTGATCTGAAGGTAGGCGACCATTTTGACATTGAAATATACAGCTTTTGTATTTAAAATGTTTGGCTGATTTAATGTTTACCCAATTTAAATATGGTGTGCTTTTGTTAACTTTAATTATATTATTGTGAGTGATTAGTTTGTTTTTAGATGCATATATAAGCTTTTAGGAAGGATCAATCCCTTAACCCTACTTTTTACACGTGAGTACATTTAAATAATAAATAAGCATTTAAGTAATTTTATGCCTTAAACACGGTTTATTATGAAATTATCTACTTTATATTAAATTGAAACATAACCCTTGTCTGTTTTTTCGACTTTAAAAGACCGTTTTTGAAACCGTGAATACACTGTTTTGTGGTTACATTCTAAAGGTGTCTTTTACTAATTTAGCTATTTATTTAATGATATTTCAATTATCTTTACAAGAAACCTTGTGTTTAAAAGCACTTAACGAAATAAATTGCCCTTTTTCAATATCTTTTTAAGAAACGTTAAACTACAGGTTGTTGCATTTGTTAAACAACACATTACCTACGTGTTTTTATAATTTGGAGTGTCTTTTTGTAGTTTATCAATGATATATTTCTTTAATTAAACACTAATCTTGCCCTCATACAGTTCTAAACGTGTTTCTTTAGGGTTTTGGATACTTAGTGTGATTAAATTTGAATATTATACTTTACGAATGCCTTTTATAGGAAGTTTTTACCCTTAAATATCTTTATCGTACTGACCTGAAGTAGCTGTACCGTTTTTTACCTTCTGAATTACCTCAGTATTGTATATCTCATATATATCGTGTCTCAAATATAAATTCAAGATGAATATTTCACACCTTAAGTCCTTGGAGCTCATTTATTACGAGATTGAGTGTAGAAATATTACCCCTGCCCCTAATCAAAATGATAGACGATCACAACTTAGAGCAATTTTAGCCCAGGAAATGAGGGGCGTCCCTATTTTAAAGAAAATCATTTCCGATTGGCCTCATATCGTATCTGAAATCAAACTGTCTTTAGACGATATAACTAGTATAATAAATAGAATAGATCCTGGCCCCAGTGATATCGAGCTAAAGCGCTTAGTTTCGAGAATAATCCATGTCAAACAACGCATAGAATTATTGTCCCTATATGACGATGAAGAAGCGAACCTAGCTAAACAAACTTTCCTATCAGATGTATTATTACTTGAAGGGATTGTTCTTGAGAGACTCAATCCAAATGCAGACATAGATATATCGTCACCGTTATCAAATCTCGTACTTGCTCAATCTCAACCATTAGGAAAATCCATACCTGTTTACAAATGGGGTCTAACTTTTCAAGGGTTCGACTCGCAAGCCTCTTTATTGTCTTTCCTCGACAGAATTAATGATTTTAAAATTTCTCGGCAGTGTACCGATCAGGATTTATTTGTTTCAGCAGGTGAATTGTTTTCCGACTCCGCGTTGATCTGGTACCGAAACATTCGAGATCAAATTTCTACCTGGGAGGAGTTAGTTGCGTGCTTAAAACGAGATTTTCTTCCGCATGGGTATATTACCGATCTTTGGAACGAGATACGAAATCGAACCCAAGGACTTGACGAACATGTTGATTCCTTCATTACCTCAATAGAGGCCTTATATAGTAGACTCGATAATAAACCTTCAGAATCTAAAATTATCGATCAGTTACTTAGAAATTTAAATCCTTATTTTTCTGAACGTCTGGCGTTACAACACATTTCTTCCTTAGCCCACTTTAAAGATTTATGTCGTTCTCTTCAGGAGGTAAAGTTAAGAATTGATAAATACCGTCCTCCCCCAGAAAAACAATCTGGCCTTTTAGAATCAGATTTAGCTTGTCAAGCTCGAGCTTCTCATAAAGTATCTACCCTTAATGTTCCTTCTACCGCAATAAATAACTCACTTACCTGTTGGAACTGTAAGAGAAGTGGACATAACTATAATGTCTGCATATACCCCAAAAATATTTTTTGTTATGGTTGTGGTCGCGCAAATATCTATAAATCTAACTGCACGAATTGTAATCCTAACGTATAGGGAAACTCTCGTCGAGATATTCCAACTCAGGGCGTGAATATCTCAAGGAATCAAAATCGTCCTCAACACCAATCATTCAACGGACCCAGACGTCAATAAAATTAAACCATAAAACTATCTCTAACGCTGTACCGTTATTAAATTTATCTAACAATCATATCGCTACTGTCAATGTACAAAATGCCTTACCTTCATTAGAAGAATTATGTTATACTACTCCATCCGAGTGGTCTAATTGGCTACAAACCGTTAATTCCTTTTACCATAAAAGTCTGCCGCTTTACAACTTGTTAAGGAACCCTTTGATAATCGTCCGCACTTACCCATCTCGATTGGTTCCTTAAATGTAATAGCTTTATTGGACACAGGCTCCTCATGCTCCCCTATAAATAACGAAGGTCTTCAGCAATTATCTAAACAAAATATTAAAATTCAAATTGTTCCCGAAAAAACTTCCATAAATTTAGCTGACGATAATCAAATATATGTAACGTGGCTTTTGCCTCTGACCTTCGTGAAGAACGGTGTTGTTCAGGTATCGTATCGTGCCTTATCTTTATTTATGTAGACCTCCTTGCCTGATTATCTTTTTTTGTCGCTTTTATACCTGTTCCTGCCTTTCCCTACATAGGTAGAGGTAATTTGTAGCCGTTGGCCGAACCGCATTCCACGTCGGAGCACCATCTTTAATCACTCCGGAGTGGAACCCTGAGATCCAGTCGAAGCCATTTGGATGTACGTTAGGCGTACCCTCCGTTAATTGCCTTAAAAGAGCCATCAGTAGCCCTGATGGACTTCAACGGACGCCAACTTTAACTCAACCCCGCAGGACGTCGGATTTCTTATGTAAGTACTTTAATTGCTTAATTTGTTCGCTAATTTAATTAATTTTTCCGCAAATGGCGTATTTAATTTGTTATTGGTGACGTCATTGACAGATGGGCGAGCCGAAATCTGTACAAAGATTAGCGTTACCAATCGCCCGTGGCGTCGCTTTTTCCGCGCTTGCGCGATTGCTATTATAAACCTTTAAATTGTGCAATTATGAACTTTAAAGTGTAAGAGTGATTGTTAAATTGTTTTGGTCGCAAAGTTCTATCAGCCTATTTCCCCTCTCGTTTCTCGTGCCTGAACCAAATAAACCTACTATCGCTCCTTCCCTACCCTCACCTACCACGGCATTAAAATCCACTGTAATTATTAAATTTTCATGTCCTTTTACGTATCTTAGTATCTCTTCGATATCTTTATAAATCGCTTCTAAATTTCCCCACTGTAGCTAGAGGTGGTCATGTATGCTTGTAATATTACTGTATTTACCGGATTAGATTCTAATCTAACCATGAGAACTCTTTCATTCTTCTGTAGGTAGTTTTCTACATAGTGTGCTATCTTTTTTCTCATAACTCTAAAGTCTCCACTCCAAAAATCCCCCGCCCTGGCCATCGAAATCGCTGATCCTTACTGTGTCTAATGCTAACCTATCCATTTCAATTTTCAAGTTCTTTAGCTTACCTACTTGCTTTATACTTCTGACAACCTCCATTAAGTTAGACCCCCCACCAGCGATAAATAAATTAATACCTATAAAAAAATTAGGTGCTAATTAGGTGCTAATTAGGTGCTACATTCCAAAATTAGGTGCTCGAATAGTTTGGCAGGAAATTAAATTTGAAAAGGGGGGGGGCTGACTTAACGTTAAGCTGGACCCCCCCATATGAAAAAACTAATTTGCAACATGCAAACTGAAAAATTAGATATACCAGAATTAAGTGCTAATTAGGTGCTCTTAAAATCAACAAAACATATCACTAAAATAACCTTTTATCTTAATAATTAACTATATCATGTATAAGTATATGATTCGACAAGAGTAAAGTCCCATTAAATAATTAGGTGCTCTTACGACTGTGGTCTCAAAATACTCGTCTAGTAGCGTACTGTCGATATATCCAGTCGCCGAATTAAGTGCTCGTAAGGTTTCGCAAAAATTTTGCACTATAACGTGGTCCGCGTCACACGCGTACAAGAGTAAAGTCTCATTAAATAATTATGGAATTAAACAAATTCATTATTGTTTAATTTTAATCGGTTTTTCGGTATGTATTTTGCTTATTTTTTAATGTATTTAACTGCATATCATTCAATATTTTACGTACATTGTACTCTGCGTGTAATATTTCTTCTTTTTATCATCGCGTCATGTATTAGGTGAAGTAATCAAAGCCGCCACTTGATATTTAGTATTATTATATTAATATTTTTAATGATAATTTTAATGTAATAATGTAAGGATAATTTATTTTAGGAAAGTTAAAGGATTACAAAGGATTTATATTAATTATTTTTGTTATTTTTACAGATATTTTATATTTAATCTTATAAAAATTTATACATTTTTAAAAATATAAACATATAAAAATATTTTCTTAATATAAACATATAAAAAATAAACATATAAAACATATCTAATATAAACATATAAAAATATTTTCTTAATTATATATATACACGTTTCCTTTATAAATATGGACGTTTGCTTGTCCTCGTCCGCGTTCTCTTCCTCGCCATTGTCCTCCACGTCCACGTCCACGTCCTCGTCCACGTCCGCATCCCCATCCGCGTGCTCGTCCGTTCCTCTATCGTTTTCATTTATATTCCAATGTTGGAATCTTCATATCTTCATATATAGTATGAATAGCAGTTCACGCTCTTGTGCGCGACTAATGTTTAAAAGATATTTAGGAATTATTAAATATGATTTACGAATTTTATAATTATTAATATATATGAATAAATAATGTTGGAAATTATAATCAAAATATTAATAATACTTTTAAACATTATCAATGCTTACTATATAGCTTTCTTCACAATGCTTGTGAAGTTATTTCTATATTTGCTTGTTCTGTAATTAAGAATGATGAATTTGTTTAATTCCATAATTATTTAATGGGACTTTACTCTTGTACGCGTGTGACGCGGACCACGTTATAGTGCAAAATTTTTGCGAAACCTTACGAGCACTTAATTCGGCGACTGGATATATCGACAGTACGCTACTAGACGAGTATTTTGAGACCACAGTCGTAAGAGCACCTAATTATTTAATGGGACTTTACTCTTGTCGAATCATATACTTATACATGATATAGTTAATTATTAAGATAAAAGGTTATTTTAGTGATATGTTTTGTTGATTTTAAGAGCACCTAATTAGCACTTAATTCTGGTATATCTAATTTTTCAGTTTGCATGTTGCAAATTAGTTTTTTCATATGGGGGGGTCCAGCTTAACGTTAAGTCAGCCCCCCCCCATTTCAAATTTAATTTCCTGCCAAACTATTCGAGCACCTAATTTTGGAATGTAGCACCTAATTAGCACCTAATTTTTTTATAGGTATTAATTTATTTATCGCTGGTGGGGGGTCTAACTTAATGGAGGTCTTCTGACATTTCACGCTCCTACTTGCAGAATGTTTACTACTCTTTTTTATACTTTCCGATCACATCACCCGAAATAGTCCCCTCCCGAAGATCCAAAAGGGGGACTGTTTTAACTCCGGAATTTTTTACCCCAGAGGATGCCATCATTTTAAATATCAATTTAAGTACGCTGTGTACTTGGAGGTAATGTGGTGGTTTTCCGTTGCCTTCCATGTCGCAATAGTGTATTTTAGAATGCCATACCGATCGTTATGGTCTCTGCCGGTCTAAGTACCGAAAAAGCTGCTGCCCTCTTTCAGGAACCTGTCTTAGTCTAGTTCCTTACTAAAGACTCTACTAATTTGGTTGAACCTATAGTTCGGCTCTTTAGATGCTTTAGATTACTGGGTAGGCTGCAAGAAAGACGTCAGAGAAAAGTGAATAAAGTGTCAGTTATCTGCGCCTTTGGATAACCGGAAAGCGTCTATGAGGAAATACAACGCAGGTAGCCTGTTTGAGTAGCCCATTCCCCGAAACCGACTCTGGAAGTAAACACATCTTGGTGGTCATGGACTACTTTACAAAATGGATTGGTATATATGCTATATCCAACCAGGAAGCAACAACTGCCGCCGAATTGGTTGAAAGGTTTTTCTGTCAATTTAGAATACTGCCGTCAGTAGCAAAAAAGCCGTAACTCGATTTTTTTGTGATTTTTGTTTTTTGCATATATATGTTGGCAATGACGTTATTTACTTCTCCACGACGCCTTAAAGCCGTAAAATATCGTTAAATGGCAAAAAATTGAAAATAAAATAAGCTGTATCCTAACTACGTCATCGTTTTAAGAAGCAAAAACGCCGTAACTACAAAATACTTAACAAAAAAGCCGTAACGTGGGTAAATTGTGAAGTTACGGTCTTCTTTCTAAGAAACTACCTAACATTCCTCATTCGTTTATTATTCATTCAGTGGTTCCCCGCATAAACAAGCAACTACATAACTAGCGATTGAATTGTGTTAGTTGACACTTCATATTAAACGAGTTGTTTTTATTGCTTGTTTTAGTCTACAAAGAAATTATTGTAGTGGTTTATAATAATTATTTCATGTTAATGTAGTTACAAAATGGCTAAGAATGTTTCACAACGGACACTAAATATAGTTTCTATGTCGCTTATCATTTCTCCAAATGAGGAAACTTTTACTCCAGGTAAGAGAATAATAATAACTTATTAATTATAGGTTTTCATAAATGCAAAAATGGCTGTTAAATTATTAGATGTTAATGTGCATTTTCTGCATCTAATGAAGTTAAAAAATAATATACAAGATTTGTAATACTAAAACCTTAACACGTATTTATACTATGCTAATTAAAGTAATAGGTAAAATGTTTACAAATAAGCATATTACACTTTTCAAAACTTTAGTTTCAAGATACAGGGTAAAAAATATTAGCGATTTTGAATTATGTATAAACTACGAAACTAATATATACTGCTATAATCAAGTCTTGGTAGTCCAACAATAAATTAGTTTTGTTAAAAATATGCTGATATCTATTTCAGGAATAAAATTGGAACAACGCTAAAGTGAATTCTTTTTTTAAAGGTCTCATGAAATATATGACAACAAGGAACATTGTAATAATATTATCACAAACTATTCACAAGACATTGTAGATATTCAATCAATAAATGAATTTATATACTTACCTAACACAGTGTCTCCACAAATAGAACATACTGAAACTGCAACAAATGACAGACTAGTACATGTCGAGGAGATTATCGTTCCACCGAATACTGAAATTGACGGCAACAATGAAGTTGAACGCTTGCTAGAAGGTGAAACAAACGAGGCTTTTTCTTTGTGTCAAGATAACTCCGATGAAATTCAAATAGTAATAGCCTCTTCAAAAGAGGTCACTCCAGTACATCAAAATGAATCAAATCCTCCATTGACAAAAAAAGGCACTGTAAGAAAAAGACGCACCTATGATACATCTAAAACAGAAAGAAAAAGAAAAAAGGAAGAAAAAGCAAGCAGTATGCAGTTAAAATAGTTGCATGTTCGGTAAAATGTATAAGAAAGTGTACGGATAAAATTTCTGAAAACAGGCGACTTGAAATTAATAAACGTTTTTGTGAAATGAGCTGGTCAGAACAGAGGCAGTTTATTTTAGACAACACCCAACATCAAACACCCAAGAAACAAGTTGAAAATTCTGGAAGAAAAAATACGTACTTGTATTTTTTGAAAAACGAAGATGGAGCAAATTTTCAAATTTGCAAACCATTTTTTGACAACTTTAGGTTTCAAGCCAAATAATGATACTGTAGTTCAAAATGCTTTAAAAAATTCTGAAAATCATCTGTTTTCTAAGCCTGATATGAGAGGTACTTCTTTATAACAAAATGTGTATGTGTTTTAATTATAATCATTTTAGGAAAGAACTGTTCTACTGCAAAGTTTGACAAAGCAAAAATTAGATTGCATATAGAATCTTTCCATCCATCCATTTCACATTATAGACGGGAGCATGCTCCCAATAGGCGATATTTGCAAAATGATCTTTCTATAAAATTTATGTGGGCAGATTACAAACTAAAAAACCAAGAAGCACAGTGTTCCTACGATGTTTATAGAAATGTCTTAAGGGAAATGAATATTTCGTTTACAAAATTGGGGAATGAACAGTGTGAGATATGTGCTGCTTTTAAATTTCATGAACATTCAGAAAATATTGATCTTAACTGTGAACCTTGTTGCTTTTATAATGAACACTCTGCTGGAGCCTTTATAAAAAAGATGCGGATTGTACAAGGGATAACAAAAAAGATGTCGTGGTCTCTGGAGACCTCAAAAAAATAATTATGCTTCCCCGTATGAATCAGTTTAAGATTGTCTTGTTCACTCCCAGAATTGTTGTCTTCAATGAGAGTTTTGCTCCAGTGGGTGTTCATCAAACGCACCTACAACCGCTGGCTGTACTTTGGCACGAAGGAATTGCCGGGAGGAAGAAGGAAGATATAATTAGTAGCTTTCATGCGTTTTGCTTTAAAAATAGAGATGATCAAGTAATAACTTTGTGGCTTGACAACTGTTCGGACCAGAACAAAAACTGGTCATTCTATAGTTTTTTGATTTACATAATTAATTCAACTGAAATCTCTGCTAATAAAATTTGGATTAAATATTTTGAAAGTGGCCATACATTCATGAGTGCAGACAGCTTCCACCATCAAGTAGAGTTGAGTATGAAAAATAAAGGTGATATATGTGACTTTGACGATTTTGAACTAGCGGTACAGCAAGCAAATTCCGGCAAGGTTGACGTTAAGAGCATGAAAATATCTGATTTTTCGCCGTGGAAAGACTATAGCTCACAAAATAAACTAAAAAAAATCATTCCTCGACCATATATAAAAAACATAATTATGGTTTGCGCTACAAGAGGAAAAACAACCATTGAATATTATAATGCTTATGAAGGCGCCCCTTGCGTACTAAACTTCATCACTGCTCAAGCAATGAAGCGTGGAATACATAACAAACCTTCAAATAGGAAACTTTCCAGAGGAATTCCACAGATAAAAAAGGACACCATCATTAGTAAAATTTGTCCTCTGATGCCACCCAACAGGAGAAAATTTTGGGCAGAATTACAAGCTGGCGCGGCTATATCAGATTTGAATGTTTCATTTGAATAATACCCGATTTCCAGTTATAGCAATAAGAATATAATAGTTATTGTTACTTCATTTTATTATCTAAACTGTTGTTCTTTCTACAAAATTACAAAAACCTATAATTATACTTACTTGGTATAATTAATTATTCCTAGTTAGAGTTATAGGGTGTTAAAAATAATATGTTAATGTATTTAAGTTTTTAGTACATCATTATAAATCAATTATTATTATACCCAAATAAACAGGGTCGAATTCCTTCAGCTACTGGAGCCTTGTTTTTATAATTTAAGTAACTAAAAAACCGTAACTGCTTGAATTGAGTGCTTACGGTCTTTTTGCTACTGAAATCCTTATTAATATGCAGAGTAAATTTAGCACAGAAGTATTATAAGGAATAAAAATAACTATCGTTACAAGAACAACTTAAAAACGACTTATTACAATAACCACATTTAACCTTCAAATCTTGCCTCAAACAGTTTTACCTAAATTGGATTTTTATTGGCGCCCTGGCAGAAAACATTTTTATGCTTTTTACTGAGAAACATGGCTGGCAGTGTTACGGTTTTTTTACTACCGAGGGCAGAATACCTTTGGAGATGCACGCTGACCAGGGCAGAAATTTTTGAGACAGCGCTATTTCAAGAAGTTTGCTGTTTGTTGGATACGAGAAAGACCAGAACGACACCGTTACACACTCAATCGGATGGTATGGTAAAACGTATGAGCCGCAACTTAGGAGAGTATCTTTCTAACCTAGTCTCTAATCATCATTGGGATTAGGGGCTATACATAAACCTATCTATAGTGGCCTAGCGATCTGCGGTTCACGAGAGTACTGGACACATTCATTCATGTGCTATGCTGGGACGCGATAAACGTTTTCTATGTGACCTTGAATTTGGCATGAAGACCGGAAAAAACGTTGTTGGCGAAAGCTATCTTAAGAGACTCAAGCAGAAAATGCACGACAAGACCAGAATGTTCAGAGTGCGAGCGATCGGATGAAGACCAGGTAAGATGTCAAGGCACAGGAATCTGGTCTTTAAATGGAAAACGGATTGCCGCCAAAATTACAAAAAAAATTGGGAGGGTCCATACAAAGTACTGAAACGAATCAACGTTTCGTAAACTCTCAAAATCCAGAACAATAGTAGTGCTCATAACAGAGTGGTATTTCCAAAAGTGATGACTGAGACAATGTCAAAGGACATAATAAAGTAAGGCGCATGGAGAGCCAGGAAGACCAATCAAGATTTTGTCCAAATTTTGAATGGTTCATGTTCGTGTACAGTGGTTCCGGCAGGGCGAGCTTTGGGATTATCGAAGAGATCAACAGGGATTTATTTGATATGTCGCTATGATTGAATTTTTCACTTTTTTGATCTTTAACCGAACCGGTCTCTTGATATTTTTTAATAATTCGACCATTAGTGCTTTCAGCTGGACGATTATGTAAATCACAAAATTCACGTGGTTTTCTAAAAACACTTTTCACAGAACGCTGATTTTCATAAAATAATTCAACAATTTGAACGCATTGTTGTATTGTGTACAAAGCCTATTTTATAAATGTCACTTCTTAAATGTCAAAATACCTAGACGAATTCAGTGTGTCACCTATGTTTTACTTATTCTTAAAAAACCCATGCAATTTGAAACACCCGTTATTATGGGTGTTTGCTCTTTGTATAAGCTATGTATTATCTGCCTATCCCTAATACCTGTGCCAATCTGATTGAGTATTTCGAACATTTGGTTCCATTATACACTGTCAAATGCTTTTTCCAGATCTACAAACCCTATATACACGCTTTCTCCTTTTTCTATTATTTTCTCCGTTATCACCCCGATAGATAAAATAGCCTCCTATATTTCCCTGTTTCGCATAAACCCAACTTGATCTTCTCTTAATATTTCAACAGTTCGTTTTTCCTTCTGTCTCTGTACAATTCTAGTTAATATTTCTGACATGTGTGCAGTCAAACTTATTGTTACAAAATTTTCACATCTATCAGCGTCTCTCTTTTTTAGAATAGTGACTATGATGTTATGTTTGAAATCTTTGGGTATCGTGCCTGTCTCACACATATAACTTACAAGTTGAAAGAGATCTTCTGTTACTGCTTATTCAGCGACTTTTTTAAGTTTTTGCTTGCACTTTATCTATACCAGGCGCCTTAGCCTTTTTAAACACTTTAATGCTAATTCAAACTCATCTCTAAGTATATGATATCTAAAGTCATCCTTTTCAATGTCTGATTCCTGTTCTAGTGCTATTAGTTCTTGCCCTGCATATAAATTCCCCATATACCCTTTCTTACCATCTAACCACTTTTTCTACATTTTCTATGATGATGTCTTCGATATTTTTGTAGATCGCTTCTACCTCTTCGTCACTGTAGCTAGAGGTGGGCATGTTTACATGAATTATTACGGTATTTACCGGTTTAGATTCTAATCTAATCATGAGTATCCTTTCGTTCTTTTGTAAGTAGTTTTCTATGCAGTGTATTTATGTATGACTATCCCTACACATGAATTTCCTTCCTCTGATCCTGTATAAATTATCCTAAAGTCTCTGCTCCAAAAATCCCCCACTTCTGGCCACCTAGGTTCGCTAATCCGCCTACCATGTCTAATGCTAACCTATCCATTTCAATTTTTAAGTTCTCTAGCTTACCTACTTGCTTAATACTTTTAACATTCCAAACTCCGATTCACAAAATGTTTCTGGCTCTTGTTTTAAACTTTCTGGTCATATCTTCCAAAATAGTCCCCTCCCGAAGATTCAAATGGGGGACTATTGTACTCAGGAATTTTTTATCCCAGAGGATACCATCATTTTAAAACATTTTTGGTACACTTTGTACTTGGAATGTAATTATGATGGTTTCGCGTTGTCGTCTACATCGCAGTAGTATGTCTTAGAGTGTTATATCGACCCCCACGGTCTCTACCACTTTAAGTACAGGAAGAGCTGCTACCCCCTTTAGAGGATCTGTCTTAGTCTGGTTCCTCACTAAAGACCCTGCTAATTTGGTTAAACCTATATTTTGGCTCTTTTGATCACTGAAACACACAAGCCATTCTGCCCGTTGTAGTAATCTAGAACTAGAAATTCTTCAAGGTACAGGTTAATTCAGAACAGTTTATTTATATCAATGGAAAAAATTGACTACCTATTTACTACCTCCATTATATTAAAATACATGATTCGTTTAATTGTGCATTGTTAACCCTTGAACATTGCTGAAAACTTGCAAACTATTGCACATATAACAATCCTTAAGCTGAACAAATAACCATAAATTTAAAAAATCTTTATTACCAAAAAAATTAGAACAGGAAATACTTTTATTTATCAAATAGTGGTAAGTTTAAAGATATACTTTATACTATTCTAAAACACTAACACGGAAATTTTGACAATGCTCAGCACAAGAGCATGAGTGAAAGAAATCAAAAATTTTAATTCTTCATGGTGTGCATTCCAACTTGGATTAGTCACTGTAAATCATGTATAACTCCAATATTTTTGAGCACAATCGTTGTATATTTTGCACTGCCTGGCACAAACGAAGGACATAAAGAAAATTTTCAGTTCTTCATGGGGTCCATTCCAGCTTCCTCCAAAGTCGGATTGACCACTTTGAATCATGTATATCTATAGTAATTTTTGAGCACAAACACTGAATTTTTGGCATTGTCCGATACAAACAAATCAAAATTTTAGTTTTTTGAAAATTGTAAGGTGTCTATTCCAACTTCACACACATATCTAAAAGAACTTTTGGGTTTATGATATTATTATTTAAAACTTGGTCCCGTTTAATTTATTTTTGTGTTAGTTTAATAGTTAATTCATTAATATCAGTAGAAAGTTACATTTATTCGTTTCTCAAGGTATTATTTAATATACAAAAGTTTTTCTGTATGTTTTTATCATGTATCTAAGGGCTTATGAAATCCATGTTCATTTTAGTATTTTTAAAGGTTATGCAATTTAGTTTAGCTTTAAATTGATAATTTATTTTATTGAAAATCCGCTAACTATCTTTTTCTTAATGGTAATGATATTGTGGGGTTTCAGTGTGCAGTGTTAGAATCTTTTTCGCAGTGAAATTGTATGGTTGGGAAGTACATAATTCAAAGTGACTGTTTGGCTAGTTTGTTGGTAAATCCTTGGTATATACATATTAAGAGATCAAAGTAATTCTCTGAATCGTATGTTGGTTGATCTAGGATAGTTTTTTTAGTTGTAAATGTTTCATGCTTATACCTGTGTAAGCATTTGTAGGGGGCAAATGCCAGGGCAACAATTGACTAATTGCTGTATTCTGCAAAGTTCAAGCTGTGCTATCATTGTCTTACTGTTGAGAGCTATTAGTGGGCTAGTTCGAAATATACCTTTGACAAGTGAAATTGCTATTGTTTGAATAGTGTTTAGTATCATCAGAACTCTTGCATGCCATACAGTGTAATATGTTACTGTAATTTTGTAGATAATTCTGTTGAAAGCTTTTATTTATACTGATGTGCCTACATAACACCTAGTTCTTGTTCGCTAAGTACCATAGAATATCGAGTTTTCTTGCTTCACATAACGAGCTTTTTATATGAAGCTTCTGGTTTTATTATATTTCAAATATCAAGCCTAACATCTTGGAGTGTTTTCTTTTCAATATTTAACAGACGATTAGAATATTCATTGCCTAGTTTATAAAAATGATCACATTTACTTTTTTGTCTGAATAATAATAATAATTATTATTATTGGACACGTATAACATAGAAAAGTCACACATTATCAGTTCCGCTTTATCTAACTAGTATGCTGTTTATTCATTGCACAGACCCTTAAATATGGAGATGAAAAGTGTATGAAAATTTAAAAGGAAAGGCATGTGATAACAGAATCAGGCCACACCCAGAAAAGGTAGATGGTACAAGTTTAGCCAACGTCAAAAGACAAACATACACTATACAGATTTCTGGAGTTGTGCACTTACTATCAAAGATTCGTTTCCAGATTTGAGAATATTGCCAAACCCTTAACAAAACTGACTGAAGAAGGTCATGAATGTGTTTGGTATAAAGATAGCCACAATGCGTTTCAGCAACTAAGATACTTATTGACAATAGCTCCAAGTTTAAGTTGTCTTTAGTCAGACGACAAATTCATCTTGGATACGGACCCAACATGTTGTCATCAAAAGTGTACCATCCCAGATACAAGACGGACAAGAGAGAATCATTGGTTGTATTGGTAAGGTTCTCTCAAAACTGGAAAGGAATAATTGCGTTACAAGAAGGGAAATGTTACCTGTCATAAAATACGTGAGACACATTTATAAGTAGTTCTAAGGGAGAAAATTTCACCTGAGAACCGATCACACCGTCTTGAAGTGGGTATTACAGTTTAGAAACTCCTAAAGACATGTAGCCAGATGAATATAAAGGCTACAGAAGTATGACTTTAAAACGGAATAGTGTGCTGATGCAAGTCATCGTAATGCAGATGCGCCTTCGAGACGACCTTGCCCTAAAGATTGTAGCAATTGCTCACGGTTATAAACAAAGTGCGGCCCATTTGGTTGGATTATCATGATCATTCCCGATTAGCAGCCTCTACAGTTGCAATCCAACCAAGAGAACAACAAAGACGTAGGTGCCACAGTTTGGAATGCAAGAAGTGAACCGCCATCTTGGCTGGATTAGTAGTCCATTGAGTAGTACCCTGAATTCGTACTGGGCACAATGAAAATCCTTGAAGGTAGAGAATAGGCCCTTTGTGTAATCATCGGAGAGTGGAGCTGTATCTGTAAGTACGCTTTAGGTGGTGGTGCCTCAAAGTCAGGTGTCGAAGGTTTTAGGACATTCACATAATAAGACCTCGGTAGGACATTTTGGCATTAAGAAATTCCGGGAGAAAGTTCGAGCAAAATTTTACCGAGTAGGCTGCCAGAACGCTGTTAAAGAGCGCTGCCACAAGTGTTAACTGTGTGCACCATAGGGAAACCGTAAGGCCTCAATAAAGCAATACAACATGGGAAACCCCTTTGAGAGAGCGACAATCGATATCGCTGGTCCATTCCCTGATTACAAGGGAATAAGTACTTCTTGGTAGTCATGGACTACTTTACAAAGTGGACCTAGGCATGTGCCATACTAAACTAAAAAACTGCAACTGTTGCTGACGTGCTGGTAAAGGAACTGTTCTGGCATTTTGGAACTTCTATGGAGTTGCTCACTGATCAGGACAGAAATTTACAGTCAGTATTATTTCAAGAAGTTAGCCGGTTGCTGGGGAAGAGAAAGACCAAAAAAAACTATTGCACTTGCAATCAGATGGTGTGGCAGGGCAAATACTTTTCCAAGGTGGCCTCCAAACATTAGAGAGACTGGGACAAATATCTACATCTATTTTTAATGACCTATTAGTCTTTAATTTACATGATTTGCTGGGACATGAGATATGTTTACCATGCGACCTTGAGTTTGCATGTAAGCCCAGAAATAACCTCATTCCACACCATTCCAAAAGGTGTCTCATTATTATTATTATTATACAATTTTTATATTTAGAGGAGCCATGTTTTACAAAGCTAGGGCATTCAAGAAAAAGGGTGAAATACGCTGAAACTTTAAAAGAAAGAAAAAGAAAAATGAAAGAATTAAAATAAAAACATTCTGTATTACAATCTTGTGATGCAAACAAAAGTAGGCAAAATTGTATATCTAATATTATAGAAGGAGAGAGACATAACATTAATTCCCAATTTTGAAACTTCAGTGAGAAAGAACAATGATTGTTTATCTTAAACAATACAATCAGTGTTAAAGTTAAACACCCAAGAATTTCGTCAAGTGCAAAAGCACATACGTTTTTATGTTATGTAATGACAACAGACAATGCCATCGGGTGTGCAAACTTTTTTTCTAACAACAATTGGGTATAAAAAAAGTAACGGTTAGGTTGTAAATTCAGTCCTTAACAAGACTAGCCAAATTAATTATTCGTGTAAAATTGAACTTCTACCAGACGGCCATGGAAAACACCCATCATCATCATCAGGTCTTCAGTCCTAGAACTGGTTAGACGTGTACCATCATTGTTCCCTATTCTGAACTAACCTACAGATTTCCCTGAAATATGCACAGTTTGCATCTATAACTGTCTGATCTAGGTCTACATCTACCTCTTTTTTCCTATTTCTGCTTGTAATATATCACATCCTATTCCCCAAAAATGCCTTAGAACGTATTCCGACCTACTATTTCTCTTTTTCCCCAGATATCCTTGTTTCCCTACTATTTCTGTAACATATTTGTTATTATCTTTGTCTGTCCATGCTATCGTCCTCATACATCTGAAGCACAGAATTTCAAAAGACTGCTACCGTTTTTCTGTCTGCATTTCAGACTGCCCGTATTTCATAGGCATACTGTGCTGTGCTCCACACATATGCTTTCAACAATTTTCTTCTTATTCTATGTTTGTTGTCTTTCCTCATAGCAGTTCGATCACTTTCTATTGTTTTACAGTTATATGCCCTATTTCTCCGACCTTCAATGGTTGTGAAGGGAGGTAAGCAGCCTGTGGCTGCCAAGTTCCCCCAACACTTAACCATTTGGCGATTTAATATATTTTCAATTTATCTTTTCGCACAGTCAACATTAGTTGCAGGTATTTCGCAACAAACAACTAGTTGTTTATACTAATCATCAAATTTATCTGCGCTTATTTTTTTGTCATTAGGTTTTCCGTCTCAAAACTGATTGGACACGTACCTGCACTTATTTATATTCTGAGCTAGCCTACATAGTTCCCTGAAATTCTCACACAGCATGTGTATTCAGCTTGTTCCCTTTCTATTGTTTTCTAATTTTATACCCTATTTTACCGAGATTCAGTGAAGGAGGTTAAGCAACCTGTGACTACCAAGATCCTCCAACACTTAAACATTTGCCGAAATAATGGTTTTCCAGTAAATCCTTTCACACACTTAACATTATTCGAGAATATTGCCCAACCAATTTTTGTAGTTACTTATTATAATCATCATGTTTAAGCACAGTTATCTTTTCGTCATTAGTTTATCCATCTTGGGATTGGTTGGATGCGTACCTCCATTGATTTCTATTCTGGGCTAGCCTACACATCTCCCTGAAACATCTACAGCCTACATCTTTTACTATCTGTGTGCAGTAGTCTAATCTAGGTCTGCCTCTTTTTCTCTTTTTTCCTATCTCTGCTTCTAATATATTCCGCACTATTCCCTCATGCTGTAGTATGTGGCCTATCATCCTATCTCTCCTATTTTTTACTGTTTTCCACATATTTCTTTCTTCCCCTACCATTTTTAGTACCTCTTCGTTCTTAACTTTGTCTGTCCATGACGCCTGTAGCACCACATTTTTCTTGTCCGCTTCTCCTACTGTCCAGGCTTCACAGCCGTACAGTGCTGTGCTCCACACATAGGTTTTAAGCAATCTTTTCCTTGTTTCTATGTTTGTGGTCTTTGAGCACGGTAGTTGCTTTTTCTTGTTAAATGTAGCACAACCTTGTGCTAATCTTTGTTTTATATCTTTTGTGCTTTTCCCATCTTGCGTTATTTGGCTTCCTAGGTAGTAGAAATCCTTAACCTCTTGTAAGTTCGTGTTACATATTTGTATTCTTGTTTTTGATTTATTTTTCCCTCCTTTGCATCTAGTACTTTAGTTTTACTTTTGTTAATTTTCATACCGTATCTCTCTGTTAGAACCGTTTCCATTTCATTAAGAGCAGCTTCTAACTCTTCCTTGCTATATCCTAATACCACTAAATTATCTACAAATCTAAGCATATCAATTTTTTGTCCCTGCATAGTAATTCCAAATGTCTTCCTGCATTTGACAGTATTCATTGCCTCTTCTATGTACAAGTTAAAAATCAATGGGAATAGGACACATCCCTGTCTCACCCCTTTCCTAATGTTTACTTTTCTACGTTCCTGCTCTAATTCTATTACTGCTGTTTGCTCTTTGTATAAGCTATGTACTATTCGTCTATCCATATAACTCATTCCAATCTTTTTGAGTATTTCAAACATTTTTTTGCAATTTACATTGTCAAATGCTTTTTCCAGATCTACAAACCCTATATACATGCTTGCCCCTTTTTCTATTGTTTTCTCCATTATCACTCTCAGAGCTAAAATAGCCTCCCGTGTTCCCCTGTTTCGCCTAAACCCAAATTGGTCTTCTCCTAGTATTTCTTCAGCTCGTTTTTCCATTCGTCTTTGCACAATTCTAGTTAATATTTTTGACACGTGTGCTGTCAAACTTATTGTTCGAAAATTTTCACATCTATCCGCGCCTTTCTTTTTTGGTATAGTTACTATGATGCTACGTTTGAAATCTTTCGGTATCTCGCCTGTCTCATACATATAGCTTACAAGTTGGAAAAGACGTTCTGTTACTGCTTGTCCAGCGGCTTTTGGAGTTTCTGCTTGCAGCTTATTTGTACCGGTGCCTTACCATTTTTCAGACTCTTTAATGCTAATTCAAACTCGTCTCGAAGTATAGGATATCCCAAGTCATTTCAATTTTCAATGTCTAATTCCTGTTTTAATGCAGTTAGTTCCTCTCCTGCATATAAATTCTCTATATATTCTTGCCATCTAATCACTTTCTCTACGTTTTCTATAATGACATTTCCTTGTGCGTCCCTTATATTTTTGCTATACGGTTTTATATCCCTAAAATTCATTCTAATTAATTTGTATGCTTCGTCTATCTTTCCTATTTCCATCTTAGTTTGTACCTCTTTGCACTTTTCATCAATCCATTGTTCTTTAGCTTTCCTGCATTTTCGAATAATTTCCCATTTTATGGCTTTGTATCTCTGTTTTCCTGTTTCGTCTGATTTATTTTTGTATTTTCGTTTTTCTTCTATTATATTCAGGATATCTTTTGTTATCAATGGTTTCTTATTTTCTTTTTGTGTATACGCCGGAATATCTCTGGCCGCCATGTCAAGGCTGGATTTAATGTTATTCCATTCTGTTTCTACTTCTTAGTTTCAGATATTTTCCCGATACCATTCAGCAATTCATTTGACTTTTTTTCGAATCTTACTTGAATATCTTTATCTTTTAGTTTCTCTAAGTCCAAGTGCCTTTTTCCATTCCTTTTTTTCAGATTTAAGTGCGGCCTTCATAATTACGATGTTGTGGTCAGTATCTATATCTGCTTCTGGGTAGCTTCTACAGTCTTTTACTTGATTCCTAAACCGTTGTCTAACAAGAATGTAATCTATTTGATATCGTCCTATATCTCCTGGCATCTTCCACGTATATCGTCTTCTAGCATGATGTTGAAATAATGTGTTTGTGATGATTAAATTGTTCTTGTCGCAAAATTCTACCAGCCTATTTCCCCTGTCGTTTCTCGTGCCTAAACCAAATAAACCTACTACCGCTCCTTCCCTCCCCTCGCCTACCACTGCATTAAAATCCCCCGTAATTATTAAATTTTCATGTCCTTTTACGTATCTTAATATTTCTTCGATATCTTTGTAGATGGCTTCTACCTCTTCGTTACTGTAGCTAGAGGTGGGCATGTATACTTGTATTATTACTGTGTTTACCGGTTTAGATTCTAATCTAACCATGAGTACTCTTTCGTTCTTTTGTAAGTAATTTTCTACACAGTATCCTATCTTTTTCCGCATAACTATCCCCACACCCAAATTTCCTTCCTCTGCTCCTGTATGAATTACCCTGAAGTCTCCACTCCAAAAATCCCCCGCCTCTGGCCACTGAACTTTGCTGATCCCTACATCTAGTGATAACCTATTCATTTCGATTTTTAGGTTCTCTAGCTTACCTACTTGCTTCATACTTCTAACATTCCACACTCCGACTCGCAGAATGTTCCCGACTCTTATTTTTAACTTTCCGATCGCATCCTCCGAAGTAGTCCCGTCCCGGAGATCCGAATTGGGGACTATTTTAACTCCGGAATCTTTTACCCCAGAGAATGCCATCATGTTTGTAACAATTTAAGTATGATGTGTACTTGGGAGATAATGTGGTGGTTTCCCGTTGCCTTCCACATCGCGGTATTGTGCGTCTTAGACTGCCATACCGACCCCTATGGTCTCTGCCAATCCAAGTACCGAAAAAGCCGCTGCCCTCTTTCGGGGACCTGTCTTAGTCTAGTTCCTCACTAATGACCCTACTACTTTGGTTGGACCTGTAGTTTAGCTCTTTAGCTCATTAGAACACAAGCCATTTCACCTGTTCTAGTAATTTAGAACTTCGGCAAGGTGCAGGTCCATTCGAAATGGGGAAAACACCCATCAGTGAATAAAATAAGCCGAAATGAAATAGATAAGCATATAGAATCCTATTCTCCTTGCATTTCTCACTATAGACGTGAACATGCTCCTAATTGTGTAATGTTCTTATGACATGTAACGTAAGTCTTTAAAAGTAAAAAATGTGTTTTGCGAGATTAGGACATGAAGAATGTGAAATATGCAAAAGATTCCAATTACACAACAAAGATCATACTAAAAATAATGTGGAAGGAAGTTGTAGTGAATGTCTAATTTGGTTGAGGCATATTGAACGAGTAGCTAAAGCAAAGGAAGAATACAGACGTTGAACTGCAAAAGAGCAAGAAGTTGATGTCATTTGTAGACCTACAGAAAGTGATCATGTTGCCTCTAATAGTGTCAACAGAGGTCCATCATTGCGCTACCCAACGGATAGGTACAGATGTACCTGTATATAAGGAATATACAAATCTATGATGAATACAATATTTAACAAATAGTGATGTGTCATACTAAAGTTCTATTTATAGCTTTACAACCATTTAAGCTTTTTACCCGCTCTAAGACACGGCAATAGTCTACTAAGTGCAGAATATTTTTATGCTTATGCATGATAGAGGCTAGAAGGAGAGAACCCACAAAAAGTGAATATAACAGGAAAATATATTATTGCTTTGTAAGGACTGAATATATAAATAACTGCAAAACTAAGTAGGCACATAATATTGTAGTATATTTTCTCAAATACTTTGCTTACAACATTCAGTGCAACTTTTTTTACTCATTTGATACAGAATGAGCTACGAAGAATAACAATCGCATTTACAGTCATTGTTGAAAGGAGCATCACATGAAACAAGCGGCAATATTGTATCAGACTTAGAAAATGAATTAGAAGTTGCTCGAGAACCTACTACGAGCAAAAATTTACAGGTAAAATACAAAGTTAAAATTAATTGAATATTAATTTTTCGAAACAGTATTTCATCATCATCATTAGGTCTTCAGTCCTAGAATTAGTTGGATGCGTATCCTCATTTTTCCTAGTCTGAACCAACCTACACATTTCCCTGAAATTTGCACAGTCTGCATCTATCACTAACTGTGTGCGAAAATCTGATCTCGATCTACATCTCTTTTCCTATCACTGCTTGTAATATATCCCATACTATTCCCCCGAAATGCCTTAGAACGTATCCTGTCCTTCTATTTCTCCTATTTTTTCGTTTTCCACAGATATCTTTATTCCTCTACTATTTCTACAACCTATTTGTTATTAGCTTTGTCTGTCCATGCGACCATCCCCATACATCTGAAGCACAACATTCCAGTAGGCTTCTATCTCTTTCTGTCTGTTTTTCCTACTGCCCCTATTTCATAGACGTACTGTGCTGTGCTCCACACTATGCTTTGAACAGTCTTCTTCTTGTATCTATGTTCGTTGTCTTTGAGCATAGCCGCTGTTCTTTCTTGTTTGATGCAGTTCGGTCATCTTCTATTGTTTTACAGTTATATACCCTATTTCCCCGATATTCAGTGTTATGTGAAGAGGAGTCACGGGTTCAAATCCCGACACGGTTTGATTGAAAAATGTTGGGCGAGCATTTTTCACAAAAATACACCCTCGTTCGGATGAGAGGTAAAATGGAGGCCCTGTGTGTGTGTTGTCACACACCTTAAAGATCCCTACCTTGCTTGGCAAAATTACAAATTTTCCAGGTAAATAAAAACTCACTTCCTGACCAATGTAGTACCTTATCTATACCTGGCACCTTACCATTTTTGAGACCCTTTAATGCTAATTTAAACGCATCTCTAAGTATAGGATATCTTTGGTCATCATTTTCAATGTATGATTCCTGTTCTAATGCTGATAGTTCCTCTCCTGATATAAATTCCCTATATATTCTTGCCATCTACCCACTTTCTCTACATGTTCTATAATGACGTTTCCTCACGCATCCCTTATATTTTTGCTATATGGTTTTATATGCTTAAAATTCATTCTAATTAATTTGTATGCTTTGTCTGTCTTTTCCATTTCCATTTTAGTTTGTACCTCTTTGCACTTTTCATCAATCCATTGTTCTTTAGCTTTCCTGCATTAGAGAATAATTTCCCATTTTATGGCTCTGTATCTCTGTTTTCCTGTTTCCTCTGATCTATTTTTGTATTTCTGTCTTTCTTCTATTAAATTCAGGCTATCCTTTATTATCCATGGTTTCTTATTTTCTTTTTGTGTATATCCCAGAATTTCTCTGGCCGTCATGTCTAAGCTGGATTTAATGTTATTCCATTCTGTTTCTACTTCCTTAGTATCAGAAATTTTCCTGATATCTTTCAGCAATTCATTTGACTTTTTTCAAATCCTTTGTGGATATCTTTATCTTTTAGCATCTCAAAGTCAAAGTGTCTTTTTCCGTTCCTCTTTTTCAGATTTTTAAATATAAGTGCGGCCTTCATAATTACGATGTTCTGATCAGTGTCTATATCTGCTTCCGGGTAGCTTCTACAGTTTTTTACTTGATTTCTAAACCATTGTCTAACAATAATGTAATCCATTTGATATCTTCCTATATCTCCTGGCATCTTACACGTGTATCGTCTTCTAGCATGATGTTGAAATAATGTATTTGTGATGTATGTACTTGTCGCAGAATTCTACCAGCCTATTTCCTCTGTCATTTCTCGTGCCTAAATCAAATAAACCTACTATCTCTTTTTCTGTACCCTCATCTACCACTGCATTAAAATCCCCCATAATTATTAAATTTTCATGTCCTTTTACGTATCTTAGTATGTCTTCGATATTTTTGTAGATCGCCTCTACCTCTTCCTCACTATAGCTAGAGGTGGGTATGTATACTCGTATTATTACTGTATTTACTGGTTTAGATTCAAATCTAACCATGAGTACTCTTTCGCTCTTTTATAAGTAATTTTCTGCACATCATCCTATCTTTTTTCACATAACTATTCCCACCCCCGAATTTCCTTCCTCTGATCCTGTATGAATTACCCTAAAGTCTCCACTCCAAAAATCCCCCGCCTCTGGCTAGCGGACTTCGCTGATTCTTACTATGTCTAGTGCTATCCTATCCATTTCGAGTTTCAGGTTCTCTAGCTTACCTACTTGTTTCATACTT
Source organism: Platerodrilus igneus (assembly GCA_036346225.1). NCBI lineage: Eukaryota > Metazoa > Arthropoda > Insecta > Coleoptera > Lycidae > Platerodrilus > Platerodrilus igneus. Next base: position 1,053,237 of record JARFIW010001004.1, read on the forward strand.
CCGACATTCCACGCTCCGACTCGCAGAATGTTCACGGATCTTTTTGTATACTTTCGGATCACATCCCCCGAAGTAGTCCCCTCTCGGAGATTTGATTGGGGGACTATTTTACCGGTGGCTCTGTGGCGTAGTGGTATGTGTGTGACTACTACGCCCAAGGTCGCAGGTTCGAATACCGACACGGTCTGCTTGAAAAATGTTAGGCGAGCATTTTTCACAAAGATACACCCTCATTCGGATCAGAGGTAAAATGGGGGTCCCGTGTGTGAGTGTTGTCACGCACGGTAAAGATCCCTACCTTGCTTGGAACAGCAAGGGTTTGGCAAAATTACAAATTTTCCAGGTAAATAAAAACTCACTTCCTGACCAATGTAGTATCTTCGGGTGGAGCATTGGAAAATCACATGTAATGACTATTTTACTTACAGAATTTTTTACCCCAGAGGATGCCATCATGTTTAACAATTTCTGTACGCATTGTACTTGGGAGGTAATGTGGTGGTTTCTCGTTGCTTTCCACATCGCAGTAGTGTGTCTTAGAATGTCATATCGATCCCTATGGTCTCTGCTACTCTAAGTACTGAAAAAGCTGTTGCCGTCTTTCGGGAACCTGTTCCTCACTAAAGACCCTACTAATTTGGTTAAACCTATAGTTCGGTTCTGTAGCTCATTGAAATGCGCTAGCCATTCTACCTGTTCTAATATTTGAGAATTTCGTCAAGGTACAGGTCCGTTCAGAATGGAAACAGTATTTAATTTTATACAAATAATTGGATTATTATGGGCTGTGAACACCTTGCTGCACCCAAGTTTAACAGGGTGTAGCATGTTTCCAAACTTTTTTATGACAGGCGAAATCATTTCAGGTTGTTGATGAAATCTCCGATGTACAAGACATTCTCATGGATACTAATTTGCATATTCAGTTTGATTTCAAAGACAAGTTAAACGATTCGGAAGATGAGTATATAGAAGACTCCATTACTCCCAACAATAAACTTATACGAGCTAGAGATTGTACTGTTTGGGCTAGTCAACCAATTTCTGTACACAACAACAAAATATTTTACATCAAAGACATGGACACGTAAAAGCAACAGCTTTGTTGAATGAAAGCGAATTATTCAAACTCTTTTTTTCTGATGTTATTTGTATCATAATTGTTAAGGAAACAAACACAAAAGGAAAATATATTTATGATCAATGGAATGCCAAAAATCCAGAGAAAGAGCTGAAGCAATGGACTAAATTCACAAGAGAAGAATTTTATGGTTATTTAGGCATTCTAATAACTGTTGGAGCCCACTGTTCAAATTCCGAACATACGACGGAATTATGGAAAACTGATTCTTATCCATTATATCTTGCAACAATGTCACTAAGAAGATTTTGGGAAATTTCATGGTTTATTAGATTTGATAATCCAAATATTCGAGATGACAGACTACCTACTGATAAAACAGCAACAATTTCTGATATATGGCTTTTACTGAACGAAAATTTATGATTCAACTACTCACCATTAGAATGCGTTGTTTTTGATGAACAACTGTTTCCCGATAGGGGCAGAACGAGGTTTACGCAATACATGCCGTCAAAACTCGCCAAATATGGTATTAAAATTTGGTGGATGTATGATGCAATAAATTCATATCCTTAGACCAGTCAAATATACACTGGAAAACCTATTACAGGGTAAGAAGTAAACCAAGGAGAGCGAGTTGTTCAAGATTTAGTAAATAAAATTAAAAATATTGGACGTAACGTTACAATGGATATCTTTCTTACACAAAAAATGTGGCTACTAAATTACTTTCTTGGAACCTGACCGTCAGAAGAACCTGCATTCCAAAAGAAATGTTAATAAACAGAACACGAGAGGCCCTTTCTTCTATATTTGGTTTAAGCCAAAATAATAATATGTCACTATGTTCATATGTACCAAAACAAAAAAAAAGGCATAATTTTGCTCTCAACAATGCATAATGATTGTACTGTTTCTGGTTCAACCCAGAAATCCGAAATAATTCACTATTATAATGAAACAAAAGGTGGAGTTGGTAACAAGGATAAGGCGGCTCCGTGGCGTATTGGTATGTGTGTGACTACTACGCCCAAGGTCTTGGGTTTGAATCCCGACACGGTCCGCTTGAAAAATGTTAGGTGAGCATTTTTATCAAAGATACACCCTCATTCGAATAAGAGGTAAAATGGAGGTCCCATGTTCGTGTTGTTACGCACTTGCTTGGAACATCAAGGGTTCGGCCAAATTCCAAATTTTCCAGGTGAAAAAACTCACTTCCTGGTCAATGTAGTACCTTTGGGTAGTGCATTGGAAAAATCACATGTAAGGTAACATGGATAAGATGCTAAGGCAGTATTCTACTAAAAGGCGTACACTTTGTTGGACTTTGGCCATGTTTTATAATATGATAGACATAGCTTGCCTTGCCTCTTACATAATTTACAAATTGAATAAACCATTACTAAAACAATTTACACATGATCACAGATTATTTTTACAAAATGTGGGACGTCAGTTACCTATGTCATCAGTAGAAAACCGAGCAATGCAACCACAGATTACGAAAGTTTTTCTACAAGATTGGCTATTGAAAGTGTCTTGGGAAACAACTTGTTCTAAGTAGTCAACCAAGTTCAGGTATGCACTCATCAACTTTACCAAAAATTGATTCATGTTATCTGTGCTGACTAATTCATAAGAAACAAAACAAAACACAAAAAGCTTGTTATAAGTGTCAAAAGCCTGTATGCGGTAAACATTCCCAAACTTTTTGCAAATGTCAAAATTGTAAGGAGTAGTACAACTGATAAAAAATGGTGTACGAATGTATAGTTATTGTAAATTTTTATACCCATTATAATTATGTAGGTATGAGGTATTAGGGCCTTTTTATGCATGTGTTTTTTCGTCGTCCGTTTTTTATACATTGCAACTAATGGGTGCTTGGAACCCAGCAAATTGAAAGAAAGTTATTTTGGAAAATATGCAAACATATTTTTGGTGAAAGTATTAATAATAAGGGTATAATATGCAAGTTTGTTGGGAATGTAATCTAAATATAGAAGATGACAAATGTTGTGAGTGTGATGGGTGTACAAAAATAGTACATTTTGACTGTACAGACTTATCAAGTTCTGAAATAAGATGTATGCAGTTAAAAAAAGGAAGAGTTTTAAAATTTTATTGTTCAAAGTGTGAAAAGCAAGTGACTGAGACGAAATATGTACTTGGGGAAGTTATGCAAAAATTAAAATCCTTGGAAAGAACTCATGAGGAATTTTTAAAAAAGTTTGATGAACAGGGTAAGGACTTGGTAGAAATAAAAAATAAATTATTCGAACAAAAGTGTCCAGAGGCAGAACTCGATGTTAATAAATTGTACAGTGCAGTCACTAAACGGAATGTATCTCAACCTCCTATAGTAATAATAGATAAAATTGGTGGAAAAACAGACTCTAAGGAAATCCTTAAAAAATTGAAAGATAATATTGACCCTGTTAGTTTAGAAATTGGAGTAAGTGTGGGGAAAACTACAAAAAATGGTGGTATTGTTATTGAATGTGAAAATAATAGGGCAGTAGAGGTGATGAAGAAAACTATATCACAAAAATGGGAGAAGAATATACAGTAAAGACTCCATTAAAAGACTTCCAATGATAAAAATTATAGGAGTAGATGAAAGTGACAAAGAAGGCATTTACAAAAAAATTATAAATCAAAATAAGTTAGATGAGCATAAACAAAATTTTCAAATGAATATTAAGTATGAAACCAAAATTGTTAAAGGGTTATTCAACATTATTGTAAAAGTGGATACAGATACATTTAAATACATTATGAGAGAAGAACTATTGAGAATAGGATGGAGGAGATGTAAGGTATTAGAGCATGTGGCAATAAAAGATGTTATAAGTGTTGTAAGTTTGGGCATATTGCCAAAGAATGCAAAGGGAGTGTAGTGTGCCCACGGTGTGCACAATCTCATAATGAAGCAGATTGTCAAGAAAGTCAATTTAAGTGTATTAACTGTGTGGAAGCAAAAGTCGTTTAAATATAGAATTAGATGAACAGCATACAGTATGGGACTATAATTGTACATGTTTTAAAAGGATTATTGAATTACAAAAGCGTAAAATAAACTACATATAGCAATTACCTTCTAGATGTTTAAATATAACAGCAGACCATAAGTCAATAATTTTATGCTTAAATACACAAGGCTTAACTACACATTTTGACGAAATACAACAGCTAATCAATCGAGAAAAACCAATATTGGTATGTTTAACAGAAACACATCTGACAAATTGTATTGAAAGTAATGAAATAGACATTAAAGGATACAGTTTAGGTAGGGTTGATTCTAGTTCACGACACACAGGAGGTGTCATAATTTACTATCAGTCATTTCTACAGTTTGAAATATTAAAAGAGTATAGCCTCCATTTAGAATATTGGGGTATTGTTGGTAATATTAAGTTGAATAGTAGAAGTATAAGTATAGCTGTATTTTACCGTTCATCAAGTGGAAGTTGTGCAAATTTTCTAAACCTGTTGGAAAATTTGTTAGAAGAACTAGTAGAATCACGTGGTAGTGAAGATATAATTCTGATTGGGGATTATAATATTGATTGGAATAAAATAAATGATTTCTATACAATTAAGTTAAAAAATATTGTAAAGGACTGTGGATTTGTACAACTAATTTCTGAGAGTACAAGAATTACTAAGGAATCTGAAACATTAATAGATTTAGTGATAACTAATAATAATGGATTAAAAAGTACAGTATGGCACACTCCAAAAGTTACAGATCATAGTATTGTTGTTGCAGACATTAGTCACATCACACAAAAACTCAAGTTGATGCAGAAAGCAAAATAAAGAAAATTCTTAACTATGAGGCCATAAAGAACGAGTTAATATTGGCAGATTGGAAGTATGAAATAACCAACATCGATAAACTTTATAAAACATTTTACACAAACATTAAAATGCAATTGACCATAATTCATATGACAAGGAGGTGTCACAAAATAGTTCAAAATTATGGTTTAATGGAGAAATACAAAGAGTAATTAATATACGAAATAAATTTTATAAAAAATTTACATTCACAAGAAGTATGGAAGATTGGAAAGCATACAAAGAATGCAGAAATAATGTGATATTCATGATCCGTAGAGCTAAGATTAAATATTATGAAAAGAAAATAGATGAAAATAAAGGTAACCCAGTAAAAATGTGGAAGACTTTAAAACTTGTATTAAAACCGAACGTATTCAAAATAGTAAGCACATTATTTTGAGAATACACTAGAAAATAATGACAAAACTATTGCTGAAAACTTCAATACTTACTTCATAAATAGTATAACAGAAATTACATCATCAATTGGTATTGAAAAGTTTGAGTTTCACGACCAAATACGTACAAGCCTGAAGGAATTAAGTACTTTTAAATTATTAAAAATACATGAACTAAAAGAATTGGTATACAAGCAAGCAAATAAAAGCAGCCCGGATGGTGTAAACAGTAGAGTTCTTAAAGAACTTTTTGATATTATTGGTTATCCGCTACTAAACATAATAAATATGTCTCTTATGCATGGTATTGTGCCCAAGGACTTAAAGATATCAACAATTACACCAATTCAAAAAGTAGTATCAACAAAGAAACGCGAAGAGTACAGGCCTATAAATATGTTAGCCACAATTGAAAAGGTATTAGAAACAGTAATATATAAGCAACTGAAGCAATTCTTGGATGAGACTAATATATTAACCACCTATCAGTCTGGTTTTCGAACTAAACACTCGTGTGAAACAGCGATTCAGCTAATTATAAATGACTGGAAAGAATCAATGGATAAAGGAAAGGCAGTGTGTGCAGTCTTTATAGATTACAAAAGAGCATTTGAGACTATAAGTAGAAATATTCTCATTCAAAAATTGGAAAAATATGGGGTTAAAGACAATGCGTTAGAGTGGTTTAAAGACTACCTACAAAACAGGGAGCAAGAAACGAGATGGCACCGGAAACATCTAATAAAGCAGAACTTGAGTGGGGTGTTCCACAAGGAAGTATTTTGGGACCATTGCTTTTTATAATTTACATAAACGATATAGTAAATGTAGTGAAGGTAACAAAGATGCATATGTTTGCTGATGACACTTTAATATATGCTGAAGGTGCAAATGTAATAAACCTGATTCAATCTGTAAATAGTGACTTAATAAGAATTAGCAAATATTTAGTTGGAAATAAGCTGAAGATAAATGTTGATAAAACAAAATGGATGTTGTTAACGAATGATAGAAGTTATCAAATGATAAAACAGAAAATAGGAATGTACAAATAGATGGGTCTGATATTGAACTGGTAGAGAACATTAAATACCTTGGCGTAATAATCGACCGAAAATTAACTTTTAAAATGCATCTACAGATGGTTATAAATAAAGTAAGCAAAAGGTTGGATTTCTGAGAAGAATTAGTGCAAAGTTATCAAGTTTTGCTCGAATAACTTTATATAGAGCAATAGTTTATCCACACCTAACATATTGCAGCACCATTTTATTTGTCTCAAACCAAGGTGATTTGGAAAGATTGCAAAAGATACAAAATCGTGCAATGAGATGTTTATTAAAATGTAGCAGATTTGCCAAAGTCCGTAAAATGTTAGAATGCCTTAATTTTTTAAATGTTCATGAACAAATGAAATATAATAGTATGGTTTTTATATATAAAATTATAAATGGTTTGCTGCCTTCATACTTGGTTAGCAACTTAATTAAAGTGTCAGATATACATAACTACAGCACAAGACAAGCAGACAATTACTATATATACAAGAAGAATAAAACGATAACCACAAAAAATGTATTTCATTATGGCGTTAAGATATATAATACATTACCAAAATCAGTTACGAATCAGCCTTCTGAAAGAAAATTCAAGAATAATTTAAAAAAATATATTTTAAGTTGTAGAAATGAAAACTAATTATATTATTAACTGTATTTTATTAATTTGCTGTATAGTATTATATTTTGTTTTATACTTTATTAACCTATATTGAGTTATGCAATAAATCTACTTACTTGCTTACTTTTATGCACTTACGATGCGTTTGTTCAGTCGCTGCTACATAAATCCATTTACGCAACGTATTTAGAAAACTGACGATAATTTGTTGTACGACAAAAAACACACGTATAGAAGGGTACTTATGCATAATATAAGTGTTCGCATAAATATTATTTAGATACACATATTTAGTTAAGTTGGGGACATTCAATACAGGTCTAATGGTTTTTTTTAATACACATTGTGTGTTTTACTTGAAAACAATATATTTTTGTAACTGGTGTTTTGAATCCCGTTCACTTTTACAAAAATGTATAAAAAGTGAGGTAAAGGAATTTGTGAACGTGCAATTTGTTGTCTTAGATAATACTGTACATTTTTTTATTTAAATGTCTAAAAAGGTACAAATGTACCTACTTGTTGACACAAGGGTTAAAAGAGTAGTATTCACTAAACACAGCGGCATTTACAATGAAAGCTTGGTACCTTCAGGTTAGCAATCCAAAATACCACTCCTTGCAGTCCTCTGACATGAAGCAATATCTGGAAGGACCAAAGAAGACATCACATTTTATACTTTTATATTAAAGACAGCGATAAAAAAGAAATAGTCATGTGGTTAGACAATTGTTAAAGCCAGAACGAAAACTGGATGCTTTCTACGTTTATAGTGTACCTTATTAATTCACGTACAATTGAAATAAAATCTATTGAATTTGATTATTTTGAATCAGGACAAACTTTTATGAGTTGTGGCAATTTTCACATCAAATTGAACTGTTTCTGAAACACCACGGAAGGACTTGCGATTTTGAGGATTTTATGTCGGCAGTGAAAAATGCTAATAAGAGAAAATCGGAAGTACATGAAATGCATTTCACTAATTTTTACCAGTGGAAAGACTATAGTTCGTTATATAGTGAATAAACTAAATCTGCGACCATACTTATCAAATACAGTTAATGTAAAAGCAGAAAAGGGCCAGAAAATCATGCTGGCAAAGTATAATTTTCTTTATATTATTTTTTAAAACAACATTAACTTATTTCAGTATCGAAATGCCTCTGATATGCCAATGATAGAATTTGACTTTTTGAAAAAAGGCAATAAGTTCTACGAGAAATAACCCAATATAATGACTCGAAAGTTGTCTATTTGAAGGAAATAATACTGACTGGGCTGAAACTTTGGAAACAGGCTTGTTTTAGGGTACTATTCAACATACTAAAATTCTCCATGTGTTGACACTATGTTGCGGGCAGGGGAGGATCCAAAAAATTTGTTTTCCGTAAATAACTACGAAAATATCACCTTTATGGAAATTTATGTAGATATTAAAATTGTACCTCACAAAATCCCCCACAATTTTATTTGTTATTCAAGTCTATACGACCAAATGAAGCAGAGATATAATCTTTCTTAAACACCGGTAGTTTTGCGATGCAACAAAATCGTATACGCACGTCGCGCATTTTTCATTAATATCTTGAAAATGGACTCTCAAATCGAAAAATGTTTTAAATAAAAGTTGTGGAGAAATCTAATTACGAACAATTTCGTTTTTTATTCATTTTTGTAGGGCTCAAATTCGTCTACATGAACAACAATAAAAATAAAATACTCACATTCTATTAACCAATTGCTATTTTTGCTTTGGACTCTTTTCAATCTTTAGTGCATACGTACAGTACTATCGGTCCTAAAAATATCGGTCTAGTACCAAACGATTCAGAAAGACCCCCAAAAATAACTTCTAACACTTCAATAAGTTCAGAAAAATGGTTAAGGACACATTTTTTCATCATTTCAGGCGACTCATAGTGATAATCTGCTACATACATAAACTTACCTGTCTTTTGAAATGCCAGTTTCCCATCACTATGCATTCAAAATTACATGCCACAAACTTTATTTTATAGGAAATTTTTTTACTTTCGGTTTCTTGAAGTTTTTTCGTAAAGTTAATAGAAACGAAGATATTTACAAAAAAACAAATGCTAATGCAATTTTTCCATAATCAAGAATATAGCAATATTCATAAACTTTTTTAAAATAAAACATACTTTGCAAAGGACTTATACTACTCCAACACGTTCATATACAGCCTGTTTCAAATTAACTCGGCATCATTGCTAACTTTGTTATTATTGGAGATATGAGGTTGGTTAAATGAGCAAAGAAGCTTAGTTTTTACAGCTGATTACCATGGACAGCGCAAAAAAATAATTGAACATCACTGTTTCGAGATATTGATCAAAACACTTACTTTTTAAATGGAACACCCTGTATATTTTTAATTTAAATGAAAGAGAAATAAATTCTTAACAAAAAGTCTTATACACTCTTATATCAAAATCCTTAAGATAAAGTAAATATTAACAAATTTGTAATTTAATTAAGGTAGTCGTGACTTTTAAATAAACCATTTATTTAACACACTAAAATTACATAAAATGTTCATAAATTCCTCCATTTTTTGAATGCACATTAAGGCTCGCCTAATAACACCCCCTGTAGCATTTGCAATACTCCTACTGTCAATTGAATTAATACTTAATCGAATACTGTTTTCTAATTCTGCTACATTGGTATATCTTCTTTCGTAAACGTTATTTTTTACATTGCTCCAAAAGAAAAAAATCTAAAGGCGACAAGTCTGGTGAACTAGGTGACCACTTTATAGGACCATTTGTTCCCATCCACCGGTATCCAAAAAGTCTTTGCATCATTGCGTCAACTTCGCGAAAATTATGTGCTGGAGCTCCATCTTGCTGAAAGTAAATGGTTTGGCAATCTTCTAGATTAATATCATCCAGGTATTCTTCAAAAACTTCTTCTATAATGTTCATATATCTGACTTCAGTAAGCGAGCCGTAATAAACAAAGGGCCCACTATTTTACTACCAATCAAACCACACCATACGTTTAAACTAAACTTTGTGTGCGGATGGAAAGGGAAAGTTAACAGTGGATCTTCTCGTGACCAGTAATGCATGTTTTTACGGTTAAATATTCCAGAATTTGAAAAATTCGATTTGTCGCTCTCAATTATATTTTTCACAAGGCTAGGATTTTCTCTACACGAAGCAACTAACCAACGACAAAAAATAAGTCGTCTTCCCGTATCTCCAGGTACTAAAGTTTGCACTGGACGATATTTATAAGGAATAAATTTGTTTTATTAATATTCTATAAATGACTGTTAAGAAAAGTTACTATTTTTTATCAAATCTCTAATAGAATCATTTGGAACTGCTTCAAAATAAGCTAATACATTTATTTCAACGTTTTCACTAATTATAAAGCTCTTTCTAGTTCTTTTCATCAAAAAACAAATTTTCATTGTCTCTAAATTTTCTGTACAAAATTAAAAAATATCTTCGGTCTGAAGAGTTTCGATTGGGAAAGTTTTCACAATAGCTATTTAATGCTCTGGTACTATTTTTTACTTATTATGAAAGTTTCCAACATATTACACTTTTTTTCATGCGTATAAGGCATTTTAACATTGTTATTAACACTTCTTAAAATTGACTGCTACAATTAAACACACGAAATGACATAAACTTGTTAAACAAATGAATTCTGTTCAAATATCCGCGCCTACCTTGATTAAATTACAAATTTGTTAATATTTACTTTATCTTAAGGATTTTGATATAAGAGTGTATAAGACTTTTTGTTAAGAATTTATTTCTCTTTCATTTAAATTAAAAATATACAGGGTGTTCCATTTAAAAAGTAAGTGTTTTGATCAATATCTCTGTTCACAGTAATCAGCTGTAAAAACTAAGCTTCTTTGCTCATTTAACCAACCTCATATCTCCAATAATAACAAAGTTAGCAATGGTGCCGAGTTAATTTGAAACAGGCTGTATATATGAAGTAATGAAAACAAGATAAAATAAATATTTGAAAAATTATTATCCACATATTTTTGGACTAAAATGTTAATTTAACAAAAATTGATTTTTTTTTTAAATATTTAAATGCCTGTAACTCGTCAACGTTTCAATGAAAAATTCACTACGACATCTCATTTTAAAGATAATTAAAATATCTTCAAGAAGAATAGACAACGTAACTGCCTTCAACCAATCAGAAAGTTATTTTCCAAAATGCACTCAAAAATGACATTTTTTCATGTTTTTAGCTCGTAACTTCAAGCTATCTTTACCAAAATGGATTCATGCATACATTAACATGTTCAACATTTTATTCTCTTCTACTTTCATTATACATACTATATGTGTACGAGCTATACTTTAGACTTAATACTGATTTTTACGTGCAAAACATCCACTAACAACATAAAAAAATTGTCTTTTAATTAATAACTCGGCGAATTTGGGTCGTACAGAAATGAATAAAAAACGAAATTGTTTGTAGTTAGATTTCTCTACAACTTTTATTTAAAACATTTTTCGATTCGAGTGTCCATTTTCGAGATATTAGTGAAAAATGTGCGACACGAAACGCATATGCGTTTTCGTTGCATTTCAAAACTACCGATGTTTAAAAACATTATATCTCTGCTCCATTTGGTCGTACAGACTTGAATAAAACATTTTTTTGGGCCTATTGGACCCTCTCCTGCCCGTAACGTAGCGTCTAGACATGGGGACTTTTAATATGTTAAATAGTACCCTAAAACAAGCCTGTTTACAAAGTTTCAGCCCAGTCAGTATTATTTCCTCCAAACTTTGTCATTTTACTGGGCTAAAAGCTAAATGCAAAGAAAGAATGTTGTGGACTACCCAAAGAGAAAATGAAAGACATTTTATAAAAATTATGTGCTGCAATTTTAGATAAATGACATAAAAAATCATATACTCTTACAGTTCACTGTTTCATTTAAATAACCTAATTGTGTTTTAAATATGCCCACATATTGTGTTTTTACTTAGTTCCGAATACCTCCAGGACCTACCAACAACTAACTAAAATAACAAAATTACTTTTCGAACAAGACCAAATAATAAGATATGAAAAAGTTTGACACCTTACTGTAAAAGGTAAGCATAGCCGTATTTAGTTTTTGCCATTTTTCTCAACATTTTTGTAGTTACTGTGTTTTTACTTAAGGTGGCAGAAATAATGTCTCATAAGTCATAATGTGTAGGTAAATCAAGATATGTGGCAACAGTGTCAACACTTAGTAAAGTGTACTGAGGTGATATGTATTTAAGTATTTCCAACTAAAAACATTTAAATTGTAAGGCAAAATTTTTATAATCTTAACTTAAAATGTCATTTACAAATATCATTTTAGAACGTTACACATAATCAGGTCGTTTCTTTTGCGAATACCTTAGATGATGGAAACCAAAGCCAAATAATTGTGGCTTTACATTATAATAATTGCTTAAAATACAAACATTTGCCATTAAATGTTATCTGTAGTTGGTCATTGTTTAGTCTATTTACAAGGTACTGTAAAATGGGATGAATAGGATCACACTGGTGAACAGGATCAAAATTGAAGAAACTCTTTAAAAATTCATATCTAATTAAGGAATTAAGTTAAATCAATAAAAAAACAAACAAAATATTGACACTTTCTACAGGATGGAATAAAGTTAAATTTAAAAAGTGAACGTTGGCAACCCAATGGCAGCACTGTCTTCAACAGCTGTCAGCGTAATCAGCAGATTACTCAACCTCTAAAACTTCGCATGCAGCTCCATTAACTTTAACCTATGAACTTTGTGCTTAGTGTTATTACCTTTGAAATATTATAACAAATATTGCACATGTTTATTTTGCTAAAAGTTTATTGTATTTGATTTTCTGTGAATTATTTTCTTATTTACTGTGTGACATCTTCGAAATTTGGGGTGAATAGAATCACGTCAAGCTGAACATGCCGAGAAACCATCATACTGATTCTCGCTCCAAACCTTACAAAAAGAGGGTTGCAAATCAGTGGCGTGCATGAAATATAGGCAAAAAGGCAATGCCTACCCTAGAAAAAGTACGAATTTATATGGATATTTTATATTTTTTATTTTAATAATACATTATCAAATTTAATTTAAATACATTTAAATTTTGGATAACGAGCAATTTATACTAATTTTAATACTTCTATTAACAAATTAATTTATTACAAATATTATTGTCAATATTCCGCCAAAAATGAAAGGGCAAACGTGCCCAAAATAACCGAATAACTGCATGCATAAGATATTATGAATGATGCAGCATGTAGGTATACCATAAGAAATTCGTCGAGGCACAAACAGTGACCCTATGCATTCTTGCAGGCATCCATAGGCAGTGATTTTAGTAGGAAGCAGAAGCGTAAATCTTGGTCGCATATTATCGTTTACCATCCATCGCGATAGTTGTAGATTGGTAACGACTTGACTAGTCTTGATGCGTCCATGGAATAACTTCTTTGTGTTGTATTTATTTTATCTATAATACAATATGATATACATAATAAAGAATAATGAATGTTTCTGTGACGTGTATTTACTGAATGTAGTGCAGATATGAATTACATTCAGAGACTAAAAACGAATACGTTTAGATTTAATACTAAAACATATAACGAAAAACAAGTAGTAATTGAAATCGGACAACTTACTTCATCTTCAAAATTACAACAGAAAAAGAACACTTCAAGCTATTTCATGAAGTAAGTTTTATGATAACTATTCTATATAACTATAACTTAGCAATATTTTTTCATATTTGCAAGCGTACAGACTTTTATAATTAATTTTGTTCAATAAAGTTACCACATGTTGTACAAACTCGGTGGGTTTATAATTCGAGAACCATTAATGTAATTTTTAGTGAACACAAAAATCTGATTGAACTCTTCACTGAAATTACCAAAAATCCGATCAATTGGGATTCAGAAACGCTTTCTGCAGCTAGAATGTATGAATTTATTTTAAGCGACTTTGAATTTAATTACTTTTTAGTAATATTTAACAGAATTTTTATACAGACTAATACGTTTTTTAACATAATACAGTCAAAAGTTGTAGATATTGGGTGTTGTCTTAAAAAAATTGAAGGGTTTAAACTTTTTGTTGAAATGTTCTATAATGAAAGTGATGTAATATACGAAAAAACTTTAACTTTTTGTGGAGAACCGAGAAGAAAACAAAACATCAATGATATAAAACTTTACTTACATCTTTTAGTGAAATAGTAGATAATATAGAAAGTAGAAATTAGTAAACTGTTTTTTTGTCTTTTGGATCACGATTCTTTTTCTAGTTACAACTCTGAATTCCCAGAAAAGCTCTTTTCAGAATTAAAAACAAGGTACACTGAAAGATTTGAATTTGACCACCTTAAAAATGAGTTGATTCGTTTGTACTCTTCATCGGAATTTGCAGGTCTTAATTCGTACGAAATCGTCCGATTCTGCGAAGAAAAAAATATGTGTCATGTATTTCCCCAACTAATGACATTGGCCAAATTGATTGTAACAATTCCGGCAAGTAGCGCATCTGCGGAACGATCGTTTTATGGCCTAAAACGGATTCATACTTATCTGCGTAATACTCAGGGACAAGAGCGGTTAAATAACTTAGCCATTGTATCTCTTGAAAAGGACCTACAGCAAGAACTAAAATGAACTTCTAGTTTATGACAATGTATTGAATGAATTTTTAAAAACAGACAGCCGGATTGACTTAATTTACAAAAAAAGTTTGTTAGTGACACGTATAATCTGTGGTGCCAGGCGTATATACAAGTCAAACTCACATTTAGATACTTAAATTGCAGAACTTATGTACACCTATGGTAAGTTTATTGTTTTTAATTTTTGCCTACCCTGCATTAACAATCACTGCACTCTATTGCTGCAAATGAATTTGAGCTTGCTCTACTGGCAATAAAGAAATGATAAAGTATTAGACAAGCAGCAGAAGATTATAATATACCATATACGGTTCTGCACAGCCATTTGAAGAAAAAAGATTTAAAAAATCAAGGAGGGCAAACTGCCTTAACAGCAGTAGCGGAGGAGCTTATTGTGTCACACGATATACTTTGCGCTGATTGGGGTTATTCTTTTGATCGTATAACATTAAAGCTTTTTATCAAAAGCTTTATTGACCGACGAGGAAAAACAATAAAAACTTTCAAAAATAATTTGCCAGGGTATGAATTTACTGTCAGTTTTTTGAAACGGCATAAAGAGAATTTAAGTTCAAGATTATGTCAAAATATAAAAAGAGTTCGCGCTGCAGTTTCTCGTAAAATTCTTCAAGAATATTTTGAAAACTTAAAAAAGGAAATCAATGGCATTCCAGAAACTAATATTGTGAACTTTGATGAAACAAACCTTGCTGATGATTCTGGTCATAACAAAGTTATTGTAAAAAGGGCTGTAAGTGCCCGGAAAGACTAATGAACAGCTCTAAATCAGCAACTTCGAGCATGTTTGCAGCTGCTGCTAGCGGAGACCTGTTGCCTACATATGTTGTATACAAGGCAAAACACTTGTATAATACGTGGATGGGGAATGCTTCAAAAGGAACACGTTTCGAAGTCTGTCAGGTTGGTTTGACAGTGAATGCTTTGATGACTGGATTGCGACAGTAATAATTCCTTATTTTTCTAAATTTACTGGAACAAAAGTTCTGATTGGGGACAACCTATCCACGCACCTATCTGTGGATTCTGTTAGACTATGCGAGGAAAACGGAATTAGAATGGTATTTTTGCCTGCAAACTCAACACATCTTACACAACCACTTGATGTGGCATTTTTTAGACCGCTGAAACAGAGCTGGAGGAAAATATTAACAAATTGGAAAATGGGTGCTGGTAAACGAGTACGCTCTGTGCCTAAGGATGTGTTTCCACGACTTTTATCTCGACTTTTACGTGATATAGTATAACGTTTTGCCTTACTAAGGGGGGCTATTTATAAGGTTTTGCCTTACTAAGGGGCAATTTATTACTCCTATGTGACCAGCTGAAAGGCACAAGGATAGATGACGAGGATTTCCAGTAGACGTAAAGAGCCCACGGTAAGTTTCGGTGGAAAATGGCTTGTAGATGATGAAACCTCCAAAGGCTAAACGGCTATTCCAGCTATTTGCTCTGGATAGAACATGAGCTTTGGGTCGGGGTTGGACTGCGGCCAAAATATAGTGAATATGGCGCCACCGAATTTTTGTATACTAAGAAGACCTTACTTGAGTCTTTTGTATAAGGTGAATGCGGAAACCTATACTCAAATACCGCTATACAAAATATTACAGGAACCCAATCCCTAAAGTTTTCTTACCTTATGGCTCGATATTGACCTTAAAGATGCACCGCTACACCTGTGAACAGATTAAAACAAGGATAGCACAGTTTGTGCATTCATTTCAAAAAAATTCATAATTAATAAGAATCAAACCTCATTCATTCCAACTAATAATCATAGTCTTGAACAAAATGAATATCTATTCCTTTAAGTTGCAGTTAAATTATTTACAAGACATCTTCTTTAAAAAATTTGATTAGATAATAATAATGAAAAATATGTACATATGTACTAGGTAATAATCAGTATCTCTCATAAATAAAATATAGTAGTTTTTACATTAGTAAGGTCTAGCAAAATTTATACTGGAAAATGATTAAATCTGAGTTTTTGAATAATTAAATTTATATTACAACTTTATTTGGTCTGGTTAGTACTACTTGGACCTCACAGTCTATGGCAAAATATTCCAATTAATATTTAATGAAATGCAAAATGTAACAATTTAGTTCTCTAAGATAAAATAATTTGTAATTCAAATAATCGCTTTAATTTTCGTTAAATCTGAAAGTTAACCTTTTCTGTTTTTATATCGACATCTACCGTTTTTTTTGTTAGTACTAATGCAAAGATAAAAGTGAAGCTTTATAGATTCCTTTCACCAAAATTTAAAAATAACTTGTTTGTCATTCAACTAATGAACTAGGAAATTTCCACGTGAACAAACAATACTTATTTGTCTGCTGTGCCAAATGCTACAGCTGACGTATTTAAAAAACACAAATTACATATCAGATGTTAATCCATCAGAAAAATACTTGCGAGGTATAAGGATCATACCCGGAATAATAATTAATAAATTGTAGTCTTCCTGTTTCAGCATTTACAAATTAGGAATTTCCATTACCACACAATCCAATTAGCTGGATACTGAAAATCCAACAAGACATCACGTGCGTCCCCATCAAACAATTGAACCACGCCAGATTAATAAATAAATTGCATACATTTCTCAAATTAAAGTAAGCTTTTTAAATCAATGTAAGTTGCTTAAGTTATATACGTTACACAAGTTGCACCAGTTATCCAAATTATACAAGTTGCCCAAGATGCACTACAAATATCATTTAGTAAGGCTTTAAACTCAGTAATACTTACTGTTAACCTAAAACCATTTAAAACAATTTAACGTCCCGTCTAATGCGAACATATAATGAGCTTCGCTGAGATGATTTCATCTTGAAAACCACTTTAATCTTTTGGTGCTTCCAACACGTGGTCTGCAACGTCATGTTCCTTGATTTAAAGAACAATAGACTTTCTCTAACAACAGCTCAGTTGGAAGTGATTTATTGACGTATGTTGCCATCTGACAACAGTTATGATTTTACAATCATCAAAAGGAGGGAGCTTTTATAGTGACACTAACAAATGGCATTTTCTGTCACCGCTTAATTTAAAATTTTATACTCTCAAATCGAAAGCTTATATTGTATTCAACAATATATAATATTTATCACGTAGATTGTGTAGCGTTATTATATTTAGATCGACTATTAATGAATTAATTAAATTAGATATTTGTGAAAATATTGTCAGAAAATAAAATTGTTACAATAGAGATAAAATCTGCTGAAAACATAAAGGCTGGGTTTAAGAAATGAGCAATATCGCCATTCAAACCGTTGAAGGTGATAGAAAGGGTACCATCTGAAGAGGTACTAACAGATGATGGAGTACAGACATTAAATGAAGGTACAGATCAATCATTGATCCAACTTTTAAAAGAATTAAAAGGGATAGATGAAATAAAATCTGTTCGAACAAAAAGATCAAGAATTATCGTTGAACCGGGTAAGAGTGCCACTCTGGAACTGGAAAGTGATCATGAAAGTGAAGGTGTAGATGAAGCAGAAAGTGAAGGTGAAGTTGAAACTGAAAGTGCAGATGTAGCTGAAGCTGAAAGTGAAGGTGCATATGAAAGTAAATATGAAGATGAAACTAACACTGTCGTTGAAGCTGCCTGCTCAATTTCCAATGTTAATGAAAAGCATGTTTCTGAACATCAGCCTCCCTACGAGTTCAATCCATATGAAGTTAAAACAAATAATTTTATAATAGTGAGATTTACAACAAACAGACGTGATCGAGATTTATTGCACTCGTTCAAAATGTTGCTGGCAATGAATCTATAAAATGTTTGCGAAAACGCGTCGGGAATAAAGATGTATTTTTTGTATTTCCTGACATTGAGAATCATTCTGTGATAAGTCAGCAACAGAATGAAAGACTAATGGTGCCAGTTAAAATCCATAGGGGACAGCATCGATTCATTATCGATGCGACTCATCTTGAATAGATAGTCTATGATGTTACAAGTTTTATTCTTTTTGTCTATATTTTAGAAAGTATTATAGTGCCTATTTAGATTTAGTATCTATTGAAATTTAGAATTAGTCATCATCATTAGGTCTTCAGTCCTGGAACTGATTAGACGCGTACCCTCATTGTTTCCTATTCTGAACTAATCTACACATTTCCCTGAAATTTGCACAGTCTGCATCTATCACTATCTGATGTAGGTCAACATCTACCTCTTGTAATATATCCCATATTATTCCCCAAAAATCCTTTAGAACGTATTCTGCCCTTCTATTTCTCTTATTTTTCCCCAGATATCCTTGTTCCCCTACTATTTCTATAACCTATTTGTTATTATCTTTGTCTGTCCATGCTATCGTCCTCATACATCTGAAGCACAGCATTTCAAAAGGCTGCTACCGTTTTTCTGTCTGCGGTTCAGACTGCCCGTATTTCATAGGCATACTGTGGTTTGCTCCACACATATGCTTCCAACAATTGTCTTCTTGTTCTATGTTTGTTGTCTTTCCTCATAGGCGCTGTTCTTTCTTGTTAGATGCCGTTCGGTCACCTTCTATTGTTTTACAATTATATACCCTATTTCTCCGACCTTCAGTGGTTGTGAAGGGAGGTAAGCAGCCTGTGGCTACCAAGTTCCTCCAACACTTAACCATTTACCGATTTAATATATTTTGCAATATATCTTTTCGCACAGTCAACATTAATTGCAGGTATTTCGCAACCAACAACTAGTTGTTTATACTAATCATCAGATTTATCTGCGCTTATTTTTTCGTCATTAGGTTTTCCGTCTCAAAACTGGTTGGACACGTACCTGCACTTATTTATATTCTGAGCTAGCCTACATAGTTCCCTGAAATTCTCACACAGCATGTGTATACAGCTCGTTCCCCTTCTATTGATTTCTAATTTTATGCCCTATTTCACCGAGATTCAGCGAAGGAGGTTAAGCAACCTGTGGCTACCAAGATCCCCAACACTTAGACATTTACCGAAATAATGGTTTTTCAGTAAATCCTTTCACACACTTAACAATATTCGAGAATATTGCCCAGCCAATTCTTGTAGTTACTTATAATAATCATCGTGTTTAAGCACAGTTATTTTCTCGTCATTAGTTTATCCATCTTGGGATTGGTTGGATGCGTACCTCCATTGATTTCTATTCTGGGCTAGCCTACACATCTCCCTGAAATTCCCGCAGCCTACATCTTTTACTATCTGTGTGCAGTAGTCTAACCTAGGACTGCCTCTTCTTCTCTTTTTTCCTATCTTTGCCTCTAATATATTCCGCACTATTTCCTCATGCCGTAGTATGTGGCCTATCAACCTATCTCTCCTATTTTTTACCGTTTTCCACATATTTCTTTCTTCCCCTACCATTTTTAGTACCTCTTCGTTCTTAACTTTGTCTGTCCATGATATCTTCATCATACGTCTGTAGCACCACATTTCAAAGGCTTCTACCTTTTTCTTGTCCGCTTCTCCTACTGTTCAGGCTTCACAGCCGTACAGTGCTGTGCTCCACACATATGTTTTAAGCAATCTTTTTCTTGTTTCTATGTTTGTGGTCTTTGAGCACAGTAGTTGCTTTTTCTTGTTAAATGTAGCACGAACTTGTGTTAATCTTTGTTTTATATCTTTTGTGCTTTTCCCATCTTGCGTTATTTGGCTTCCTAGGTAGCAGAAATCCTTAACCTCTTGTAAGTTCGTGTTACATACTTGTATTCTTGTTTTTGATTTATTTTCCCCACCTTTGCATACTAGAACTTTAGTTTTAGTTTTGTTAATTTTCATACCGTATCTCTATGTTAGTACTGTTTCCATTTCATTAAGAGCAGCTTCTAATTCTTCCTTGCTAGACGCTAATACCGCTATATCATCTGCAAATCTAAGCATATCAATTTTTTGTCCCTGCATAGTAATTCCAAATGTCTTCCTACATTTGACAGCATTCATTGCCTCTTCAATGTACAAGTTAAAAATTAATGGGGATAGGGCACATCCCTGTCTCACCCCTTTCCTAATGTTTACTTCTCTACGTTCCTGCTCTAATTTTATTACTGCTGTTTGCTCTTTGTATAAGCTATGTACTATTCGTCTATCCCTATAGCTCATTCCAATCTTTTTGAGTATTTCAAACATTTTTTTCCACTTTACATTGTCGAATGCTTTTTCCAGATCTACAAACCCTATATACACGCTTTCCCCCTTTTCTATTGTTTTCTCCATTATCACTCTCAGAGCTAAAATAGCCTCCCGTGTTCCCCTGTTTCGCCTAAACCAAAATTGGTATTATCCTAGTATTTCTTCCGCCCGTTTTTCCATTCGTCTTTGCACAATTCTAGTTAATATTTTTGACACGTGTGCTGTCAAACTTATTGTTCGAAAATTTTCACATCTATCCGCGCCTTTCTTTTTTGGTATAGTTACTATGATGCTACGTTTGAAATCTTTGGGTATCTCGCCGGTCTCATATATATAGCTTACAAGTTGGAAGAGACGTTCTGTTACTGCTTGTCCAGCGGCTTTTAGAGTTTCTGCTTGCACCTTATCTGTACCCAGCGCCTTACCATTTTTCAGACTCTTTAATGCTAATTCAAACTCATCTCTAAGTATAGGATATCCCAAGTCATCATTTTCAATGTCTGATTCTTGTTCTAATGCTGATAGTTCCTCTCCTGATATAAATTCCCTATATATTCTTGCCATCTACCCACTTTCTCTACATTTTCTATAATGACGTTTCCTCCCGCATCCCTTATATTTTTGCTATATGGTTTTATATGCTTAAAATTCATTCTAATTAATTTGTATGCTTTGTCTGTCTTTCCCATTTCCATCTCAGTTTGTACCTCTTTGCACTTTTCATCAATCCATTGTTCTTTAGCTTTCCTGCATTTTCGAATAATTTCCCATTTTATGGATTTGTATCTCTGTTTTCCTGTTTCGTCTGATTTATTTTTGTATTTTCGTCTTTCTTCTATTAAATTCAGGATATCCTTTGTTATCCATGGTTTCTTATTTTCTTTTTGTGTATACCCCAGAATATCTCTGGCCGCCATGTCTAGGCTGGATTTAATGTTATTCCATTCTGTTTCTACTTCCTTAGTATCAGATATTTTCCTGATATTTTTGAGCAATTCATTTGACTTTTTTTCGAATCTTTCTAGAATATCTTTATCTTTTAGTTTCTCTAAGTCCAAGTGCCTTTTTCCGTTTCTTTTTTTCACATTCTTAAATTTAAGTGCGGCCTTCATAATTACGATGTTGTGGTCAGTATCTATATCTGCTTCTGGGTAGCTTCTACAGTCTTTTACTTGATTCCTAAACCGTTGTCTAACAAGAATGTAATCTATTTGATATCTTCCTATATCTCCTGGCATCTTCCACGTATATCGTCTTCTAGCTTGATGTTGAAATAATGTGTTTGTGATGATTAAATTGTTCTTGTCGCAAAATTCTACCAGCCTATTTCCCCTGTCGTTTCTCGTGCCTAAACCAAATAAACCTGCTACCGCTCCTTCTCTACCCTCACCTACCACGGCATTAAACTCCCCCGTAATTATTAAATTTTCATGTCCTTTTACGTATCTTAATATGTCTTTGATATCTTTGTAGATGGCTTCTACCTCTTCGTCACTGTAGCTAGAGGTGGGCATGTATACTTGTATTATTACTGTTTTTACCGGTTTAGATTCTAATCTAACCATGAGTACTCTTTCGTTCTTTTGTAAGTAATTTTCTACACAGTATCCTATCTTTTTCCGCATAACTATCCTCACACCCAAATCTCCTTCCTCGGCTCCTGTATGAATTACCCTGAAGTCTCCACTCCAAAAATCCCCCGCCTCTGGCCACCGAACTTCGCTGATTCCTACTATGTCTAGTGATAACCTATTCATTTCGATTTTTAGGTTCTCTAGCTTATCTACTTGCTTCATACTTCTAACATTCCACGCCCCGACTTGCAAAGTGTTCCCGACTCTTATTTTTAACTTTCCGATCGCATCCTCCGAAGTAGTCCCCTTCCGGAGATCCGAATGGGGGACTATTTTAACTCCGGAATCTTTTACCCCAGAGAATGCCATCATGTTTGTAACAATTTAAGTACGCTGTGTACTTGGGAGATAATGTGGTGGTTTCCCGTTGCCTTCCACATCGCAGTAGTATGTCTTAGAATACCTAAACCGACCCCTATGGTCTCTGCCAATCTAAGTACCGAAAGAGCCGCTGCCTTCTTTCGGGGACCTGTCTTAGTCTGGTTCCTCACTAACGACCCTACTACTTTGGTTGGACCTGTAGTTTGGCTCTTTAGCTCATTAGAACACGCAAGCCATTTCGCCTGTTCTAGTAATTTAGAACTTCGGCAAGGTGCAGGTCCATTCGAAATGGTTTAGAATTAGTACACTTAAAAAATTTATGCTACATTACACTTTTTAAATAAACAGTGTGTGTTTTATGCGAAATACCGCTGTATTTTTTACAGCTTTTTCAATTCCATCCCCTAAGCTAGGTACTTTTTATTTTAAAAGATGTAAAAATTTGATCCAAGTAGTCCAAAGTATGGCTTTCTAGATTAAAGTTGTGTATTTGATATGTGTGATCCTATTCACTCAACTGTCGGACTAAGAGGATCACAGAACTTAAAAAAAATTAACTAATTAATGGTCATTAAGAAAAATATACCAATATGCAGATCGGAAAATAGGAGTTTCGACTCTTAAAATAATATTTTAAAATAATTATTTATCTTAAACCATCTATTTGAAAATTATTGTAAAACTTAAAAAGTGCTCATATTCACCCTATTTTACGATACTTTAATGGACACTAATCCAATATTATTATACGCGTAGCCTACAATAAGTGAATACTGCTGACTAAAATCGATTTTAATTAGATTGCACCTTTTAAACATTCTTAAATAAGCAAATTTAACAATAATAAAATAAGATTAGAGCCGGAAATAAGTTTTATTTGGGAAATGTTTCATTTCTACTTACAGTCCTACAATATATACCTTTTTATTTTTCATTTCATTTACTGTTGTACTTTCAACTCCATTTTCGCATAGAAAATGTTCCTATGTGAACTCCATGTCTAATTCAAACTAACAAATAAGAATGGGCGTTTGCATATACAACTACTGCACTCATTAATTAATCGACTTTGAATAACTTTTTTACATCTGCTGCACTCAAAGTGCTGTTTTAAACTGTATTAAATGTCTCCAGAATGTAAATAAAAGGTGTTCAACTAAAAGTTGACATCTCAAGTTTAAATACCATGTATTGAGGTTAAACTCAACATGTCAAATTTGATCTCGGTATGTCGAGTTCAAACTTGATACGCTGAGTTAAATCTTGATATGTCAAGTTTAAACTGGACATGTCGAGATTAAACTTGACATGTTGTGTTTACGCTTAACATGTCAAAATAAAATGACATATCGAGTTCAAACTCAACATGTCATGGTTAAACTCGGCAAGTCAAGTTTGAACGTGACATGTCAAGTTTAACCTCGAAATGTTGAGCTTAAACTCAACATGTTAATATTTTGCTCTTGATTTTTATATGTCATTGTACTATTCAGTGAATTCAAGCAAAAAACATTTTATTTACTATAAGTACAAAAATAATGAAAATTTTCCAAAGTGGTTGTGTTCAAAATCCTTAAATATACAAATAAATACACTATTAAAAATAGACAACATTACTGAAATATTCAAACATAAATAGATACAATAACACAATGCAGAATAATTTACAAAAATTAAACTATAAAAAAGGTTCTGACCAATACTTAATAGAACCATTTTGTTTTTCAAACAAGTTTGTCTTTATTTTTGAACGAAGTTTTACATCTTTTAGTTTCAATTCTTTAGGGGTACTTATAAGCCGTGTTGGTGTCAAAATTGCTTTAGAACTTAAACCTGTACATTCTAAAAAGTGTTCATAAGTAGGTTCATTAGAATTGGTCAATTTATGTATACCCATTTTAAGCTTTTCAATTTCCAACTTTTTCTTAAGTTGTTGTAACGGACTTGTATTAAAGGGAGTTGAATGTGAATCCTTTGTTGCTCTAACCATTTCAACACAAGTAGAAGAACTTAAAGGCCGTTTGGTATATTTGTTTTTTTCGTTAAATTTCGAGAATTCAGGCGTTGATATGTTTCGATGTAATATACTGTCAGTGTATTCATTTATTTCACATTCGTCTAAATTAAACTCTTCAAAATTTTGACTAAGATCAAACTTTTCACTAGTGAATTTTACAGGCGACTGTTGAGAATCTAAAACTGAAGATTTTCAAAACTAGAAAACAATCTTTTGTCAATTTTTTGTTTAACCTTTGGCTTTTGCTGCATTTCTGACAACAGTTGCTTTTTATTAAAGGTAGCAATTAAACTAGATACAGTTGATCCCATTTGAATTGGATGGATTCGTGTGCGGTCCTTTTGTTTTAAAACCTGTGTATTGTTTTCAATGTAATTATCTGGAGTTACATTAATGGGATCGCAAGACAACTCATTCTCATCTGGTATTATTATTTCAGTAACTTGAGGTAGTTTTGGTATATCACTGTTTAGTTTTACAACAGTTGGCGTTTGATTCACATGTAGACTAGACTTTTCTGTTGGACTGCTAATTTTCTCTGGCTTTACCTTTGTAGGGCTTTTAATTATCTCGTTAAACTCTTTTTCCTTACTTTGTTTAAATTGAAGCAAACCTGATTCAGGTGCTATTGGTGCATTAATTTCAGCAACAACATTGATTTTCATAAAATTAAGTTTATCCGGAGTTGGTAAATTTATTTCAGATATTGAGCAGTAATCTGGTTCTGAATCACAACTTTTATCGCTAAGCTTTGTATATGCAGAAGGTGAACCTGGTTTATTATTTGCAATAACAAGATTAGAAGGCTTAGGCGGAAGCGCAGGTGGTGTTCGTAAAATTTTACTTTTTCGCACAACTGCCACTGGAATTTCGACCTTATCTTTGACAAAACCGATGTTTACTATTTTTTTTGGTTGCTTTCCAAAATCGCGAGCGGATACCATCAAGGTTTGTCCATTTTTATTACCAGGACTTCCTTCAAACTGACTTAAAATTTGTTCGTAGTCATTGCTGTAAGTACTTTGTGGGGTTTCGTAAAAATTGGGCGTTCTTTGAATTGGGGTTTCATAATAATCACTGCTAGAAACACTAGAATTGCCTGTTTCTTCAAATTTAACTCTTTTATTTTTGTTTGATTGTTTATTGATATCTGGTGATTTTGGAGGTGAAACTGATGGATCATTAATGTTTTGCAGTAAAATTTCATTCATGCATTCTAATACAGGATTGTTGCGATAAACACCTCTTTGTTCCTCATCTTCTTGATCACTGGTACTTGTATACCAATTGTCATTGGATTCGACTTCACCTTCAAAGACTGAAGTCATCATCACATTAGATATGTTGGCATTTTCATCTTGATGTTGGTCTTGTGTGACGGTTTGTGTGCCAGATGCAAATGATTTATTTAAAGCCTCAGATATGTTGGTTATATTTAGAGCAGTTGCACATGTGGTAACATTTGAACTAGTTTCGCTAGGACTTATTTCACTGCTGCTGCTACTTTTTGGTCGATTATCAATTGGCGAATTTGCCATATCGTATGTAGTGTCATTTTGCTCATTCTCAATTTTTTTTAAAACATTGGAATATTCTCCAATACTATTTCGTGCTATAATTCTTTTTCCATGTCGACCTAGAGAATCATTACGCTTGTTTTTAATAAATATGTTTCTTGCCATACTTGAATTTAATTTAACACTATCTTCACTAGATATAGACCTACTACTATTATTAAATATTTTAACAGGAGAACATCCTTTTTCTGATACGCTAGCATATGTTTCACTCCCACTATCTAAGGATTCAAATGTCGAACTATGATAATCGGTAACTACATATTCCGAACTACTATCTAAGCTTTCAGAATAATATTGATTACAAGTTTTGCAGTAAGTATTTGATAATAATCTTTGTATATCATTTTGCTGCTTCTTTATGGTGTAATCCTTTTCTTTAAGTTGATGACTGATGAATTTTTGTTCTTGTTTCAAACGAGCCTCTAGTACTAATAACGCTTTAAGTACATGTGCTAGTTGGTCTTCGCGGAATTGTTTTTCCACCTGAAACTGTTGTTCTTTAAGTTCGAATTGTCTTGTGTATTCAGTTACTAGTTGACGGCATCGACGTGTTTGTTGCTTTAATGCATATTGTACCAATTGCAATTGACCTCGAACTGATGCCATTTCTGCTTTGTATGAATTCATCTGCAAAAAAAGTATACATAAGATAACTTCAAACTGTTTTAATTATTGAATAGTATTTTTTCATAATAAATAAAATAAAATAAAAATATCAAATTAAGATTGAATATCAAACATAATGAAGTGAGTTGTATTTCAAATTTGTTGGTTTTAAATTTAAGTGAACAGATTATAACATATAACCTTTAATAACTATAGAAAATATACCGAAAGTTGTTATGTACAGTTTTAGCCCCAAAAAATCTAGCCGGTAATCCACAGAAAAACTCGGTTTAGTATCCCGCTAAAAATCTTGTTTCGGTAAAATACCGAAAACTTTGTCTGTGCTAACAAAAGTGATTGCCGACTAACTCAGTGCTCCTCCCCAATAAATAACATGAATGTGCTAAAACCTGAAATCAGAGTATGATTCTGGCTTAAAAATGTACCAGAAAAATCATTAAGGGCACTATTGCTTAAACATAAACAAACATGAATCCTAAAAACACATAGACCTACAACAGTAAAACCACATTTAATACAAAGGGTTATGGTGCTGTCAAATTCTTAGTAAAAATTTTTGCGTAACAATGGAAACGTTCCTATCAAGATATTGAATTGTCAAACTTGACACATTGAAATATGGTTGCTGGTATTTTTGAAAGTAACAATACAAATTCTACAAATTGTACTAATTGTAAAGTACCTAAAAATATCACACGCAACTTACTTCAGAATCAGCTACAATCTGAAGTTAGTTGTTGGTTACATTTACATAATGTGTTAAGATTGTTTAAACAGAACTTACCATGAAAGCATGTTCTCAGTCATTTTTGTAGTCCCATATATATATATATATATATGATATATATATATATATATATATATATATATATATTGATATGATAACGCCGTACTCGGTGTCAATGGTCGTTTTGCTATAACTCCACCTCTCTGTGTTATCTAATCAAATTTGATTTTACTAATTTTTAGTGTTATGCCACGGCTAGCTTTTATTATTCTACACAGACTGCACAACGTTATGATGATCAATTTATCTCTTCTCCACCCCTTTATGATTACCTCTTTGTTTGAATTATAAAATGAAGTCAATTAATTCCATATAATGAAAAGAAATATGTACAAGTTTTGAAAATTATTAAAATAAACCCTTCAATCAATCAATATCATAAGTCTTATTTATCCCAAAATTTATATGCTTTGCAATCAATCTAAAGTCACCAAAAACTACTCTTTTTACCAAAGAAACCTCGAACGTTCAGATCCCTTTATTATATTACTTACTTTTAACATATGCAAAGTTTGTCGTTGACTTTGTTACACAAGTTTATATAAATTTAATAAATTCAGTAATGAAATTTAAAAATAGAAAAAAATATCTTAAAACTAATAAGATCTGACCTGCTCTGCCTAGTTGAACCCCTTGTTTTCCATAAATTATTTCTTGCTTCTTTATTTTCTCGCAACTCAAAATTATACCAAAATCGTTGACGCTGCTTTGAAGTACTACATTAATCCATTTAAAATATCCCCTTATTCGAATTATCCATACATTTGAAATATTATACCATCAATTAGAATTTTCCATGCATTTAAATTACTATACCATCCATCAAGATTTATTATCAACCAACTAGGATTAGAATTATACACACATTTGAAATTATTTTCTACCAATTAAGAATTGTTATCCCCCAATTTGGACTAGGATTAGAATATCATCCTCAACACATTTGAAATATTATCAACCAACTAGGATTATCATATCGTATACTCGAATTATTCTCCACCAATTCGGAACTGTTATCCCCCCATTCGGAACCCTATTATTATATTATTAGTTTAAATAAATTACCCCAAATTCTACTCACGTTAAACGGCAAAACACATTTTCATATTTGTAGCACTTATTTGTTACTATCTATTTTCACTATTATATTATTAAATATTAAACTACACGTGACTTTTAGATTCAGAGTGTCGCAGCTTTGCCCTGCTTAATTAGAACTGAACTCTGTTATCATTCTCGCTGTTAATATAGGCTCATCCCACTTGTATGTGGGTTGGGCTTTCAACAAGTCTGTCGCTATCTTAACCAATGAGGTATTTGTATATCCTGCACCTTGAAGTGGTTTTCTGATGTAATTAATATATTCGTTTCTCATGTAGTGGTTGTTTCCTACAAATACCTCGTTATTTAAACCATACGTTGTTTTGTTTAGATATGTCGTTTTCCATATTATACAAAAATACATGATGTAATTTCAATTTTGATTTTCGTGTATGTTTATTTATTTTGAAACCTGCGTTTTCTTATCAAAATGTTTATTGTTTCTACGCACTTACACAAAGCTTCGTTAAGTTTTATCTCTTATCTCCGTATTATATTATAACTAATTAGAATCCTTTTCAATGCGTGTTTAATTACGTTTGCTATCATTTTCTCTTAAATGCGTGTACTCCTACTGAAAAATATTTCCACTTTTCATTACTTAATATTAATAAAGCTCTGTATACCGAGTGTTGAATACTTGTTATTTACCTAATGTATGAATTACCTATTTCTATGCTAAATATGCGTCCTATTGTTGTAAGATGTGTTTATTTGCGTCGCTTAAAACTAATTATGCTCTATATACAGGGTGTTAAATGCTTACTATTTACATAATATCTAAATTACTTAATTTTCTGTTAAATAAATGCAGTTCTCTGCTTCCTATTGTAATTTATGGTTTCTGCACAACCCTTGCTACATAATACACCCCTAAACAACACCTTATCACAGCAATATATATATATATATATATATATATATATATATATGTTGCTGTGGTAAGGGGTTGTTTAGGAGTGTATTGAGTTGTAAGGGTTGCGTAGCAACTGTAAATAGCAATAGGAATCAAAAATCTGCATTTATTTAGCAGGAAAATAAATAATTCGCACATTATGTAAATAGCAAACATTTAACACCGTGTATATGGACCGCAATTACCTATAATTAATGCCAGTAAGCATATCTTCCAATAATAGAACGATAATAGCAGAGAAATAATTATACGTGTAATTAAAATACGTCAAGAAGCGTTCAATAAGTTTATAAAATAGATACGCATAAGATAAGATAAAACCTAGTAAATCGCTATGCAATTACGCTTGTAATAAAGAAGGAATAATAAAGCGCTTTGATAAGAAAACGCACTTTCAAGATAAGTTTTAAATAGATACATTAACGAAAACATTACTCAGGTTACATTAGTTATTTTGTTCAATTCTCCAAAAGCTTTGTAACGTGCATTTTTAGAGCTTAACATCTTACGCTTTTCTGTAACTACTATTTCTATATTTTATATTTATTAACTCGTTGGCGAATGCGTCGTATTATAATAAGTGGATCGCTGTTTGTATAAAGTAAATACTTTCGAATAGTTTTCATATTGTATGCAATTTAACTCGCGTGTATTAATTAAAGATAGATAAATTGATACTTGATTCTCATTAATAAATAAATTCCAACTTATCGGAAACGATAAAGAGCCTGTAATTAATTATTAGATACGATTGTTACATTCACGTTTTAGATGTTCCTTATGTTATTAGCGAGGTAGATAAGAGTCGATAAGCGGTTATAATAGCGACGAGTTGTGAAGTTCTGTTCTGTGTTCCGATATGTGAAGTACGTTGAAAATACTGCTTTCTGTTTGCTTTGATAATAGTGAAAAATTAATGCGGTATTAATTTTTCGAATTGTACATGAAAAACACGGCACGATTTTAGTTGTACTTTAACTGTAGAATGTGTTTACTCGACCGCGCGTGTTGTAAGGTCATTGACAGACGGTTTTATTGCTTACGCGTTGCTTTGCTGATTGTTTTTGTTGCTTTTCTGTTGGAAATAAAAGTGATGGAGCTTGTTTTACTCGACCGCACGTGTTTTACGGAACATTGACTTAGTGATTACGCGTTGCTTTACTGACTGTGTTTCTTTAGTTGATTTGTCTTTTTATATGTGAACTGTGTGTGCGATCTAGTTTCGTGGTCCCATTTTTTTGTCAGAGTAGGGTATACTTTGGATTATCCAAATTAAATACAGTTGATACTGTAGTTGCTGAATTTCTAACACCAAAGAATCTAAAATAGATCGTTGCTTGCGCAAATTTCGTTATTAAAAAGCATTAGATTTTTCTTTGTTACCAGATGTAGCAAATAAAACACCTCACATTACTGTTAGTATAATGCAAGAACTTATCAGATAACATGCATTACATCGTGCCTTGAAAGCACGTGGTTCTAAATTCTTATTACTATTTTTCTTTACAATTTGTGTTACAAAATATTTCGGAATTATTGTCTCAGGAAATAGAATTAACAAGAAATTTATCAAGGCTACATAGTTCCATCAGCATGATAATGTCTGCTGCTAACACCAGTGAAATACGTAGGTGTGATTAGTGTAAAGTGTAAGAAATTCCATCAACACCCTCACAGTCAAGGGTGAAGTGCTTCGTTAGTGCAGGACATCGTTGAATTCCACACTTCAGTTGCAAGGAAGCGTTGCTGAAGGACTTTTGTAAGTTGAACTATTTCCTACTGGTTATTACTTTAAATATCTATTCGTTGCTTTACCATATCTTTGTCGTTCTGATACCTTTTACCATAGACTTGCATGCTATTTTAAAACATAGAAAAAAAAAGAAAGAAAGAAAAATCAATACTACTGAATTACTCATACCAATTGTGTCTTATCTATTTATCTTTTGTCAACATTTTGTCTGATTTATGTTTAATTGGTGTGTGAGGAAACGTTTCTGCTACTCCCCAATATTACCTCACTTTGTACTAAACATTTTTCTGTATTGCTATTACCGTTGTTATATTATATAGATTATCCAAACAGTTTCTTTTTTTTACATTCTACAAAGTACTGAATAACTTAGACTTTTCATTGCTGCTATGCTTATATTCTTTTTTTTTCAGGTTTCCTTAACTAATTTTCTTGCAGGTATTGTCACTAACTTCTTACCGCCGCATACATCATATGTCAGTCTGCTTTCTACACCCCCCCCCCACTCTCTGATTGAGCCCGGTCATTCCGTGATATCTTTGTGTTACGTAACATAAATTTGGCGCCCAACGTGGCTGCCACGAAAAAAACGTAACAGCTTTATCTACACAAAACAACAGACATAAGCTGAAGTAAAGTCCAACAACAATAATAAGACAGGCGCTCAAAGATCGTAAAACAATAGCAAATAACAGCATGATACGGAATTACAGAATAGTTTCGTTAGAAATCAGCTTGAAATAACCTAGGAATGTCCAAAACAAACATAGTTGGTTGCAACACTTTGTAAGGCTGTTTGGAAAACCAATCCAAATCTAGATAGCAAAAGCTATATAACGCCCAGAGTTGATAAAAAGGGCAGTCTCAACTTGAAGCGCGTCGAACTTGCAACACTGAATCAAATATTTACGCGTCAAATAAATAAGTTTTAAATTATATTATTGTGAAAAGTAGTGTTGTGTAATTACAGTTGAAGACGAATTACGTTAAAAATATATGAAAAAGCTTTTGCCGTTTTGCAGCAAACGACTTCTAATTCACGATTCGAAGAAAAACAAATCTAATTCACGATCCTAAGAAACCTACGAATTCTAAGTGGGATAATTCTAATTCACAACCCTAAGAAATCATGAGGCTGGTATTCAGAACTTCTAAGGTGTATATAAGAAATCTAAGTTTTAATTAAGTGAAGAGGTCTAAGGCGTATCCAGAAAAATATAAAATTAAACACGAGGTGAATTTTGGAAATAAGGAGTAACAAAATTATTGGTTCAAAGCATGTGAAGGAGTACAAAGCAGAGCATTGGTTTTCGATTAAGGATAATAAGGGGGCGTTGATCCACAACACGCAACAACTCATCAGAATACCATTCATATACATTTCCAATGCTCCACCCGAAGGTACTACATTGGCCAGGAGGCGAGTTTTTTGTTGCCTGGAAATTTAGAATTTTGCCGAACCCTTGCCGTTCTAGGCAAGGTAGGGATCTTTAACGTGCGTGACAACACTCACACACGGAACCTCCATTTAATCTCTCATCCGAACGAAGGCGTAATTTTTGTGAAA
Source organism: Platerodrilus igneus (assembly GCA_036346225.1). Lineage (NCBI taxonomy): Eukaryota > Metazoa > Arthropoda > Insecta > Coleoptera > Lycidae > Platerodrilus > Platerodrilus igneus. The sequence continues at coordinate 1,086,412 of JARFIW010001004.1, forward strand.
AATGCTCACCTGCCATTTTTCAAGCAGTCGGCCGTGTTGGGATTTGAACCCAGGACCTTGGGATCCGTAGTTTTACGCTTACTACATTGATCCACGGCGACGCATCATCAGAATACCACAGGTTAGGACTAACTAGTATAAGAAATCTTTTCAAATTTAAATTTAAACACTGAATATATTAATTTTCCCTCAAATTTGTAAGGAGTCAACAAAAATATTGAATACATTGAAATTCACGTGATAAGCATAAAAGGTCTTGAACGTTCCAGATTTTTTTCAGTAAAGGTGTCTTTTTTGGTGACTTTAAATTAAATAAAAAGGATTTAAATTTTGGGATAAATGGTTTAAATAATATTAATGGATTAAAGGGTTTATTTAAAGGATTACACAAATTGTGAAGTGTAGACATTGTTTCCTTTCATTATACGGATATTGATTGACTTCGTTTTAACAACCAAAACAGGTAAGAATTAAAGGGGTAAATTAAATTGATCATCGTAACGTTGTTCACTCTGTGTAAATTAAAAAGGGCTAGCCGTGGTATAATTAAATTAGAAGATTAGAGAAAAACACAGAGCGGTGGCGTTCAGCAGGAAACTGGACGTTTATTACATCGGCGTGCGGCGTTATCATATCATATATATATATATATATATATATATATATATACACACACACACACACACACACACACACACACACACACACACATATTATTTCTGTACAGTACAGTAATGAATATTTCCTTACAGTGATTTGTCATTGTTTGGCAACGACTAACACTTGGAAATATTCAACTTTTCTTTAAGAAATTTTATCAGAAATGTTAAAATTTCTGAACGATTTGCGGAAAACTTATTATTTACAAATATAGAACATAACAAATGAATATGTATATAAAAATAAACAAAATTCTAAGTCACCATTTGTGTTTGCTGAAGTTGATGAGTTCAATGCAACACCAATTTGACATTGATGTTCACCATGATCGAATCTTCTAAGCACTTGTATTTTAGTTTCTAGCGAAATTTTTTCTTATCGCTTTATTTTCCTGTTTTTTATTATCACCCATTGAAAACTACAAATTATAATGTTTATCACGATATTAATCATTGTATTATATAAATTTATACTTACAATAACAGAAACAAATGTTTGAAATAATAGAAATTTGTGAAAGAATGCAAATAAATTACTTTGGATTTCGGGGAAGTCCAATGCACGTTAAACCAAAATAGCACTAAATGGACCAGCGTTAAGTGAGATCTTACTGTATTGAAAACTGCAAGCTGTAAGAAAAGTTACTAAGTACGTATAATGTATAATTAATTTACTGATAGTGGAACCAGAAACCGGGACACTTTATTTATTGAGTCAGCACAAATCTACCTATAAAGTCTTCATGCCCAGCCAATATCACCGGAGTGCCAGCATAGTACATTATTAATCAAAGCAAATGAACCATAAAACGGTACTAACTTAAAACAAAATTACATCATTTCTAACTTTTAAAACTGACATAATGAATTTGACAAGATTTGAGTATAAACCATTTATGATACAAAATAGTTTTACCTTACATCAAAATTGTAGTAACCTAAAAATTATATTTCTTAAAGGAGTTGTCTAACCCAATTGGTGGGATTTACTAATGCAGAAACTATTAAAATCAAATATGATTATAAGTATTTCAAAGGAACGTCACAAAGTGTTTCCTGTGCTTTTACAGAAATGAATTAAAACAAAATATGCTGACATAGTTGATGAAAGTGATCTGCTGGCAGTGTTATCAAATTTTTATTTATCAAATTAAACTTGATGCTGGCATATTTAGACCAGTGAGTGGATCGTTTTTACTTGTTACATGCCAAAAATTGGCATTGCACACTTTTTAATTTGTGAGTGAATTCTCGCCAATATTTTTAAAAATAGACTTGTGCATCTCCGTCACTTCGGACAGTTGCGTCGGCGCAAGAGAATGCGCAGACGTGGAGTGATGAAGTAAATGCACGGTTTGCGACATGACCGGGCATTGGGATTAGCCAACGAGACGTCAAACAGTGCAGTTTACCGGTGTCGTTTTTTTCTTGTCTTTTCTCTTTTAGGATGTAGGTTTCCTTTATCTCTGCCTCTTATCGTTCCTTACCTGGTTGTTCCTTATCGTACTGCTACAGACAACGAAGAGGGAAGACAAATTAATCTGGCTTCAACGAGGGCTTGCTGTAACCAAACAACATCCAAGGACCCTGAGTTTGAGCTGAAGGGAGCGTTTAAAGTGAGTACCTCGATTTATTTATCTTTTTGAGTGCAATGGTATCATTATAAACGCATTTGGTATGTGATACAATTGACACGTAATTATGTCGTAATATTATTATAATTGCGCAATATTGTGTACGTGGTTAGTATGTGTTGCCAACTGTCCTAGTGGCTTTTGATGGTTGCGCGGGACTATATCATACTATGCCATTGTGAAAATAAATAGTGACAGCTACAATATATTTTATTATCCTTATTTTGATGACATTAATGATACACTAAATTTTCACAGTCCGTCAATCACAGATTTGGACGCCATATTGAAAAAAACAATAAAAGTGATATTTGTACTTTTTGTAAATAAACGGGTTAGGGTTCAGTTTACAGGAAAAAATTTTCAAATAACCGAAAATAAAGCTTATACAATTCCTGCAGAAACGGTTTTATTTATTTATCTCATAAACGTATTTGTTGCGGAGTTGTCATAACTGTTAGAACATATAGCAAATCTCTAAGAAATTCCAGGTAGCCAGCTGGACCGTGTGGTTGCCGCCATGCTAACGGATTTGTATAATTACAAGATTAAAGCTAAAGGTAGTCTATGCTTTTATTTTAGTTTAGTACATTATCGAAAATGATACACATTGTGTGCAGATTAGACGATATACAATGTTATAAATTTGTTAGTGCTGAATGTTGCGAAAATATGACAAGTCGCAAGATATGTTTTATTAGAGAGGGAAGTTTGTTAGAAGAACAGATTTGCAAAGTTAAGAAAAGGACTAAATACTTTGAGATCTTTCTGTCTTAAAAGACATGACGGTAAAGATACTCTTTTAAAAAATTTGTTTTCGTGTGTATGAGTGCGCTGTAAAGTGTACACAAAAGATATATCCATGGAAACCTTAGTAAAATCAAATCAAAAATTCGTTGAAGCATCTAGTTCAAAAATAGATGATGTCGGTTTTGATTTTAAGAAAAATTGTTTCTTTGTGCTCAAAACGCCGCTGAAGAATTTTTAAACGAATGTAAACGGCTGATTGGAAAGCATCATGTACTGATAAGTGTTGAAACTTTAACGATGAAACGCCGAGAAAAGAAAAGACAGACAGAGCAATCAAATGGTCTTGAGCTGTTACATGCCAAAATTGGCATTGTAAGTTTCTAAATTTGTAAGTGAATTTGCGCCAATATTTTAAAAAACTTGTGCCCGCATTTCCGTCACTTCAGACAGTTGCGTCGACGCCCGAGATTGCGCAGACGTGGAGTGGGCAAGGAAGTGGTGATTTCCATCACGTCAGGAACTACTCAACTAGGCGTCGAACCGTGTGGTTATTTGTGGGGTGCCTTTGTCTTCTCTTTCAGATATGTAGGCTAGCTCAGAACATAAATAAGCTGACGTACAAGTCCATCCAGTTTATTTATTTATTTATTTATTCATTCATTGGTACACTAGACACATGTACAGTGAACTAGAACTCCAATAAGAAGAGCTTCAACTAAACTGGTTTACAAGCTCTCCTAAAACAATACAACTAAACAAACAATAAGCCTTGCATGTAAATTACAGTATTTTGAGTACTACAAGATATGGGCATATAACTATGTGCTACTGATGTAGCATTAATCCATTAATAAAGCTACCAGGATTTGCTTTTTAAAGCTCTCCTTGCGGCTAACTTGAAAGAGTGAATAATATTTATTGAATATGAATGGAGCCATGTACAGAAACGAGCATTGAAATTTTCTAGTTGAATGATAAGGAATAGATAACTCTTGAATATTCCTTAAGTTTAACTTATGTGCCAGTGCCCTGGGTAGTAGCATTTCAACTAAGTATGCAGGACGTTTTGCAGTGGTTACTTGACATGTGAAAGACGAGAACTGCAGTGTAGCTCTATTATGGAATTTAAGTATTGCTCTGGAGTTATAATGAGGTGTTACATGTTCCCTAAATTCTACGTTAAATGAATATCTAAAACATACATACATTCAAGATGTAAAACCCAATGACGAAAAAATAAGTGCTCTTAAATCTGATGATTATTATAAACAACTATAGGTGTCGGTTGTGAAATATTTTCAACTAATGTTGATTGTGCGAACGGATAAATTAGAAAAACTATTAATTCGACAAAGGTTCAAGTACTGGGGAACTTGTCAGCCAAAGGCTGCTTACCCCCCTTCAAATACCACTGAATATCGGGAAATAGGGTATATAACTGTAAAACAACAGAAAGTGACCAAACTGCATCAAACAAAAAAAACAGCAGCTATGTTCAAAGACAACGAACATAGATACAAGAAGAAAACTGTTCAGAGCATAGTGTGGAGCACAGCACAGTACATCTATGAAATAGGGGCAGTAGGAAAAGCAAACAGAAAGAAATAGAAGCCTTCTGGAATGTTGTGCTTCAGATGTATGAGGATGGTAGCATGGACAGACAAAGTTAATAACAAATAGGTTGTAGCAATAGTAGAGAATTAAGGATATCTGTGGAAAATGAAAAAAATATAAGAAATAGATGGACAGGATTCGTTCTAAGGCATTTCTGGGGAATAGTACGGGATATACTACAAGCAGAGATAGGAAAAAAGAGGTAGAGGCAGACCGAGATCAGACTTTCGCACACGGGTAGTGATAGATGCAGACTGTGCAAATTTCAGGGAAATGTGTAGGTTGGTTCAGACTAGGAAACGATGAGGGTACGCATCCAACCAGTTCTAGGACTGAAGACCTAATGATAATGATGATGATTACTGATTAAAATAAACATATAATTTGTTTTCGAAATTTTTTGTTTCCAAAAGGTTACTAATTAATTTGTTCTTTGAGAATTGTGTAACATCATAACGTTTAATCAAAATGGATGGTATGACATAAGAGGCTAGACTAGATTAAGTTGTGTAGGATTGTGGTGTATGGTTTGAAAGGTGGGAAGTGTGATGTGTATGGTTTGAAAGGTGAGAGGTGGAGGTGTGAGTTGGGAAGTGGAGACGTGTGACGTGCGAGATGAGAGGCGGTAAGGTGTGAGGTGTGAAGTGGGAGGTTTGAGATGATAAGTCTGAGGTGAGAGATGGTAAACGGTGAGGAGGGAGCTGAAGGAGCAAGAGGAGTAATGAGGGCATAGACTCGCTGCAAATCACCTACCATATTTTTACTACAAATTTAATCTACACTTGTCGTTATTAACACAAATAAGCGGATGCTTTCTCTATCTCGGTATTAAGAAAATGTATTCATTATTATTATCGAGAATGATATGTCATATAGTATTAGTGTTATATGTATTTGAACTAATGTAGACTAATGGGTTATCAAGATACTGCATACGTTAGTTCTTAATCTTAACTTATGTATTGTCGGAACTTTGCTTTCTGTTTTAAATCAAATTTTTTGTAAATTATAATCCAACTTTTCTTAATCTGCCTCAAAATGTATCGCCCTGAAAAATTTGCCTTTCTGGGTAATGCACATCATTTTATCATTTTGTTTTCGACTTTACTTAAAGTCGGTTTGACGGTGCTCTAACTTCTTTTCTATTCTGTGCTAACCTAAAAAGTTCTACATATCCTTCACAGCTTAAATTTCTAATAATTTGACTAATATAGCTTGGTCTAGGTCTTCCTATACTCTTCTATCTTTTTCTGATCTACCTGACTCTACATAGATATTAGCAACCTGTAGGTTGTTAAAGAACTGCAACATGTTTACATGATTCCCATTTATAGGGAAGTGAAATATTACCTGGTTATCCCTTCCAAAAAAGGAAAAGTGTTAAATTATATGTTATAGTAAGGCTTAAGCAACGAATCGCTACCAACAAGCTAGACCGCTAACTAATTGTGAGTTATGTTATGGTGACATTCACTTAACTCATTTTTATTTATTAAACTTTTTGAAATCACAATATGACACGAGAGCACAAGAAGGTGGTTATCAACCTGGGGATTTGGTGTAGTTGTATAATCCACAAACAAAACGTGGGTTGTCGCCAAAATTATAAAGACAATGGGAAGGCCCGTACGAAGTGATGAAAAGGATTAATGAGGTAGTGTACCGGATCAGAAGATCTCCCCACGGTAAACCGAAAGTGGTACACTTTGACCGTTTAACATCCTACGCTGGCAACAACCAGGAAGGCTCGAATAATGAGAATGGTGTTCGACGAGTTATTAATCATGAGCCAAATGTAGATTTTGAGAGTTTTATGGCGGTGTATGGTGGTTCCGCTAAGGCGAGATTAGGCGTTGTTGTTGAAAAACAGCAAGATCTGTTTAGAGCACCAGAAGAGTATTCCCTTGCACATTGCGTAGCTCAAGATCTGGAAATGTCAAGGGGAATAGCTGTTGTTTTCAAGAAAAAGTTTGAATGTGTGGATGAATTAGTACAACAGCCAACTGTAGGAAAAGCTTTGGTTCTTCAGGATAAAAATCGTTATGTTTACTATCTCGTCACCAAAAATTCTTCATGGCAGAGACCTAGTTATGGACATCTATGGGAGGCTTTGCTGAATCTTAAAGCTCAAATGATGGAAAATGGAGTAACGAAACTAGCGGTGCCCAAGCTAGGCTGTGGACTGGATCGCTTAGATTGGGGGATAGTCCGAAATATGCTAAAAGTAGTTTTCCAGGAAACCAACGTCCAGGTCCTTGTGTGTTGTTATCAACCGGTTGCCTACCAAGACCAAGAAAAAGTGTTGACTGTTATTTCCAACGACGCGGTGGATGCACCAGAGGAGATAGCTGCCGATACCGTTATCATTCATCGAATTGGCGTCAAAATGTAGTTACAGTTACGAGACGTAACGGTTTTAAAGAGGGGGTAGTGTTGCGAGCTACTATTAGGCAACCCATCAAACACACGCTGTAGTCTATGCATAGTCTTCAGGATTCGAGAATTCTTCTACCAATCAAACACACAAAACGCCGCTAGCACTGTTTATTCTCAATGGACCGGGAAGCTTCTCGTAATTACTAGAGGATGAGTCATATCTTTAACTCAGAGTATACATAAGGCCGCTAATAAATGCAAGAGGCAGTCTATACTAGAATGTCTAATATAAATTATATCGTTGTAAAGTAAAAGTAGTTGAGCTTTTGGAAGTTCAAGAGTGTACATAAATGTTATATGCTGTGTCTAATATACATGCAGCTTGTAGTATACATAAATAGACAAAGTGTAAAATAAATAAATAGTTGTGTTAGTGTTGTTAATGAATCAATTCTAAAGAAGTTAGTTTAAGAAGATATTAGTGCTTGTAAATTCATTAGTGTAATAGTGCTTCATGGTTAAGTGGACTGAACACATCTATAAATAAGGCATATACTGTTAATTAGACTTGGGAACAGTGAGTAATAAAGACGTTTGTTATTACTTGTTTTAAATTAGAGAAACGCGGTAGTAGTAGCCCGTTACAATATGTATGAAGTTTTTAAACTAGATACGTCATTATTTGCACTTCATACATACGTCCGTAGAAATAATATGTGTTTAAACAAATGCCTTACCTGAACGTTAATATACAAAATTTTCTTTGAGTATAATTTTTTATTCAACTATTTAAACAAAAGTTAAGTTTCTATTTAACTTTATCTAGGTATCTTTGCCTCACCCTAAGATTTAAGTATTTTGTGTTCGTCGCAGCCGATGAAGGTCGATGCTAGTCCCGCCAGAATATTTTTTAAATTCTGCTGTTCACCTATCCTACCCGTAAAAAGGGAGGGTGCACGTCTGCAGAGTGTATTGAATATTGTTTGTAGTAAGCCACTGAATTAAATTAGCCTTCGTCCACGATGAAGTTGGCACTTTGACTGATAACGTTCAATGATACGGTGCATTGTCTAACACAATTAGCGAAGGTTCTTCTAAATTGTTTATTTACCTCTCGGTAATCCACTGAACAAATGTATTCATTTCACCATGATAATCACTATTATTTGATTTAGAGGCAAACAGCAAAGAAGCAACTTCAACGATCCCATCATCTGTTCCAGCATGAACCACCACGAGCGTTTTCCATCATAACCACTTGGCTTTCTTACACTTTTTGTATTATCATCTTGCCACGACTTTGTTGGATTGCCTTTAGAAAATATCCAAGTTTCGTCCACAAAAACGACTTGTCGTTTTGTGTTGGAGTGTAGGTTATCTTTATATGCCGTTACAAATTTAATTCTGAAACTAGCAATATTTGGTATTTCCAGTAAAATCTCTACGGTTTCCTTCTTTTTTAAATTTGAAGCCGATGTGAAGCAATTCACGCTTCAAATTGCTATTACTTAAAATTGTATCTCTTTCTCGAAGCTCCATATTCAAAGATTGAACAATTACATGTTTTTCTACAAATAATAACATTAAACTATGACTTGCTTTAAGAATTATAAAACTTACTTTGGGCATACACTGTGTATAAGGTATCTCTGATGTTCATTTGGATGCTGCCTGGAAGATCTACAGTTTTCGTTTTTTTTCTAGGCCTTTTTTCCCAGGACTGCATACATGGGATTGGTCATCCTTTTTGATTTCACCCGAGTAATAGTGCTGACACTAATTTGCAGAGCTGCAGTTACCCTCTAACATGTATAGAATTATCATCATTATTTTGTTTTCGAACTTACTTAAGGTCGGTTTGACGCAGCTCTAAATTCTTTTCTCTTCTGAGCTAGTCTAAAAAGGTCTACATACCCTTCACAACCTAAATCTCTAATAATTTTACTAGTATAGCTTTGTCTAGGTCTTCCTACTCTATTTTTATTTGGTACTCTATAATCTAAGACCTTACTAAATAGTCCGTCATCCGCCCTTTGTAATTATACTACCTAAGTAGCAAAATTCATCTACCTCCTCTAACACTGTATTACCTATTTTTAATTTTGATTTAGAACTATGCTGTAACTCACCTGTCATTATCTTTGTCTTTCCTGTGTTAATTCTCATACTATAGTGACTATGTAGTATCTCATCTAAAATATTTAAAAACTCTCCTAACTTTTTTCTAGACTCTGCTATAATGGCTATATCATCTGCAAAACGTAACATGCCTATTTTCTGTCCCTGTACACTAATACCTATCTCTTTTTTCTCTCTAGCTAAGTTTAAAGCTTCCTCAATATAAACATTAAAAATCAAGGGAGATTGTATACCTGTCTAACACCATTTCTAATCTTAGCTTCCTTTTCTATTTCATCAAATCTAATTACAACGCTTTGGTTTTTATATAGAGTGTAGATAATTTTTCCATCCCTATGAGAGATTCCTATTTTTTGCAAAACCCTGAACATAACAATCCAATTAACCCCATCAAATGCTTTTTCTGAATCTACAAACGCGAAATGAGTCTCTTTATTCCTTTGTAACCTTTTTTCGACAAACACCCTAATCATTAGTATCGGTTCTCTAGTCCCTCTGTTTTTACGAAAACCATATTGGTCTTCGCCTAAATGATTCTCAGTCAAAGCTTCTACTCTATTTTTAATTATTATTGTTAGTATTTTGGAAGCGTGGGAAGTTAAACTAATCGTTCTAAAATTCTCACACCTATCAGCTCCTGACTTTTTTGGGATTGAGATAATAATATTTTTTTCGAAATTTATTGGGACCTCACATGTGTCATATATTACTTTTACTAGTTCATATACTCTGTCTGAAGTTTTCTGACTTGCATATTTTATTAGTTCTGCATGTATATCGTCTATCCCTAGCGCTTTATTTAGTTTAAGATCTCTAACAGCTCTATCAAATTTCTCTCTTAATATTGAGAACCCTATTTCTACATCCTCTTTTTGGTCGTTCTCTAACTCATCCATATCGTCCCCCTTATATAAATCTTCTAAATATATTTTTCATCTATCTGCTACCTCTACTTTATTTATCAGACGCTCATTATTCTCATCCTTAATACCATTATAGTTTTCCTATCTTCCCAGAAAAACTTTTTAACTGCCCTGTAAGCCCCATCTGTCTTACCTACTCTCAAATCATCTTGTATTCCCTTACAATTCTTCTCCATTCATTTATTTTTAGTTTCTCTACACTCATGTACTATATTATTTCTAACTCTATTATATTTTTGCCTACTTTCACTATCCAATTCTCTGAAAGGTTCAAGCTTTCTTCTATTCTTTATTAAATTTAATATCTCCTTTATTAACCAGGATTTTCTGGCTTCTACTTTTTTCTTACTTATAGTCTGTGTTGCTGTATCATGTACAGCCCTTTCTATTTCTTTCCATCTATTTTCTACGTTCCCTCCTATAGCTATCTCTTTGATCTTATTATCTAATACTTGTTTATATTCCTCTTTTACCTCATTATCATTAAGTTTACCTAGATCCCATCCCTCTCTTTTATCCTTTTTCAAGTTTTTGAATTTTAGCTTACACTTAATTTTAACTACGTTATGATCGCTATCTATGTCAGTCCCTGGATAACTACGACAGTTTTTAACTTGGTTTCTAAATCTTTGTTTAACTAAAATATAATGTATTTGGTATCTAGCCCTATCACCAGGCGCTTTTCAGGTATATCTTCTTCTAACATGTTGTTCAAATAGGGTGTTTACAGTTACTAATCTATGTTCCTGGCAAAACTCAACTAATCTTTCTCATCTATCATTTCGTCTACCATACCCAAATTTTTCTACCATTCTTCCCTCACTACCTTCTCCCACTGACGTATTGAAATCGCCCATAACTATTAAATTCTCACCTCCCTTTACTTTTCTCACTATACTATTTATATCCTCATATACCTTTTCTACTTCCTCATCCTCGTAATGAGTTGTTGGCATGTAAACCTGTACTAAAGCAATGTCTGTGGGTTTCGTACTCAATCTAACCATAATTATTCTATCACTAAATTGTAAGTACTCTTTAACTTTACGTCCTAATCTTTTACCTAATACTATTCCTACCCCTGCCTGTCCATTAGTTGAAGAAGTTGTAATTATTCTATAATTATCTTCCCAAAAGTCATTACTATCTGGCCATCTCACCTCACTAATACCTAAAATGTCCAGCTTTCCTTTTCTCATTTCGAGTAATAAATTCGTTGACTTATCTACTCTAAGTAATGACCTTACATTCCAAGTCTCTATTACTAAATCGAACCATTGTTTTAAATTCTTACGATGACAAGCCGCCCCAAGTACCCCCTCCCGGAGATCCGAATGAGGGGGTATTTTACCTTCGGACAAGAATTTTACTTTTGAGCTCTCTATCATACATATTTCGTGTTTTAGGCTACGCACACCTGGGAAATATTGTGGTAGGTTTCCATATCTTTCCACAACGCAGTTTTTAAAGATTTTAGCAAAAAGCCGTATCTGTCACGGCCAACCCCCAACAATCTTGTAAATTATTGAGGATCGCCCGAAACCAACCAACTCTGCTCTAATATCTTTTAGCCAGCAAGGCTGCTGTCCCATGCTGCGCCTTTTGATCGCCTTTTACGATAAGCGGGCTTACTACAGTAGTATTCTATGTCCCCTATTATAGGGATGGGTAATGCACATGATTGTCAATTTATAAATTTAGTACTGCCTTCCTTCGCACGGTATATTGCAGATTTGACCGTTGCTCATGACTTCGTAAGACAAGTTTTAATAGAAAAAGTTAGCGAGTGGAGCTCGCACTATTAGGGTTCCGCATCAATACTACGGTAAGCAATCAATAAATCAAATTAAGCTGTTTTAATTTTTCATCATCATTAGGTCTTCAGTCCTGGAACTGGTTAGACGCGTACCCTCATTGTTTCCTATTCTGAACTAACCTACACATTTCCCTGAAATTTGCACAGTCTGCATCTATTACTATCTGATCTAAGTCTACATCTACCTTTTTTTTCCTATCTCTGCTATTCCCCAAAAATGCCTTAGAACGTATTCCGCCCTTCTATTTCTCTTTTTCCCCAGATATCCTTGTTCCCCTATATCCTATTTGTTATTAAGTTTGTCTGTCCATGCTATCATCCTCATACAACTGAAGCACAGCATTTCAAAAGGCTGCTACAGTTTTTCTGTCTGCATTTCAGACTGCCCGTATTTCATAGGCATACTGTGCTGTGCTCCACACATTTGCTTTCAACAATTTTCTTCTTGTTCTTTAATTTTTTATGTATATTTAAATCTTATCCAAATTTGATTGTGATAACTGAAAAATGAATATATTGTCCCACATTGTACTGGTACATTAGTAAATACGTTGTCTATTACTGTGTTTAAAAAAATTTTTCCCATCAACTATTACACTGTCAAAAACATGCAGTTTTCCGATAATCTATGACTCAATAGCACATATCCCTATTAAAATCAAAATTTTAACTTTGGAAATGTAGGAGAACAGGGGGGGGCGGTCATTTTTGGCACATTTTGAGCCATATCATGAAGACTTGGACCGAAAATTATAAAAAAAATATTTTTAGAAGCCTTTTAGAAACCTCTTTCAAATGATTCCTCACATGATATATTTATTACAACTTTTTTCCTTTTGATCGAATTAACCCCCGCCATTTTAATCTAAAAATATTTTTTTTCTATTTTCTAACTGTCGATATATGTGCGCGCCATAAAGACCTAGCATTGTGCCAAATTTCAAATTCTTACATTACATAGTTTTCGAGAAAAATCTCTGTGACAGACGGACGGACGGACACGAGAGTGATCTTATAAAGGTTCCGTTATACCTTACAAGGTACGAAACCCTAAAAATGACTTTTTCTCAAAATATTACAAATAAGGAAGTTTACGAGAGTCAGGTACCACATCCGGGAACACGCTGTATATAAAATTTATGCTGAGTTATGCATCTGATAATTTTTTTTTTCTAGTAATTTTAAAAATCCAAATAGTAACAAAGTCGTTTTGATAAATACGAAACCATTCACATGTACTGAGGAAAGTTAACGTCCATCGATTGATTCATCTGAAGCTCGAATCAGTTTCACTTCAGCATATTTAACACTAAAAAGGTTGGTACCGTAGGTGTAAACGAACTACTGAAGAATTTAAATTATTTTGTAACCCAGTAGCTCCTTCGTATATCCTACATTATAATCATGTTTCTATTGTACTCTCGTTATTGAAGAGTATTATTGTAGGTATGTTCGGATGAATGCAAAAGTAGGCGCTGGCTGTTTCTCGCTTGCTTGTAAGATTCTATCTGAAATATCGTTAATAGAGTTATGATAGTAACGCCGAATGAGCATAACATGCAGAGCGGTGACCGCATTCTTTAGCAAAGGTGAAGTCACGTTCAGCGGTTTAGAATAAATTCCACAGTGTTAAACCATCACGATCTAGCAAGAAAGGAGATAAATCTATATTAGATGAAAATTTTAGGTTTTAGTAAGTAGAGTATGAATATTCTCAAATTGTGCATGAAATGGGAATCAAATCCTTATGACACCAGAAATTTTGATTAGAGGTTCTCAACATCATAACGGAGTTCGTGCGGCTACATTGGAATTTATTAAATTTTAAAGGAACGGGCCAATCAGAATGGGAGTGTATAAGGTCACGTGGGATCTAAAAAATAAAAAGAACAGATAAAATTTAAAATAATTGAAGTCAACTAATATTCATTGTAGTGGATAGTAATATTGTTTCTTAAATTACGGACAGTATTATTTAAGTTTGATCCTGAAGAGGCTAAAAGTGGGATAGGTAGGGGTGCGTGAAGTTAGCCGCAACATCTTTGAATTTTTCAAAAATATTTATGTCATAATTAGGCGCCAATTAGGCGCCATTTTGCGTCGCTAAAACTAAATTTTGCGCCGTCTTATATAAGATTATATAAGATTTTTCCGACCTAGTTCACGAAGCCGCACTTTTTTTCAATTTTCAGAAAATATTTATTGCACAATTAGCGCCAATTAGGCGCCATTTTGCGCCGTTGGAACGAAATTTTGCGCCCTTCTGTGTAACAGGTTATTTGAAAAAAAAATATTTTTTCGAACTACCAAAAAGCGTGAAGTTGGCCGCAACTTTTTTGAATTTTGATAAAATTTTATACCAAATTTAAGCGATAATTAGGCGGCATTTTGCGCCGTTGATACAAAATTTTCCACTTTTCCGTGTAAGAAGTTATTTACAAAAAAACTATTTCTCCAAACTACCCAAAACCGTGAAGTTGGCCGCGACTTTTTTGAATTTTGAAAAAATTTTAGTATCACAATTTAGCGGTAATTAGGCGCCATTTTGCGCCGTTGAAACGAAATTTTGCTCCCTTCTATGTAACAAGTTATTTGAAAAAAAAACTATTTTTCCGAACTACCTAAAAGCGAGAAGGTGGCCTACATTATAATTTGAATAACGGCCGCTATACTTGCGGCCACGTCCCCAATGCTCCACCCGGAGGTACTACATTGGGAGAAGGTGGCCGCGACTTTTTTTGAATTTTGAAAAAAAATTTATACCAAATTTAAGCGGTAATTACGCGTCATTTTGCACCGTTGAAACAAAATTTTGCGCCCTTCCGTGTAAGAAGTTATTAAAAAAAACTATTTTCCCAACTACCCAAAATCGTGAAGTTGGCCGTGTATTTCATTTCCAATGCTCCACCCGAAGGTACTACATTGGTCAGGAGGCGAATTTTTTGTTGCCTAAAAATTTAGAATTTTGCCAAACCCTTGCGGTTCCAGGCAAGGTAGGGATCTTTAACGTACGTGACAACATTCACAAACAACACCTCCATTTAACCTTTCATTCGAACGAGGGCATAATTTTTGTGAAAAATGCTCACCTGCCATTTTTCAAGCAGTCGGCCGTGTCGGGATTCGAACCCAGGCCCTTGGGATCCGTAGTCATACACTTACTACGTTGATCAATGACGACACCCGTGAAGTTGGCCGCGATTTTTTTTGAATTTTGGAAAAATTTTTGTACCAAAATTAAGCGGCAATTAGGCGCCATTTTGCGCCGTTGAAACAAAATTTTGCGCACCCCGTGTAACAATTTATTTGAAGAAAACTGTTATTCTGGCTATCTTAGACGTGTCTTCAATGTTGAAATTAATGTTCTTTACAATAAGTATCGTAGTTGAAAGATAATTGTATTATTTTAAAACGTTTCATACAAGGAATGTGCTATAGAAAATATTGTAGTCTAAACAAATAAATACATTATAACCAGTAGCGTCTTGCATTTTGCTGTGTACACAACATTTATTTAAGTATAATATAGAGTGAAGAATTAAATAAATAAAAGTGAAATACAATTCGCTGTTGACTTTCACAAAATCTCAGTTAGACAATCTTTTTTTTTAAGAAACAACTCTTAAGCGTGTAGAATAGAGAATAAAAGTTGGTATGAAAATTTTATTTCCTGTTATTAACTTGAATCTCCATAAAAAAATATTATTAATCAAGTATTTAAATTATGTAAAACTACTTCTAACGAGGGGGTGTAATTCCATGGTAATACTTTCAAATATGATAAAAAATGTTATGCAAATTACGAATTCTTCATGCATGAAGAGGCGGGCGACAGCTAATTTCTGATAAGAGGACACCGCTGGTGGCCAACTATATTATGTTTGCTTACTAGATGTGTCTGTTAGTTCTATAATTTGGTATAAATCAAGATATGAATTCGGAAAAATAGTTTTTTTTTCAAATAACTTGTTACACAGGATGGCGCAAAATTTCGTTTTAACGGCGCAAAATGGCGCTTAATTACCGCTTAAACTTGGTACAAATTTTTTTTCAAAATTCAAAAAACAGTCGCGGCCAGTTTCACGAGCGGCTCCATGGCGTAGTGGTATGTGTGTGACTACTACGCCCAAGGTCCCGGGTTCGAATCCCGACACGGTCCGCTTGAAAAATGTTAGATGACTATTTTTCACGAAAATACGCCCTCGTTCGGATGAGAAGTAAAATGTAGATCTCGTGTGTGAGTGTTGTCATGCACGTTAAAGATCCCTACCTTGCTTGCAACAGCAAGGGTTCGGCAAAATTCCAAATTTTCCAGGTAAAAAAACTCACTTCCTGGCCAATGTAATACCTTCGGGTGGAGCCTTACATGTAAGGCCAGTTTCACGGCGCCGCCGTGAATCAACGTAGCAAGCGTAAGACTACGGATCCCAAGGTCCTGGGTTCGAATCCCGACACGGTCGACTGCTTGAAAAATGGTAGGTGAGCATTTTTCACAAAAATTACCCCCTCCTTCGGATGAGAGGTTAAATGGAGGTCCCGTGTGTGAGTGTTGTCATGCACGTTAAAGATCCCTACCTTGCCTGAAACGGCAAGGGTTAGGAAAAATTCTAAATTTCCAGGCAACAAAAGCTCGCCTCCTGGCCAATGTAGTACCTTGGGGTGGAGCATTGGAAATGAAATGCACGGCCAGTTTCACGCTTTTAGGTAGGTAGTTCGGAAAAAAGTTTTTTCAAATAACTTGTTACACAAGAGGGCGCAAAATTTCTTTTCAACGGCGCAAAATGACGCTTAATTAACGCCTAAGCTGGTACAAATTTTTTTTTCAAAATTCAAAAAGTCGCGGTCAACTTAACGCTTTTAGGTAGACCGAAAAAAAATATTTTTTTTTAAAATAACTTGTTACATAGGAGGGCGCAAAATTTCGTTTCAACGGCGCAAAATGGCGCCTAATTACAGCTTAATTGTGGTAAAAAATATTTTCAAAATTCAAAAAAACCCGCCGTCAACTTGAGGCGGCTCCGTGGCGTAGTTGGTATGTGTGTGACTACTACGCCCAAGGTGCCGGGTTCGAATCCAGACATGGTCCGCTTGAAAAATGTTAGGCGAGCATTTTTCACAAAAATACACCCTCGTTCGGATGAGAGGTAAAATGGAGGTCCCGTGCGTGAGTGTTGTCACGCACGTTAAAGATCCCTACCTTGCCTGGAACGGCAAGGGTTCGGCAAAATTCTAAATTTCCAGGCAACAAAAAGCTCGCTTCCTGGCCAATGTAGTACCTTCGGGTGGAGCATTGCAAAATCACATGTAAGGCCAACTTCACGCTTTTAGGTAGTTCGGAAAAATAGTTTTTTTCAAATAACTTGTTACACAGGAGGGCGCAAAATTTTGTTTCAACGATGTAAAATGACGCCTAATTACCACTTAATTGTGGTGCAAATTTTTTTTCAAAATTCAAAAAAGTCGCGTCCAACTTCCCGATTTTGGATAGTTTGGAAACATAGTTTTTTTTAAATAACTTCTTACCCAGAAGGGCGCAAAATTTTGTTTCAACGACGCAAAATGTCGCCTAATTACCGCTTAAATTTGGTACAAAATTTTTTTTAAAATTCAAAAAAGTCGCGGCCAACTTCACGCTTTTAGGTAGTTCGGCAAAATTGTTCTTTTCAAATAACTTGTTACACAGGAGGGCACAAAATTTCGTTCCAACGTCGCAAAATGGCGCCTAATTGGCGCTAAATTATGGAATAAATATTTTCTGAAAATTGAAAAAAGTGCGGCTTTGTAAACTTGGCCGGAAAAATCTTATTTTATTAATAAATTGTTTGCCAAGACGGCGCAAAATTTAGTTTTAGCGGCGCATAATGGCCCCTAATTATGACATAAATATTTTTGAAAAATTCAAAAATGTTGCGGCTAACTTCACGCACCTGGATAGGCAGAGGTAATAAAATACAACAGGAAACTTTAGATCAGTTATTTGAAAATTTTGTATAACTAATTACTTATGTGAGACTGATAATAATACGATTGGCTAATCGTAATGTGAGCGTCTCAAAGACGTAATCAAATAACCCATTTTTTTACATATTTAATTACACATGATCATCATCATTAGGTCTTCAATCCTTGAACTGGTTAAATGCGTATCTCCGTTGTTTCCCACTCTGAGCTAAATTACACCTTTCCCTGAAATTCCCACAGCCTACATCTTTTACTATCTGCGGTCAATATTCTAGGACTATCTATACCTTTCTTTCTCCTATTTCTGCTTATAATATATCCCGCACTATTCCCCAAATTGCCTTAAAATGTGTCCCGTCTCTCTATTTCTCCTATTTTTCATTTTCCAAAGATATCTTTCTTTCCCTACTATTTCTAGAACCTCATTGTTGTTAGCTTTGTCTGTCTATGCTATTATCATCACACATCTGAAGCAGAACGTTCCAAAATGCTTCTACCTTTTTCCTGTCTGCTTTTCCTACTGCCCTATTTCATAGACGTACTATGCTGTACTCCACACATATGCTTTCAACAATTCTTTCCTTATTTCCACGTTTGTTTTGTTGTCTAACATAGCAGCTGCTCTTTCTTGTTATGTACAGCTTTAATTACACATCCATTATAATTTTGCCTAAAAGCATACTTGGTAGAAAACAGCTGTACTTTGCTTCGTACATCGACGTAGCCTAAACAAAGAACAAAAGAAAAAATGACCGGGTGTTGTTAGAGAATTTGAGAAAAATCTAAGTAAATGAATAATGAAATACCAAAAAGGGGTAGGTTTTAACTGACCATCGTAAAGAAAACGTAACAAATTTCTCCCCAGCAAAATCAAAAGGTCGGAGTAGGAAAGCAAAAGTATGAGAGCGGACAGTACAAAAAAAAAACCAAACAACAAAACAGTAAAAAAATCGCTTATAATAACCCAAAAAAATCAACAAAGTAACTAATATCCGGCTTGAAAGGCCAATATATAATAATAAGCTGATCAAAAGAAAAGGAAAGAAAAAAATCGCTTAACGAAATAAAAAACCCAAAAGAAAATGCTCCGAAATAAAAAAAAAACCTCATCCGGCTCGACGAACCAAGGTACCGGACAAAACAAACAAGAAAAGAAATTTAAGAAAAGCACAGGGAAAAATAGGTAGGTAGTAACAATGAGCGGGGATAAAGGTAGAATAGCGTTAACACTGTCAAAGTCGTCAAAGGACGGGTGTATTTTCAGAAAAGAAACAGGAAAGTCTACGACCTAAAAAAAATTGGTTTCCTGCAGAAAAACCACAAGTAAAGATAAGAAGCGAAGAAGAAAACCAACAGCAACAATCAACATGACAAAAGTGTCAAGCCTCAAAGTATGTTCGGGAACAACAAGAATGCTGGTTACACAAAAAAATTAATTACTTCAAGCTGTGGTACCCAAGAATCGCAATAAACGAAGAACCAAAGAAAAGAAATGCTAACTAGTCCTAAAGTCGACTAAGTCGTGGTTTCCGAAGAAAAGAAAAACGGATTAGAAAGCACCTACCACAGGAACTGGATCGAAAAATTTAACCATTTCAGCACGAAGACCGACAGAACGTAAAACCAGCCACAGGAAAAATGAGAGGAATGTGGAACGAAAAGAACGAGGAAAAAAAAGGAAAAAACTAAAAGGAACACCAAGCAACAAGTACAAGAATCACAAAAACCTAAGAATCGCACCAAAAAAACAGAATCCCAGTGTAGTTATGTATGAGTATGTGTGTGCGTGCGCGTGCGTACATGTATGTGTGTGTGTATTGTTGATGTATGAATATGTGAGTGTGTGTGTGTGTGTGGATGTATGAGTAGGTGAGTGTATGTGTGCGCGCGCGCGTATGTATGAACTGTGTGTGTGGGTATGGATTAGACGTGTATAAAGTGTGCGTATGTGTATATGTTGAACCGCTGTAGTCGCCTCTTACGACAGGCAGGAAGTACCATGGGGCTATTCTATTCCCGGACCCACACGGGTTAGGAAAAGGCAAGAAAACAAAAGAAAACCCAGCAAAACAGGGAAGTAAAAAGAAAGCGTAACGTTCAGAAATCAAGTCCTAAGGAGAGCAAAATCGGCATAAGAATCTGGGGCGTGAGGACTAGGTATTGAGCTTAAGACGTTTGCGCCGCCAGCAAGAAAATAAAACAAGATCAAGGACATTAGGACTTCGCCGACATACATCTTCCGGTTCGGAAGGAGCATAGACTAATGTCTACCTCTTTTGGGCAGTTTTCTGCCAAACAGGAACAGCAGGGGGTGTAGCAGTTGTAGCACGAGGTTTAGCAGGTGGTCAGGGTAGTTTAGAAAACTCAAAACGCGTCATAGAAAAACGTTGTTTGTTGTTAGGATTGGTGATAAGAAAGTCAACGGCAGAAAAGGAAACAGCATGGGTTGTCAGAATATTAACGGTAGAAAAAGAAAAAGTATTAGCTGTAAGAGAATCAACTTTACGAAAAGAAACACATACAAGCAGAGTACACTTCAGTTACGTGAGATAGAGGAACAGGAGTAGATAAAATTTTAATGACGTTAGATAAAGGACTAGAAGTATCAAAGTTAGGAAAAAAAACAGCATTGGCTGTAGGGGTATCCTCCTTAGGAAAAAGGATCACAATCCGATAACACTTCAACCGTATTACATAAAAGAACAGATTCAGGTTAGAAATTCATCAACGTTACAAGAACCAACAGTATCAAGTAGAACTTCGCCAATGTTAGATAAAGGAGTAGAATGAAGTTTATCAACATGAAGGAAAGGAGCAGCACCAGACAGAATTTCATCAACTTACAAGAACAAACAGCATCTGCAAGAACTTCATCCACAATAGATAACGTAGCAGAATCAGGTTGACCTTTGTCAACATTAGTTAACAGGACATCAGCTAGTATTTCACCAACCCTAGCTAAAAGAACAGAAGTAAGTAGCATTTTGTCAGCATGAGAAAGATGAATAAGAGTAGGTAACGTTTCATCAACGTCCGATAAAGGAATAGAATCAAGTAAGACTTTATCACTGTTAGACAACGGAATAGGACGAGACAAAACTTCAACCACAATAAGAACTGAGGATGAGACAAAACTTCAGCTACAATAAGAACTGATTTCTTAACAATGGTAGATAATGAAATAGGATCGGGTAAAACTTTGACGACAACAGCAACAGACATCACAGCTATGGGTTCACTAACTTCAACAGGACCTTCTCTATCCGTATTAAAAATTATCATCACTTCAGCTACGTTTGTTATTGCAGACACGACAGAAATTTCTTTGGTAAAATCATTTAAGAAAGCAGGAATATGTAAAATTTTGACAGCAACAGCAACAGATATTAAAGATAGAGATTCATGAACTTCAACAGGACCTTCGCTGACTAAATTAGAAGTTATCGTCACTTCAGCTACAGCTATTATTGTAGGTACGACAGCAATTTCTTGAATAGAATCATTTAAGAAAGCAGGAACATGTACAATTTTGAGAAAAACGGCAAGAGGCATTAAAGATAAAGGTTCATGGAGTTCAAAGGAACCTTCCCAGACTGAATTAGAAATTATTGTCACTTCCGCGACATTTGTGCTTGTAGACGCGACAGAAATTTTCTGGGTATAATCGTTTAAGAAAGCGGGAACAAACTCTTGAGAAGCTAGCTGCAAGTCACTAATTCGAAGTATGGGTTGCACTGGTGGTGGAGGCACAGTTTGGGGTGGAAGTGAAAAAATAGGATCCATTTGCTCATCTTTGGATTCACGGACAGAAGAAATTTGTTTCTTGTTAGTAGAACTTCGGTAAGTAAGGGCGTGATAGCCGTAAAAATCAATATTATAGTTCAAAGGCTCATGTGGCTGAAAAGGGTACGAGGTTATGGTAGTAGGGCGAGCAGAAGGAGGTGTAGAAAAGAATATAGATCAAGAGACGGAAGAAATTTTGTTCGAAGTTATATTGGCCGAAGAAGGGTATGTTTTGATAGTAGTAGCAGGATGACCTGTATGAGGTATGGAAGAGAACGTAGAGTGAGAAGCAGAAAAAATTAGGTACCTAGATGTGAGGACAGAATTTGAAGTATGATTCGAAGGACTGTTAGTAGTAGGATGGCAATGTGGATAGTTGCGGCGAGAAACTCCCTTACGTCCGCAACCATAACAGTGGACGAGTACAACGAGTACAACGTGTCGAAACATGACCAGGTTTGTCGCAATTAAAGCATATGACTTGACGAGTAGAAGCAGAACCAGGAAGAAGAACAGTAGAAAGAACGGAAGATGTATCTAATCTACTCGTAGGCGTAGGAGAAACCTTAACAACTAGGTCATATAAAGTAAAAGTATTTTCCTCAATAGTAGTAGATATAAGTAAAAACTGGAGGTTCAAAATGTTGAATCAGTAAATTAGACAACTTCCAGTCAGCAAACCTTTACCGATTACCGTTCATTTACATTTCCAATGCTCCACCTGTAGGTACTACATTGGCCAGGAGGCAAGTTTTTTGTTGCCTGGAAATTTAGAATTTTGCCGAACCCTTGCCGTTCCAGGCAAGGTAGGGATCTTTAACGTGCGTGACAACACTCACACACGGGACCTCCATTTAACCTCTCATCCGAACGAGGGCGTAATTTTTGTGAAAAATGCTCACCTGTCATTTTTCAAGCAGTCGGCCGTGTCGGGATTTGAACCCGGGACCTTAGGATCCGTAGTCTTACGCTTACTACATTGATCCACGGCGACGCCTTTACCGATTACCACGGGAACCAAAGTAACGCTTTAGACTCGAACAAGTCCACTGCAGACTCAAATAACTGCAATTCTGACACATGTTGAGTTCGTCGGAGTTCTTCGACCTGTCGCAAAAAATCATGTTCGATAAGAGTGTTTGGGTCTTTAGAAAACTTCAAATTCCACTCCCACACAGGAAAGCCTTGGTAAGAAGCCGAAAAAGGAGTGGCGACTGATTTAGGCACTGTAGCAGGGTCTGATTCCGGTCCAGCAGTAACAGTATGTTGGTCGTGACTAGGTGATGCGGCATTATTGGCTAGAATCTTTGCCGGCTCCAATTCCAGACATTCGTTCTCTAATTCTTGTAAGGAGCGGACGGTAGGCAAATGGACTCGATAAAATGGAGCAAGGTTACGAAGCACAATAAATAATTGATCATCCTCATTAAAATAACCATACCACTCAAACAAGGCCATCATACACGCGAAATAGTTAATGCTTTCGGATGACTTCCGCCGTCTCTTTCAGATCATATTAAACACCACCAACTTATGATCAATCATTTTGAATACGAACAAGACAGAAATTGGCAGAAAGCAACTAAATAAAGGCTAACCGTAACTCGATAAAAGTTTAACAAAAAATAATTATTGTGAATACAGGACAATTTAAAACATATCCGTCGGATAAACTTCAGGAACGCCAATAGGAGTGGAGAAACAAAATAGTAACCAGGAACAAGAATAGGGTGCCGGCGTTTTCAACGGACTAGAATTATCGGCGAAAACACAATTCCGATAATCTGAAATGAGCCAACCAATGATACTTAGCGATCCAGAAAGAAAACAAAACTAAAAATTAAGACGATCGAACCAACACAAGAAATAAAGAAAAGAAATAAATACCAATTTGATAGCAAGGGAAGAAAACATAAGTAGCATCAGGTTCGATAAATGCGGGTAATATCGAAAATCAGGCAGTAGCAACAAACAAACAGAAATTAAGCGAAACCAAATCGGAATCAAAGTTACACGAACCAACATCGAAGCAAACACTACCCAAGACAAAATCGGAGCCAAAAATTAACCAAATCAAACTCGAGTCAACGTTAGTCAAAACAAAATCGGAGTCCCACGCCAGGGCGTCAAAATTTATGCTACGTACATCCACGTAGCCTAAAAAAAGAACCAAAGAAAGAAAATGACCGGGTGTTGGAGGATTTGAGCAGAATCTAAGTAAATGAATAATGAAATACCAAAAAGGGTATTTTTACAAGTTTTATTGCATTTAATTACATGAACTTTGATTATTATAACAATCAATTAATACTTTAATATTTATGCAATTAGAATAACGTATCAATATTAAAATTTATCTACCATTACTGTGATAATATGATTTCTTGTTGTTGTTCTAGTTTGTTTGGTTATAATTTATGCACAAAGGTGAAATTATTTAAGAAATTATATGCCAAGTATACGGTTTTTAATAAGAGGTTCATTCTATTCACAGTGTTCATAGCAGTTTATTAGCTGTGTTTATATCTCCTTGAGATATTTTTTAGTATGTAAGCCTTTTACTTTTCAACGCGACTTTTAACGGTTCACGTTGGCTGTGTTACAGTGAAGGTCAACACTCTGTCATGTAGATATTCTTTTTATAACAGCTAAAAAAGAGTAGGGTGCAACAGAAAATAAAATACCATTTCCTCTGATTTAAGTTAACATTTCAGCAAGATCATTTAAGCATATTAATGTGATTAAAAGTTATAGAGAAATCATATTGTATCATCTCATAAACATCCAATGTCGTAAACTCGAGAAAATTCAAGAAAAAGCCATATTATGTAAACATTTATTTGTATAGAAAACGTATTTGTGAAGTGCCCATACAAAAATGTATCTATACATAAAAATTGTGATGATTAAAAAATATTCTTATCCCTATATTTAATGACGAAAAATTCGTGTCCTAGATACGAATAACAGTATTTATTATGTTCTCTGCGTTTTTCAAAAGAGTTTCATCCACATTTTATAATAAAAAGATTGTATTTAGAAAAGTACTCAATCTTATATAAAATCGCAAAGTTTAAAAATTTTTTATAAGTAATTGATCCTATTCAAATTGGTTTTAGCATTGGTGTACTCGATTGTTTCTCGAATGAATTTTTGAGCAGAATCACTTTCCTGATCTCGGGTGCATCGCAAGAAAATCCAAAAGGCTTCTACCCTTTTCCTGCTTGCTTCTCCTACTGTTCCTGTTTCAAAGCCGTTCAGGCGGTGCTTCACACATATACTTTCGAAAATTTTTCATTGTTTTTATGTTGGTTGTCTTCAAACGTAACAGCTGCTCTTTCTTGTTAGATACAGCTCGGTTCCCTTTTTTTTTGTTTTCTAGATATATACCATATTTCACCGATAGTCACGAGTTTGTGTACCACCCAACATTTAGACATTTGCCGAACGAATAGTTTTACAATAAATCCTTTTGCACAATCAACATTAGTTGAAATATTGCAAAACCAACATCTGTTGTTTATAATAATCCTTCGTCATTGAGTAATACGTCTTGGTATTGGTTGGACGGGTACCTCTATTTTGAGCTAGCCTACACATTTCCCTAAAATTTCCAGAGTCTACGTCTCTGAGTATTTGCGTGCAATAGTCTAACCTAAGTCTACATCGACCTCTCTTTTTCCTATCTTTGCTTCTAATATATTTTGCAGTATTCTTTCATGTCTTAATATGTGACTTATCATCTTATTTCTCCTATTTTTTACTGTTTTCCACATATTTCTTTCTTTCCCTACCAGTTCTAGAACCTTTTTGTTCTTTACTTTGGCTGTCTATGATATCTTATTCATATGTCTGTAGCACCACACTTCAAAGGGCTCTATCTTTTTTCTGGCCGTTCTCCTACTTACAAGTTTCACAGCCCTACAATGCTGCGCTCCACACATATGCGTTCAGCAACCTTTTTCTTGCTTCTATCTTTGTAGTGTTTGAACATAGTAGTTGGCTTTTCTTGTTAAATCTTTGTTTTATATCTTTTGTACTTTTCTCATCTTGCGCTATTTGGTTTCCTAGGTAGCAGAAATCGTTAACCTCTTATAAATTCTCGTTTCCTATTTGTATTTATTTCTTGAGTTATTTTCCACTTCTTTACATGTACTAGTAACTTTAGTTTTATCTTTGTTAATTTTTATATTGCATCGCTCTGTTAGAACTGTCTCCATTTCACTAAGAGTTGCTTGTAACTCATCCTTGCTCGATGCTAATACCGCTATATCGTCGACAAATCTAAGCATATCAATCTTTTGTCCCTGCATAGTAATTTCAAATGCTTTCGTGCATTTGACAGTATTCATTGCTTCTTCGATATCCAAGTTAAATATTAATAGGGATAGGACAGATCCCTGTCTGACCCATTTCCTAATATTGATATCTCTATGTTTCTGCTTTAATTCCATTACTGCTGTTTGTTCTTTGTATAACCTATCTACAATTCGTTTATCCTTAAAACTCATTCTAATCTTTTTGAATATTTTGAACATTTTTTTTTATTTTCCATTGTCGAATGCTTTTTCCAGATATACGCACTTTCTCGTTTCTCTATCGCCTTCTTCAGTAATACCCTCAGAGCTAAAATAGTCTGCCGTGTTCCCCTGCTTCGTCTAATTCCAAATCTCCTAGTATTTTTTCAGCCCGTTTTCCATCCGTCTTTATATAATTCTAGTTAATATTCTTGACACGTGTACTGTCAAACTTATTGAAGTCAGGGAAGTGGCTAACCAGAAGGCGTTCTGGACAGTTTTCAAAGAAAAATCGGGAAGGGTCGCCAGATTAGACGGTGATCACCGCGCATAAATCGGAGGGGGTAGAGGAGGATTTTTGATTTTGACTTGCCATGAGAAACGAACATGAGCACGATATAACCAAAACCTGTATAAAATTTAAAAAAAAATAATAAAAAAAAGCAAAAACAAAAACAAAAATCAATAACCAAAATCTAGTATGCACGACAAACCCCACACCACTAAAACAATCATTGTCCCACCTTATACGCGCGGAAAAATCAGAATCGGGAATAAACTAAAACAAATAAATAACAACAAAATAAATCAGTAAACCCTAATTAACTTAAATCAGTCAAATAAATAAAGAAAATAAAATAGAGTGAAACCGCGCATACCCCCAGGACTTAAAAGTGATAGTGATTGTGATCCCCCCAGAACGTTTAGTGCATACCCAACAGAACTTTAACAGTGCACCATCTCCTCCTAGCATTTTTGTTTATTTATTCTAACTTTACAATTAGTCTGCTACCTAAAAATTTCAGCAAACCTGTTACTCCTTAGAAATCCAATGGAATTATTTGCTACCTTAAGTTATATTGGTTAGTCTTATATTATTTGCGTTTGAAAATACTCATGTGTGTGTGTGTGTGTGTCTGTGCGCGAGTGTGGGTGCGTGAATGTGTGTTCCTGTCTGTGGTAAGTCTCTTAGCAGTAAGATACCAATAGACGTACGAAGACGATCAGATCTTTGGATGCTTGGAACATTCATATACGAGGTAGGATTAAAATTATGGCGGCTGTACTCGCATAAGCATTGACTTGTATTAATAAGGAGATTTTGAAATAATGTTTTATGTGTAATTGCGCTAGCCATCATAATGCTTATGCGAGTCTAACTGATAATTTGGACGATGCTTTTGCTAATTTGTGCACTGTTGCATGCTTTTGCTTATTTAGATATTTATTAATTTATTTTATGTTAATTTATATACTTTATATTTATACTTATTTTATATTTATATTTTGACCTCAATCCTTTTCAGATTCATTGGCTGATTTTCATTTAGCAGCACTGTTTTAGCCCACAACCATTTTTGTACCAATCATATAGTACACCACAGACAGATTGTACTTATAATCATGTCAATTACATAGAATTTAAACCAGCACAGACATTTTCATAGCAGCACCAAATTTGAATCAAATATCTTATACCATGGCAGACGTTAATTTTCACAGTCACATTCACACACACGCCAATATTTCGCCATGACAGTACACGGTTACATATTCAATTGTAACAGACCATCCACATCATCAGTCCGCAACAGCACGATTTACGCCAATTTTCCAGAAGTAACCAACACCATTCGACGACGCGAGTTTGCACGAGATGCAATTCGCACGCCGTATCACGCACGTTTCGCCAGAAGCCAGCCGCACGACCAGCGACATGCATCGACGCCCTGTGCGCAGCATGCACAACATCACCACAATGCATCACGCAACTGATTTACCTCACACGCACTGCCATTTTATTCCAAACAACCACAACTGACTCAGCACGCTTGACCGCACGCCATTGCCAGCGAATACGCATTTTCGCGACACGATTCCATTGCAGCAGTCCCACGACGCGACATTAACGCAGCACTATCCTCAACATGAGCCGACACCTCTCGAGTACATCATTATCAGCAGCACATTTATCAGAACCGACTTAGCGAACTTTAACCAGCAGCATCGCACATTGACTACATACGCAAACCGATTCGTAACCGAGCCACGATTGAGCACACAACGCCGTCGTCATCACGCCGCCACCAGCGCATGACCCGCCAGAAAGCACCGAAAGCGTCTCAGCACGACCGTCACAGCAATTGCAGTCGCAGAACGCGATTCGCCAAAATACACACGTCATACCACCAACATTATCACATTACACATTCGCGATTTTCACATTTTCACGCAGCGATGAATTAATCCACACAGATCACCGAACCATACACACCCCAATTTTCCGCAGTCACCATAGCGTCCTGATACGAACACGATCTTGATCTACGTCACCGTACATCGCTTATCGCCACATTTACCATCCTAACAACATCCACGATTTACACATCCAAATCCTATTCTCAACATTCTACCTGCAGCTGCACGCGATTGTGAACCGGCACCGATACCTCCAAACAGATGAGCGATGTCCGTCATACCCTCGAGAAAGTCATCCATCACTCACGCACCATTTCCAAACATTCGCGAACGACATGGCGATGAACCTCCGAGGATCTGTCGACATCCTGAGCCACCGCTAACCAGCAGCAGCACGACATGACCTTCGCCAGTTCTTAGCGCAACAGTCGCCCTTTACGCAGGCGCATTCCATCACTATTTATATCGCAGCACAGCCGTCATCGACCACACCTGTTTTGAAACATCACACCACTGATTATTTAACGGAACAACCATCCACGCATCGCTTGACCAACGATCGCGGCTTCACGCACTCACCAACTCACTATTTGTAAACAAACGGTCGCCATTGACGCAACAGATGCCGGATGTGCAGAGCATGTAACCACACATCATCTGTCATTATTTAGTCCGCGAACCATATTTTAACACACCACAACGCATTTCAACATTTCATCAACGACTGGTGCTACGGCGAACTATTCAGAGACATTCCGCGCACCGCCAGGCATGCCTCTTTGAACCGAGTTAGCCACTCGGCTTACCTACACTCGTAGAGACCCTTATCTTCACGACACAGTAGATTTACACAATACCACACATCAGCACGCCCATACACATTCCACTTTTCACAGACATTCATATTCGCGTAGTCACTTTAAATACAATTTGCCAGGTATCAATTCAATTTCCAGACCACTGAAACAGATCTTAACAGTCCACAGTTTAGACCTTACCATCTACATCTCATCTTAACACATTTTTACGCACAGCGAATACTCTCTCGAGATCCCGCGAACACGTGAGTAACACGGTCAACAGATAGCAGATTTGAAGGCGAAGAACAATATCAACCATATACAACATAACAACATCTTTACGTCACGTGCAGATTGATTCAGAATGATGTTATCTTCCTCGATAAACCACGACATTGCGCATGCAACGCTTTACCGACAACGCAGCACTGATCCATCCAACAGATCTGATCGCCATCACGCTCTCGTGTCGCCAAACACATCCAGCCTGCCCTCACCGTCGCCTGACCAGTCACAGCCTTTATAACAAAGAACATCACTTATACAACGTTTATCGTCCGACATAACAATTTTACACGCACAGTCATTTAAACACATACAAGAACAGTCCTTTCCAGCTAGAGTGGCATTTATTCACTTTCGCAGCTTACCAACGATACCGTCTCATCTTTCATCATTGCCTGACAAAGATCGTCTCACTGTAATCAGCTGTCTCATGCATTTGTCGCCGATCGACCAGATCCATTCTCGCTTTGCAGCAGACACCATCGCAGCTTGCATCGCAGCATGTTGCTGATGATTTTCGACGTGGATCATTTCAGACGCCAATGTCGCACTCACTTTGGGAACACAGCGTTACGAGACCCTTCAGATCGAATTTACCATACACGTTATGCTGACGCTGTTAGAACCCGCACTGTTCGTTCATCTGTTCATTTGATAACACGTTTTAAACCTAGCATACGGACATCTTTCGCAAGTCGCTCACACCAAGAGTTTCACCGCAGCAGTCCAGCACCAGATTAGTCCATCGCTCAAATACACCATCTTCTCATGCCTCACATTGTCACATCGTGATCGCAGCAGCACAACCACGCCATCCATTTCACCAGTTCTTTCTCCACCAGCGCATACACGGCAACGGTTCAGCCAACCTTAGTTCGACGACTGCGCAGTCTATCCATCCCGAACAATTCTTGAATCAGATCAGATGGTAAATACACCCAAGACTGGGAAGATTTTTATTCTTCACTCCATTCCACATTTCAGTTCACAGTACTCGTACACATTATCTTTCACATCCTTCTCAGCCTCATTTCACCATCGCAGCATACAGCACAGACAGCATCATTTCTGAACCAGCAGTTAGCAGTCACACTTTAGCAAGTCATGACGCATCGACACTCTTCACACGGCACGTTCGCGCATCAGCACGTTAACAGCCGATTCAGCAGCAGCATCAACGCTCAAGACTATTGCATCACGCAACTTCTTCCAGCCAGCACGAACAGACCGCACAAGTCTTTGTCACATCGCTTAACACAGCACCACGTTATCCCGTTGCAACCAAACCAGTATTCCACGTTACACAGTTCAGCTGTCAACATCCACGCAAATGAACAACCACAAAGAACATTTCGTTCGCATCAATTCAGCTCCAAAGTTTCATCCACACTTCTTAGTTCCACTCATCGAACAGATTTTGAATCTACTCATCGCATTCCCGATACTGTCCGTCATCGTTAGCCATGCGAGCTGCACCGCTTGGAACATCGTCGCCAGATACGCACCGAACACAGATAAACATCCTTTTGCAAGTGTGTCAGCAGCGTAACCAACACTGTTGCATAGACCATGTAGTCACCATGACTCTCGAACATAAACATATTGCCCGGTCACAACAATTATCACCAAACGCCATGCACTTGTTTCAGACCCGTGCTAGACACAGCACGGCAGACGCTCATTTCTACAGTCCATCGAACACAATTGAATACGCATGCTCACGTCATCACAGAGTGACGGACCATAGTCGAAGATAGTCGAATATGTTGTTATCCAACCTGCCGACAGGATGGCACGACATATCCGGACATTGGATGAAACCATGCACAGACCACATACACATGACCACACATACCAGACCACATGACCACACATGACCGCGACCACATGACATAGACCACGACCCAGCGATCACATGACCGACAGCGACCACATAGACCACGACATGACATCCCACAGACATACGACATGACCACACGACCATGACCCAATTGCTTAATGGGCGAATTAGGTTAGCCCGCCGCGGCGCTGACCCAACCTATTAATTTTTCCTTTATCTAACCTAGGTCCACACTGTTTTTAATGGAAAACTCACAAATGCAATTAGTGCTAATGGGTTTGTACATGAGAAAACTCATTACAAAAGCATTAGGTCATATGGGTCATGTGGTCATATGCGCCGCGGCGCATGGTCCAACCTATGGTCATTTGGTCTTATAACTGGTCCATGTGTGTCATATGGAAAAACGTCATTAAATGGTCATATGTCATGTGCTCATGTGGTCATTGGTCATATGGAAATCATATGAGCATGTAGGTCATATGGTCATGTGGTCATATGGTCATGTGGTCATATGGTCATGTGGTCATATGGTCATGTGGGTCATGGGTCATTGGTCATATGGTGCATATGGTCATGTGGTCATATGGTCATGTGGTCATGTGGTCATATGGCCTGGTCATTGGTCATATGGTCATGGTCATGTGGTCATATGGCCATGTGGGGGTAATTTCACCCTATGGGGCAATTTCACCCTAACTTAACATCCTACATATATCCGGATATATGTCGATGCGCATCCCTGTCGGCTTAGGTTGGATAACAACATATTCGACTATCTTCGGCAATATACGTCCTCACTCTGTAGAATACGTAAGAGAACAATTTTTTCGTATTCAATTTAGTATTCGATAGTAGCTAGAACGGTAAACATGAGCGTCTCCAAGGTGATTAACGTGTCTCAACTTCTTGGGAATAAAGTGAAACCGACAAATGAGCGATTTGGATTATGGCTGTTGGCAGATTATATGTGCAACAATAATCTGGTGACAGATATTGGTAATATTTGTTATGTCGAAGGCGAAAAGATGCTGACTGGTGGACTACACACACCAATTGCAGAACCATTTTGTGACAATATAATGTTGGTTAAAATTTGCGACCTTTCTGACACCGAACAAGCATCTGCAAACAAAAGGATGTTTATCCTAAAAAGAAATTTGTGGTGCATTTAACAGCTATCTACGAAGAAAGTTCAACCGATTTGTTTCCGCTAGGCATGGTGTTAAAGCTAAGCTTCCGTTTTCTCTGGAAAGCACTAACAAGATGGGCCAGAGAGTAAAAGAAATTATCGGAAAAGAAGAACTCGAATGCATTAATAAAAATTCCAAAATCCTATATGTGTTCGATACAAAGTGGAACTAGCAGATGTTAAGTTGGAAACTTTATTGGAGGAACTACCAGATATATTAGACGAAGTCGAAAAGATTATTTCTATCTTTTGACATGGATGTAACCCAAGATTTTGCGGGCATATTTAGCAAGATGGAGGTGTGTAATTATTTAACTACAAAGCATAACTTTTGCTATAAGGGAGAATACGAAGAAAAGTGTAATATTATAGTTGACAACGATAAACTGCATGGATTGGTTGTTTAACATGGCTAACAACCAATGCAAGAATTAAGATATACAACAAATTTGTGTGTCAGATAACAAGTCCTGGTGTTAATAAACAACTTGGCAATCATATACTAGATTTTTACGTTGTCCAGATGTACGTTTAAGGGAAACATTTGCGTCTACTTTGGCCAAAGAACATGGTATTACGCGATTGGAAGCGAGAATATACAACTGTGCAATTGGAAGCTATGTCAGTGCGGAACGAGTGTATAAACCCTTAAAAGATTGTTTAACCTTATTGGAAGATAGTGTTATACTTCCTAAAGGCGCCAATGTACTCGGTATCACTTGCCAAAATGTGGAGTACGCTATCGGACAAGCTACAAAATAGCTGTTGTTTAGTCTATAATAACCTGCTACAGTACGTGTATTGGGGAATGGCAATACAAAGAAATTGACGGGCTTGCAAATTGTTGTCCGAAAACCAGAGGAAAGGGAAAATTGATAAAGTATGTGCTTTCGGCTTTTAGTTTTAACTATTTACCTATAAATTATTTGGAGATAGTAGAGGAAGATAGCCAAGATAAAATAAAATCTTACGCAAGTGCTACATTAAAGCAGGTAGTACATATTTTACACAATCTGCAACACTATATTCTACAATTCCAAAAGAAATAGTAATTTCGGAATTGTGGATTGATAGATACGCCTAACATTCGTCCAGAGGTTGTACGACAACGCGTAAATATTGGTAGTAAACTCTATCCGTTTACGCTAAAGGAAATTGCCCCATTATGTATACCATACGCTGTAAGTGGAAGGAAAAGACAACTGGAATTAGAGGAAATGGATGCAAAAAGGCGAAAATTGACTACATGGAGAACACTGCGACAATACGATCAATACAAAGATGTGTTAGACAAAGAACATCTTATTAGAGAAAATGAGGAAGAATTAAAAGATTATTTTATGTACCGATGGACTGACTTAGATACATCTGGGTTGTACAAGCTGTATGCATTTGCGGTTAGTAAGAAAGACTCTTTTAGTTATGTAGGTCTTCTTGCAGAAAAGGATGGTACTAAATCCGTATACTTTTAAAAGGTTATTCTAAAAACGTATTTATCAAAATGACAGATAACAAAGACGAACTAAGGAATGCGGGTTTCGTAACCTTGGCGTACACCACACGCAAAGGGGTTCCGCTAAACATTGTATATTTACCTAGTAAAAAACCTTTCGGATCATTTAAAACCGAGGGTCTTACAACCTATAACAACCATATATTCCCAAAAGTGGTGGACATGCAACTACGCAACAGTCTGTGGGAGAATAAGGATTTCTTCCAATACCGACAAGAAGAAGTCAATCAAGCTAACAATATACGTATGCAGGATATAGTGGAAAGCTGCGATTAAAAGATTGTCACAAGCTGCAAGAATTACACGAAGGAATGGATCTGGTTGTCGATTGAATCAAAGACTTTAAATATAGAGACAAGCTTCGGTACATTTTACAATTCGAAAACCTAGACGGTCTTTATGTATCAAACTATTGGCTAGAAAAGGAGATAGAGGACTTGGGTATCGATTTAAATTTTAAGCTGCGAATAAAATTAGATAAAATTAAAGCCACCCAAACAAACATAAAGAAAGGACTGTCTTCTGTGTATAACTTTGTATTAAAATTAAGTTTAAATGACCCCATGCTTGGCATTAAATATTTTTAAATTTGTTATGTATAATGTCAGAATAAACATTTTATAATAGTATATAACATTGTTCTTTATTTATAAAAGGCTGTGACGTTACCCTGAAATAGCAGTCGCACAGAGAGGGGCGCATGGGCAGGGGTGCAGGCAGGGGTGGGATGTCTGTTTGGCGTACACGAGGGAAGCGGATGTTAACAGTCACCAAGCATCCAATTTTTATTTGATGGTATCGAGTACTTGCCTGCGTATGTATCCGGAGTAAAGAATACGATTTGCATACGCAGCTTATTAATAAAATTAGTTTATCGAGGGAAGATGACAAAAGGTACATCATTCCTAATAGTACAACAATCTACGCATGGGGCGTAAAGATATAAGATAGTTGTTTATATTTGTATATATTAGTTTTAAATTCCATAATTTTTAAGTTCTTCGCCCACCTTCCAAATCTTTCCTGCTTCTATCCTGGTTGACAGAGTATACGTGTTATCTCCACGTGGTATCTGCGGGACACGGAGGTTTTAGATTTCGGGAGATGGGTGGCTAAAGCATATGTCTCATGTAGCAAAAAAGGGTTTTAAAGATGGAGTTAAATAAAGATGGGCAAAAATTAGTCTTTAGAAGGCATAACTTTGTATGGGTGGAGCTATTTAAAATCTGTTTACAGATTTGGGGTCCCTAGAAAATTTAATATTAGTTGATACCTAGCAAAATATATTTATCTTAAAAGAGTGACTACCCCGCGTATAATAAATACAATATAACACTTGTCGATAAAAAGTTGTAGGGAAAATTAAAGACGTATTTAATGGGGGTCTAGTATTAGAATTTGTTGGTAGTAATGTTAAGTCCTACTGTATTGTAGGCGAGAAAGATACGATTAAAAGATTAAAGGGTCTCACGAAGTGTAGTTATAAAACCGAGGGTCTTACAACCTATAACGAGCATATACCTCAAAAGGGGTAGGCATGCAACTACGCAGCAGTGCGCGGGAGAATAAGAATTTCTCAATAAGAAATTAAAGTTTCCATGTACGTAGCACCAGTCATTGGGAAATGGTAGAAATGTTAAACCTATAAAGGCGATTATTAGTTGTGGATTAGAAAATAGTAGTTTTCGGGACTAAATAAAATAGCTTAGACTAATTAATGTATATGGTTACATACTCGTACACATCCACAAACATCTGTTTACGTCCACAATGGCGATACCGGTAGTTTTTGTTTAACAAATAGTAGGAAAATACGTTAGGTGTTAGTGCGTGGAAGCCCATAGGATCGTTGGATTCAAAAGAACGATGCGGTGGGATGTATGGTTGTCTCCGTTAGAATAATCGAAAGTGGTTAATTGATTGTATTAGATGTTTAAATAAGCGAAAGTGTAAAGGTCTACATAAACAAAAATTTAATTAACCGACAAAAAAAGTGTGCGATGTCCTACACTTATAAATAAAGTATGGAATGGTGCTTTTTAGCGACCCTAGCAGTAAAAAGGGCGACTGACTTTTCCAAGCAACTACAAGAATAGCAGTAGCGCAGAGAAGGGGTATGCATGTATTATACAGCTGCTGCAAAATATGTTAGTTTACGCGTAGCTCGGATGTGTAATTGATCACGACTTAAAGATCCTCGGAGGTTTAAAATTCTCAGCCCATTGTCGTTCGAAAATGTTTGGAAATTATCAAAACGGTAGCGGGTGGAAGTTTAATGGATGATTGACCGAGTTTTTCTACCTTTACGAGGGAATTGGAAGTTGACAGACATCGAGCATCTAATTTCTATTTGGAGGATATCGAGTACTTACCGGTTCTAGAAATCAATACGTGCGGCCGACCGCTATGCGAAAGTGTAAAAGCCTACAGAAGCAAAATTTAATTATCAGACGAAAAGTGTGCGATGTGCTATAGAAAGTATAAAAATGGTGCTTTGCATCGCTCCTAACAGTAAAAAGGAGAGTGACTTTTTCTAGCAATTACAAGAATAGCAGTAGCGCGGCGAAGGGGTATGCATGTATTATACAGCGCATTGTTGCTCTAAAATATGTTAGTTTACGGAAGCTCGAACGTGCACAAATTAAATTTCAATCTATAATTAACCACGGTCGTAAAAATAGGAAATTAATGGGTAATTCTAATACCGTTACATATACTTTCGCTTGGTGATTCATTTGGAAAATATTCAAGCCCCCATTTCCTAAAATATGACGTAGAAGTTATTTAAAATTAAATTGTTGTAAGTATCCTGTAGACAACAAGTTGGTATTTTCTTAGTAATGGTTTAAAGTGTTTTGGTTATAGTAGCATTGCATCTTCTACAGCACGACTTGCACACAATTTGTGTGCGTGTGCTACCACCCTTTTGGATTTTTAATATGCACGCGATCCGTATAACATGGAAGACGTTTTCCGGTGTTTCTACTAACGGCATTCACACCATCGACGAAGCGAAGCAGGTGCATGCATTAGCGCTAAATGTATTGGACGAGCAGCAAGGATTATGACATCATTTAGTTCCCCGCCGAATCCTCAACTTCGTTCGGTGTCTTCGAAACCTTCGGTTTGCATTCTGTAGGGTACATAAAGCCGGTGCGCGAGAGTAAACTCTTTAGTTATAAGTTAGTTCGCTTACAAGTCAAGTCTTATAGTGCGGATTTTGTTTTGTACTAAAATGGTACCTGCAAACGTTTTTAAATGCGAGCCGTGTCACGTCTACTTTACCAGAAGGGATGCTCAAACGGCATCAGAACAAATGTTGTGGTGCAACATCGTCCAAGGTTGCTTATACATCCGTCTGCAGCAAAGTACTTAAACTGTGGGACTTGCGATTTCGCTTTTACGAGAATGGGCAACTTACAGCGACACAAGGAAAAACAGCACGGCATGTCATTAAGCCGTAAACGTTCAGCTCCGCCAGCTGTTAAAGGGTCTTGTACGAAACAACCACGAATTATGTGTAAAGTATGCGATTTCGAAATGGAAAACTACGTATGCCGCACATTTAAGGAGCAACAGACATAAAATGCATCAGTTACCGCTACTAGCGACGATGGTGTAGAAATGGTTAGCACTGCGTTTAACAACCGTATGGCTAGCTATCGCATAAAGAACGCCAGTGTCGACGATGGAGTGTCCGAGTTTCTTTGAAGCAGAAAGAGCGATTTATTCGATTAATAAATGAAAAAGAATACAACATACAGCAGTAAAAGTCTATTGCGAACTCTACGGCGTTTACACCAAAATGGGGAAAGAGGCTACCGATGTGAAATCCTTTAACACAAAAATGTGGTTATAACGTCTTCTAGTAATCTGGAAAATATGTACGAGGTCTTAAGCGAAACCATAAGAACAAAATCAGAGGAATTTGAAACATGCGGGTCCGGTTGGTCTTTGGAAAAGGTGCTCTATTTAGAAATAAATATTAATAAGTATAAGCCGATATGAGTTCTAGGTTAAGAATAAAAATTGTGAATATGTATTTAGAAATGTGGTTTACAAAATTTAAACTGTATTAGTAAAAATTGTTTGTAATAAAAGTTTTAAGAATTGTTTCTAGATTTTCTTTAGGTATGAGCCGCAGGAAATTTATAATTTAGAGGGTGTGTAAAATGGTAAGGGTAGTCCTGTTTTAAATCTGTTTACAGATTCGGATTGTGTATAAAATTCTAGACTAACAAGATGTGCTACATGTATAAAAATTTATGAGAACGCTCAAAAGTCGCTACAGGTAAGAAATCTTAAAATGGGGTAGCTCTCTGGGGATGGTGCTATGTGAAAATTTAAAGAGATTTGGGTAGCTTAGAAAATTCTAATATTGATTGATACCAAACAAGGTAGGTTTATCTCGTGGGTGGAAATGTGGAGAAAGATTTATCTCGCAGAGGGTATATGTGTAACTTTGCAGGTCGTGGTCCGATTTCAAATCTGTTTGCAGATTCAAATTCTGCGTAAAATTTTAGACTAACAAGATGTATCGCATGACTAAAAAAATTATAAGAACGCTCAAAAGTCGCTACAGGTAAGAAATCTTAAAATTAGGGTAGCTCCCTTGGGGATGGTGCAATCTGAAAAATTCCTAGAGATTTGGGTAGCTGAGAAAATTCTAATATTGATTATTAATACCAAACAAGATAGGTTTATCTCGAAAGATGCAATGGATAGACGAAGAAAACTATTTGTTAGGTTTGCTTATAAAGCAAAGAGCAAAATTTAGAAGATCAGGACTTTAAAAAGGTATAACTTTGCAGGGCATGGTCCGATTTCAAATCTGTTTACAGATTTGAATTCTGTGTAAAATTTTAGACTAACAAGATGTATCGCATGTATAAAAAAATTTATAAGAACGCTCAAAAGTCGCTACAGGTAAGAAATCTTAAAATGAGGGTAGCTCCCTTGGGGATGATGCAATCTGAAAAATTCCTAGAGATTCAGGTAGCTGAGAAAATTCTAATATTAATTGATACCAAACAAGATAGGTTTATCTCGTGGGTGGAAATGTGGAGAAAGATTTATCTCGCGGGTGGAAAGAATGCGGGTGTGATGTAATCAAAATGGTTGGGGTAAAAAATTCCACAAGGAGGAGATTCATCTCCACAGGGAGAGAGCAGTTGGAGATTCTTAAAAAATAAGACTTTATAGTGCGAATTTACATGTAAATTTGGTCCAGATGAGTGAGGAAATGAGGGATTCTGGAGGAAATGAGGGTCTGATTCGTAACTAAATACACTACTTATAGAACAGGCAAAATAGCTGGATTCACTATTAAACATTTGGCAAATGCATAGAAAATTTGAATCCATTTTTAATATTAGCTAGCTAGATTTGGATAGTTTTAAGACGACCTTTCAGGTCGCACCGGTAAGCAGAGCTGGCAGCTGCTATCCGGTATTACGGATCCCTTCCCATTCATTTTTGCGTGTGTCTTGTGGATCAGGTAACTCCAGAATCAACGCTTAGGATACCATTCTTTAAACCCTACTTTTAGTTTCAGTTTGTTAGATTTTTATTTAGTATTGTATACCTTAACCTGAAGTTAGATTAAATTTGGAGCACGTTTACTTTTCGCGTTTAAACCCAATGTAGTATCTTCGGGTGGACATTATAATGTCAAACTTATTGTTCGAAAATTTTAACATCTAACTGCGCCTCTCTTTCTTGGTATAGTGACTATGAGGTTGTTACGTGCCGAAAAATTCGGCACTAGACATTCTCAATTAAGTTTTATTATTTAAGAATTTCGCGCCATAAATTTAAAAGGACGTGTGCGTATTTCCGTCACTTCAGATAGTGCGTTGCGCGAGATTTTTGCGCCGACGCGGTGGGCCAAGGAGGAAGTGGTAGATTTCCGGGATACGTGTAAGGACTAGCCTTCGAGACGTGAACAAGGGTAGTTGGCTGGTATCGTATCGTGTTTTTTTTTGATATGTAGGTTTCCTGTGACTCCAAATTATCGTGCCTTTACCTGTCTCCCTTACCTTATTTGTATCTACATATAGAAAGAAGACAAATTCGAATTTGGATTCAACCGGCTCAAGAATTCCCACGCCCGAGAAAGAGCAGCGAAGCATTTGACGCCTGAGAAGGATCGACAACGAAGCCACCGGCGACAGCATGGGGTAATTCTGCAAGAAGCTCTGCAATTTATGTGAGTAGTATCTTTGTTTCTTTTTATGTAATGGAGTAATTTTGTATAATTGTGTGACGTCATCTATAATTTGCGCGTCAATTTTTACATTATCTAATATTGTTACCAACTGACATAGTGGCTCGCGTACCTCAACGGCGGGGTTATAATAAGGTTACATTTGAAATCTTTGGGCATCTCGCCTGTCTCATACATATAGCTACAAGTAAGTTAGACAACACGTTCTGTTATTGTTTACCCAACAGCTTTTAGAGTTTCTGTTTGCACCTTATCTATGCCCGGTACCTCACCCTTTGTCAGACGCTTTAATGCTAATTCAAATTCATCTCTAAGTATATGATATCCCAAGTCATCATTTTCAATGTCTAATTCCTGTTCTAATGCTGTTAGTTCCTATATATGCATATAAACTTCGTATATATTCTTTGCCATATCTATCCACTTTCTCTACATTTTCTATAATGATGTCTCCTTCTGCGCTCCTTACAATTTGGTATACCGTTTCATATCCTCCAATTCTTTCCTATTTCCATCTTAGTTTGTACCTCTTTGCAATTTTCATCATTCCATTGTTCTTTAGCTTACCTGCATTTGCTGATAATTTTCCATTTTTTGGCTTTGTATCTCTACGATCCTGCTTCATCTGGTCTATTTTTCTATTTTCGTCTTTCTTCTATTAAATTTTGGTTATCGTTTGTTATCCGCGTTTTTTTTTGTGTGACCGCCATGTCGAAACTGGATTTAATGTTAGTGCATTCTATTTCTACTCCATTAGTATTAGGAATTTTCCCGATGTCGTTCAGCAATTCATCTGACCTTTTTTTAAATATGTTATGAATATCTTTATCTTTTAGTTTCTCAAAGTCAAACGTACTTGTATCCGTTCCTTTTATCCAAATTTGTAGATTTAAAAGTGGCCATCATAATTACGATGTTGTGGTTAGTGTGTCTACATATTGTTACGTGCCAATTTGGCACTAGACATTCCTTAGTTTAATTTTGATGCGCGTTAGTTTCGCGCCTTAAATTTGAAAGACTAGGCGTATATTTCCGTTACGCCAGAGTGCGTTTGCGCCGGATTGCGCTGACGGGAGTAAGGGAAAGAGTGGGAAAGTTTCCGGGAGACGCGGTAACGTGGCTTTTTGCCTTTGACTTCCAGAAGAGTGGTTTGGTTTAGGTATCGTATCGTATCATTATCTTTATTTATGTAGATTTCCTTGCCTTATCTGATTGACGTCCCTATACCTGCTCCTTATTCGTTCCCTACATAGGTAGAAGGTAATTTGCAAGCAGCCTGCCCGAACCGCAGTCCACGACCCTACCACGAACGAGTCCAGGGGGCCCCGCTAGCAGTTAGCCGGAGCAGTCACCATCTTTAAATAACCCGGAAGGGGGTCCTAGCAACCGTGAAGGAAGCGGGACTTATTCATGTGAGTATTTAACCTTTACGAACTGTTTGCGAATTTGATATTTATTCCGTAATTGCACGTTTAAATTTGCATATTGTGTGACGTCATTGACAGATATGCGCGTTAATTTCCACTTATTGGATTAGCGTTACCAACTGCCGTTGTGTCACTCATACCGCGCCGACGGTTATGTAAGAATCGTGTATAAATGTAAGAATTGCTGCCTCAACGTGGTTTTTAGGTTGTATAATTTCTTTTAGAATGTATTAATTATCGTATATATATATATATATATATATATATATAGCTTTTTCACTAAAAAATTAATTATCTCAATTTTTTTCAATACCT
The DNA here is from genome assembly GCA_036346225.1 of Platerodrilus igneus. Taxonomy (NCBI): domain Eukaryota; kingdom Metazoa; phylum Arthropoda; class Insecta; order Coleoptera; family Lycidae; genus Platerodrilus; species Platerodrilus igneus. The sequence goes on from JARFIW010001004.1 coordinate 1,128,381, forward strand.
ATTGACCTTAAAATTTTAGGTTGGTATATTGTGACTCACTAGAGATTTTCCTGAATTGACATGTCAGCTGTTGTGATGAAAACGGCCATTTTGAGCTATTGAAAGGCCTTGTTCTTAAACTGTTTATTAATCTAATTAATTTTCTGGTAACTTTAAATGAAGTGTATAACTGAAATTATTTGAAATATGTGATTAGTTGTTTTAAATGGAACTACAACTTTTAGGAGGGATTTTCAATACCTTAACCTCACAAACTATACACGTGAGTACACATAAATAAACATAAACAATTAGTTCTTGTTTGCATTTTTCATTGTTTATTAGGAAAATTATCTACTTTATATTAGATTAAAACATAACCCTTGCTTGTTTTTCGACTTTAAAAAACTATTTTAAAAAACCGTAAATAAACACTGTTTTGTGTGTTTACATTTTAAAAGTGTCTTTTGGTAATCTAGCTATTTAATTATGATATTCGAATTACTTTTAAAAGAAAGCTTGTACTTAAAAGCATTTAACGTAATGATTTGAGCCTTTAAAATATCTTTTAAAAAACGTTAGAGTAACGGGATCTTGTTTTATTTGTTAAATAACACATATTATGTACCTTTTTATAATTTGGAGTGTCTTTTTGTAACTTAACAGTGATATATTTCTTTTATTAAACATTATCTTGCCCTCTTACAGTTCTAAACGTGTTTTTTTAGTGATTTCAATATGTACCGTAAGTAAATTTAAATACTATACCTTACGAACGCCTTTTATAAGAAGTTTTTACCTTTAACTACATTTATCGTACTGACTTGAAGTTAGCTGTACCGTTTATTATCTTCTGAATTACGTTAGTATTGTATATTTGGTATATATTGTGTCTCAAATATTAATTCAAAATGAACATCACACATCTTAAGTCTTTGGAGCTGATTTACGAGATTGAGTGTAGAAACATTACGCCTGCCTCTAACCAAAATGATAGACGATTACAACTTAAAGCCATTCTAGCCAAGGAAATCAAAGGCTTACCTATTTTTAAAAAAATTGTTTCCGAATTAACTCAAAACGTATCTGAAATCAAACTGTCTCTTGACGATATAACTAATATAATAAATAAAATAGACCCCGGCCCAAATGTATCGAGTTAAAACGCTTAGTTTCCCGAATTACCCATCTTAAACAGCGCATAGAATTTTGTGCTTATATGACAATGAACAAGCGAACCAAGCTAAACAAACTTTTCTATCAGATATATTATTACTTGAAGGGATAGTTCTTGAGAGACTCAATCTAAACGCAGACGCAGATATATCGCCACCGCTATCAAATCTCGTAATTGCCCAAGCTCAACCATTAGGGAAATCTATACCTGTTTATAAATGGGGTCTAACTTTTCAAGGGTTCTACTCTCGATTCTCTTTAATGTCTTTTCTTGACAGAATTAACGATTTTAGGATTTCTCGAAACTGTACCGATCAGGATTTATTTGTTTCAGCGGGTGAATTATTTTTTTGGCGTCGCCGTGGATCAAAGTAGTAAGCGTAAGACTACGGATCCCAAGGTCCCGGGTTCAAATCCCGACACGGCCGACTGCTTGAAAAATGGCAGGTGAGCATTTTTCACAAAAATTACGCCCTCGTTCGGATGAGAGGTAAAATGGAGGTCCCGTGTTTGAGTGTTGTCACACACGTTAAAGATCCCTACCTTGCTCGGAACGGCAAGGGTTCGGCAAAATTCTAAATTTCTAGGCAACAAAAAACTCGCCTCCTGGCCAATGTAGTACCTTCGGGTGGAGCATTGGAAATATAAATGAACGGGTGAATTATTTTCCGATTCTGCGTTGATCTGGTACCGGTACATTAGAGATCAAATTTCTACCTGGGAGGAGTTAGTTGCGTGTTTAAAACGAGACTTCCTACCTCGTGGTTATATTACCGACCTTTGGAACGAGATACGAAATCGAACCCAAGGACCTGACGAAAATGCTATTTCCTTCATTACCTCAATAGAAGCCTTATATAGTAGACTTGATAATAAACCTTCAGAATCTGAAATTATTGATCAGTTATTTAGAAATTTAAATCCTTATTTTTCTGAACGTCTAGCGTTACAACACATTTCTTCCTTAGCTCACTTTAAAGATTTATGTTGTTCCCTTAAGGAAGTAAAGCTAAGAGTTGATAAATACCGTCCCCCTCCAGAAAAACAATCTGGCCTTTTAGAACCAGATTTAGCGTGTCAAGTTCCAGCTTCTCATAAAGTATCTACCCTTAATGTTCCTTCTACCGCAATAAATAACTCACTTACCTGTTGGAACTGTAAGAGAAGTGGACATAACTATAATGTTTGCACATACCCTAAAAATATTTTTTGTTATGGCTGTGGTCGCGCAAATATCTATAAATCTAACTGTACGAATTGTAATCCTAACGTATCGGGAAACTCTCGTCGAGATATTCCTACTCAGGGCATGAATATCTCAAGGAATCAAAATCGTCCTCAACACCAATCATTCAACGGACCCAGACGTCAATAAACTTAAACCATAAAACTCCTCTAACGCTATACCTTTATTAAATTTATCTAACAATAATATCGCTAGTGTCAATGTACAAAATGCCTTACCTTCATTAGAAGAATTATGTTATACTACCCCGTCTGAATAGTCTAATTGGCTACAAACCGTTAATTCCTTTTACCATAAAAAGTCTGCCGCTTTGTAACTTGTTAAGAAACCCTTGATAATCGCCTACATTTACCCATCTCGATTGGTTCCTTAAATGTAATAGCTTTATTGAACACAGGTTCTTCATGCTCCCTTATAAACAACGAAGGTCTACAGCAATTATCTAAACAAAATATTAAAATTCAAATTTTTCCCGAAAAAACTTCCAGAAATTTAGCTGACGATAATCAAATATATGTAACGGGTTCCTTTAAATTAAAAATTCGAGTAGAATCACTTGAACGCGTGATTCCATTTTTGATTGTACCTACATTAGCTTATCCTTTCCTATTAGGTGTGGACTTTTGCAAACTTTTTAATTTGTCGCTTTACTTCCAGGATTTTTCTTGGCAAACTTCTCTTAAAACAAATTCCTGTGCATCTGCAGGAATATCTAACAAAATTTCTCTTACTGATTCCCAAAATGTAATTCTTAACTCTACAATCGACAAATTCCGTAAACTTAATACCTCTGAACTTGGTTGCGTTACTACCGCAACACATGTTTTCTCTACAGGTGATGCCCTCCCTTTTAAGCAACGTCAATATCCGTTATCGCCTGCATTACAAAAGCATTTGCATGCCGAAATAGATAAAATGTTAGAATCTGGTGTTATCTCTCCCTCAAATTCACCCTGGATGTCTCCCGTATTATTAGTTCGTAAGAAGAATGACAATTGGCGTGTTTGTTTTGATGGCAGAAAGTTGAATTCTGTAACAGTTTCTGATGCTTATCCTTTACCAAGAACTGACTCTATTTTAAGCCGGCTTTGAAACGCAAAATTTATCTCATCTATCGATCTTAGACAAGCTTTTTATCAGATACCTCTCGACCTATCTTCTCGTCAAAAAAACTGCTTTTTGTGTTCCAGGCCGAGGTCTTTTCGAATATAATTTTTTGCCATTTGGTCTCTGTAACGCACCACAAACCCTACAACGTACTATGGATCAAACGTTAGGTCCTATCTTACATCAGGAACGTGCCTTTGTATTTTTGGATGATATTTTAGTTATCTCAAGTTCCTTTGATGAACATATCGCCACATTAAATGAGGTTGCAGAACGCTTAAACGCAGCAGGTTTTAAGATAAACTGGGAAAAGTGTCAATTTTGTTGTTCGTCCCTTACATTTCTTGGTTTTATTATCGATGGAACTGGACTACGAGCAGATCCTGCTAAAGTCGATGATATTACTAAATTCAAAACACCTAAAACTGTTACTGAAATCAAACGTTTAATTGGAATGATTAGCTACTATCGCATCTTTCTACCCAACCTTTCAACTATATCTGCACCCATTACCGCTTTAATTAAAAATAAAAAGAAATCCCAAACTATCGAGTGGAATTTAGAATCTCAACAGGCTTTCGAACAAATTAAAACGTTAATCACTTCAGCACCTATCTTAATTTCACCCAATTTCGACGAAAAGTTTTATATTCAAACCGATGCCTCGCTTACTGGTTTAGGTGCAATGTTGTTCCAGGGGAGCAATGGTTCGGAACACCCAATCACCTATGCAAGTCGTGCCTTAACTTCTGCCGAACAAAAATACTCAGCTACCGAACGAGAATTATTGGGCGTTATATTTGGCATCGAGAAGTTTAGAGGATATGTTGAAGGTACACACTTTACCGTAATCACTGATTGTGCAGCTCTCACTTGGCTTAATAATTTAAAACAACCCGCAGGTCGTTTGGCAAGATGGAACTTGCGTATATCTCAATTCACTTTTGACGTTAGGCATAGGCCTGGCAAATTAAATATCGTACCTGATGCCTTATCTCGTGATGTCGTTTCTCTTAACCTCCCAAATCTAATTTCTGATACTTGGTATCTTAATATGATTAAAAAAGTTTCTGAAAATCCCGATAAATTTTCTACCTTTCGTGTAACCAACAATAGATTATATAAATTTGTATCTTCTTCACCTCGTAAAATATCTAACATCCCTGAATGGAAACTTGTCGTCCCTACCGCTAATCGCAGTGAAGTTCTTAAATTGTGTCATGATGATCCCATAGCTGCTCATCTTGGTGTTACAAAAACTCTCGCTAAAATATCGGAATTATATTATTGGCCCACACTAAAACAATCTGTTTGTCATTATATTAGGAACTGTAAAATTTGTGGTTCTCATAAGAACTCACAAGAGGCTCGTTCTGACTTAATGGGTAACTTTAAACGTGTATCTTATCCCTTTCAATTAATATCGCTTGATTTATTAGGACCTCTCCCCCGATCGAAAAAAGGTAACCAATATCTTTTAGTTGTCACTGATTGATTTCTAAATTTGTTATGGTGCAACCCTTACGTAAAGCTACATCTGCCGCTATAATTAAATTCCTAGAGCAAAATGTATTTCTTATCTTTGGTGTTCCTCAGATTATTCTTTTTGACAATGGGGCACAATTTATCTCAAAAGATTTTCAAAATTTCGTCAAGAGTTACAAGGTACAAAAATTTGGTTTAACGCAAAATACCATCCCCAAGTAAACCCTACCGAAAGAGTAAATAGAGTTTTAATTACCGCTATCTCTTCCTATATCAATTCAGACCATACTACATGGGATGAAAATATATTTAAAATTGCACAAGCTTTGCGTACATCTAAACACGAAGCAACCAAATTCACTCCGTCATTTCTTGTTTTTGGAAGATATACCCTAATTGATGGGAGTTATTATGGTTTAGTTCCTGACGATACTAACGTAATTAAATTTGACGATAAAGTACGCTGGGACAAAGACCAACAATCATTACCTTCTATCTTTAACGACGTTAGAAAAAATTTGTTAAAAGCTTACGAAAAAAGTAAGGACCATTATAACTTACGCAAACGAAATATTTCCTTTGCCTTGGGCGAACAAATTTGGAAAAGGAATTATGTCTTATCAGATGCATCTAAGAAATTTTCCTCAAAATTAGCCCCTAAATTCATTCTTTGTAAGGTCGTTCGTGTCATTAGTCCCCTTATTTACGAACTTCAAGATGCTGAAGGAAAACGCCAAGGAAACTTTAATTTTAGCTTTAGTTTAGATAGGTTAGGCGACTTGTCGCATTTGTTTTACTTTAAGAAGTGTTTCATGCTCCCCGACAAATTTGTGCTGTCGATTATTAGTATAGTCAAAGACAATGGGGCTACATTTTCCGTTTCCTGGTAATTCGGTAGACGTGTTATCGGTCGAAAAAACCAGGTGGCGCCTTATATAAACATTTTGTAGGTTTTAAGTTAGGTTTTACGTAGGGTAGCTAGGATTTAGATTTTAAGATGTTACTGTGCTAACAGACTTTTTCTTTTTTTAAGTTTTTCTTTTATGGCTTTGTCGCGATTGTTACGTGCCAATTTGGCACTAGACATTCCTTAGTTTAATTTTGATGTGCGTTAGTTTCGTGCCTTAAATGTGAAAGACACTGGGCGTGTATTTTCGTTACGTCAGAGTGCGTTTGCGCCGGATCGCGCTGACGGAGTAGGGAAAAGAGTGGGGAAGTTTCCGGGAGACGCGGTAACGTGGCTTTTTGCCTTTGACTTCCAGAAGAGTGGTTTGGTTTAGGTATCGTATCGTATCATTATCTTTATTTATGTAAATTTCCTTGCCTTATCTGATTGACGTCCCTATACCTGCTCCTTATTCGTTCCCTACATAGGTAGAAGTAATTTGCAAGCAGCCTGCCCGAACCGCAGTCCACGACCCTACCACGAACGAGTCCAGGGGGCCCCGCTAGCAGTTAACCGGAGCAGTCACCATCTTTAAATAACCCGGAAGGGGGTCCTAGCAACCATGAAGGAAGCGGGACTTATTCATGTGAGTATTTAACCTTTACGTACTGTTTGCGAATTTGATATTTATTCTGTAATTGCGCGTTTAAATTTGCATATTGTGTGACGTCATTGACAGATATACGCGTTAATTTCCACTTATTGGATTAGCGTTACCAACTGCCGTTGTGTCACTCATACCGCGCCGACGGTTATGTAAGAATCGTGTATAAATGTAAGAATATATCTGCTTAGGTAACTTTTGCAGTCTTTTACTTGATTCCTAAACCGTTGTCTAACAAGAATGTAATCTATTTGGCATCTTCGTATATTTCCTGGCATCTTCCACGTGTATTGTCTTCTAGCATGATTTTGAAATAATATGTTTGTGATGGTTAAATTGTTTTTGTCGCAAAATTCTACCAGTGTATTTCCCCTGTTATTTCTCGTGTCTAAATCAAATAAACCTACTACTTCTCTTTCCCTAATCTGACCTATCACTCTAGCTGTAAATATTAAACTTTCATGTCCTACGCATCTTAATATGTCTTCGATATCTTTGTGGAAGGCTTTGACGTCTTCCTCATTGTAGCTTGAGGTAGGCATATATACGTGTATTGTTACTGTATTTACCAGTTTAGATTCTAATTTAACCATGGGCATTCTTTGGTTTTTTTAGTAGTTTCCCACACAGAGTCTTTTTCCGTATAACTATGCCCACACCTAAATTTCATTCCTTTGATCCTGTATCAATTACCATAAAGTCTCTGTTTCAAACATCCACCGCCTCTCGCCGCCGAACTTCGCTAATTCCTACTATGTCTAATGCTAGCTTATCCATTTCATTTTCAAGTTCTCTAGCTTACCTGCGTGCATCTTACTTTTGTCATTTCAGGCTCCGACTCGCAGAATGTTCCCGACTCTTTTTCTAAACGTTTCAATCACATCCCCAAGAAGTCCTCTCCCAGAGATCCGAATGGGTGGCTATTTTAACTTTGGATTTTTTTAGTCCAGAGGATGCCATCATCTTAAATCACAATTTAAGTACGCATTGTATTTGGGAGGTAATGTGGTGGTTTCCTGTTGCCTTCCACATCGCGGTAGTGTGTCTTAGAATACTCTACCGACCCCTATGGTATCTGCCACTCTAAGTACCGAAAGAGCTATACTGTCCTCTTCGTTTAGATAGTAAGAAAATTTTATTGTCTTAAAATTATTTCGTCTATTAGGTGATGTATCAATTACGTCACACAAAACAAATTTTGAAAAAATTAATATTTCGTTTAATTCGGTGACGAGCGTGAAAAAATTGATTCCGTTCATAATTTTGTGTTTTTAAAAATAATCGGTTTAATTTTAGAGAGCAGCAAAATACAAATTTTTAAAATATAGACGCATCTTATGCCAGTCACGGGCCTTCTTATTCAGTTTCCTTGCAGTGAAATATTTTAAATGCGTAACTTGTTAAAATGAGTATTCCTAATCGAAGTAAGTAACACATTAAATAAAGACCTAGGTATGTGAGTAGAAAACATTTGCATACACTTAATTTTATTGCTACATGAATTATTTGTTGTATAAACGTATGGTATGTAACGTATAATTAGTCCTTCTTTTCTATGCATTGTATGCTACCCCAGCAGATGGACACGCTACAGCCCTTGATTAAATTGCACCTGCCGTTGTTACTTTCCTGTTTGATATTCGTTACACGATATTAAGTTGGGACCACAATACACAGCTGCAGTTTAATTCTACAGTCTAGTAATTCATGATAAAAAAAATGTAGCATAACGTCACAGCGGTTTCATTGTTTAAAACATACCTGAAATAACTTTTTTGGATAATATTTATATATAGGTGAATGATCAAGGTTAGCAAGTATGCATATGCTTTAATTAATGAAAGAACCAATGAGGTAAATAGACGCGTAAAGAAGCACTCGCAAAATAGTATACATTTTTTAAAATCATATTGTTGGATTGAAAATGAGTCCCAATAACTTATACGTTTACGCCGCCAGAAGGAGAACGAAACGAGATCAAGGACATAGGATTTTGTCGACCAACATCTTCAGGTTCTGCATCAGTATAGACAAACTACAGCCTCTTATGGGCGTGTTTTTCGCAAGATAGGAACAGCAGAGGGTGTAGCAGTTGCAGCACGCGATATAGGAGATGGCAAATGTAGTTTAGGAAACTCGAAACGAGTTTAGGAAGAAAGTTGTTTGTTGTTAGGGTTAGAGGTAAGAAAGTTTACGGTAGAAAAAGAAACATCATGGGTTGTCAGAATATCCACGGTAGAAAGAGAAAAAGTATTGGCTATACGAAAATCAACCTTACGATGAGAAACACAAGCGGGCACACTTCAGTTACGTGAGATAGAGGGACAGAATTAGATAAAATTTCAATGACGTTAGATAAAGGACTAAAAGTATCACAGTTAGGAAAGAAAACAGCACTGGCTGTAGGAATATCAACCCTAGGAAAAGGAGCAGAATACCATAACACTTCAACCATATTACATAAAGGAACAGAATCAGGTAGTTCATCAACGTTACAAAAACAAACAGTATCAAGTAGAACTTCACCAATGTTAGATAAAGGAGTAGAATGAAGTTTATCAACATGAAAAAAAGGAGCAGCACTAGAGAATTTCATCAACTTTACAAGAACAAACAGCATAAGAAAGAACTTCAACAATAGATAAGGAAGCAGAATCAGGTTGACCTTCGTCAACATTAGACAACAGGACATCAGCTAGGACACTTCACCGACCTTAGTTAAAAGAACAGAAGCAAGTAGAAGTTTGTCAGCACTAGATAAAGTAACACAATCAGAAAGAATTTTGTCAACATCAGAAAAAGGAGTAAGAGTAGGTAACGTTTCATCAACGTCCGATATAAGATTTCATCAATATTAGACAACAGAGTAGGAACAAACAAAACTTCATCCACAATAGGAACTGATTCCTTAACAATAGTAGATAACAAAACAGAATCAGGTAAAACTTTGACGACGACAGCAACATGCCTCACCGCTACGGGTTCACTAACTTCCATAGGACCTTCGTTGACTAAATTAGAAGTTATCGTCAATTTAAACAACAGCTGTTATTGTAGGTACGATAAAAATTTCTTGACTAAAATCATTAAAGAAAGCAGGAACAGGTAAAATTTTGACAAAACGGCAACAGACATTAAAGATACAGGTTCATGGACTTCAACGGGACCTTCGCTGACTAAATTAGAAGTTATCGTCACTTCAGCGACATGCGTGCTTGCAAGCATGACAGGAATTTCTTGGTTAGAATCGTTTAAGAAGGCAGGAGCATGTAGAATTTTGACAGCTACAGCAACAGACATTAAAGATACAGGTTCATGAACTTCAACAGGACCTTCGTGGACTGAATTAGAAATTGTTGTCACTTCAGCGACATTTGTGCTTGCAAACACGACAGGAATTTCTTGGGTAGAATCATTTAAAAAAGCGGGAATAAACTCTTGAGAAGCTACCTACAAATCACTAATTCGAAGCATCGGTTGTAATGGTGGTGGAGGCACAGTTTGGGGCGATAGTGAATAAGTAGGGCGAGCAGAAGGAGGTGTAGAATAGAATGTAGAACTAGAAACTGAAGAAATTTTGTTCAAAGCTGTATTCGCCGAAGAAGGGTAGGTTTTGATAATAATTGCAGGATGACCTGGATGAGGTACAGAAAAGAATGTAGAGTTAACAGCAGAAGAAATTAGGCACCTAGAGGTGAGGACAGAATTTGAAGTATGATTCGATACCTATTAATAGTAGGATGACAGTTTGGACAGTTGCGGCGAGAAACTCTCTTATGTCCGCAACCATGGCAATGGAGTACTTGAGGACGAGTACAACGTGTCGAAGCATGACCAGGTCTGTCGCAATTAAAGCACATAACCTGACCAGTGAAACAGAACTAGGAAGAAGAACAGTAGAGCGTACGGAAGATGTATCGGATCTACTCGTAGGCGTAGGAGAAATCTTACCAACTCGGTGATGTGAGTATTTTCCTTAGTAGTAGCAAACTTATAAGTAAAATCTGGGGGTTCAAAAATGTTGAATCAGTAAATTAGACAACGACTTCCAGTCAGAAAATCGATGCCGGTAACCACGATACCAAAGTAACGCTTTAGCCTCAAACAAGTCTACTGCAGACTCAAATAATTGCAATTCTGATACATGGTGAGTTCGTCGGAGTTCTTCGACCGGTCTCAAAAAATCATGTACGTAAGAATGTTCGGTGCGCCAGAAAATTTCAAGTTCCACTCCCACACAGGAAGACCTTGCAAGGAAGCCGAAAAAGAAGTCATTTTGAATACGAACAAGAAAGAAATTGGTAGAAAGTAACTAAATAAAGGCTAACCGTAACACGATAGAAGCCAAAAAAAATATTGCGAATACAGGACAATCTAAAACATATCCGCCGGACAAACTTCAGGAACACCAATGGAAGCGAAACAACAAAATAGGAATTAGAATAGGGCTGTAGAATAAAAGAAAAATCGAAGAAAGAAAAACTAACTCTAGACGTGACGGAGTGAAAAAAATGTTCAGAGAGGGAAGGAAGAAAAATTTTTGGACACCAGCGTTTTCAATAGACTAGGATTATTGGCAAAAACACAAGTACAATAATCTGACATGAGCCAACCGAGGATATTTAGCAATCACGGAATAGAACAAAATCAAAACTTAAGAAGATCGAACCCACACAAGAAATAAAGAAAACCGATCTTCATATAAGGAATACTAAAGAGCCGAAAGAAAAAGAAAAAAGAAACAATAGGTCGAACGTAAAGGAAGAAAAAACAAGTAGAATCAGGCCGAGAAGCAAAACAAAAATTGGTGCAGAAATTAAGCGAAACGAAATCGAAGCGAACGCTAACCAAAACCAAAATCGAAGCAAACGTTAAGCGAACGTTACAAAAACAAAATCGGGGCACAAACAAATTAACTAAAACAAACTCGCAGCCTCACGCCAGGGCGTCAGAATTTATGCTACGTACGTAGACGTAGCCGGAAGAAAAGTAAATACCAGGCTAACTATCAAACGCGGAGAGTGGGAGGATTTACCTAAATACCAAAAAAAAAAACAAAAAAAAACACATCGCCCACGATTATCTATTAACACATAAAAATAAATAAAGGATTCTCTAGAAACAAGCAAAAAGAAAATAAATTAAGTGTTATTATTTCACAGCAAACAATTATATTGTATGGACAATTTTAGTACCTTAGATACAAAGTGCGCATCTCATATTTACACAAAATAAAATTAATCAGTAGTAAATAAACCTGTGAGAGCTTTTGTCAAGCGTTTTTAAAATTTCACCTAATACTTTTTGTAAAATAAACTAATCAGTAAAGCGAATAAACGTGTGCGTTCTTTTGACAAGCAAAAATAGTACATCGCACCTGTAGAGCGATAATATCGGATCGCAGTCCTACAGTGTCACATAACTACACCAAACGTTGATACGGAATATGCCATTGACACACACAAAAGGAAACGAGTTGCATACCTGTAGGTGTCCGGATACTTAGCTCGCAAGCCTTCGGAGGTGAGTCAGCACAGTAACGCCATGGTCGTCAGGATACATATACCCTGCTACCATAACTGCAGCAGCGGTCTACAGACAAAAGCAGTTGGTCTACATAAAGAAAAAACCCATTTGGCCTCCAGCTAAAAAAATCCAATCCACGTAAGACACCTTCTAGTTGTCGAACAGAAAAAAACAAACGTGCATTGCTTTTGAAATACGGTGACGAATAATGTAGAAAATATTTCGACGTACAAGCTGTAGAATCAAATTATCCCGACACAGTCCGCTTCAAAAACGTTGGGCGAGCATTTTTCGCAAAAATACATCCTCGTTCGGATGACAGGTAAAATAAAGGTCCCGTGTGTGAGTGTTGTCACGCACGTTAAAGATCCCTACCTTGCTTGGAACAGCAAGGGTTCGGTAAAATTCCAAATTTTCCAGGTAAAAATAAACTCGCTTCCTGGCCAATGTAGTATCTTCGGGTGGAGTATTGGAAAAATCACATATAATGTAGAATCAAATTCAACAATGGTTCAACTAACACGAATTCGAACTGCAAACCCTCGCTTATCGAAGCGCAATTGAAACTGGAAAACCCGGGTTTTATCAGAGAGTGCGCGACCTTATTTCAACAAGTCTTTACATCGGAACAATAGGGAAAACCATTATACGCGGTTGTAATATATACCAAGATAACAGGTACCCAAAACAGGCTATAAACTATTTAATTGTAGCATAAATTGTCGTTTCAAAATAAATAAGTTCAAAACGAAAATTTGTAGCAAGCGTATTTATTATTAATTATGTTGAAGGTTTTAACAGATTATCGGATATCTAAAAACAAAGCATAGACTATTTAATTTATCGAATATATTTTCGTTTTAAAAGCAAGAGGAATTTGAGTTGAGGAATTTATTCGAGAGCATAATTATGATTAATTATGTTAAAGGGTTTAACCGTAGCAACGGAATTTATTCGAGCGGGTATTGAATTAACCAAGGAAAAAACAAGGTAATTAATTTATGCTGAAAATAAACGTAACAAAGAGCAGGGCATAAAAAAAGCTGTATTGGAAACCAGGATTGAAGGGAATCAAAATAATTATAAAGTCACAAAAAAAAGCACCTACCCAGGGCAGGAAAAAGCATAGTGTGCAACTGCATTGCCAGTGGGATTATCACCAACCCAAAAACCAAAGAGTTCCTATGAAAATCCTGCAAAAAGGAGCTGCAAAACTATTCACATTAAGCAGGCCGCTGCATAAAGCGGCGCTGGCTTCTTTACGGGGCCTTTAAGGTGTATCTACAAACAATTAAAAAATTCTAAGGAGACATCAACTGTAACTTTTGCAATGGCACCTCTAAAACTGTAATGTACATTATGTGCAATTGTGATGTGTTGGTTAGGAAAATAACACAACCCGAAAACCAGAAACCACCCGTTGTGTTCTGGTTGTCTGAGATCACCATGTTAGTGCTTCGTAATAACAGGGTTAATATTTATTATGAGGTTAAAATAAGCTTATTATGCATTAAGATTAAAGGCATGACACGCACGAGAAATATTTTTGTGTGCGTAAATATATTGCAAATGTTTTTAACACTAAAACTAAAAGTACTTTAGTTTGTAAAATTTGAAAAGAGTTTCTAAATTTAAGAATTGGATGTTCCTGCTTTACGACGAAAATCTGGTTATGGTGTCATGTAGGTGATGATGTCCATAATTGTAAGTAACTCTGGCCCGGGTTTCACTGAATGCATTGTGGCACATCGTGGAAGTCCGATGTACTCAAGTTTCAGTAACTAACAGCTAGTGGCCGACGCTAGCGCACGGCGGCTTCCTTGGTTGGTAGAAATCAAAGTAGACTGATAACGAAATATTACCAACTCTAGCATGATTGTTGGCTTCACGTGCTCTAGGAGGTGGTCCAAATGGTTGTGGCTTTGAAAGTGAGGCGAGTTGAAGTTGTGTTATGGCGGGATCCTGTTCCATTAGATTTGGTGGTCACGATGAGATAATTTAAAGAAAATCCCTTAGTGGACGAGGAGCTTGAAAACTTCCGTTTTGCACTATTATCAAATAACTTCAAGACCTTTGGTGACTTTCTTAAAAAGAGAACAAAAAGAAGTGATTTTCTCTAGCGTTTGGACCCCTTTTTTTCACCGTGTTTTGTTTGTATTGTATGTCCGGATGGTTTTACTTTGTACTCGAGGGGAGTTGGACAAGTTAATTATTGATTGACGGATGTTTTACATGTGCATGCTATTTATTTGCATACTGCGTGATTATTGGACAGTTAGTGTATGGTTAGTTGCATACTCTTACACTCCTATTAAAGAACTTTTATCGATAGATGCAAGCCTTCGCTCCAAAAATTGCCCCGCCTATGGTCACCAAACTTTGCTGATTCCTACTATGTCTAATGCTAATTTATCCATTTAAATTTTTAAATTCTCTAGCTCTACTTGCTTTATACTTCTGACATTCTATGCTCCGACTTGCAGAATGTTTACGACTACTTTTTTATACTTTCCGATCATACCCCCCGAAGTAGTTCCCGCTTGGAGATCCGAATGGGGGACTATTTTAACTCCGGAGTTTTTTACCTCAGAGGATGCCATCATCTTTCATAGCAATTGAAGTACGCTGTGTACTTGGGAGGTAATGTGGTGGTTTCCCGTTACCTTCCACATCACCGTAGTGTGTTTCAGAATGCCATACCGACCCTTATGGTCTCTGCCACTTTAAGTACCGAAAACGCTGCTGTCCTCTTTCGGTGACCTGTCTTAGTCTGGTTCCTCACTAAAGACCCTACTACTTTGGTTGGACATGTAGTCTGGCTCTTTAGATCACTGGAACGCGCAATTTATTCCACCATTCTAGTAATCTAGAACTTCTTTAAAGGGCACGTCCATTCGGAATAGAATGCTATTTTATAGGAACTCTTTCTGGTAGGACCGAGTTAACGTTAGACTCCTCCATATTGAAGCAACTAAGTTGTACTGTTGGCACAGATTACCTAAAGCTATCGCAACCTAGAGCACCCCAAGAAATAACAAGCGTACCACCAGAAGTATCTAGCGAATGCACCAAAACTATATTATAAGAGTATTCTTCTGCTAGGATTGAATGAAAGTTAGACTCCATCAACGTGGGAGCAACTAAATTAAACTGCTGGCACAGATTACTTAGGAATATCGCAGGTAACAAAGCTATATTATGGGAACTTTTTTTGGTAGGAATGAGTTAACGTTAGACTCTTCCTCCCTATGTTAGAGCAACTAAGTTGTACTGCAGGCACAAATTACCTACGGCCATCTCAACCTATAGTATCCCAAGAGATAGTTAGCGCAAGCAACAAAGCTATATTATGGTAACTTTTTTCCTATCGATCTGAATTAATGTTAGACCCCCCCCCCACCCTGTTGAAACAACCCAGTTATAATACTGGGGCAGAATACTTGGGAGTAGTATAAACTAAGGTTAGGCCCCACCACATGTTGAAGAAATTTAGTATACGACTGGTGCAGATTACTTAGTATTAGAACAAGTTAGGGCATCCAAAAAAATTCTGAGAAATAGCTAGTGCAGGTAACAAAGCCATATTATGTTTTTGGCGGGACTGAATTAACTTAGTTTCCCCATATTGTTACGACTAAGTTAGCTATTTCGGTGTGCGCTAATTATTTTTTGGGGTGTACTAGGTAGCACTAGTCTTAAATAATTTGTGCGAGTAGTAAAACTGAGTTGTTTCAACTTGGAGTCAGTCTAACGTTAACTCAGTTCTAGCAGAAAATTCTACTGTAATACAGTCTCTATGCCTGTGCTAAGTATTTTTTTAGGTTCGCTAGATACCACTAGTCCAGAGTGATCAACGCTAGTAGTATAACTGAGTTGCCTCAACATGGGGGCAGTATAAAGGTAATTCAGACCGAGCAGAAGAAACGTTAACATAACATACTTCTTGGGACTTGACTGGCGTTAGGCGTTGATGTAAGTTTCTATTTTTTAAATAACACGTTGTGTGATCCTGTCCCTATGGAAAACGTATAACAACATTTTAGAATTTAAAGGGACTTGAACTTTTACGTGTGCGGGGTATAACTATAAAAGCTTGTTGCGCCGGCGGCTAGTTTGACCATTATCCCATGAAAGATCATGAAAAAGACAGGGTTAAAATATTCTTCGTGAAACGGAGAACTAAATAAAGTGGAACTGGACGCCACTGTATCTAGCAAAAAGATCCGATTTTAGGGTAGATACAGAAACCCTATCTGAATGGATCGTTTAAAATTTTTAATTTATCTTTTCTAGAAAATGGAACATTAAAATCAGAAGGTATGTATTACATAACAAATAACTTTTATCAAATACAAAAGTTAAATAAATTCACGTGTTAGCGATATCAAAAAATTATTAGTTAAATAAGATTTTATCTCTTATGATTTACATGAACATCAGATCTGATAATTACGTACAAACTTAAGCAAAACTGTAATTCAAATTATTTTGCAATTATTATTATTGAAAATTTTAAACATACTAGATTTATAGCAAATATTACTTTTAAAAAAGTGTACTCTAAGTAAAAAAATGAATTAGTCAACATAAGATTATCATTTGTGACATTGAGGTACCGGATCTTACAGACTAGAATGATTAGAATTTTTCTTGGCGGTCCGAGACATAGTCATTGTGGAAAAGCGGATTGCATAAACAATTTACAGATACTTTTGGGATTCAGCAAAAATCACTCACCCTTAACCACTGGCTGCTGGCGGCGAGATTTGGGCTGGTTAGGCACAGGTTCCAGCTGGGTAACAAAAGGCGATGGCCCCCAACTGATGTAGTACGCGATGGATACGCTTTAGGATGCTCAAAAACGTTGGTCAGCTATAGGATACATGTAGACTAGTAAGCGGCTGTTGCATGATTGTTGTTGGCACTATAATGTCTTTGTGGTTGTTGGCCCTACTGGAGGTTTGCGTTGTAATAGAAATCGATTAAGATATTTAAATTTCTTGACCGTAAATCTCACCATCAACGACTTTCCAACATGCCTGAATCGAGGATGATGTGGAAGTGAGAAGCTTTAGAAAATTACTTGTACAGACTGTTCAACGGGGGGGGGGGGAGTCGTCGCCAGAACAAATGTTTAAAGCCCACGCGCCGTGTGTATGTAACAAGTTGAAACCACGAGGTATTTCTTGAACAATAAGGTGTTTCATGGACTTTTGGAAGATTAAATTGCTATTTATGACTTTGCAAACCAGGTTTCAAAACAGCTGAATTGTTTTCTACATGATTGTGGGTATAAAATGTTGAACTGTGTAATATACCAAATTAGAAAATAATAACTCGCATGTTGTTTTCCATATGAGAGAGACCAAGAACTTATTAAAAATTGAGAATCTACTTAATTAAGCAAACGACTATTTTTGGCGAATTTTTTCAATTTTTTTCTTTCTCTCTTACCTTTATACTTTTAAGTTTTTTCAACTAGCAATTTTTTCGTTACAAACAGAAAAAATTGTTACTCCATAATATAGTTTTGTTGCTTGCGCTAGCTATTTCTTGGGGTGAGCTGGGTTGTGATAAATGTATGTAATTTGTGCCAGCAGTATAACTTAGTTGCTTCAACATGGGGGGAAGTCTAACGTTAATTCTGTCTTACGAGAAAAAGGCTGCCACAATAAAGTTTTGTTATTTGATTTAGCTATTTTATTGGCCGCGCCAGCTATTTCCTGGGGTGCACTAAGTTAAAACAGCCCTAACTAATCTGTACCGGCAGTAAAACTTAGTCACTTCAACATGTGGGAGTCTAACGTTAATTCTGTTCCATCAGAAAAAAGATACCGAAATATAGTGTGCCTGCGTTAGCTATTTATTGAGTTGCGCTAGCTCTAAGTAATCTGCGTCAGCAGTATAATTTAATTTCTCCACCGGGAAACTGGCTTTAACTTAGCCCCTTCAAAAACAAGCTACCATTGTGCAATTTCTGTGCATGAACTAGCTATTTCTAGAGATGTGCTAGGTTGCGCTAGCTCTAAGTAATTTGCGCCAGCAGTACAACTAAGTTTGTCTAAGATGAGAGAGGGGGTACCGTTAATTAGCTCCCTCCACCTGATTTTGTCCTGCAAAATACAGTAATTTTGATACGGTAGCTTTGTTAAGAGGTTAGGTTAGGTTGCTTTGGATATAGTTAAGCTGTGCTTGCATTATCAGAACAATCTGACATAGTGGGGTAGGCGGCTACGTACCTAGACGTAGCCGGAAGAAAAGTAAATACCAGGTTAACTACCAACCACGGAGAGTGGGGGGATTTACCTAAATACCAAAAAAGGAACAAAAAAAAAACACTTCGCCCATGATTATCTATTAACACATACAAGTAAATAAAGGATTCTGTACAAACAAGCAAAAAGAAAATAAATTAAGTGTTATTATTATTTCACAGCAAACAATTATATTGTATGGACAATTTAGGAGTTTAGATGCAAAGTGCGCATCTCGTATTTACACAAAATAAAATTAATCAGTAGTAAATAAACCTGTGAGAGCTTTTGTCAAGCGTTTTTAAACTTCACCTAATATTTTTTAAAATAAACTAGTCAGTAAAGCGAATTAACGTGTGCGTTCTTTTAACAAGCATGTTTGAAAATAGTACATCGCACCTGTAGGGCGATAATACCGGATCGTAGTCCTACAGTGTCACGTAACTACACCAAACGTTAATACGGAATATGCCATTGACACACCCAAAAGAAAACGAGCTGCGTAGCTGTAAGTGCCCGGATACTTAGCTCGCAATCCGTCGGGGGTGAGTCAGCACAGCAATGCCATGGTCGCCAGGATCTATTTACCCTGCTACCAAAACTGCAGCAGCGGTCTACGGATAAAAGGAGTTGGTCTACATAAAGAAAGAACTCATTTGGCCTCCAGCTAAAAAAAAGTATTCCACGCAAGACATCTCCTAGTTGTCCAACAGGAAAAAACAAACGTGTATTGCTTTTGAAATACGGTGACGAATAATGTAGAAAATATTTCGACGAGCTGTAGAATCAAATTCAACAATGGATCAAATAACACGAATTCGAACTGCAAACCCTCGCTTATCAAAGCGCGATTGAAACTGGAAAACCCGGGTTTTAATCGAATAGTGCGCGACCTTATTTCAACAAGTCTTTACATCGGAT
Organism: Platerodrilus igneus; assembly: GCA_036346225.1. Classification (NCBI taxonomy): domain Eukaryota; kingdom Metazoa; phylum Arthropoda; class Insecta; order Coleoptera; family Lycidae; genus Platerodrilus; species Platerodrilus igneus. The sequence goes on from JARFIW010001004.1 coordinate 1,147,625, forward strand.
CAATAGAGAAAACCATTATACGCGGTTGTAACGTATATCAAGATAACAGGTACCTAAAACAAGGATATGAACTATTTAATTGTAGCATAAACTTGTCGTTTCGAAATAAATAAGTTCAAAATGAAAATTTAAAGAAAGCGTATTTATTATTAATTATGTTGAAGGATTTAAGAGATTACTGAATACCTAAAACAAGGCATAGACTATTTAATTTATCGAATAAATTTTCGTTTTGAAAGCAAAATGGATTTAAGTTAACCAGGAAAATTTTTAAAAGCAAAATTGGAACGTAACAAATCCGCCCCCAGCAAAATTAACATGTCGGGATAGGAAAACAAAAGTAATGCGAGTGGGCAGGACCAAAAACAACGAATGAAAAAAACCCAAACAAAAAAAAATTTGCTTAAAGGAAAAAAACAAAGGAAAACACTCCAAAAGCAGCAAAAAAAGAATTTTTATCCGGCTCGAAGGACCAATAATAAAAGAGAGAAAAAAGGAAGGAAAGAAGGGAACAAGCAACGAGGACTAAGATGAAACGGCATTGGCACTGAAAAAAGTCGTCGGGGTGTTTCCTATAAAGAAACAGGAAAGTCTTCGACCTCAAAAAAGAAAAGGAACAAGGAAGAAAATCAACAGTGCCAACCAAAACAGGACCCAAAGGTCAAGCCTCAAGTAAACAAAGGGACAACAAGGGAGAACGAGAGGAAGAGAGGAGGAACGCTGGTACAAGAACACCGTGTACTACAAACTGTGGTAACCAAAAATCGTAACCGAAGAACCAAAGAAAAGAACTACTGACTAGTCCTAAAGTCAACTATGTTGCGGTTTCCGAAGAAAGAAAAACGAACTAGAAAGCACCTAGCACAGAAGCGAATGGACGAAACACAATCGGTATAGGGACCGACAGTAAAGAAGATCAGCAAAAGGATAGGGAAAGGAAAGTGGAACGAAAGGAACGAGAAAAAAGAAAAAAGAAATCAAAAAGAATAACAAAACCCAAAAAAAAACTAATAATCGTACAAAAGAAAATAAAACGGAATTCCAGTGTAGTTATGTATGAGTAGGCGTGTGCGTGTGCGTGCGTGTGTGTGTGTATAGTGTGGGTGTGCAAGAAGTGTGTATATATGTGTTGTGCGTGTATCAAGTTGCGTGTGTATATGTGTTGGACCGCTGTAGTCGCCTCTTACGACAGGCAGGTCGTACTATGGGACTATTCTATTCCCGGGCCCACACGAGGTCAAGAAGTACAAGAAGAGAACGGAGGAAAGAAGAACCAGGAAGAGAACGGAAGAACGGAGAAACAAGTAGAATTGTGTGGGTATGGATTGGACGTGTATAATGTGTGCGTGTGTGTATGTGTAGGACCGCTGTAGTCGCCTCTTACGACAGGTAGGTCGTACCATGAGGCTATTCTATTCACGGACCCACGCGGGTTAAGAAAAAGCAAGAAAACGAAAGAAAACCATGCAAAACAGGGAAGTAAAACGAAATCGTACGTCCAAAAATCAAAACCTATGGAGACCAAAGTTGGCATAAGAAACGGGCGCAAGGACTAGATATTGGGCATCAGGCATTTGCGCCGCCAGAAGGAAAACGAAACGAGAGCAAGGACATTAGGATTCCGTAGAACAACATCCTCAGGTTCTGCATCAGTATAGACAAATTTCTGCCTCTTATGGGCAGTTTTCCGTAAGACAGGAACAGCAGGGGATGTAGCAGTTGTAGCACGCGATATAGGAGGCGACGAGGGTGATTTAGGAAACTCTAAACGAGTTAAGAAAGTTGTTTGTTGTTAGAGTTAGAGGTAAGAAAGTTAACGGTAGAAAAGGAAACATCATGAGTTGACAGAATATCCATGGTGAAAAGAGAAAAAGTATTGGCTGTACGAGAATCAACCTTACGAAGAGAAACACAAGCGGAGCACACGTCAGTTACGTTAACTAGAAGGACAAAAGTAGATAAAATTTCAACGACGTTAGATAAAGGACTAGAAGTATCACAGTTAGGACAGAAAACAGCATTGACTGTAGGAATATCAACCCTAGGAAAAGGAGCAGAATACGATAACACTTCAACCATATTACATAAAGGAACAGAATCGGGTAGAAGTGCATCAACGTTACAAGAACAAACAGTATTAAGTAAAATTTCGCCAATGTTAGATAAAGGAGTAGAATGAATTTTATCAACATGAAAAAAAGAAGCAACAACAGACAGAATTTCATCAACATTACAAGAACAAATAGTATCAGGAAGAAACTTCATCCACAATAAATAAGGATGCAGAATCAGGCTGACCTTCGCCAACATTAGATAACAAGACATCAGCTAGGATTTCACCGAGCTTAGCAAAAAGAACAGAAGCAAGTAGCATTTTGTCAGCATGAGAAAAATGGGTAAGAGTAGGTAACGTTTCATCGACGTCTGATAAAGGAGTAGAATAAAGTAGGACTTCATCACTGATAGACAACGGAGTAGGAACAGACAAAACTCCCGCCACAATAGCGACTGATTTCTTAACAACAGTAGATAACGAAACAGGATCAGGTAAAACTTTGACGATAACAGCAACAGGCATCCTAGCTACGGGTTCACTAACTTCCACAGAACCTTCTCTATTCGTATTAGTTATCGTCAGTTCAGTTACAGCTGTTATTGTAGACACGACAGAAATTTCTTGAATAGAATAATTTAAGAAAGCAGGAACATGTAGAATTTTGACAGCAACAGACATTAAAGATACAGGTTCATGAACTTCAACCGGACCTTCGCTGACTAAATTAGAAGTTATCGTAACTTTAGCGACATTTGTGCTTGCAGACACGACAGGAATTTCGTGAGTAGCATTGTTAAAGAAAGCGGGAACAAACTCTTAAGAAGCTACCAGCAAGTCACGAATTCGAAGAGTGGGTTGTAAGGGTGGTAGAGGTACAGTTTGGGGAGAGAGTGAATAAGTATGGCGAGCAGAAGAAGGAGTAGAATAGAATGTAGAATTAGAGACGGAGGAAATTTTGTTCGAAGCTGTATTTGCCGAAGAAGGGTATGTTGCGATAGTAGTAGCAGGGTGAGCTGGATGAGGGACAGAAGAGAACGTAGAGTGAGAAGCAGGAGAAATTAGGCAGCTAGAGGTGACGGCAGAATTTGAAGGAGTAGGATGACAGTTGTGGCGAGTAATTCTCTTATATCGGCAACCATAACAGTGGAGTAGTTGAGGACGAGTACAACGTGTCGAAACATGCCCAGATTTGTCGCAATTAAAGCATATGACCTGACGAGTAGAAGCAGAACTAGGAAGAAGAACAGTAGAACGCACGGAAGAAGTATCGGATCTACCCGTAGGCGTAGGAGGAACCTTTACAACTCGCTCATGTGAAGTAAAAGTATTTTTCTCAATAGTAGTAGACTTATAAGCAAAATCCGGGGGTTCAACATGTTGAATCAATAAATTGAACGACTTCCAGTCAGAAAACCTATGCCGGTAACCACGATACCAAAGTAACGCGTTCGCCTCGAACAAATCCACTGCAGACTTAAAGAACTGCAATTCTGACACATGGTGAGCTTGTCGGAGTTTTCCGACTCGTTCCAAAAAATCATGTATGGTAATAGTGTTTGGGTTACAAGAAAATTTCAAATTCTACTTCCACACTGGGAGACCTTGATGGGAAGCCAAAAAAGGAGTTATTTTGAATACGAACAAGAAAGAAATTGGTAGAAAGTAACTAAATAAAGGCTAACAGTAACTCGAGAGAAGCCAAAAGAAAATAACATTGTTGCGAATACAGGACAATTTAAAACATCCGACGGATAAACTTCGGGAACATTAATAGGAGCGAAACAACAAAATAGTATAGGGCTGTAAAATAAAAAAAAAATCGGAGGAAAAAACCAACTCTAGCTTGACGGGGAGAACAAAATGTACCGAGAGGGAAGAAGAAACAAAAATTTTGGGCGTCAGCGTTTTAAACGGACTAGGATTATTGACGAAAAAACCCGAGTCCAATAATCTAACATGAGCTAATCAAGGATATTTAGCAATCACGGAAGAGAACAAAATCAAAATTCAAGAAGATTGAACCCGCACAAGAAATAAAGAAAACCGATCCTCATATAAGGAACACCAAAGAGCCGAAAGAAAAGAAAAATAAACAATAGGTCTGCCGTAAAGGAAGAAAAAACAAGTAGCATCAGGCCGGGAAATGCGGGTAATGTAGGAACTTAGACACTAACAACAACAAAAAATCGAAGCAAAAAAATTAACTAAAACAAACTCGGAGCAGAAATTAATCAAAACCAAATCGAAGTAACCGTTAAATAAAACAAAATCGGAGCCAAAGTTACACGAAACAAAATCGGAACAAAAAAAATTAACTAAAACAAACTCGCAGCCCCACGCCAGGGCGTCAGAAATTATGTTACGTACCTAGACGTAGCCAGAAGAAAAGTAAATACCAGGTTAACTACCAACCGCGGAGAGTGGGGAGATTCGCCTACATACCAAAAAGAAAAAAAACCCACATCGTCCACGATTATCTATTAACACATAAAAATAAATAAAGGATTCTGTACAAACAAGTAAAAAGAAAATAAATTAAGTTCTATTATTTCACAGCAAACAATTATATTGTACGGACAATTTAGGAATTAGATACGAAGTGCCCATCTCGTATTCATACAAAATAAAATTAATCAGTGGTAAATAAACCTGTGAGAGCTTTTGTCAAGCGTTTTTAAAATTTCACCTAATATTTTTTGTAAAATAACTAATTAGTAGGAAAGAATTAACGTATGGGAGCTTTTGTCAGACATCGTTTAAATCGTACATAGTACGGTTTATACAATAAACCAATCAGTATAAAGGAATAAGTGTGTGTCTGTCCACAACTTTTAACAATGGTACATCACACCTGTAGAGCGATAATATCGATTAGCAGCAACGAACCATAGTTCTACAATGTCACGTTTCTTGTCAGCTAACTACACCAAACGTTGATACAGAATATGCCATTGACACACACAAAAGAGAACGAGTTGCATACCTGTAGGTGTCCGGATACTTAGCTCGCAAGCCGTCGGGGGTGAGTCAACACAGAAACGCCGCGGTATTCAGGATCCATTCACTCTGCCATCGTAAACAGCAGCGATCCACAGACAAAAGCCACTGATCCACAGCAACGAACAGGTGAGCCTACACAAAGAAAGAACCCATTTGGTCTCCAGCTGAAAAAGGTAAAAGGAGAATCTGAATAGCATGGGTACGCGCGGGGAGACTCACCAATACACGCAAGACACCTCCTAGTTGTCGAACAGAAAAAACAAATGTACATTGCTTTTGAAATACATTGACGAATACTGCAGAAAATATTGCGATGTACAAGCTGTAGAATCAAATTTAATAATGGTTCAAACAACACGAATTCAAACTGCAAATCCTCACTTATCGAAGCGCGATTGAAACTGGAAAACCCGGGTTTTATCGGATAGTGCGCGACCTTATTTCAACAAGTCTTCACATTGGAACAATAGAGAAACCCATTATACGCGGTCGTAATGTATATCAAGATAACATGTACCTAAACAGGATATAAACTGGAACGTAACAAATCTTCCCCCCTCCCGGAAAATTAACAGGTCGGGGTAGGAAAACAAAAGCAATGGGAGTGGGCAGCAACAAAAAAACCCAACGAAAAAATCCAAACAAAAGATGAAACGGTATTGACACTGAAAAAAGTCGTCGGAGGACGGATGTTTCTTATAAACAGGAAAGTCTTCGACCTTAAAAAAAGAAAAAGAACGAGGAAGAAAACCGACAGTGCCAACCAAAGCTCAAGCCTCAAGCAAACAAAGGGACAACAAGGTAAAACGAGAGGAAGAGAGGAGGAACGCTGGTAAAGGGAAACAGTGTACTACAAACTGTGGAAACCAAAAATCGTAACCGAAAAACCAAAGAAAAGAACTGCTGACTAGTCCTAAAGTCGACTATGTCGTGCTTTCCGAAGAAAGAAAAACGGACTAAAAAGCACTTACCACAGAAGCGGATGGACGAAACACAATCTGTATAGAGACCGACAGCAAAGAAGACCAACAAAATGATAGGGATAGGAGAGTGGAACGAAAGGAACGAGAGAAAAAACCAAAAAGAATAACACCAACACCAAGTACAAAACCCAAAAAAAAATTAAGAATCATACAAAAGAAAATAAAATAGAATTCTAGTGTAGTTATGTATGAGTAGGTGTGTGCGTGTGCGTGCGTGTGTGTATAGTGTGGGTGTGTAAGAAGTGTGTATGTATGTGTTGTGCATGTATAAAGTGTGCGTGTGGGTATGTGTTGGACCGCTGTAGTCGCCTCTTACGACAGGCAGGTCGTACCATGGGAATATTCTATTCCCGGTCCCATACAGGATCAAGGAGTACAAGGAGAGAACGGAGGAAAGAAGAACCAGGAAGAGAACGGAAGAACGGAGAATCAAGTAGAACTGTGTGTATGAAGTGTGTAGGTATATGTGTGTGTATGAAGTGTGGGTATGGATTGGACGTGTATAAAGTGTAGGTGTGTGTATGCGTAGGACCGCTGTTGTTGCCTCTTACGACGGTTAGGTCGCACCATGGGGCTATTTTATTCCCGGACCCACACGGGTTAAGAAAAAGCAAGAAAACGAAAGAAAACCCAGCAAAACAGGGAAGTAACATGAAATCGTAACGTCCAAAAATCAAAACCTAAGGAGAACAAAGTCGGCATGAAAACGGGCGCGAGGACTAGGTATTGGGCATCAGGAATGAACGTGTGCCTGCCCACCATTTTTAACAATGGTACATCACACCTGTAGAGCGATAATATCGATTAGCAGCAACGAACAATAGTTCTACAATGTCACGTTACTTGTCACGTAACTACACCAAACGTTGATACGGAATATGTCATTGGCACACACAAAAGAAAACGAGTTGCATACCTGTAAGTGTCTGGATACTTAGCTCACAAGGCGTCGGGGGTGAGTCAACACAGAAACGCCGCGGTATTTAGGATCCGGCGGCTCCGTGGCGTAGTGGTATGTGTGTGACTACAACGCCCAAGGTACCGGGTTCGAATTCCGACACGGTCTGCTTGAAAAATGTTAGGCGAGCATTTTTCACAAAAATACACCCTCGTTCGGATGAGAGGTAAAATGGAGATCCCGTGTGTGAGTGCTGTCACGTACGTTAAAGACCTCTACCTTGCTTGGAACAGCAAGGGTTCGGTAAAATTCCAAATTTTCCAGATAAAAAACTCGCTTCCTGGCCAATGTAGCACCTTCGGGTGGAGCATTGGAAAATCAAATGCAAGATATTCAGGATCCATTCACCCTGCCTTCGTAACTACAGCAGCGATCCACAGACAAGAGTAGCTGGTCCACGGCAACGAACAGGTGGGCCTACACAAAGAAAGAACCCATTTGGTCTGCAGCTAAAAAAACTAAAAAGAGAATCTGATCAGAATGGGTACGCACGAGGAAACTCACCAATCCACGCAAGACACCTCCTAGTTGCGGAACAGAAAAAACAAACGTGCATTGCTTTTGAAATACGGTGACGAATAATGTAGAAAATATTTCCACGCACAAGCTGCAGAATCAAATTCAACAATGGTTCAAATAACACGAATTCGAACTGCAAACCCTGGCTTATTGAAGCGCGATTGAAACGGGAAAACTCGGGTTTTATTGGATAGTGCGCGATCTTATTTTAGCGAGTCTTTACATCGCTACAATAGAGAAAACCATTATACGTAGTTGTAATGTATACCAAGATAACAAGTACCTAAAACAGGATATAAACTATTTAATTGTAGCATAAACTTGTCTTTTCGAAATAAATAAGTTCAAAATGAAAATTAGTAGAAAGCGTATTTATTATTAATTATGTTGAAGGATTTAATAGATTACCGGATACCTAAACCAAGGCATAGACTATTTAATTTATCGAATAAATTTTCGTTTTAAAAGCAAAAGGGATTTGAGTTAACCAGGGAAATTTTTAAAAGCAAAATTGGAACGTAACAAGGCTAAGATAATTGAGCTTTAAAATTTCTATAGCTTGGCTCGGAGAGATGTTATCACAAAATAGGCTAATCAAAATATTAATTCGGAATGATTTTACAATTAAGACATGGATACTGCTGGAATATCCATTTCCTTAAATAACAGTAGCAAGTTCGTTTTTATCATTTATAACAAGTCAACTGATATTAAAAATATTTTCAACTTGTCTTTAGTAGAATCCAATATTCTACATAATATGATTTTAAAATTCTATCTAAGATATTCGTATGGTATCACTTTTGAATTCAACCCACACCGTTTCCTAAACCGATTAAAGATGTCAGATACTGTTCGAAACCTAGCTCATCGGACCAAAGCCATTACAGACGAAAGTTTAATTTATGTATACAAGAAAAACGAAATGCAGCAGCATAGTTTAAAGACGAAAAAAAGCATTCGTTATAATAATAAGTTGCATTTGGAGCAGCTGCAGGGTATATCATTTTAAAAGGAAATTCCATGTTAATTTCACCCATCAGTAATTTCACCTGCGCTACCATACCACACCATATAGGTCGAATTAAAGGTAGTAGGACGGGTCATTGCTAAGGGCATCTAGTGTCGATAAATACTTGTCGTGTAACACTTTGTTCCATAAAAGAAAACGTTGAACCGTATTAGAGCACAATTATGGACAATCCGATTGAATAAAGTATACTTTTAGAATACGACAGAGCTATAATTTATTGCTTCCACTCTCATTTTCTAAGTGTAGATAAAAGTAAAAACTATTCTAATGCTGTTCTAAAATCCATTGTAATCAAAGGAACAAGTAAAACTACATAGTACACGCACTTAAAAAATTGATATTTTAACGAAATCTCAAATGATGTTATGCCGTTATCAACGTAAGTCCTGACAAAATTTACAATTTCTATTCAAGACGATTTTTTCAGAACATCACTGAAAGCAGTGCCGGATCTAGGCAACGGTACTGCGTGTCACTAACCGGTTTAAAAGTTTAAAGGGCTTAAAATTGGCTACAAATACATTAAAAGATATTTTATTAAATAAAAAACTTCCAAATATTAAACGTTTTATAAACTGGCAAAGGATGATAGTCTAAACACCGCTTAGATGACATGATATAGTCTAATTAAGTGCTCCAACTCCGTGTGAGCTAGATTTTAGAAAAACATTATTGATCGTACTTTTGTTTTGTTCAACTATAAAATCTAGTCATCTGTGCTGTTTCAATAAACATGCAGCACTCGTGCGTTATTTAAGCAAATATTTGACCGTCGGTAGGAATTTATTAATTCTGCAAAAATACTCTGAACATTTTATAGAAGCTTTGGTAGTGGCTATTTCGCTATACTATTAAAATAGCACACAGAAATATTCAGTAAGGCAATTAGTACATTCTTATACAACCAGCAATCAAGATCGGAATTTTACACTCTTCGTATTAATTTTGAAAAGTATCGACATATTTCAGTGAATCACCAGCCTAGGAAAGCGAATTCGTAAACATTCACACAAGTTTAAAATAACCGAACTATAGTAAATTACCCCAATAGAAATAAACTTGTAATCTTAAGTCATTACGAACCTAAACAAACACGCTGCTTTCAAAAGAGCGAAAACCAGATTACTAAGGACCTATACAGAAAGACATTGAACTCAGAAATAGGACAACTTTAGACGCATCATCCGTGCAAACGAGGAAAAATGGAGTAATACCCTAAAACTTATAAATATCGACAGATTATAATAGAAGCTGCATTTAAGCTTATCTTCAGTTACTCTGTTGATACGCAACCGTCGCCAAGTGGGTTACAATTTGGATAATTCAAATGACGGTAGTTAAAACTCAGAATTGTTAGTAAAGCATGTTCCCAAACGCTAACGTAAATGCGGACTTTAAAATTGCAGTTACAAGTGAAAGTGTTCCGGTAGTAGACGCTTTTCTTCAACAGAAGTTGGATTATTGGACTGCTTATAACCTTACACGACAAGATCGTTTGAGCTTTGTACAAGATCAACAAGCTTGTAAGTTATTGAATTTTTACTTTCCACCTGCTACGCACTATTTATGCTGATATATATTTAACAATTGGTTGCATAGAACTTATTTTTATAAAAAGGACCATTTACATGGTGCATACTTAGTTAAAACGTATTTTAAACAGGAAATTCTTATATGGAAAAGCACCACCATTATATTTGCAATAATTTATATGTACCAGCTAATTTGGTTGGTTGATAGACCTAAGATGTTCTGTTTCTTTTATATACACGTATATTTGATCAATTAGAGATATAGCTTAGTTCTTGCTCTGTTGTGTTTGCTATATACTGTGATATTCATTGAATAATGTATGTTAGGTAAACGGTATGGAGTTTTCTTAGTATTTGTCTTTATTTTAAATTAGTAGAAGGTGAGAAAAACGTCTACACAATGCTCCATCGACCTATATTGCAATAGGAATCATTAAAATCGTCTCTTGGAACACCCATCTTCCGTGGAGACTGAAATCAGTCGGGTCGGCGCTGAACGGCGTTTCATTGGACAAAAAGTTCAAAAACCTTTTCAGGTAGGTGTAAGAGTATTTAGTAAAGGTATACTTTTAAAAATTTGCATTTGCTTTTATAAAGCCCACCATTCACCACTGAAAACTAGCTGGTGTCCTTTTTGTAGAGTAAAACTAATTCAGGTAACTAACGTCAATTTAGCACGCAACAAACAGCACAACGATACCTGACCAATTTCCTCTTTCTTATCTTGCCGCCATGCGAATATACTTAAAAGTACTTAGCAGTTTCACTTTATATTTTTTTAGTAATTCCTATTGTAACGGGTTACTCCTACCGCGTTTCTTTAATTTAAAACAAGTAATAATAATGGTCTTTATTGCTCACTGTTCACAAGTCTAATTAACAGTATATGCCTTATTCATAGATGTTTTCAGTCCACTCAACAATGAAGCACTATTACACTAATGAATTTACAAGTACTAATATCTTCTTAAATTAACTCCTTTACCATAAGTTCATTAACAACACTAACACAACTATTTGTTTATACACTTCTATTTATTTATGTATACTGCAAGTTGCATGCACATTAGACACAGCATATCATTTATGTATATATTCTAAAAACTCAACTACGTTTACTTTACAACGACATAATTTATATTAGACATTCAAGAATAGACTAACTCTTACATTCATAAGCGGCCTTACATATACCCTGCATTAAGATATGACTCATTATCTAGAACTTTGTAGAAGGATTCTCGAATGCTGAAGAATACGCTGTGCCCCGGGCGTTTGTATGTTTGACGGGTTGCCTAATAGTGGATCGCAACACTATTTAATATACACCTACGACACCTTCAAATAATATTTATGCGAAAACTTTTTTATCATTTTTACGAGGATTACTGCTAAAATTACGGTATCAAGGAAGACAAATATGTTTAAAATTACAGCATGTTTGATTTCTTTTCAAGATATTGTCTGGGTTCGTATAAAATACCTAAACACAATTCGCTTTTCACCTTACATTTTCAAACAAATATAAAGTCAGTTTTCAAAACACAAAAGTATTTGGTTAAAAGCTACAAATATCTTTAGTATAATAAATCACGTGACTGATAGCATTTAATTGATGGTGTGTGTGGTTTCGGAACCACTGTAAAGAATAAAAGAAATACATTATCAAATTCTCTATAAAAGTGTTAAAACACTTGCAAGTGCGTTATTGCATAAGGATAAAAAAATTTTAATTTTATTTATTTGGACAGAGTTATATATTAATACCCTATTACGTGTTTAAAAAACGCTTGGTTAATAATTAATTTCAGGGGATAACTGTATTATTATTATTTACAGTATTACGTATAGTAAATGTTTTGTTGTTCCCCGGACATGTTTTATAGAGAATAGCCCATTACTATATCGTGTGATTTTGTAGTTAAGATAATTCTCACGGGTCGTGGAACGGATATGGCATTTTCCTATCAATCAGAACGCGCACGTGCAATTGGTAGTTTTCAAGTTGTTGGAAGCGTCCACGATGGGATACTAAACGCAACAACCTACCTGGAAAAATTTTATGCGAGAGTGCATTATAGAATGCAATCGAGTTCTACGCATTTATTTCCTTATCTGGTTTCCTGCCTTTAGCTGTCATGTGTTCCTGTTTAAGTTTCAAGGAAGAAAAAACCCAGCAAGCTCCACTACGGAAATTAGAGCTAGGCGGCAACCGCTACCACGCGGTAACTGAGATAAACAATAATCATTTAGTACATCGCCTGCCAATACGTATTGAATTAGAAGATGAACGAAATTTGAATTAATTTACATCGTTAATTTGAAACGTATTATAACCCCATCGCGCGGTACGCGCGCCACTACAGTCAGTTGGTAGCAATGTTAATTAATTGAAAAAATGACGCGCAAATAAAAGATTACGTCATATCAATATTCGAATTATTACAACATAATAAAAAAGTTATACTAATTTTAAGGAAACCCAAAAGGGTACTCACGTAAACAGGTAGGGCAACTCCAGCGCTACTCCATGATGGCAGCAGCGGGGCTCCGTTGATCTTTCGGGCGTGGGTATTCGTTGGGCCTGGTCGAATCTAAATTCAAATTTGTCTTCTTCCTATTTGTAGAGGGGCGACAGGAAACTGGATATAAAGAACGATAATCAGAGATAAGGCAAGGAACCTACATAACCAAAAAAGACACGATAAGACACAAAGGTAACTACATTCGTTCGCGTCTCGATTACCAGTCCCTACACGTCTGCCGGAAATCACCACCACCCTTCTTGGCACACCACGTCGGCGCAATCTCACGCAAACGCACTGTCTAAAGTGACGGAAATACGCGCACGTTTTTTTAAATCCTTGGTGCGAAATTCTTACAAATTAAAACTAAATTAAAAATATTTAGTGCCGATTTCGGCACGTAACAAACGTATATTATGCTATCTCATTTATAAGCTCCGAGTAATATATTACTCCCTCTGTTAAGGCAATCGATTAACTAAACCTTTACCTTTAAATACCCGTTCAAGCCAAAGGTCTATTCTAGTATTTAAAGTTTACAAGCTTATGATAAAAAGGTTTGTTCGTCTTGAGTTGCTAGCAGTCTTCTTCGCCGTGTGGATTGTATAATGCTGTGATGTACGAGGTGGTAAACGAAATCGGTGGTAGGAGAAACGCGGGATTAGTTAAGGGTTGGGGTTTTACTAATTAGAATGTTTTAAAAAATTTGTCAAATTGTACTAAGTGGTGAAAGGCTAGGCAAGTTATTCTTGGGAGATAGATAACAAGTTCCCATTCGGGATGCATCCTTGGGGAGCACCTTTGGATTAAGGTTTTGGAAATGTAATAGAAGTCGAAGGCGAAGCGAAAATCTAGAAATATAGCGATGACGTACTTCTGTGGAGAGATTTTGATCTAGGAAATAAGGAAAGGATAATTTTTTCAGCACTGTGACTTTCAAAAAACCATGTTGGTTGTCTAAAATTAGAGATTATGTGATTGTATTTTATGTAGGATACTACGCTCAAGAGTTTGTCTAGGGTCAGGAGGAGGGCTAAACGTCTGTAAGATTTTACGTCGTTGGGAGATTTTGATGACTTGAGAGATATGGAGGTTCGTTTCAGGATGGGCCAGGATCTTTGGATTATAGTGTTCGTTATATTGTCAGGCACGGATGCTTTACGGGGGTTTTTGCGCTTTGTTCAAGCGATAGACTTACAATTTGATCAACGGACGTAGTCATGGTCTCATAAGTTCGACGGTTTTCTTAAGCGACACAGCTACTCCACTAGCAAACCAAAAGGAGCTAAAATTCCCATTTAGCAATTATGGCCAGATAAACTTGGCTGGGACGAGCTAGTGATCGACAAAATTAAAACAAAACAGCTTTCATATCGTAGCGAAATAATCAATATTAATGACTTGAAGGTTTCTTAACACATTGTGCGCGAACAATACACAGAGGTTGAGTTCCATGGTTTCGGTATTTTTATACGTTCAAGGGATAAGGAGTGCGTATATTATGTTAATCTCCTATGTTTAAAATTCAGGGTATCTGCTCTTAAGACACAATTTCTTCTTAGAATTTTCTGGAGCTGTACTTTTAGCGAAGCTCTCCAAGAAAGTTCTAGAAGCATTAAATTTGTAATTCATTCTTTGTTTTTTTCTGGTCTCACTCGACTATTGTTCCATGATGGATAAAAAAAAAATCCAAATTTATTAAAAACTTTCATTTGTAACAGAGTTGCTGATGTGCAGCATCTCAGCATTGTGTTTGGAGTCACATACCAATCAAATACAATTCTGGAGATTTATTGTCGCGAGGGCTAAGTCCTCTGGCATTAAAAGATTCAACTCTTTGGATTCATGAAGACGAATATCTTTGTTATCTAATTCAATTCCTACAAACGCAGATATTCCTGAGATGAAAGGGGAATCTCTTTGCAATATGGTTAAAATACCAGAACCATTTCTATTTTATCTTTATTTAAGCTTGTCTCGTTTAATACGTGTCACTGCCTACTGTATTCTGTTTCACTGGATCACTATTAACTTTAATTTTATGTTCTACTAAGTTGAAGGAGAGTCGGTTGATCTCGGGCGATCCTCAATAATTTACAAGGTTGTTGGGGATTGGTCGTGACAGATACGGCATTTTGCTAAAATCTTTAAAAACTGCGTTGTGGAAAGATATGGGAACCTACCACAACATTTCCCAGTTATGCGTGGCCTAAAACACAAACTATGTAGGATGGAGAGCTCACAAGTAAAATTCATGTCCGGAGGTAAAATACCCCCTCATTCGGATCTCCGGGAGGGGGTACTTTGTGCTCGTCATCGTAAGAATTTAAAACAACGGTGATAGGGACTTGAAATGTAAGGTCATTACTTAGAGTAGATAAGTTAACGAATTTATTGGTCGAAATGAGAAAAGGAAAGCTGGACATTTTACGTATTAGTGAGGTGAGATGGCCAGATAGTAATGACTTTTGGAAAGATAATTATAGAATAATTGCTACCTCTTCAACTAATGGACAGGCAGGAATAGTATTAGGTAAAAGAATAGGACGTAAAGTTAAAGAGTACTTAATTTAGTGATAGAATAATTATGGTTAGATTGAGTACGAAACCCACAGACACTGTTTTGGTACAGGTTTACATGCCAACAACTCAATAGGAGGATGAGGAAGTAGAAAATGTATACGAGGATATAAATAGTATAGTGAGAAAAGTAAAGGGAGATGAGAATTCAATAGCTATGAGCGATTTTAATGCGTCAGTGGGAGAAGGTAATGAAGGAAAAATAGCAGGAAAATTTGAGTATGGTAGACGAAATGATAGAGGAGAAAGATTAGTTGAGTTTTGCCAGGAATATAGATTAGTGAGGTAGAAGAAGAATATAAACAAGTATTAGATAATAAGATCAAAGAGATAGGTATAGGAGGGAACATAGAAAATAGATGAAAAGAAATAAAAAGGGCTGTACATGATACAGCAACACAGACTATAGGTAAGACAAAAGTAGAAGATAGAAAACCCTGGGTAACAAAGGAGATATTAGACTTAATAGAGGATAGAAAATAGACCAAATGAAGAAGGGAAACAGAAATACAAAGCTATAAAATGGGAAATTATTCGCACATGCACAAAAGCTAAAAACAATGGATTGCGGAAAAGTGCAAAGAGCTATAAACTAAGATAGAAATTAGAAAGACAGACGAAGCATATAAACTAACTAGAATGAATTTTAGGGATATAAAACCGTATAGCAAAAATATAAGGAATGCAGGAGGAGATGTCATTATAGAAAATGTAGATGACAAGAATGTATAAGACATTTATAAGCAGGACAGGAATTAGCAGCACCAGATCAAGAATCAAACATTGAAAAGGATGACTTGGGATATCGTATACTGAGATGAGTTTGGGTTAGCATTAAAGACTTTGAAAAATAATAAGGCACCGGGTATAAATAAGATGCCAGCAAAAACTATACTATACTAAAACACTATACCAAAAAAGAGAGGCCTGGATAGATGTGAAAATTTTCAAACAATAAATTTGACAGCACATGTGTCAGAAATATTAACTAGAATTGTGCAAAAATGGGTAAATATTGTAACGCAAATGCCTGTGAAAAGCACATACAGTTGTGGTTATACTCGGATATTGAGGTTATTGGCTTATCTTTGTGATATGGGATTATGCTAAGATGACAATTCTCACCTTTGGAACGGCGTTATTTCCACCCATATGCGTCAGAGTGCTTCTACCTCTGCTTGAGGGGTAGACATTTACGTGGGAAATAAAGTAGCATAACTTCAGACTTGCTTACCGACTTCCATTATGTGTCGACGTGCAGGTGTTTCGATACTATCTACCTAGTGGTTCCCCCCTTTCCCACCCATCGTTATATCACATCGATCTGCAAGCCGCACCAGCAAGCAACACCAGGCAGCAAGAAGCATCGATGGACCCCGGCCCTGAGGATCGGAATTGTCGCTTTAGCAGAAGATTACTGGAGTAAGTGACATTTGTAGAGTTCAAAAGTATGTAAACGATGTATATCCATTTTATGGTCAGTCAAATAACTCGAAAGAACGAAATCTTCTCGTTATTAACCAAATTAATAATATGGGATTTTACACTTTGCGAAGTGAAATAGAATGTAACTGTGGTATTAGTATTGACTAAAAACTTCAAGTAGTACAACACACAATAGGCACTTCAATCAGTCTCAAATTTGCGATACAAGCACAAGATGCTTGAAGACCCAATCTCTAACAAAACCTTCTTTTACAGCTCTTCACAATGCTTATTTAATTATACCACATCCTGTATGCTCATTTTACTTCTGTGTATTTTATAATTTTTATTTTAACCTTGCAGTTTATTATTTAATTTAATGTTGTCACAATTTACAATACTTATAATTTATGTACTAACCACTAGACTGTACAATCACGATGGGCCGATAATCCAAATGACATAGTAAATGATCAAGAATTTTTTCGGCAATTTGAAAATCCGGCATAGTAATTAGTTGCCGTTTTCACATATCATTAAAACAGCAGAAATGCCGAAACTACAATCATACTAATATTTCTACCCTATGTATTGCAATATTTCACAATATAAAACCCCATTTTCACATAAACAGTGAAGTTGCGTACGTTGCCGATTCAAGGGACAAAATACAAAAAATTTTAAATTAAAAAATTTGAAAACTTACCGTTTTCTTGATTCCGAATCTAGAATAAGGAGCAATAACTAGTAATTGGCGTATTTGTGGCCCAAGGATTATACACTAACTAAAACGAAATGATTACAAACCACACAAGTGAGTCTTCAATATCATCTGAGAATAACTGAATTTTCCGGTTGATTTAGACAAGTATTTTATTTAACTTGCAAGGTAATATGACTCAATAAATAGAAATAGAAATTATTCACTTTGTACAATATATAGTTAGCATGCTGACGGACTGTATACATTACTTATGCGTGGTTCATTAACACGCAAGTAATTGTTTTTCTAATTTAAATAATTTTTAGGCCTTGAATATTCATTAACAATTGCAATTGTTGTCTGTAAACAATGATCGTCAATGGCGCTCTGTTTCGACTGTAAGTTACTCCACATAGTACAAATGATAAAAATTTCCGTAGAAAGGAGTGGATAAAACATGTCCCTCCCAACCAAACATTTTAGGAGCGACATTTGTAAAATAAGCCTTCCATGATAAGCATTTTTATATGAGGCTATTTAAAGGAACCGCTAGTGTAGTAGTCGAGACGAGGTTATCCTCCAAAATCGTTTCACTTTCTCTCGATTTAAGACATTATATCTTTCTATTGTCGAACTTTGAGATGAGAAAACATAAATTTTGAAATATGTTAGAGAATTAGATATTGTAAGTTTCTCTTATGAGCAGTAGTAGGCGCGATAAGCGGATCCTATTACAACCGCCGTCACCTTCCCAACACAGCACCTCCCATCTTTCACCTAATACAAGCTGGATTTGTGTTTATTACACTCGTTTACTAAATGACGTTTAAACTGATTAATGCTCAATTTTAAGGTATTTTCAAAACAATGCTAAATATTTCCTGACTGTAGTTGTGAAACATCTGCAACTAATGTTGACTGTGCGAGAAGATATATTGAGAAAAATATTAAATCGATAAATGTTCAAGTGCTGGGGGAACTTGGCAGCCACAGGCTGCTTACCCTTCTTCACAACCGTGCATTTACATTTCCAATGCTCCACCCGAAGGTACTACATTGGCCAGGAGGCGAGTTTTTTTTACCTGGAAAATTTTGGAATTTTGCCGAACCCTTGCCGTTCCATGCAAGGTAGGGATGTTTAACGTGCGTGACAACACTCACACACGGGACCTCCATTTAACCTCTCATCCGAACGAGGGCGTAATTTTGTGAAAAATGCTCACCTGCCATTTTTCAAGCAGTCGGCCGTGTCGGGATTCGAACCCAGGACCTTGGGATCCGTAGTCTTACGCTTACTACATTGATCCACGGCGACGCCTCCTCCTTCACAACCACTGAATGTCGGAGAAATAGGGTCCAAAATTGTAAAACAATAGAAGGGGACCAACCTACATCTAACAAGTAAGAACAGCGTCTATGATGAAAGACAACAAACATAGAAACAAGAAGAAAATTGTTGAAAGCATATGTGTGGAGCACAGCACAGTATAACTATGAAATACGAGCAGTAGGAAAAGCAAACAGAAAAACGGTAGCAGCCTTTTGGAATGCTGCGCTTCAGATGTATGAGGATGGTAGCATGGACAGTCAAAGTTAATAACAAATAGGTTATGGAAATAATATGGGAACAAGGATATCTGTGGAAAAATAAGAGACATAGAAGGGCAGAAAACGTTCTAAGGCATTCTTGGGGAATAGTATGGGATTTATTACAAGCAGAGATAGGAAACAGAAGGTAGATGTACACCTAGATCAGATAGTTATAGATGCAGATTGCGCAAATTTCAGGGAAATGTATAGGTTAGTTCAGAATAAGATACTATGAGGGTACGCGTCTAACCAGTTCCAGGACTGAAGACCTAATGATGATGATGATGTAATTAAACAGTCTTGTTTAATTAGGTAAACGTAGAAATAGGCCAAACTCTAAATTTTAACCTTCGTGTGTTACGTGCCAAAAATTTTGGCACTAGACATTTTTTAATATAGTTTTAATATGCGGGAGTTTCGCGCCATAAATTTAAAAGACTTGTTGCGCGTATTTCCGTCACGTCAGAAGTGCGTTGCGCGAGACTTCGCGTCGACGCGTGTGGACGAAAGAGTAGTGGGGAATTTCCGGAAGACGCTGAGGGACTTGCCTTTGAAACGCCAAGAAGTGTGGTTGGTCTGGTATCGTATTGTATCTTTTGATTATGTAGATTTCCTTTGCTTTTTTTGATTATCGTTCCTCAACCCGCTCCTTATCGTTACCTCTACATAGAACGAAGACGACCGAACTTGGACGCAACCTGGCCTAACAGCAGCCCACGACCCGAGATACATCAACAAGTCCACGGAGCCCCGGAGCCGCCATCATGAAATAATCCTAAAGGAAGCCACGAGCGACCATCATGAAGTAATTCTGGAGAGAGCTTCACCTATTCACGTGAGTACCCCTTAGGGGACTTGTAAAATTTATATCTATATATTTTGGAAATGTGTTGCAATAATTTGCATATTGTGTGACGTCATTGACAATTGGCGCGTAATTTCCATATTAGGTAATATCGTTACCAACTGTCTTTTGTGTCTCGCGTACCTCGTTTACGGGACCGTAATAAGTGTCACAATCTTATCAAGTAAGCAAATAAAACTCACATACAAGAATGACGTTTAAAATAAGTAAACGTAACGTGCTTTATCTGGATTCAAAATTCTAATTTGCTGTACTTTTTCCCTCGTGTTGAAAGTGATCTAGTAGTCTAAGTAGTTCTTAGTTTAAAGTGTTTTCATCATAGTCAAGAAAGTTGGTATAATATTCTTTGTTTGTAATTAACACTTACGTTTTGAATGTGAGGTCTTTAGTGAAGAACCCGACTAAGACTAAGTCTCCGAAAGAGGGCAGTAACTTTTTCGGCACTTAGTGTGTCAGAGACCATAGGGGTCGGTATGGAATTCTAAGACACACTACTGCAATGTGGAGGGCACCGGGAAACCACCACATTACCTCTCAAGTACAGTGTACTTAAATTATTACTTAAGATGAAGGCATCCTCTGGGGTAAAAATTCCGTAGTTAAAATAGTCCCCCATTCGGATCTCCGGAAGGAGACTACTCCGGGGGATGTAATCGAAAAGTTTAGATGACGAGTTGGGAATATTCTCGGGATCAAATCATGGAATGTTAGAAGTATGAAGCAAGTAGGTAAGCTAGAGAACTTGAAAATTGAAATGGATAGATTAGCAGTAGACATAGTAGGAATCAGCAAAGTTAGGTGGCCAGAGGCGGGACATTTTTTGAGCGGAGACCTTAGGGTAATTGACACAGGATCAAAAGAAGAAAATTTGAATGTGAAGCTAGTTATGAAAAAAAATAACACAGTGTATAAAACAACCTACAAAAAAACGAAAGAGTACTCATGGTTAGATTAGAATCTAAACCGGTGAAAACAGTAATAATACAAGTATACATGCCCACCAGAGGTAGAAACGATCTACAAAGATATCTAAAGCATATTAAGGACATGAAACTTTTATAATTAAGGGGGATTTTAACGCAGTTGTAGGTGAGGGTACAGAAGGTTTTTTGGTTTAGGCACGAGAAACGACAGGGCAAATATGTTGATAGAATTTAGCGACGAAAACAATTTAACCATCAGAAACACATTATTTCAACATTATGTTAGAAGACGATACACGTAGAAGATGCTAGGAGATGTAGAAACATATCAAATAGATTACATTCTTGTTAGGCAACGGTTTAGAAATCAAATAAAAGGCTGTAAAATCTACCTGGAAGCAGCTATAAACCCTGATCATAAGACTATAATTATGAAGGCAGCTCTTAAATTAAAAAATTTGAGAAAAAGGAATGGAAAAAAACACTTTGACTTTGAAAAACTAAAAAATAAAGAAATCCACGAGAGATTTGAAAAAGTCAAATAAATTGCTGAAAGATATCGGGAAAATTATTGATGCCTAAGAAAGTAGAAACAGAATGGAATAACATTAAATCAGCTTAGACATGGCGGCCAGAGATGTTCTGAGATATACACAAGAGGAAAATAAGAAATCATGAATAACAAAGGGTATCCTGAATTTAATAGAAGAAAGACCAAAATACAAAGCAGACCGGACGAAGGTGGAAAACAGAGGTACAAGGCCATAAAATGGGAAATTATACGCAAATGCAGGAAAGCTAAAGAACAATGGATTGATGAAAAGTGCAAAGAGGTACAAATTAAGATGAAAATAGGAAAGACAGACGAAGCATGCAAACCAATTAGAATGAATTTCAAGGATATAAAACCGTATAGCAAAAATATAATGGGCGCGGAAGGAGACATCATTATAGAAAACGTAGAGAAAGTGGTTAGATGGCAAGAATATATAGGGAATTTATATGCAGGAGAGGAACTAACAGCACTAGAACACTTAGAGCTGAGTTTGAATTGTTAGAGACAACAAGCATAGAAACAACGAAAAAAATTGCTGAAAACATATGTGAAGCACGGCATAGTACGTCTATGAAAGTGTCAGTAGGAGAAGCAGCCAGAAAAACGGTAGAAGCTCTTTGGAATGTTGTGCTTCGCGTGTATTATGATATAGAATGGACAGACAAAGTTAAAACAAAGAATTTATAGAAATAGTAGGGGAATAAAGATATTTGTGAAAAATAAAAGAAAATAGGAGTAGCATACGTTCTAAGACTTGTTGGAGAATAGTGCGAGATATATTACAAGCAGTGATGAAAAAAAAGAGGTAGAGATAGACCTTGAAACGTAAATTACTTTCACTAAGTGAAGGTAATTCACATATCTCCAAAAAAAGGCAAAGAGGCTCGCAGAAACTACTACAAAGACTCGTACTACAACTTATATGTAAGTTTTTCTTCAAAATCCTTTTTGGATCCTCGATCTAGCTCTGAACTCTAACTTCAGGGATTTTGATGAGATACAGGGGAATTATATAAAAAGACGGATGTCAGGCGCCACTACACCTTTAAAAATAATGTATTTGACAGACAAAACCGAAAGGAAATCGTAGAAGCCTTCCTGCAATTTAACACAACAATGGTTACCAGAGTAACAGTTGATACCTGAAATAAATTTACACTGATATTAATAAATTAACGAAGACAGCTATTTGCATCTCAAAATCAAAAAGCACATTTGTTAGAATATTTTCGTTAAGTTTTACATTCATGCAATAACCTCACCTTTCGGAATTCAAACATACTAAATAAAAGCTGTTAAAATGTTTGACCATTTATAATTGGAATTGATTAATTTTTCTTTACTTTCATAAGGTAAATATGCACAAGAATATTTCAAGATTATTTACAATTTCAATCATTTCCACATTTTAGTCTCAATGACCGAAAACTTAGGTCATCAAAATTTTAATTACATATTTATTTAGGCGCCCCAATTTCAGATCTGACATGTAGTTCACAAAGCTATTTAAATGTTTTAGTGCATCTAATTGAGAAATATATTGCTAGACATATTCTTTAGAATAACTTTCAAAAACTATTTTACTTCACAGACATGTGTAAAATGAAATTACCAAAAATTTAAACCACTCAAGTTTTATCAACTTCTTGTCTTCGAGGGTAAGGTGAAAAGTACTCGGCCTGACACAGAGATGGCGTTCCAATCAGCAAAAATTTGTGCTTCCCGCCTGCATACGCATGTCATTAGTTCGTATCACAAGTTTTAACTTGCAATCTCAAGTAGTTTGTTTACACGAATTTTTCAAGCAGACGTCTTATGCGTGTTTCCTTAAGATGGATAAACTTGAATATCGTGCGGTCATAAAATTCTTCGTTTTGGACGGATTAACCCTTCGGGAAATTCATCTGAAGTTGACAAAAGTTTACGGAGACTCTGCCCCTTCCCTGCCAATCATTAAAAAGTGGGCAGCTGAATTTAAACGTGGTCGCACGTCTCTCGAAGATGACCCACGTGAAGCACGACCAAAAACCGCAACCACACCGGAAACAATCAAAAAAGTGCATGATATCGTGTTGAACAATAGACGAGTGAAAGTGAAGGAGATAGCTGAGGCTGTATGGATATCGGACGAAAGGGTGCGAAACATCTTACACAAAGAGTTAGGGATGCGAAAGCTCTGCGCAAGATGGGTGCCGCATTTGCTGAATGCCGATTAAAAGCAAATGCGAAAATGAGTCGCAGCAATGTTTGGCCTGGTTCAATAAGGATCCGAGCGATTTTGTGCGGCGATTTGTCACTATGGATAAGACATGGGTCCACCAATACACGCCAGAAACGAAACAGCAGTCGAAGCAGTGGATGGAAGCCGGTTGTACGGCGTGTTTTCAGATGCGAAAGGGATCCTGTTAATAGATTACCTTGAAAAAGGCAGAACAACTACAGGCCAATATTACTCCATCCTTCTTGACCAGCTGGATGCCAAAATTCGCGAGAAGAGACCTGGCTTGAAGAAGAAAAAAATCATCTTTCACCAAGACAACGCATCTGTACACAAGGGTGCGTTGGTGATGGGGAAATTGACAGACTTGGGGTACGACTTGCTCGGCCACGCCCCCTATTCCCCTGATTTGGTGCCCTCAGACTTCTATCTGTTCCCAAACTTGAAGAAATTTGTTTCTGGAGAACGCTTCATATCCAATGAAGAAGTTGAGAGTGTAGTAGACGAAAATTTTCACAGCTTTCAGACTCTCACTTCTGGGAAGGAATACTGATGTTGGAGAAACGCTGAATCAAGTGTGTTGAAGTTAAGGGGGAACGAACTATGAATTTCTACTCTTAGAGACTTGTTGCCTTCACTGCTTAACCTATGCATATATCACATCATGATACCCTCGAAATCATGTTGAGGTCTATCGGTATCAGACGTGAATAACCAATCAAGCCTGCAAAATTAGTTGACGACCTCGTTTCGTCAAGAATAAAGCGCAATCTCCCACTTCATATTCGTTGGTGCGTTCAGAGACTTGGATGTGGTTAACAATTACACTCAATAATTACCACTAAATGTTATAATGGTATATTAAAATATTTTCATAATAATAGAAAATACGATAGCTTATTTTATGCTATATTAAAGGTGACAAACATACCTTAAATTATCCTGTGGTATAAAAATATGCTACAACCTAGATCAGACTAAGGCATGCAGTTTGTGAAAGATGCAGGCTGAGGAAATTTCAGGAAAATGTGTAGGTTAGTTCAGAATAGGAAATAATGAGCGTAGCGTCCAACCAGTTCTAGGACTGAGGACCTAGCGATGTTGATGAGGATGTAAAGATCTTAAACGGTTTTTAACTTATAGGGAAAAAACGAATAAATTTCCAAAAGTTAGATAAAATAAATCCAGGTACAAGATCAACAATATCATTAATTAACGAGTCACATCCAATATTGCGATAAAAGTTCTTACAAGTGTAATGTATCTTTAATGGTTTTTAAGTTATCATTAGAAAACCATCGTTGGTCCTATCGTTTAAGAAAAGCTGTTATATCTCGAAATTCAACCAGAATCAACTGCATGTTAAAGTAAACTAAATGGAATGTCATCTTACATGACTTGTTCGAGATTGTCTTTATGCGATAGATGGCAAAAGAATTCAATTTCTCCACCTATTGACAACAAATAGCATAACGTTTAATTTGAAGTAGAGATATAATGGTTACATTAATTATTAGTAGATTACCTTAGAAGCATGAATCATAAGGCTCAAGAGAAAACTATATTCAAAGTCCAAGTGTTCAATTTTTGACCGTCTTATGATAATCTTATGTGATAAACTAAATATTTTAGAATATACATAGAATATACGTTGGCAATACAAACAAGCTGTAAGTTCAAGACGTTCAATTTTTGTAATTGATATTGTTAAGGCGAATTTCTTGTTATGATGTAAACCCACCTTTAGTTACAGTGAACGAGGGATTTGCATCCCTTTCTTAACCATATGGGAGTAGTCGTTAGGCACTCGTATGATGAGCTGCGCGCTCTTAATATTGATGCACCCTAGCATGCTTTATCGATATAATATGTAATCCGCGATTCCTTATTATACCTTATATATTTGTTTTTGTGTGCTACAATGTTTGTGATTTTACCCGTAAATAAAGGCATAAAATTAGCCACACATTTCTTTATTTGGAAATGATATCCTACCAGTGCGATACCGAGCAAACCTCTTGAACTTGGTCCACTACAAGAAGGGTCTCCAACCAAGGCTGAAGAACCCTACTAGAGGCCTAAGGAGTCACCCCTCGCCTTCAGATATATTACTATTTAGTGTCCTTTTAAATATAACTTATAATTTGAAAACCATGTCTGATATTTCAATTTTATCTAGATATTTGTTATATTTGAGTCTGAAGCATTGATTTGTGTAATTGTCATATCTATATTAATGACCGTTGCTCGATACAGTACCCTAATTTCTGAAATTTATACCAATATTTTATTTTAAGGAAAATAGCTTTTGCTATGGTTAATTATGTTTTTATTATTGCTTGATATGATGTTTGACAATTGTGTAATCGTAGCTATGTCTATGGTGCTTGTGGCGTAGTTCCAATTCAACATCTATAGCCTAGCCAGTATGGAAAGAGGTAAATGTGATGCATAAAACCCTGTAATTTCGCGGCCCCGGAAAACTCCGACCGCGGGAATTAGAGGCGGATAATCCCTTGTAATCTATTTCACACCGCTTGTACATAAAAGGTCGCACCACCGCAGTGGAATTTCTAATCGACACTGGTGTGGATCTCTGTGTATATCTATAAAGCAAGATTAGTGGAATACGCAAACCAACGAACTACTAATTGTTCGCCGCAAACGACACCGTCATTAATACATACGGTACAATCACACTGACATTAGATTTGGGACTTGGCGACCATTGACGTGGCAATGCGTCATTGCCGAAGTTAAAAAAGCAATCATCGGTATGGACTTGCACACTACGAATTACTCATTGACGCAAAAAACAAGAGACTCGTCAACTCACAGACAAAACTCTCAACCAACGATCAATCAGCCGATAATATGTTTAGTGCGATATCATCCAAAATGAAATACCAACAAATATAACCAACTACCTGGACATCACGCATCCAAGCGGCCTGCCCAAACTAGCAAAACACTGTACCGAACATCAGATCCTAACAACACAAGGGCCATCACGTATACTGTCGTCCACGCAGATTGGCATTTGACAAACTCAAAATTGCCAAAGACGAATTTACTGCAATGGCTCAGTTAGGAATTGCACGGCCATGCCAATCACCATGATCATCTCCCCTACATTTAGTGGTCAAACAGAACAAAGAGTGGCGACACTGTGGCGACTACAGGGCCTTAAATGCTCGCACAATCCCAGATAGATATCCCATCCCATTTGTCGAAAACTTTTCACACAAATTGCAAGGCAGAAACATTTTTTCTACAATTAATCTTGCAAGGGCATATCACTAAATTCTGGTAGCTGAAAAAGATATAGAAAAGACAGCTATCACGATATCTTTTGGTCTATTTGAGTTCGCATACATGACCTTCGGATTAAGAAATGTTACACAAACTTTCCAGCGATTCAGGAATGGCGTGATCATAACCCCGCCAATCATGAATCGCAAGAAAGTTTGTGTATCATTTCTTAATCCGAAGGTCATGTATGCGAACTTAAATAGACCTAAAGGTGTCGCGATAGCTGTTTTTTCTATATCTTTATCAGCTACCGGAATTTGGTGATATGCCCTTGCAAGATCGATTGTAGAAAAAAATTTTCTGTCTTTCAATTTGTGTGAAAAATTTTCGACAAATGGGATGGGATATGTATCTGGGATTGTGCGAGCGTTTAAGGCCCTGTAGTCGCGACAGGGTCGCCACTCTTTGTTCTGTTTGACCACTAAATGTAGGGGAGATGATCATGGTGATTTGCATGGCCGTGCAATAATTCGTCTTTGCGATTTTGAGTTTATCAAGTGCCAATATGCGTGGACGACAGTATATGTAGTGGCCTTTGTGTTGTTAGGATCTGATGTTCGGTACAGTGTTTTACTAGTTTGGGAAGGCCACCCGGACGCGTATTTGGTTAGGATTTGTTGGTATTTCATTTTGGATATCGTGGTTGATATAGCACTAAACATATTACCGGCCGATTGATCGTTGCTTGAGAGTTATGTCTGTGGGTCGACGAGTCTTTTGTTTTTGCGTCAAAGAGTAATTCGTAGTGTGCAAGGAAATCCATACCGACGATTCGTTTTTTAACTTCGGCAATGACAAATTGCCACGTCGTCTAAGTCCCAAATCTAGTGTCAGTGTGATTGTAACGTATGTATTAATGACGGTGTCATTTGCAGCGAACAATTGATAGTTCATCGGTTTGCGTATTCCACTAATCTTGCTTTTTGGGTATACACACAGATCCGCACCAGTGTCGATTAGAAATTCCACTGCGGTGGTGCAATCTTATATGTACAAGCGGCGTCAAATAGATTGCAAGGAATTACCTGCCTCTAATTTCCCGCGGTCGGAGTTTTCCAGGACCGCGAAATTACAGGGTTTTATGCATTTGAGTGCGTTAGTTCTACATTTATTGTGAAACCAGCAGATACCTTTTGATTGAGGCTGCTTCTGCGGGCCTTGGTTAAGCGGTTGCGTTTTAGAAGAGCTCCGGGGGTGCTGTTTAATTACAGCATTTTGTCAATGCTGGAGCTTTTATTAGCTTTGCAAGGAGGGTATCGCGATTGTCTGCAATTGTATTAGCATTGTGTATTGAGTGTGTATCATGTACGGTATCCGCTAATCGTGCAGCATCCTTTAAGGAAGCTTACTGTTGTGTGGCTAGAATCGCTTGCATTTGTGTTAGGAAACGCTCTAACCATATTGTTTTGAACAGTGCATCTGGCATTTCGGTCCCGCTTAACTGTTGTAAACGGTGTAGAAGTTGTGACGAGGTTCGTTGACCTAAAGTTTCGTGTTGTAGAAGCTTACACCTGCGTTGTTTTTGTGTAGAACATAATCGTCGGATTAATTCGGTTTTCAATTTGTTATATTTCTCAGTGTTCGGCGGTTTAATTATGATATCCCGTATTTCTTCCACGAACCGCGCTTCTAAGTTAACAATAATGTAGACGTGTTTAGTCGCGTTTTATGTAATATTACAAATCTTTTTTCGATCTGTGAAAACCATAGCTCTGGATCATTAGGCCAAAATGGAGGGATACGTACGCCCACTTTGTTTATTTGCTCAGTCATTGTTCAGGTTTAAACTGTTTTCAAACGCGTGAATTTAACCGGCTGTTATCTCATTAACGTTTGAAAATCATGTCGGGGTCACCACTTGTGGGTGTTCAGTCACGATTTTGTATTTTTGTGGGGTCACCTTTTGTTTGATTAACGCATAGAGACAACAAATGTGTATAATTTATTTACAATGGCTGCAAGAAATATATACAATAACAGGAAATTGAAAATTGCAGTTACATAAGATTCTACATGCACATGGACTGTACAAATGTCCTTGAATTTATGCATGAGAATAGAGCTTTTATGTGAACAAATTTTATTAACGCTAGAAATGCAAATGTCCTTTAGCGTTAGAAAATTTATAGCGCGTATTTAAATGAGTGTAATGTTTGTACACAAGAATAAATGAAATTCGCGCACTGGATTCACTTTGAACTTTGACACGTGTTTCTGTTAGGAAGCACGGCTAAAAAACCTATGTTGAAATGTATTAACATAGGAGTGAGTACTCACAGATACGTTATCGTCTGGGATCTGCAGGTTACTGTTGTGTTGAATCGACGCCTGTATACGGTGCTCGACGTGGCAAGTCGATCAAAACAGATGCCATGTAATGTGCGGGTTCTCTTGTCGGTGATACGAGGTGTGGAACGGCATACTGATTGCGGATTCTTCGTAAAAGATGTTGGAACTGGTGGGGAGTGTGGTATTTACACGTCCATGCAGCTTGGTCCACTTCAGTGATAGTGGGTGGCGAAGACGAGGACGTCACAGATGACTCGGATATCAGGTCTCGGTGAACCGCGTTCAGCAGCAGATGCTAATACCAAAATGTTTTACGAAGTAACTTCCTTTGGTGGAAGTCCAGACCCTGGTGGTAGGATTTGGTACACCTTGTCGGCAGGGCGTAGAGTATCTACGTTAGTACATGATGCAAAACTTTCTTGTTTAACTTCCAGGTTTTGGCGTGCCGTGAACAAAGGTTAAACTCAGAAGATCAGAAGCTATTGCTTGCTCCTGGCTATTGCTTGTCAATATATTTTCAACAACAAACGAAAACTTGCGGCCCTCAACATTATACTTAATGTTTATATTGTAAGAATTGGAATTCCCGAGCGATTCTATTCGATTTTGAGGTGTGTTGATTGGCGAGTTTATTATTAAGGGGCGTTCACGTTTGCTTTTCTTTGACGCATATAAAATGTGTTAGGAGCGAACTTGGGTGGCATGCCTACATATGATTGATATCGACTTATTTCCATAGCTTACCCTTTAAAATTAAGAAACGTTAAGCAGAATAATTATCTTAAACGAGCTAGCACTCACATTCAGAGCCCACAGTTCTGCCCCTCATATGAAAGAGAGTAATTAATTTATGAAAACGTAAGTTTTAAATACACCCCTTTTCAATATTTATCCCCAATAAATTGTTGAGTACATGTATCTTTTCCAATAAGTTTATACAACCATAAATAAACCCCAAAATGCACTCACACAGCACCAAAATTTCACAAATGTTTATCAAACAACAGAAATATCAAATAAATTACCTGGAAAATTCTTCAGGCTTCCATTCCTTTGAAGATGATCGCTAGAACACCTCGGCTTCGTTACCATTCGCTGTGATACTCAGCGGATCCACAGACGATAACACCATTCCATATATCAGCCTACAATCTTGGTTATTTGTGATGCTTACCCCACATATATCATGCTTCCATTTATTGATTTTCGAGCTTTGTAGTGTAGTAGCCGGACCTCTATTAATTTAATATACACTACACGTACTTTGCGTTAATAAATAGATGCCCGCTTTTACTAAGTTACACTTGTAACCACTATATTTACTGTATTAACAACACATACAATACTCACAAAAAAGCTCTACTGTTATGGTGGTCAGCTGTCAGTACTTTATCGTAGTAAAGTAATATAGAAGCGAAAAGAAGACAAGAGAACGTTAATAATTTCGATTGAGTATTTATATCGTTTCAAAACCCCACCTGGGCTACACTTCAAGTGAAAAGCTTATTTTTAAATCTAAATTCTAAAAATTCTTAATACAACCGTCTTGAAATTCCTGAAAGTTACTCCGTTCTACGTGCCGTATCCGAAAGCGCTCTCAACCTTCGCGTGTGTCTACGTTTGGAAAACTAGTCTGTTTTTAAGCAATGATAAAATTCTCTGTCATCACAAACCCCGCCTGAACTATCTTCACTTCTGTCTTATGCATGTCTGCTGTCGCGTTCAAAACCTCACTTGAGTTACAGAAAATCGATATTGATGACAGCTCATCTCCACTCCACGTGTATATGGTACGTGCGTTTTCAACCTCAACGCTTTTATATCTGTTTCTATCTGTAGTATATAACTGATCGTGCATTTTCCTCGTTCTTTAAGAGTTGTGTTAGCCTTGTGGATTAAACCAAACTGACGGTTGAAAATATTTCTATAAACTCCTATCTTAATACAAGCTCGAGTTCTACGAATGTAACCTTTTAAAACGCAGGTGTTTTTTATTTATCGAACGTTTAGCACAACAATTCTTAGACTTTATATTTCGTCGTATTTGTATAAAATGAACTACATTTACCTAGGAATTATTAATTTTGTTTCGTAAGCACGTTCTCTTATGCTTATACGTGTTGGATTAAAATAAATTAACATTAATTATGAACTTCTATTTGCTTTAAAGCTGTTTTTTCTTTAAGTAATTTTTAACATCCCAATTATGAATTATAAAAATACGTCAATACCTGTCCGTTTTCCCTAAATGACCTAAATTAATTTTGTGCGTAAATAATTCGTTCTTTTCTATATACAGGGTGGTTGAAATTTTATTGTTTACCCCTGATTTAACCCTTTGATCCATAACAATATATATTTATATTATATATATATATATATATATATATATATATATATATTGCTGTGAAACCCTCATTTTATCTCTTCTGATAATCGCCTTTTTACTCTTTCCGCCTCGGCTGCTCACCTAGTTAAAACTTTCATCCTAATTCATAAAAAAACAAACACATACGCCCACTTTGTTTATTTGCTCAGTCATTGTTCAGGTTTAAACTGTTTTCAAACGCGTGAATTTAACCGGCTGTTATCTCATTAACGTTTGAAAATCATGTCGGGGTCACCACTTGTGGGTGTTCAGTCACGATTTTGTATTTTTGTGGGGTCACCTTTTGTTTGATTAACGCATAGAGACAACAAATATGTATAATTTATTTACAATGGCTGCAAGAAATATATACAATAACAGGAAATTGAAAATTGCAGTTACATAAGATTCTACATGCACATGGACTGTACAAATGTCCTTGAATTAATGCATGCGAATAGAGCTTTTATGTGAACAAATTTTATTAACGCTAGAAATGCAAATGTCCTTTAGCGTTAGAAAAATTTTTAAATCTAAATTCTAAAAATTCTTAATACAACCGTCTTGAAATTCCTGAAATTTACTCCGTTCTACGTGCCGTATCCGAAAGCGCTCTCAACCTTCGCGTGTGCTACGTTTGGAAAACTAGTCTGTTTTTAAGCAATGATAAAATTCTCTGTCATCACAAACCCCGCCTGAACTATCTTCACTTCTGTCTTATGCATGTCTGCTGTCGCGTTCAAAACCTCACTTGAGTTACAGAAAATCGATATTGATGACAGCTCATCTCCACTCCACGTGTATATGGTACGTGCGTTTTCAACCTCAACGCTTTTATATCTGTTTCTATCTGTAGTATATAACTGATCGTGCATTTTCCTCGTTCTTTAAGAGTTGTGTTAGCCTTGTGGATTAAACCAAACTGACGGTTGAAAATATTTCTATGAAGTCCTATCTTAATACAAGCTCGAGTTCTTCGCATGTAACCTTTTAAAACGCAGGTGTTTGTTATTTATCGAACGTTTAGCACAACAATTCTTAGACTTTATATTTCGTCGTATTTGTATAAAATGAACTACATTTACCTAGGAATTATTAATTTTGTTTCGTAAGCACGTTCTCTTATGCTTATACGTGTTGGATTAAAATAAATTAACATTAATTATGAACTTCTATTTGCTTTAAAGCTGTTTTTTCTTTAAGTAATTTTTAACATCCCAATTATGAATTATAAAAATACGTCAATACCTGTCCGTTTTCCCTAAATGACCTAAATTAATTTTGTGCGTAAATAATTCGTTCTTTTCTATATACAGGGTGGTTGAAATTTTATTGTTTACCCTGATTAAACCCTTTGATCCATAACATAATATATATATTTATATATATATATATATATATATATATATATGCTGTGAAACCCTCCTTTATCTCTTCTGATAATCGCCTTTTACTCTTTCCGCCTCGGCTGCTCACCTAGTTAAAACTTTCATCCTCATTCATAAAAAACAAACACATACGCCCACTTTGTTTATTTGCTCAGTCATTGTTCAGGTTTAAACTGTTTTCAAACGCGTGAATTTAACCGGCTGTTATCTCATTAACGTTTGAAAATCATGTCGGGGTCACCACTTGTGGGTGTTCAGTCACGATTTTGTATTTTTGTGGGGTCACCTTTTGTTTGATTAACGCATAGAGACAACAAATTGTATAATTTATTTACAATGGCTGCAAGAAATATATACAATAACAGGAAATTGAAAATTGCAGTTACATAAGATTCTACATGCACATGGACTGTACAAATGTCCTTGAATTAATGCATGAAGAGCTTTTATGTGAACAAATTTTATTAACGCTAGAAATGCAAATGTCCTTTAGCGTTAGAAAAATTTTTAAATCTAAATTCTAAAAATTCTTAATACAACCGTCTTGAAATTCCTGAAATTTACTCCGTTCTACGTGCCGTATCCGAAAGCGCTCTCAACCTTCGCGTGTGCTACGTTTGGAAAACTAGTCTGTTTTTAACCAATGATAAAATTCTCTGTCATCACAAACCCCGCCTGAACTATCTTCACCTCTGTCTTATGCATGTCTGCTGTCGCGTTCAAAACCTCACTTGAGTTACAGAAAATCGATATTGCTGACAGCTCATCTCCACTCCACGTGTATATGGTACGTGCGTTTTCAACCTCAACGCTTTTATATCTGTCTCTATCTGTAGTATATAACTGATCGTGCATTTTCCTCGCTCTTTAAGAGTTGTGTTAGCCTTGTGGATTAAACCAAACTGACGGTTGAAAATATTTCTATAAAGTCCTATCTTAATACAAGCTCGAGTTCTACGAATGTAACCTTTTAAAACGCAGGTGTTTGTTATTTATCGAACGTTTAGCACAACAATTCTTAGACTTTAAATTTCGTCGTATTTGTATAAAATGAACTACATTTACCTTGGAATTATTGATTTTGTTTCGTAAGCACGGTCTCTTATGCTTATACGTGTTGAATTAAAATAAATTAACATTAATTATGAACTTCTATTTGCTTTAAAGCTGTTTTTCTTTAAGTAATTTTAACATCCCAATATGAATTATAAAAATACGTCAATACCTGTCCATTTTCCTAAATGACCTAAATTAATTTTGCGCGTAAATAATTCGTTCTTTTCTATATACAGGGTGGTTGAAATTTTATTGTTTACCCCTGATTAAACCCTTTGATCCATAACAATATATATTATATATATATATATATATATATATATATATATATTGCTGTGAAACCCTCCTTTTATCTCTTCTGATAATCGCCTTTTTACTCTTTCCGCCTCGGCTGCTCACCTAGTTAAAACTTTCATCCTCATTCATAAAAAAACAAACACATACGCCCACTTTGTTTATTTGCTCAGTCATTGTTCAGGTTTAAACTGTTTTCAAACGCGTGAATTTAACCGGCTGTTATCTCATTAACGTTTGAAAATCATGTCGGGGTCACCACTTGTGGGTGTTCAGTCACGATTTTGTATTTTTGTGGGGTCACCTTTTGTTTGATTAACGCATAGAGACAACAAATGTGTATAATTTATTTACAATGGCTGCAAGAAATATATACAATAACAGGAAATTGAAAATTGCAGTTACATAAGATTCTACATGCACATGGACTGTACAAATGTCCTTGAATTAATGCATGAGAGCTTTTATGTGAACAAATTTTATTAACGCTAGAAATGCAAATGTCCTTTAGCGTTAGAAAAATTTTAAATCTAAATTCTAAAAATTCTTAATACAACCGTCTTGAAATTCCTGAAATTTACTCCGTTCTACGTGCCGTATCCGAAAGCGCTCTCAACCTTCGCGTGTGCTACGTTTGGAAAACTAGTCTGTTTTTAACCAATGATAAAATTCTCTGTCATCACAAACCCCGCCTGAACTATCTTCACCTCTGTCTTATGCATGTCTGCTGTCGCGTTCAAAACCCCAATTGAGTTACAGAAAATCGATATTGCTGACAGCTCATCTCCACTCCATGTGTATATGGTACGTGCGTTTTCAACCTCAACGCTTTTATATCTGTCTCTATCTGTAGTATATAACTGATCATGCATTTTCCTCGCTCTTTAAGAGTTGTGTTAGCCTTGTGGATTAAACCAAACTGACGGTTGAAAATATTTCTATAAAGTCCTATCTTAATACAAGCTCGAGTTCTACGAATGTAACCTTTTAAAACGCAGGTGTTTGTTATTTATCGAACGTTTAGCACAACAATTCTTAGACTTTATATTTCGTCGTATTTGTATAAAATGAACTACATTTACCTTGGAATTATTGATTTTGTTTCGTAAGCACGTTCTCTTATGCTTATACGTGTTGAATTAAAATAAATTAACATTAATTATGAACTTCTATTTGCTTTAAAGCTGTTTTTTCTTTAAGTAATTTTTAACATCCCAAATATGAATTATAAAAATACGTCAATACCTGTCCATTTTCCCTAAATGACCTAAATTAATTTTGCGCGTAAATAATTCGTTCTTTTCTATATACAGGGTGGTTGAAATTTTATTGTTTACCCCTGATTAAACCCTTTGATCCATAACAATATATATTTATATATATATATATATATATTGCTGTGAAACCCTCCTTTTATCTCTTCTGATAATCGCCTTTTTACTCTTTCCGCCTCGGCTGCTCACCTAGTTAAAACTTTCATCCTCATTCATAAAAAAACAAACACATACGCCCACTTTGTTTATTTGCTCAGTCATTGTTCAGGTTTAAACTGTTTTCAAACGCGTGAATTTAACCGGCTGTTATCTCATTAACGTTTGAAAATCATGTCGGGGTCACCACTTGTGGGTGTTCAGTCACGATTTTGTATTTTTGTAGGGTCACCTTTTGTTTGATTAACGCATAGAGACAACAAATGTGTATAATTTATTTACAATGGCTGCAAGAAATATATACAATAACAGGAAATTGAAAATTGCAGTTACATAAGATTCTACATGCACATGGACTGTACAAATGTCCTTGAATTAATGCATGAGAGCTTTTATGTGAACAAATTTTATTAACGCTAGAAATGCAAATGTCCTTTAGCGTTAGAAAAATTTTTAAATCTAAATTCTAAAAATTCTTAATACAACCGTCTTGAAATTCCTGAAATTTACTCCGTTCTACGTGCCGTATCCGAAAGCGCTCTCAACCTTCGCGTGTGCTACGTTTGGAAAACTAGTCTGTTTTTAACCAATGATAAAATTCTCTGTCATCACAAACCCCGCCTGAACTATCTTCACCTCTGTCTTATGCATGTCTGCTGTCGCGTTCAAAACCCCAATTGAGTTACAGAAAATCGATATTGCTGACAGCTCATCTCCACTCCATGTGTATATGGTACGTGCGTTTTCAACCTCAACGCTTTTATATCTGTCTCTATCTGTAGTATATAACTGATCATGCATTTTCCTCGCTCTTTAAGAGTTGTGTTAGCCTTGTGGATTAAACCAAACTGACGGTTGAAAATATTTCTATGAAGTCCTATCTTAATACAAGCTCGAGTTCTTCGCATGTAACCTTTTAAAACGCAGGTGTTTGTTATTTATCGAACGTTTAGCACAACAATTCTTAGACTTTATATTTCGTCGTATTTGTATAAAATGAACTACATTTACCTTGGAATTATTGATTTTGTTTCGTAAGCACGTTCTCTTATGCTTATACGTGTTGGATTAAAATAAATTAACATTAATTATGAACGTCTATTTGCTTTAAAGCTGTTTTTTCTTTAAGTAATTTTTAACATCCCAAATATGAATTATAAAAATACGTCAATACCTGTCCATTTTCCCTAAATGACCTAAATTAATTTTGCGCGTAAATAATTCGTTCTTTTCTATATACAGGGTGGTTGAAATTTTATTGTTTACCCCTGATTAAACCCTTTGATCCATAACAATATATATTTATATATATATATATATATATTGCTGTGAAACCCTCCTTTTATCTCTTCTGATAATCGCCTTTTTACTCTTTCCGCCTCGGCTGCTCACCTAGTTAAAACTTTCATCCTCATTCATAAAAAACAAACACATTCCTACCACAAACATCAACGTTGACTCTATTTACATCAATATTCATAATACATTAAAATTTCAAAATTAAATTGTAGCACAAATTTCAGTATCATAAAATTTCAAGATTAAATTTGTCATCATTTTAATTTTCATCCCGGATTAAAGTCCTTGTAGGATGTCTACTAATTAATTTAACAATATTTGTAGACCTGAGTCTGAGTACAAAGGGAGCATCTCTCACCCCTTTACGTTAATCAAACAGGTTAGTCTAATTGAGCTCAAAGACAGACCCAAATTTTTATCATAATCAAGAACATAAACTGCTAAATACTCCTTTTTACTTAAACAAGAAAATTTCACCTTAAAATTAAAATTTTGTTGTTTGTACAAATTCACTACTGTCCATTTTTTTTAGCAAACAAATTATAAAGTTATTCAACACACAAAAACATCAAAGTTCGAACAAAACTGTATAATTTACCTGAAGGTTACTGCACTCGTGGCTTCAACGTACATCGTCCTTGCTAATTTTACCATTCCAACTGGGTTATGTTTCCGTCCTCAGATTCCTGGTCGCCTTTTAAAATTTTCTACACCACCATTCATCTAAAGTTGTTTCAGGGCCTCTCAGGAACTCATCCAAGTATATCAAAATCTTGTTTTGTGGATCCAATCACGATTAGGAATAACATTTGATTATTAACACCCCCGAAAAATAGCAAAGAAATTCATACTTCTTTCAGGCTATACCCAAAACTGCCTACTTTTGTTTATTCATTTATCGTTGCAAATTTGGATAATTGGTACAGTAATACTCGCAAATATAACTAAACTTTATTACCTTGTATCTTCTTTTCTAAGTGCACTAATGCATAACAACTTGTATCGTAGCACGTAAAGAGCAAACTATTTTAAAGTATTAAATCAAAATCGAGAATCTAAGAGCACTGTTTAAAGCATCGAATAATCAAAAATCTAAGAGAGCGAAGCTGTTTAAAAATCCGGGTATATATAATGGCTAGCCTGTCCGTCGGTTTTGTCCCCATAACGGCCAGTTTTTAGAATTTCGCATTCTCGTTTCCCTTTTCGACAGCCCGGTACGCTATTCTACAAAATTTGCACACGCGCCAGTTGAAAATCTAAGAAATTTTTTACACGGCACGCAAACACGTCCGAGAATAACTAATTAAATTTTATACAGAAATGTTATTTTTACACCTCTCATGTTTGCCTCCTATTTTCAACCAATCGTGACCCTCGTGACGCTATACAAATCACGCCTTTAATTATTAATGTCTCTGCTTGACGCATTTTCTCCTTCCTTTTCTACCTTGGCCTTAGTGGTGCAAATCGATATTCTTTACTATCCACGTGGATTCGTAAGTAAAATAACCCCGTATCTAGCCTTCCCGTTAAAACATCCGACCGTTTCCAATATAACTAGAAGCTGCATGTTTATCCGTTCGCATTTATTAGAATTTTGATATTTAAAAATACGCAGGTGTTCAATCGTAATACTTTAAATAACACTTCTACGATTTGAATATTATTGGTTTTTTTAAAAGCTTTTATGCATGTAATACCTTAATAATCGTTCAATTAACTCCAATTAAAATAATGATGAATGGCACTGACTTCTACCCTTTAATTTTTAGTGAATCCTAATTAAATATTAATTATTATTTGTACATTTTGTTTAATACTCGTTACTTGGAACTTGAATTAATTAATATAAATTTTGCACGTAATTTCTATTTGTTTCTTTACTTGGAATAATTAAATTACATACAAGTTGAGCATTTTAATTCTGCTTCTTTTTATAGAAAGTGTCTAGTGCATAATTTAAATCCCTTATTTTTAATGAAACGAATGAATTTTTATTCTCCACGGTTTTTTTTAATAAAGCATATTATCTAATAAAATTCCTTATACACGGTGATTAAAATTATTTGATGTAATTAATTAATTTTCTACCCTGGTCTAAATATGAGTAATATATATATATATATATATATATATATATATATATATATATATAGTTTAAATGCTAGTGCTCTTTCTTATTGCCTAAATTTTCGAATTTATTCAATTCTTGTTCACAGGCATAAAATGAGGTTAACCTAAAATTGGCTAGTACAGCATAAATAAACACTAACTATCTTTATAAAACATAACAGTAGTAACGGACGTAAGTAATGGACTTGTGTTGAAACGATACAAAAATGCCCACAATCGATCTTAGATTTTCTCATGTTAAATTCCACAAGAAAACCGGTTTTTTGTGCTTGTATATACATAGCCCATCTACTGGAGCGACAAAGTCTATGAATTTTAAAGGATGTGCTCTATTTTGTTGCGACAAGTTTATGCTGCTCTTTGCTTTTTTATTCTTTTTATTTAGTCCAACCTTCATTTTGTTC
The DNA here is from genome assembly GCA_036346225.1 of Platerodrilus igneus. NCBI lineage: Eukaryota > Metazoa > Arthropoda > Insecta > Coleoptera > Lycidae > Platerodrilus > Platerodrilus igneus. The sequence goes on from JARFIW010001004.1 coordinate 1,187,064, forward strand.
TAACGTTTCGTTAATTATGTTATAAGTTTGAGTATAAGAAGCGCTAAAAATCGTGAATAAATCAAATTTTTCTTCTAGTTTGGCGCTGAGAGTGAAGATGAGACATATACCAACTTAATTTGTTCTTAGTATAATTATTGTTAACATTAGACGGTTGCTTTAGGGGCAAATTCTAATGACGAACGGTTTTACAGTTACCGCCTTTAGTTTGCGGTGTCAGTGTTACGCACTTTTGGCTTTTATTCTCTTTATTTAGTTCAATAAGGAAACTATGGCTGTTTTCTCATTGCCCAGTTTACACAATATTAATTTTCAACAACAGCTGCAGCTTGTAATAATTACGGCAGAACGAAGCTCATTCATTGTCTTCATTAATGTTAATTGATGTTAGTTGTTACCCACTTACATTTATAATTATTATTGTGGCGCTTGTGCAAACTGTTACGTTTCTTCTTTATTACACTTTCGTATTTGAGTGTTATTGTTTTTTTTCATAACAATTATGTCATTAGAATAATGTTTACAGGATATTTCGAAAAGTAATAATTAATGCGACGAAAAAAGAAAGTTTTAGATACCAATAACAATTTTTAAATATATGATTAAAGTAAATATCTACACCAAGTCGACGTAACTAGTACATTAATATATTTTTTTTCTATGTAGTGAGTCATAGTACGTAAGGGTCTTCGGCTTAGGAAGGAAATGATGTTTATAAAGTATGATAATGTAGCGGTCGAGTAGCATCGTAGAACATGAATAATAATTAATTTGGTGGCCTATTTACGCGTTGTTTCTTGAAAGAACTTGTAATCTTGTAAATTGTGCGGTTTATGATTTCCCTCAAATGTGCGAATATAACAAACTTTATTTAATCATTCTACGAAGCATTTTTTTCTTCGCCATCTAAATTATAACGTTTGCAAGTTGAAGGAATAATTTAAAATTTATATTGTTACACCTACTTTTGTAACCAGAGTTTTTAATCAATTTTTTTAAAAAAAAGCTGCTAATTGTATTAAAATAACTTCGTTTTTAAACTATCTCTGCAAATACAACAAATTTCTCAAATATCTAAAACAAATTGAAGAAGAACGGGTCCTCCTGACTCTGTGAGAAAAAATGACCAAGAAATTTATATCTTCTCCGTATAGTGTAGGGAACCGTATTTTTGCACTAGGTGTGTTAAAACTCAGATTTCTAAAGACAATTGGATTTTTGCTTGTAATGAAATAAACGAAAACTTACAAAATAATTATATATATATATATATATATATATATATATATATATATATATATTACTGTGGATTTATAGGTTATAATGGGTATTAGAAAGGTCAAATAATTAGTTATTGCAGGATAACTCATGTATATAAAAGTGAAGTAGAGTTTAAGACGTTTTTCCAAAAGAAAGGATAAGAATTTACCAATTTTCATTAAATATTTGGGTTAATTGTACGTTGTTGTAAATATTTGTAGTAGTAAATATTAATTATTATTAGGTAGTAAACGTAATTTCGTAAAGCATAGTTTCATAAATATGTAGAAAACGTAGTTTCGTAAAGCGTAGTTAAAATGAAATAGCGTGTAAATTTGTTAATACAAAAGCTTTTATGTTTGTAGCATAAAAATCGATAATGGAAGAGGGTGTAAATATTTAGTAACGCATAAACAAAGTGTTAGTTATTTATTTGTGTAGCTTAGTATAAAATTAAAGCAGAACGGGTATAATATTTCTAGAAAGGTTTAGCATAGCAAGCACGTTCTTTGCATCGAGTTTAAAGCTTATCAACAAGTATTAGGGTTCCTGATAAAACACAGTTGAGAAACAAACACAGGTTTATGTTAGATAAAATGTTGTACGTCAAAGTACGACAACAGATCGATAATATAAAGAGAAAGACTGTACTTTACATGAAGTAGCAAAGAAGGGGAGATAACATATGGTTAGATATTGTTGACTTTGCAACGTCTATTAGACAAGAAAATTTAAAGGCAAGTAAGCGAGACAGAGACGCGATGTGGTTTCTGAAAATATTGGTTGGAAAGGGAATCAGAAATCCAGTAGAGGGTTACAAACAGAGTACGATTGTTAGATTAGGCGAATAAGAGCAAGATAGACGATAATATCGATCAGTTAGGTAGAACAGAGCTTATGAATAGCGGGGATAGAAACGAGATATTACATACGGGTTACACGAAGATAAGAGAATGGCACAACGAATGTTGAAAATTAAGAAAAGGAAAAGACAAAAGATGGAAGATTTTAAATGTAGGTTAGAGAGAAATAACAGATATGCGCGTGCATTAGAGGCGTGTTTGGAGGCTAGAGTGGATGGCAGGTATCGGGAGATTTCACGAAAAGTGACAGCCGCTGAAAAATTTAATGAGGGTTTCTTCGTAAAACGATTGTTTGTAACTGAAAATTCCAAGATTTTTGCGCCGGTTTGAAAACGGTTGAGAATTTTACCTAAAATAACTCAACGGTAATGGTTAGTTTGTGGAATTGAGCGAACGTTTGTTGTTGTGTTGTGCATGGGTTTCTGGAACCGGTGGACGGTTTGAATACGTTACTAAGAAAGTGTGTTATAGGCGCTCTCTTTTCCTTTCGATCTTCAACCAAGCTACATACAAGTGTAAATATAAATAAGTGAGTTTAGATTATATTACAATTTAATATGCACAAGTTGGTACAAAGTTATATGGCTATTGTGAAGTATACAAAATCTTGTTAATAAGCGAAGCTGAAAGCAAAGTAAGTAGATTTTTACTACTTGTGGTTGGAGGCGTTTAGTGTACTCTACGTACTAGTCAAGTATATGGATGGTCCAGTAGCAGATGTATGGCAGCATGGAAGTACCGTGCATTAGCAGCGGAGAAATCTGGGTAGAAGCGTGCTGTTCCGGATGGCAAAAGGCCACCTGGAAAAATTTTTGAACGCACAGTCGAGTGGGATGACGACGTTGAAGATGGTTTCCACGTAGAGAGCTGGTGGTGCTACAATCTAGGCAATTCAACCATTGTAAAACTTTTGCTAATTGTAATTTTATGGGTGATTATGACAATTTGGTGATTATTGGTGCATTTTATTGTATTATAAGGACATTTTATTTGACGATTTACCTTGAGAAAGGAGTATACGAAAAATTATTTATGTACTATTTGGTGGTATAAAATGAAGGTGTAATATTGGCTTTTTGTACAAAGGAAAAGGGTTTTTGGTAATTTCAGTGCAGTAGTTAGCACATAGGTAAAGAAAGACATTTAGTATGAGCTCGTATTAGACCTGGGGGTTTAAGGTAAAGTTTGAGGATAAGTCCAGTTATTTTTGGTTAATTATTGATGTAATTAGAAAATTTTCCAAATTATGTTATTTAAAATGATTTCTTTTAAAATTGATAATATTTGTTAAATATTCAAAATGTATGTGGATTGTAAAACTGAAAATTTTGAATATCAACTTGATGTTCAAATAAATCGTGATATACTTTTGGAGGTCAAGTTTTATTTGTTTAAATAGTAGGGTAGGATTTTCAGAGGACAAGTGAGCAGCTGTGGCGAATGTATCTGAGGAAGCTAGAGGTTTTGGCATCAGAATTGGAAAGCATCTTCAGAGGATATTATTATAGGGTGATAGGAATTGCAAGTCTAGGTGGTAGGGTTTCATTTTTAGGTAGGTGCAGGTATTGTGACAACACAAATTTTAGAGCATCCTTTTCAGAGGGAACTACGCAGCAATTATGGCACCCAATTTACGGGGCTCGATTTCTACAGGAAGATTCGCAGCAATATATATATATATATATATATATATATATATATATATTGCTGTGATAAGGGGTTGTTTAGGGGTGTATTGAATAGTAAGGATCGTGTAGTAACTATAAATAGCAATGGGAATCAGAAAACCGCATTTATTTAGCAGAAAAATAAGTAATTCGTACATTACGTAAATAGCAAGCATTTAACACCCTGTATATAGACCGTAATTAGCTTTAAGCGATGCCATTAAGCATATCTCTCAACAATAGAACGCGTATTTAGCAGAGAAATAATCGTACATGTATTTAAAATACGTTGAGAAGTGTTTTACAAGTTTATAAAATAAATACGCAGAAGATAAGATGAAACCTAATAAATCTTCATGCAATTACGCTGGAACCATGAGCGCTTTGATAAAAAAAAACGCAATTTCAAATAAATAAATACATGAACGAAAATAGCACTAGAGTTACATCATTTATTTTTGTACAATTATCCAAAAGCATTACCTATACAAAACAACAGACGTAAGTTGAAAGTCTGGCTACGATAACAAATTATAATGTATCAAAGATCGCAAATAAACACTATGACACAGAAATCCGAAGGAATTTCATCAGAAACTGCTTAAAAATACAGGAAATATTAAAGACAAAACGTGGTTGGTCGCGACAATCTGCAAAACTGCTTGGAAACCCAACCCAAAGGTAGTGGGAAAAGCTATTGAACACCCACCGGTGATAAGACAGCTCAGTTTCCACTTGAAGCAGATTGAATCCACATCATTAACCAGAAATCTACGCGTCAAATAAATAAAGTTTAGAATATAGTGAAAATAGTTCTGCTTAAAGATTGTGTTAAGAATACATTAAGAGTTTTTCCTATTTTTTTTTAGAAAACGTTAGTATAAATTGGTTAATTAATTTAAATTAAATATTTATAATGATAGGGCTTCTAATCTGCGTCGAAAAGAATTCTAATACACGTCGACAATACTTATAAGTCTAATCTGCGTCGAAGACAATTCTAATTTTGGAACAATTCAATTCTAATCGGCTTCTGGACTATTTCTGGTTTACTTATAAAACAATGCTAATGTTAATTCTGCTATAATTACGGGACAATTCTAATACTCTGCTAATTTATGATCCGAAGTCTGGAATTCAAATTGGTTTTTAAGGAAAGAGATTCAAAGCATAGGCAGAGAAATATAGAACAAAGCACAAGGTGATTTTTGGAAAGAAAGGGGTAACCGCACTGAAATATTGATTCGACAAAGCAGAGCATTGGTATTCGATTGAAAACAGTAAGGGGGTATTGATCCACAACACGAAACAAAGCAGGTCAGACCTACCTAGTTTTAAGAAATCTTTTCAATTTAAATTAACATTGAATATATTAATTTTCTTACTAATTTGTAAAGAGTCAACAAGGTCATTGAGTACGTCAAAACCTACGTAATAATCATAAAAAGGTCTCGAATGTTCCTGATTTTTTCGTAAAAAGGTATTGTTTTTGGTGACTTTATATTAAATTAAAAGTACATAAATTTTGGGATAAATAATCTGTATGATATTAATTGATTGAAGGGTGTATCTAAAGAATTTCAAAAATTGTAAATATTATTTCCTTTCATTATATGAATGTTGATTGACTTCCTTTTATCAATTCAAACAGGTAATCATAAAGGGGTGAAAAAAGGAAAATTGATCATCGTAAGGTTGTGCACTCTGTGTAAATTAAAAAGGGCTAGCCGTGGCATAATAATAAAATTAAAAGATTAAATTGAGAGAACACAGCGGTGGCGTTAAGTAGAACGTTTATTACATCCGACTACACCAAGTGAGGGGGGCTACTACAGCAATATATATATATATATATATATATATATTGCCATGATAATTGGGTAGTTTAAGGGCAGATTAAGTCATAGAGGTCGTAGGATAAATATAAACAACTTTAACTTTAAGAAATTCAAATAATTCGGGAAACTATAAGAGTAAATCGACTATTCTACATATTGTCAACTAAGAGGACACGACACTGTATATAAAATATATGTATCTAAATGCATGAGAACATAATATGTCTAAGTATAGTTTACAAGTAAAGATAAGATTTTAAAACGCAACAAATTGCATCAAAATTAAATTACCGGGAAACATAGATAAATTGGCATTCCAAATATTTAACAATTGCGTCGAAAATATCAATGTAAACGCATCGTAAATAATTCATTATTAGAAAATCGTTACGTGACTAGAGAAGAACACATTTGTTCAGAAAACCAACATTCTGTGGCAAACGAATAAACACCAGGCGGTTCAATTATATGATAAATTGACAAACATCGAATACGATGAAAAGCCAAAAATGGGAAATCCGATTATAATGCTGTAATATACCGAATGCGGACGTGAGGAATAGAGCATTCGTCGAAGATTTAAATTAGGTAAGTTGTAAAAATTTCGAGTTCTGCTAGATAAGGCAAGGTACCAGCCTTGATTGTAAACACGCCAATGAAAACTATTGGAGGAAGGGCTTATATATACACGATAGAAACTGAATAACAGTTTAGTCTTTATTTAACTGAGCAACAACTATGTTCGAAAGTGATAAAAACTCACGTAATTAATGAAATAAAAATTAAACAAATGAAATTTAAAAGTGCAAGAATTTTGTGCAACGAAATATAAGCCGATCTACAGATAGACATAAGTTAAACAACTTAATTAGATTCATTTCTAATATTAACAAAACAGGGCTTTGATTTGGGGACGTATAATAATTCTGAACGTACTTTGATTTGGGATGTATTTCGGTAGAAAGGCGATTTTTAATTTGGCGATACTTTAATTTGGGACGTATTTTAATTGGAGGCGATACTTTAATTTTGGACGTATTTTAATTTGGTACGACTTTAATTGGAAGCGATTTTTATGGGAGGCGATTCTTATAGGGGACGGCTTTTTGTGGAGACAAATTTTGTTGATGTCTTAACGCAAACATATAATACCAATAAGCAAAGCGGACACAGCAAGGGGATGCAGATCATAAACTAGGATGGAACTCCAGAACCCATTCCAGGTTAGCAATTTTTAATACACTTTATTATTGAAAGACTGTTTTCAATTTAATATTTGCTATACATTGTATATTTGTAAGAGTCATCGAAAAGGTAACTTAAAAATATGAAAACAAGGTAAGGTATCTTGGAACTTTCGAAGGTTCCTGAAAAGCATAAATCTGGTAAATGTAAATATTTTATATAAAAGGGAAAATTTTGAGTATTGTACATATTATCAATTATTATATTGTGTGTTCTAGAATTGGTTTATTTGACTTCAATAAGATTTATTCAGTAATTTAGTCGGGGTAAAATCCTAAATTAATATTTCATATCAAAAGGCGAATTTCATAGCAGTAAAAATGACACCCAACATTGGGGCTTAAAATAATAAAGAAGTCTCACAGTAAAAATTCACGCCCAAGCGTGGGGCAAATTTAATATCACAGAAGAATGGCATGCCCAATCGTGGGGCGAATGGCATAGCAATAAAAATGGTATGCCCAATTGTGAGGCGAATATCATATTAAAAATCGCGCACAATCAAAAGGGGCAATTTCATAGTAACAAGGAGATCTCACAGTAATATATATATATATAAAAATATATATATGCTGAGTCTTCTTTAATAAACAATATTTAATAAATATTGAATAAGATCCTAGTATTCTTGGGTGACTTGCTTAAATAACAAAAGGCTTCAGTCAATTTTACTTTATTTACTTTACTAGTTTCGGAAAATTTGTCCCCTTTGTCAGAAGCTGAAATAGTGCATGACAGTTAAATTAATAATTGGGACAATAGTTACATACTTTAGTAAAAGTGTAAAAATACCTCAAAAGCAGCTAGCAGTGAATATAAAAACATATCAAGCTTAAAATTAGCAATTTAATAAGTATACATTCTTTTGACATCTATAAATTTGGAAATCAAAATGACATATGTCTTATTTTGAATATCATTAACTAGATTTTTTGAGTTTAAACTGTTTTTAATTTTATTAATATAATATGATTCTAAAAATAATCTTTCTTTAGAGTTTGGTTCAATTTCTAAAATGGTGACTTCTTCATCAGTAAAATTCTAAATAGATTCGTCAAGTAAAAATAGTAATCTGTAACATGATCTTTAGATCCTCTCCAATCACAGGTACTGTATAAAGCATTGATTTATGACTGCCTTCGAGTCACACTCTTTAATCCACAGCACTCGTTGCGCAAATGATATGCGGTGCCCAAAGTTTATACTGATCTAAATCCAAAATAAAGCTTATAAGCGTTTTTTTATTATCGTAGTTAGGGATTTTTGTGAAATTTAATTGTAAACTCGCCACAGAGGTAACAAAACATATCCGTTTGATTTGTACATTTTTACAGTATTCTAAAAAGGCTATTGGCAACACATACTGTACAGTAAAATGTTTATTTATGTTGTATATCTATTTATAAACGTGTATACGATATCAACTGCTGCTCATCCTGTCCGCGGCGCTTATATATCTTAAGTAGGTCTCTTCGATGATTTCTAGAATCTTCGCCAGGTACTATAAACCTGTTTACACTCTAATGACGAATCACTCGTCGGATTACGTTCGTTATATGTTATACAATGTTCGTCCGTAACGAATATCTTAATACATGAGGGCAATACGAAAATTCTGAGTGCGGATTCGATTTCAGTGACCAAAAATGCATAAAAGAAATCCATCAGACATCACGAAACAAAAATCACGTTGGTCTGTGTAATTTATGCATCTTAATTATATGAGATATATGATTTTATTAGTTACATTGGAGTTTTCTTGCATTCATTTAAAAATAAGATCATCGCAATGGCCACTACGAATATTAAGAAGATATTTCAGTTTTTAAATTCCAAGAGTTTTGTTTTACTTAGCGGAAGTGATCTATTTATTTAGATATCTTCAGGTGCCGTTTAAATGATTTTTAGACACACAATCAGATTGTATTTTTGTATATGTAAATACGTCTTATAAAGTTTAAGAAAGACTTATGAAATTACAATGTAATTTTTTTTTCTTGTGTTATATTATGCATTGCTTACTAGCATCTAAGTTTATGTTTCATGATCAAATGGACATAGGCATCAGTTCGACAGCTGGTGAATCATATGCAATATGCTCAAGTTGATTTCGTGCATAAAATAACCGGTGGTGTTTCACTGCGTTAGAGTAGTAAATTTCTGTAATAAATTTATTCATTTTTAAATCCTTAAAGATTGATTTATTTGAAGTATTTATCGCATATCTTATATTTTGTATGTACGCGCTTGCTCCATTTCCAAAATTGTGTATTTTATTCGTAAAATTGGTTTTCATGCTCGATTATTATTACTGAAAATGTTCTGTTGCTAGATGTTGTTTTCCTATTCAACAATATTAAATTTTGGTTAACAGTTGTAATTAATAGCGGGTTTTGACTTTTCGCCTCTTATTTTGATCCTCAAGGAGTAAGGAGGTGAACTACGGGCTCTCCTAACATATTCCTGGGAACCAATGGTCTTTAGATTATGCAAAGAAAATTTATGTCAACCTTATCAAAAACGTTTGAATAATTAGTAATAAGGATTCGACTCGAAAGCCTTGCCTACGAATGTTGATAACAAAATAGAAAATAAAAGTACAAATTAGTTGCCATTGACCTACCTCTATAAACATCTCTTCTGAAAGTACTTAAGGCTAAACTTTCACGCATGACTTCTCTGCTTTCGCATTGCAACAGTTATGAGATATACCAAAATAGGTCCCAAAAACTAAAATATTCATAATTAAAATACGGGTTTATATTTACAACTATAATATTCAATTTTACCATTATAAATAATGTGAAGGATAGAATACGAAAATAGATAGAGTAAAATAAAATCAGGTTTACTGAAGTTATATCTACTCGTCGCGAAAGAAACTAGTTTTTTAATATACGATTTAGTTACTAAACTCGTATGATTTGTACCGTACACCTCAGTTTTTTACAGAAACAGCTTGATGAACATTTGACAGTCACAATCTCTTTTTTAGTCCCAAATAACTTCAGTTAAGATAAGAAAAGTTTGAATCCAATACAGGGCGCAAGTACTAAAATCAATATTATTTTCTTGCGCTTAAGATAGTCCTGTTGAACCGTAAAATTAAAGTGTCTAATGACAAAGACAAATCGAGCTTACTGACACTTTTAACATTAAGCTAATTTATACATTAACATTTCGCAAGATGTCATTTTGGTTTTAACGTGTCAAAAATACGTTCTATTACCTAAACATTGAAACCTCTAGCGCATAAGACAAACAGTTCTAACCGATTTTATGTTTGGTGCCCATTTTATACGCGCACTAAGCACGAAGCTAATCGAAATCCTTACTGTTTTCAAAATTGTTGTAGACTCTGTGTTTCGTTCATATTACGCACCAATACCCACAACGTTCTAAGCTCTTGCATCAAAAGCACTAAGTTATAATCAATTCAATGTGCAGTAATCATGCTTCCTATTCCGATGGCCCTGCACCTTGATGAAGTTCTAGATTACTAGAACAGGTGGATTGGCTTGGGCGCTTCAATGAGCTAAAGCACCAAACTACAGGTTCAACCAAATTAGTAGGGTCTTTAGTGAGGAACTAGACTAGACAGATCCCCGAAAGGGGGCAGCGGCTCTTTCGGTACTTAGATTGGGCGTCGCCGTGGATCAATGTAGTAAGCGTAAGACTACGGATCCCAAGGTCCTGGGTTCAAATCCAGACACGGCCGACTGCTTGAAAAATGGTAGGTGAGCATTTTTCACAAAAATTACGCCCTCGTTCGGATGAGAGGTTAAATGGAAGTCCCGTGTGTGAGTGGTGTCACGCACGTTAAAGATCCCTACCTCGCCTGAAACGGCAAGGGTTCGGCAAAATTCTAAATTTCCAGGCAACAAAAACTCGCTTCCTGGCCAATGCAGTACCTTTGGGTGGAGCATTGGAAAATTACATGTAAGGTACTTAGGTTGGCAGAGGGCATAGGGGTCAGTATGGCAGTCTAAGACACACTACTGCGATGTGGAAAGCAATGGGAAACCATCACATTACCTCCCAAGTACAAAGCGTACTTAAATTGTATTTAAAATGATGACATCCTCTGAGGTAAAGAATTGCGGAGGCAAAATAGTCCCACATTCGGATCACCGGAAGGGGATTACTTCGGAGGATGTGATCGGAAAATTTAAAAAAAGAATCGAGAACATTCTGCGAGTCGGAGCGTGGAATTTCGGAAGTGTGAAGCAAGTAGGTAAGCTAAAGAACTTAAAAATTTAAATGGATAGGTTAGCACTGGACATAGTGGGGATCAGCGAACTTCGGCGACAAGACGCGGAGGATTTTTGGATTGGAGACTTTAGGGTAATTCATACAATCAAAGAAAGGAAATTCTGGTTTGGGTATAGTTATATGATAAAAGATAGGACACTGTGTAGAAAATTACTTACGAAAAACGAAAGAGTACTCATGGTTAGATTAGAATCTAAACCGGTAAATATAGTAGTAATACAAGTACACTTGCCCACCTCCAGCCACAGTAAGGAAGAGGTAGAAGCCATCTACAAAGATATCGAAGACATATTAAGATACGTAAAACGACATGAAAATTTAATAATTACGGGAGATTTTAATGCAGTGGTAGGTGAGAGTAGGAAAGGAGCGGTAGTAGGTTTATTTGGTTTAGGAACGAGAAACGACAATTTAATCATCACAAACACATTATTTCAACATCATGCTAGAAAACGATACACGTGGAAGATGCCAGGGCATACAGGAAGATATCAAATAGATTACATTCTTGTTAGACAACGGTTTAGGAATCAAGTAAAAGACTGGAGAAGCTATCCAGAAGCATCTATAGACCATAACATCGTAATTAGGAAAGCCGCACTTAAATTTAAAAAGTTGAAAACAAGAAACAGAAAAAGGCACTTGGACTTACAGAAATTAAAAGATAAACATATCCACGAAAGATTTGTGAATTACTAAAAGATATCGGAAAAATTTCGTTTCCAAGGAAGTAGAAACAGAATGGAATAACATTAAATCCAGCCTAGACATGGCGGCTAGACATATTCGCGGTATATACAAAAAGAAAATAAGAAACCATGGATAACAAAAGAAATCATGAATTTAATAGAGGAAATACGACAATACAGAAATACATCAGACGAAACAGGAAAACAGAGATACAAAGCCATAAAATGGGAATTTATTTGCTAATGCAGGAAAGCTAAAGAACAATGGATTGAGGAAAAGTGCAAAAAGGAAAAACTAAGATGGAAATAGCAAAGACATGAAGCATACAAACTAATCAGAATCAATTTTAGGGATATAAAAATATACAACATAAGTTGGCTTCATTTAACTTTTTAATTAATAGATTATTGAATTTCCCTTTAAATAAAAACAGATTTAATAAGGAATTTGCTCTTATTAAACAAATAGCGAATTACAATGGTTTCTCTTCTGATATTATAGATAATATTTTTAGAAAGTGTAAAAACAGAATTAACATCAGTAAATCAACGACTTTGCAATCGACCACCTCTAACGATAATGTTAAATATGTTAAACTTCCATTTCACAAAACCACAAAGGGTCTTGATAAAATTTTCAAACAGATTAATTTTAAAATTGCTTTCACTAATACTAATAAAATTAAAGATTTGCTAGGTAATCCAAAAGACAAGGTAGAAAAATTGCAAAAATCGGGGATTTATGAAATTAGTTGTGCAGGGCCAGGGTGTTTTCAAAAATATATTCGTCAGACCAAGAGGAATATAACAACAAGGTTTAAAGAACACATTGCTCACTTCAAATATGGTAAATACGAAAGGTCTCAGGTCGCCAAACATATATTTGAAACCAGCCACCTCGTTAAACTAGAAAATGTTAAATTGTTAAAAGCGGTACCAACGTTTTCCTCCTTAAATGCCTATGAATCAATTGAAATTGTTAAACATAAAGGACCCGTCTTAAACACTGATAAAGAGCCAATAAAGCCGTCTGCTTTGCTTTCCCTATTGGTCAACAACCAATAAGAAAGCAAGAATAAATTGGTTCCGCTTCAAGTAGATTT